>CM033729.1:29974243-31174243 GCA_019671005.1 Hibiscus mutabilis
GGATCAAGAAAAGACACCTATCCTCTGGTGTTTTGCGTGAACAGAGAGATGTACCAAATCTATTATAACAAATAATATAGCTGGCAGGGTCGTCCTTATCTTTTAGCAGACTAGACAACTAGCAGCTACAGTGTCGAGCTGGCTGCAGTGGTGAAACTTTCTCTATAGGGACATTATAAATGCAGCGACAACAAGGCAAAATAGGTAGAAATATATGAAATTAGAGCCACTAAGACTAAGTTAGATAAAATGTAGGAAATAGACATGAAAATGTAGAAATGGATGCAATAAACACTAATGTGGGGATATTTAAATCTACAAATCTAGGGAACGTACATGATCTTTAAAGAGATATTTTAACGCCTCGAATTTGGGCCTAGATGTTAGCTAGATTGATTAGACGGTTTGGGTAAACCGAATTAGGAGATTCGAGCTAGTTTCGAGAATTATTTCTTAATAAATGGTTTTTGGTTAAAATAAAATATGGAAAAATATTAGAAAATGTTTAATTAATATTCTAAGGGTTTTAGAAAGTTCAATTTGAAGGAATAAAATAGGATTTTGGGACATTATGGTCTGGTGACTAAAATGTAAAGTTTCAAAACTATTTTGGTGACTAAATTGTAAAAGTGTCAAAACTTAGAAACTTTAAGGAGCTAATTTACTAAAGTTTTTAATAATATTTCCCCTTATTTAGACTATTTTAAATGGTTTTTAAAAGGTTATTTAATAAAAATAAAGGACATTTTATATTAAAGATTTTTAATAACCAATTTCATTTTCTTACGTAACTACTTTTGCTCTCAACTTTTCTCTCAACTTTCTCAGCAGCCAAACTATCAATTTTACTCTAAAATTCTCAAAAAAAACATTCTTTTTATATTTCCTTTTGATTTCCTCATCGATTCCTTTGATTTCTACCTCAAATCCTAATTACTTTCTTTGAGATTTTACTCAAGCTTTGCCAATTAAGGGAGAAATCAGCAATTAGAGGTGATTTTCGTTTCTCTCCTCTAATTAAAGGTTCTTTATTGAAATTCCCAAGTTCTTGATCCTTTGCAATTGATTTTTTTATGTGTTTATGATTTAATCAATATTTTATGGTTTTAATTGAGTTTTGATGAGAAATTGGATGAATCTTGCTAGGATCTATTTTACATTGATTCTAATTGATTTAGATTACAATTGGAACATGTTTTAATGTTATAAGAAGAGATTAATAAAATGAATATCGAAAATAAGTGAATTGCTAATTTTCTAGGTTGTGAATAGTTAGATTTTGAGGTGATCTTGTTGTTAAAAGGTTGCTGGAGGTATAAGGTTGTTATAATGTTGTTTTTGGATGTTAATTGATAATGTTAAGGTGTTAAAATAGTTAGGTTTTGGCTGGGCTTTGTTTAGGTTGAGTTTGGTGATGATTTCGAATGTTTTAAAGAAGTGAGTGGTGGTTTTTAGTGAGACAAAGTTGAAGAGTTGTGTTGTTGTGCTTAAAGATGCATGGAAATGCATTAATCCTCTATTTTGTGAGGGAAAAGCAGGGGAGAGTGATCCTACATCTTTTGTAGAGGTTTTGAAGGTTTCGAAAGCTTGATTCTTGCATCGACAAGTGGAGCCTTTGATTGTGTTTTACTGCTTTTAAAAGGTTTGAAGATGGTTTTTGGGAGTTTAGATTAAGTTTGAAACACTTATCTAAGCTTAGAATTAAGTATTGGTTGATCTCTCACTCGTTTCCGGTTTTGCAAAATACAATCTCATGCATATGTTTATGGTTATGATTACTTACTATTATATGCATATTTTAGAAATGAAAGATGTTGCAAATGATTATATATTTTGGTTATTGAGAATGACAAATGATTTGTGAAAGAATTTTGGGAATGCTAGAATACATGGTTTAATGCATTGGAAATTGGTTTGAATTGATGCATATGAAAAACAGTAAGGTAATGTAGTTTTATAGAATATATTGGCAATTGGCTGAGATTCAAAGTTATCGGATATAGTTGGCTAGCCATAGAGTTTAAAGTGCACTATAATAAGTCGCCTCATGAGCGTCAAGGGGTCAAGAGTGTGCCATGCTCCACCATGAGAACCACAGCGATCGAGGGGTCAATAGTGTGCCAATTCTCCTGCTGGTGGATTTATACATCATAACTGTTGAGGGCCGCTCTGGTTCGAGGTTGTATGTGAAGTGGTCGAAGGAACCACTTGGGAAATCCATGTATCCGATGTGTTTTTTTAAATGGAATGGAAATGGTTTTTTTGTCACTTGAATGCCAATATATGTTATAATGTATCATAAGAAATGGATTATATTTTGTATAATATGGTTTATACATGAGATGCTCTTTAAGCTTGCTATTTAGAGATTTTGGCATGTGAAAGCTTAAATTGAGGTTATGCTAGAAATCCATGATACATGTATTTCAAATGTTTAAAAATGCATATTTGAAAGATTATAGAAGCATGAGATGTTTTGAGCATGAGTGTAAACACTCATTTGAAATTAAAATGGTTTTAAATACATTGATGAGTGTTTTTGAGATTCCTCTGTAACCCTCTAGACCTGGCCTAAACGCCCGACCGAGCTAAGAGTGCTACATTAGGTTTGCCAAAGCAAACCAAAGAAAGGTTACGAAAAGTCGATCCATTTTTTTCTTTTATCTTGTCTAAAATGCAAATTAATGTTCCTACATGTTCATACTCGTAGCGGGTAGGTTCTCGAATAAAACGAGTCACTAAAGACAATCAATTGCATCACATTCAAAGTTGAGGACTAAAACGTAAATACTTTAAATACAAAACCAAAATTGAATTTAAGGTTACCAATCCTCAGTTAGTCCATTTACATGCCAACATGATAAATTCCAGATCAATTTAATCACCCCAATTCATACAATTGCATTCCTAAAGCACAAGGATCAAAAAGAAAGAACCAGAAACTTTCAAGATTCCAAAATAACCAACTCAACGATACCCGTATCAGTACGCGTACTCATGTTTTGATATGCCCTTACGTTCTCAAAAACTCAGAATCCAGTAGCTAAAACTCGTATCGAAACGCTTGTTCGCATATCGGTATGCTTGGCAAAAATGCCTATGACCGTATCGAAACACTTCATCGAGTACTGAAACGTTAAGCCTGTAAAGGCATAATCGTATCGAAACACCCTTCCGCGTATCAAAATGCTATGCCTGAAATGGCCTAGCCGTACCGGTATGAGGACACCTATTTCGATATGCCTAGACTTGTAATGACATTCTTAGCTGGTTTTTCACACAAAACTAGATGCATTTAGGTCCTAGCAACTTACCTACATACATATAAGTATCCAACATCACATTTAACAACAATTGTACCAAGTTTTAACTACAACACAAGATTATGCAACCTAAACGGTTGATCTAGAGGTTTGCTCCCTATAACTCACCACCAAACATACCAAAATGCCCAACTAAGCAATTATCAGCAAGAACACCATACCAACAACACATCAAAGCCATACTCAACAGGATTAGCTCATCAAAACGTGCCATCCAAGTAATAACCATCTAGATGCATACCTAGGTAACCATATAACATCAACCATAGGTAACGATGCACGATATGTGAAACACCAACAATCAAGCTCCAAAATCACAGCATTATACATGCTTAAAACCAGGGGAAACTGAATTACAACACCCAAAAATCCATGGCGAACATATTGCCTTATTAACCGGAAACTAAAACCGAGTTCATACTCAAATAGTCTTGTCTTTGGATCACTTAATCCTTGCCTTTGCTGCCTCCAAGCTTTAATGCTCTGCATCATTAGAGAAAGGAGAGCGTAAGCACACATGCTTAGTGAGGATGCTCTTAAAACAATAATGCATTAAATCACTTGAAAACCAACACTTGTTTCCATACCATGCTTACGACCTAAGCAAGTTCCAATGATTCCAATTCAAAACATGCATGTCGACCATATGCTAAACATTATAAACCACATGCTTAAGTCCCCAAACCATTATATATACAAAACCATGCTTAAATTCCAAAGTATTAAATCAATAGGTTCAACAAAAGAACTTTCATATGTTGGCAATTATAGTGACCCCGGATAGTCGACCATTATCCTTGATTAGCCAACCGCTAATCTTTAGTTAACCGACCGTTAACTTTACACATCGGATACACAGATCTCCCTTAATGACCGACCATCATTAAGACTACCCTATGCCGACCGCATGATTTAACAACCTTGCCGTCCGCAAGTTTTACATCAACAAGACTACACCATGCCGACCGCATGATTTAACAACCTTGCCGACCGTAAGTTTTACAACAACAGGGGAAACCGACCATTTAACCCGAGTGATAACAACATAGTCCGAGTAGCCGACCGCTATACCTCAAGGACCCTTAACCACGGTCAATTTTTAATCATATTATAGTGCACTTTATCCTATGGAATTCCAACTATTTCTGAATGTTTTCTCCTCTTGTCGCATAGCCAATATATCATTTACAAAACCATTTACTCACTGTTTTACAATGCATTACACAAAATCCCCACATATGCAAATTACATTGCCATAGCAATATCACATTCCCGATCAGAATAAAAACCAATGCTCACTAGCATTTAATACACTTCTAATCAACTGCATATGTATTCAAAATCATGTATTTACAGTAAGTAAAAACAAACCATGTTTGCGACCAAAACATGAATTACACGTGTTTATATCCGAACCGATATTAAAGAGAAAAAGAGGAAAATCTACTTATGAGCTTATGTAAGTGTTTCAAACTTATCCTAAACTCCCAAAACCACTTTCAAACCTTTAAAAGACTTTTAAGACCGTTTCCACTCACCGATTTCACTTCCCCTTGCTTGCTACCGCGAAACAAGCTCTTGGCAAGTCTAAAACCACCTCAAGATGCTATGCCTTGATTATCCCATGTTTCAGCCACACAAAACCAGAGGAAACATGCATTTAAATGCATCCAATACTCTATTTTAACGCAAAATCCTGTAGCTCTCAAGATGCCCACTCAAAACTCATCTGAAACTTACCGAAATCAACCTCAAACACTACTCAATATTAACCCAGCCATATAATAATGATCTTAAACATCAAGCTTTATCAATTGATATCTAAAAACTCAATCCCAACATTCTTTTACTTCCAGCAATGATTAAACACCTTAAACAACCAAAAAACCCTTAACTATCAACCTAAACAATTAGAGTTTCAACCAATTTCGGGATTCCATTATTAAAAAAATTATCCACATTATAATACATCCAAAATAAGATTGAAATCAATCCACAACACTGGAAAAACATATCCAATTCGAAAATCACAAGATCCTTCAATTAAACCTCAATCAAGCTAAAATCCATAATTATTTAATCAAAACCTATTAGAAAACATATGCAAAGAGCAAAGAACTTGGAAATTCCAGTAAAGAACCGTCATTAGAGGAGAAGAGCGAAACTTACCTCCAATAAATGAGTTTCCCCTCAATTGGATGGTTTTTCCTCTTGAAAAATAAATAAATTCAATAAGATTTTTGGAAAACAAATTGAGAAATCATTTAGCAAATAAATGAGTTAAGAAATTAAGATCATTAACTTAAATCTCTGATGGAAAAAGAGTGTTTGGCTGAGAGTGTTTTGAGAGAAAATATGAGAAAATAAAAGTTACGTCAAAATGTGTTTTAGAAAGATAACTACCTTTTTAACAAAATTCCATTTAATTATTTCAATTAAAACCTTTTTAAAATAATCTTAATTAAGGGAATACGCAGATTAGACCAAATGGTATAATAGCTCCTTAAAGATTCTAAGTTTTGACTCTTTACAAAACAACCACCTTTTAAAACAGTTTTGAAAATTTGCATTTTGGTCACTAGCCAAAATGTCACCCTTCCATGGTTCGTTTTCCAAAATTGATTTCACCAATATTTTTAATATAATAAAATATGATTTTTAAACATTTTTCTATATTTTTATCTTTTGAAAAAATATTCGCTCCTGAATCCAATTCGAATCTCTAACCCAATCCATTACACTGTCTAACCAGCCCCAAAATCGCTAGACCCAAAACTGGGGAGTTACACCCTCAATAGGCTTTATAAGCTTACACTTTCCTTTCTCATCAATGCAGAGAAATAGACCTTTTGGACAGCAAGCAAGGGCAATCCAAGGGTAAAGTAATTTCCATGTATGGTTATATAAATACTATGTAGTAATAAGAGGCAATGAGACCAAGTTGTAATTGGGAAGGCTGTTTTGGTTACTCCCTAGTTTGTACAAGCTACATTTGATGCTTTGGACTTGTATGATGCTTTATATCTTGCTTTGAGGGGTTGGGACATGTTTTGCATACTTAGGTAGTGATCATGCCTATAGGATCTTGGTTTGGATATTCTTTGATATGTATGATCCTCTACCATGCTTATATGATTGTGTAAATGTTGCTTGAAATGTTATATGATGATTAGGTAATGTTTGGAGCATATTAGATTGAGCCAAAGTGTCATATGATCGACCAAGAGGTCACTACAGGCTAGTCCGTACCAGTACGGGTCCACAGGGATTAGTACGCGGGGCCAATCTTGGCTCAATCTTGTGCAAAAATGCATAGGCATATCGGTATACCTTATGGTCGTATCGGTATGCCAGGCTAGAAATTATGCTTGGTATCGGTATACAGGCAGTCGTATCGGTATGCCCTGTAGCCACTGGAACTCACTATTTCAAACTTGAATACCCGTGTCGATACGCTTGTGGACCGTACCGATACACCTTTGTAATTTATGAACTTTGTGATACGAATTGGGGCTGTACCGGTACGCAGGTCGTTATTCTGGTAAAATGCTTTTTGAAGTTTGAATCTTTGCAATTTAGTCCCTATTTCTTGATCATGCAATAAAATGTGTTTGGATGATTATTTTAAGTTGAAATTAAATTGGTATGCATTAAACCTGGCTAATTAAGTATTAGTAACTTCAATTTTAAGGAAGTCCTCATATTTTTAAAAATTGCAATTCGGTCCCTAGAGTGAATCGTGATCAATTGGATGTCAATTCAACGCCCGATTGAGTTGTAAATTTCACTGCTACTAGCATGATCACCTTAGGACTTAATTAATATGAATTTAGAAAAGATAAAATAAAAAAATGGACCATTTTCTAAGTAAGTCTTTTGGGTTTGTCTCGACAAACCCAATATAGCTTGCTCAGTTCGGTCTAGCGACTAGACCGGGTCAAAGGGGTTACATTTGTTGGTATCAAAGCCATGTTATGATTGTTGAAGGTAGGTTATGGTTGTTTGATGTATTGTTCTTGTATGATTCTGTTGTCTAGCATGCACAATATATGATTTTGTGAGTTTATATTTAAAATGTACAATGTTGGGTAATAGCTTGGGGACACATTGCCTTATTACTGCAAGTGTAAAATTATTTTTGTTTTGAAACATGAGCGACTTGGATTCTTGCTGCAAGCTGGCCTAATTGTTTTGTTTTATTGCATTATCATGTTTTAGACTCATATTTTTGCGAAATTGGACCGAGATGAGAGACGAGAGATTATATGGGTAGTGTTGTGGATGGACATAATAAAGAGTTTCCTCCTCCATTGATTCCTCCTATTGGTGCCAGAGTTGAGGGTGGTGTGCCTCAGGCACCTCAAGGACCAGTTTTTGGGAATATGACACCGTTGATCCAGGCGATGATTGGACCTTTTCAAGCAGCTATAGTTGGAGTGCAAGTACCTGCATCGACACTTGTGATAATTGTTAATACAAGCATTTTGTTGGAGCGACTGCATAGTTTGGGAGGTACCGAGTTTAGGGGTTTAGCTCTAGAGGGAGCTGAGGAGTGGTTCGCTAACACTGAAAGGATTCTTGGACATATAGAGTGTATGGACGTTCGTAAGTTGGGTTGTATAGTATCTTTGCTTCAGGGAGATGCTTACAGTTGGTGGACAACTTCTATAGTGGGTATGGCGCCTGCAAATATGACATGGCAGTTCTTCTATGTTGTTTTTCGGAAGAAGTATCTGGATTCTCGTTACCAAGATGAAGAAAAGATGAAGTTTATGGCATTGGAATAGGGAAGAATGTTTGTGTCTAGTATGAGGTTCAGTTTGTTCGTTTGAGCCAATATGCACCTGAGCTTGTAATGCCCTGGTTTTGGGCCTAGGAGTTTTGGGGTAGTTTGGTTGGTCTAGTGGACCGTGATTAGAGATTCGAGTCAGATATTTAAATTGAGTTAAATACTTTTATGTGAGATAAAAACATGGAAAATAGTCTAAATTTATTATTATATAAAAATGATTTTGGTGAAAACAATTTTGGAAAATGAAGTTCGGAAATATGACATTTTGATTTAGTGACCAAAATGCAAAGTTTGCAACACTATTTTTAGTGACTATTTTTTAAATGGATCAAAACTTTGAATCTTTAAAGAGCTAATTATCCTAAAGGTTTTCATCAGATTTCCCCTTTAATTAATTATTTTAAATGGGTTTCTAGGAGATATAAATAGTGGAGAGAATTAATTAATCTCAATTTAGACTTTTAATCAAAATTTACGTAACAAACTTTGTAACTTCTTTCTCGCAAATTCTCTCCAGCCAAAAACATTCCAACTTCAATTTCTTCAGGTAAAAATTAGGATTTCAGAGAGTTTTTTATTTTTAATTGATTTTTAAAGCTTTTACATCAAATACTTATTACTTCTATCTCGATTTTCATGTTTTATCAAGCAATTAAGGGATAAATCACCATTGGAGGTAAGGATTCATTCTTCTCCTCTGATGAAAGGTTTTTTATTGAAATTCCTAATTTCTTGATCCATTTTATATGATTTTTATTGGGTTTAATTAATTAAACTCAGATTTATGGTTTAATTGGTGATTTATGATAGGAATTGAGGAAATTCATAGTTGATCTATTTTGCTGAGTTAAGGATTGATTTTCAACTTGATTTTGGTGTTCAATATGTTAATGAAGTGAGTTTTAATGTTAGAATCCTGAAATCTAGAGAATCTCTAATTTGTTAGATTGATAGTTAAGAGATTTTGAGGTGTTGTAGTTGATTATTGTTTGCTGGAGGTATGAGGTTGTTTTGAGTTGTTGTTAGGTTTTATTTGATGTTATTTGAAAGTTGAGATTCGTAATTGCTAGCTGGGTTGAGGTTTTTGATGAATCAATGTTGTTTCGGTTGATAGGATGTGGTGTTGTGGAGGATTATAGTCAGATAATGTTATTTGTTGTTTGTTGTGAGTTTGGAAGCATTATAATGCATTGGATCCTCTGTTGTGATGTGTTTGAAATAGGGGAAAATAATCCGAAAGTCAACCTTGGTGTTAAGGAGTTGCCAGAGGCTTGATTTGACATCAGTAAGAGAGGCGTTGCTTTATCGGTGAGTGAAACGGATAAGAATGGGTTTTCAAAGGTTTAAAAAGGTTTAATGGGAGTCTAGACTAGGCTTGATACACTGGTCTAGGACTCAAAAGTAAGTAAAGTGGTTTTCTCTCTCGATTTCGGTTGGCAATTGATTTATAAATGCACTTGTTAAATGATTGTTTACCTCTTGTGTTATGCATGAAATAAGAGTGGTTTATGATGGGAATTGATATGGAATGGCTTTAGATGCATCTAAAAAGCAATGCAAGGTTTAAAAGAATGTTTAAGAACATGGTTTATGCATGGTTTAATGCATGATGAAATGATTTGAATGATGCATATGAAAACAATGAGGTATGTTTATAAAAGTGGATTATATTGGCAAGTGACGGATTGAATACGTTATGGAAATGTTATCGAATAAAATTGGCCGACCATAGGATTTAAAGTGCACTATAATAAGTCGCCCATGGTTGTAGAGGCAGTACGAGAGGTACTTACTCCGATCATGTGAACCCCAATGTTGTTGAGGTAACACTTAGATGGTTTTTACTCTAGCCATTGGCTGTAGAGGTTGATGCATTGAGTGTGTGTAATCCAAATTAGAGGATTAGCCTTGGTAGTGTATAGCTGGTGCATGTGTTGCACAACTCCATACCATTGAGTAGTAATAGATTGGGAAATCTCTTGGGAAATTCATGTATCCGAGGTTAAAGTTGAATTTTGGAACTGTTGTATATGGTAATGGATCACTTGAAAGACAATATAATATTTTAAATGCAGCATGTTGATGGATTGGTTTGTATAATGTGATTTATACACGTTTTACTCCTTAAGCTCTGCATAGGGGATGTTATGCATGGGAAGGCTTAAGTAGAGGGAATTGCATATGGGGCTATGCTGTGGAATCCAAGATACATGTTGCATATGGTTTAATTTGCTGTTTTGGAAAGATTAAGTACATGCTTGAAAGAATGGCATGATGGTTTTTGAAATGGTTTTAATTTGCATTGGATGATGCTTTGTGTTTTGAGCGATCCTCACTAAGCAATGATTGCTTACACTCTCTTTTATCATCAATGCAGATTGACTGAGTACAAGTGGGCATAACAAGCAGGGAGGGAACTTCCAAGACTTGGTTTTGCAAAGTATGTTGAGTTTTAAAGTAGTAATAAAGGCAATGTGGCTTAAATGTTGCTGGGAGGGTTTGAGTGTTTAATTATCTGTTCGAGAAAGTTTATATTGCTATTTGGACTTGAAATAGGCTTGGTTTGCTGGATTTTGCATATGGTATATGCTTTGGTACTTTTAGTGATGTGGTTTTAGGAAGCATGCCTATAGTTTACCTTTAATGCATGTTTGCCATGAATTGATGATGGTTTTGTGTTACTAAGGTTAGGTTCGATACTTGGAAATGTTGCTTGAGTGTTTGGAGCATGTTAAAGTGTAATGGTAATCATTCAAGTGTGTTAAAATAGCAAAAATGGACATTTTAGGTCCAGGCGTATCATAACGCGTATCCCCATACCGATATGGATAAGCCATACCAGGCATGGTGTTTCGATATACAGGATAGCCGTTCCGATATGGGTAAGCCATTCTAGGAATAGCATTTTGATACGCGGGGTAGTGTTTCGGTACGGGTAAAAGCAAAACGGCAAGGTGTACCGGTACACGTACCGTATCAATACGGCTTTGAGATGCTGGAATCTGAGTCTTATAAAGTGGACAAGGCGTACCGATACACTTGCTCGTGTACCGGTACGAACAGTTGTTATTTCAGTTATTTGTATGTTTGGAAGGTTTTTGATTTATTCATTTTGGTTCATGATTATTGTGAATGCAATTGCTTGAGTTTGTACGATTGGATTGATTTGAGAATTGACATACATGCACGTAATGGGATTAATTAAGGATTGGTAACCCTAATTTCAGTAATAGTCCTTTATCTTACCAGTTTTACGTTTTAGTCCCTCAAATGTATTACATGCAATTAGTTGCTTTTTCGAGGTTCATTTCCTATGTAACTTTATCCGCTGAAAGCATGATCACTCAGGGCTAATAATACGCATCTAGGCAAGATAAAAGGAAAAAAATAGACCAGATTTTGTAATCTTTCTTCGGTTTGCTTCGACAAACCTAATGTAGCTTACTTGGTTCGGTCGGGTGTCTAGGCCGGGTCGAAGGGGTTACAAAGCTGGTTCCTGATGAGTGGAAGATATGTGTTCATTTCTGTTATGGGCTAGTTAAGGAAGTGAAGACTTATATGTTGGCTACGGATTATACGGAGTTTGATGTCTTGGTTTTTCAAGCTAAGGACATAGAGCAAAATCTGGGATTGTCTTCTCGATCTGAGAGTTTTTCTGTGAGAAAGAGGGTTGCCGAGTCGAATTTTGGTAGAGACCAAAACAACAAGCATAGGGATAAGAGGTATTGTCCTGATTAGAGATGTGGACAACATAGTCAGAGCAACTTTGTTTGAGCACCTGAGTGTGGGAGATGTGGTAGATGACATTTAGGTGAGTGTTAGGGTACCCTTGGTACATGCTAAAGCTATGCTTTACGAGATCACATTAGGTGTGATAGTCCGCAGTTGGCTAGGGAAGGATAGGTTCATGCACCTATTGTTGTGCCACAAAGAGGTCGTAGGTACGGTTGAGGTCATTTTCAACATAGGGAGAAAGATCAAAGGACAATGGCTTATATCGTAGCGATTCAACCTAAGGGTGGTGGACCGCAAGGATCTACGCGCATCATGTGGAAAGGAATAATACAAATGTGATTGTAGGTACATTTACTTTGTAGTCTATACCATTACCTTCTTTGATTGATTCTGGTTCTACATATTCATACATCTTGTGAGAACATGCACGCTTGCTTGATACAGCTGTAGAAGTGTTAGATGTTGGTATGTGAGTAACTAGTTCTTTTGGTGAGATAGTATTTTCTAGGAGGTTGTTTAGGAGGTGTTATTTGGTGGTTCAAGGTTATGTGGCTGATTTGATAGAGTTGCCGTTTCATGGTCTTGATGTAATCTTGGGGATGGATTGGTTGTTTGAGCATAGGGCTGTGGTTGATTCTGAGACCAAGCGAGTTTCGTTGAAACTAGCTGAGGATTACAAAGTGGTGGTTTTGGTTTAGAATGTTAAATTCTTGTCCAATGTTGTTTCAGCTTTGGAAGCGCGAAAGTTGTTGGAGCTTGGGGGTCAAGCATATCTAGCTTATGTTATGAACCCAAGTACGAATGAGGTGCGCGTCCAGGATATCTGCACCATTTGTGATTTTTCAGGAGTGTTTCTGGAAAGTTGCTAGGATTACCACTAGATAGTAGGGTAGAGTTCTATATTGAGACGTATATAGATACGGCCTCGGTGTCAATTTCACCATATCGTATGGCATCGAAAGAGTTAAAGGAGATGAAGACGCAGCTTCAAGAGTTGTTGGATCGTGGTTTTATCTGACCTAGTGTGTCACTATAGAGAGCACTGGTGTTGTTATGAAAAAGAAGAATGGCACGATGAGAATGTGCATTGTCTATAAACAACTGAACAAGTTGACGATTAAGAATAAGTATCGTTTCTGAAGATCGATGATTTGTTTGATTAGTTTCGGGGTACTGTGGTGTTTTCTAAGATTGATATGAGATCTGGGTATTATCAGTTAAAGGTCAAGGATAAAGACGTGCCGAAGACAGCTTTTGCATGCGCTACGAGCATTATGAGTTCTTAGTGATGCCGTTTGGGTTTACGAATGCGCCTGCAGCTTTCATGGACATGATGAATTGGGTATTCCATGAATTCTTGGATCAATTCATGGTAGTGTTCATTGATGACATTCCCGTATAGAGGAAGATCACGACCGACACCTACGAATTGTATTGCAAATTCTGTTGGAGAACAAGCTTTATGCCAAGTTGAGCAAGTGCGAGTTTTGGATAAAGGAAGTGGTTTTTCTTGGTCATGTTGTTTCGGCGGAAGTATTTGTGTGGATCCATAAAAGATTGAGGCGGTTGTGAATTGGAAGCAACCTAATTTGGTGACTGAGGTTCGTAGTTTCTTGGGGTTAGTAGGGTATTATTGTCATTTTATGGATGGTTTCTCAAAGATTCCTGCTCCTTTGATGAAGTTGTAGCAAAATGATGTAAGTTTTGAATGGACAGAGGGTGGACAACAAGCTTTTGATAAGTGGAAGGAAGCTTTGACGCAAGCTCCAATCTTGATTCAACCTGAGTCGGTGTAACACCCCAGTTTTGGACCCAGCAGATTTAAGGTTTATTAGATGGTCCGATAGACCGGGTTAAAGATTCGAGTCAGATTCAGGACCGTATATTTTTCGGTAAGATAATAATATTGAAAAATAGTTAAAAATCATCTTTTAATATATATTGATTTTTGGTTGAATCAATTTTAGAAAAAAGGAATTTGGAAACATGACATTTTGGGTTAGTGACCAAAATGCGATTTTTGAAAACTGTTTTAAAGTGACTAAAATCAAAAGGGTCAAATCCTTAGAATCCTTAAGGAGCAAATCTACCAAGTGTTTTCTGGTGGTTTCTCCCTTCAATTAAATCATTTTAAACATATGTTTTAAAAGGGTGTTAAGAAGGAATAAATATCTAAAGTTAGTTATTAGCTTTTGAAAGAAATTTACGTAACTTTTTCCTAAACCTTTTCTCTCAACTTCTTTTCTTCCAAACACTCATATTATTGATTTTGATTTGATTCGTTAACTTTGTTTTGCAAAATCTCATTGAAATCTTATGTTTTCTTAGCTTTAAACAAGCCAATTGAGGGAGAAATCTCATAACAGGGGTAAGGTCCATGATCTCCTCTCTTAAATGGTTCTTTATTGATATTCCCAAGTATTTGATTCTTGATTTATAAGTTGTAATGTGATTTTAATGTTTTATCAATGTTTAATTGAGTTATTTTGGAAACATTGATGAAACATGGTAATTTCCAAAATGGATTTGATTTCTAGTATTTGAGATTGATTTAATATATGTTTTGGATGTGTTTTGATGTTGATAAGTTGTTTTATCAATAGAATCCCGAAACTCTTGAATCTCTAATTATTTAGGTTGATAGATTTGAGTTATTATAGAGATAACCGAGTTTAATCTTTGCTGGAGGTAAAAGGATGTTAGGAAAGGGTTTTTGGATGTTATTAGATGTTGGTTGATGGGTTGAATTGTTGTTTTATGGCTAGGTTAAGTTTCAGAAACGTTTGATGATGATTTTGGTATGTTTCAGATGGTTTTCGAGTGGGTAACTTGGGAGTTGCGGGAGATTGTTGTTAGGCAATGGTTTGAATGCATTTTAATGGATTTATCCTTTGGTTTTATGTGTTGAAAACACGGGATAGTCAAGGCGATGAAGCTTGACGTTGTTTTGTTGCTTTTCGGGAGCTTATTTCGCGTTGGCAAGGAAGGTGACGCGTATCAGTGAGTGGAAACTGGTTTTTTAATGCTTTACGAAGGTTTGTAAAGGTTGTTGGGAGTTTAGGGTAAGCGTCTCGGAAGTAAGTTTCCCTTATTTTGCTCTTGAATATCGGCTTAGATATGAACATGTTGTTTGCATGTTTTGGTGATAAACATGGTATGATTTACTTACTGGAAATGCATGGTTTTGAGTACATATGCAGGGGATTGAAAGTATATTAAATGCTATTGGGCATTGGTTTTCATTCCGGTTGGGAATGGTGTTATTACATTGGCAATGAGATTTGCATATGTGATTTGTTGCTAAATACATTGTAAAACAGTAAGTAAATGGCTATAAATGGTTTGTAAATGGTATATTGGCTATGTGACAAGGTGAGAAAATAATCAGATATAGTTGGCATGCCATAGGATTAAAAGTGCACTATAAAATATGAACAAAATCGATCGTGGCCATGGGTCCTTGAGGTATGGCAGTTTAACAAGGCCACTCGGATTGTTGGGACCTCATTTGGGGCATGCGGTTTAACTAGGCAACCCAAATTAATGGTGATCTTGCGGTTTAACTAGGCAAGGGTGAAACCTCACGGTTTCACTAGGCGAGGGTGTCAAATCTTGCAGTTTGACTAGGCAAGGTTTGGGATATCATACGGTTTAACTAGGCATGGTATGAGAGATCCGTGTATCCGATTTGTGTATAGGATAGAGGTAGTCTATCCGGGTCACTATAAATGCCAATATATGTGAAACTTCATGTGTTTAAACCTTGTTTATAATGCTTTGGGATTTAAGCATGGATTGTACATGATGTTGCATAAAGGTTATTGTGTTTTGATTCAGTTGGAATCATGGAAAATGCTTAGGTTGTAAGCATGTTTTAGGGAAAGCAAGCATGTGGTTTCAAATGGTTTTTAATGCATCATTATTTTATAAGCATCCTCACTAAGCAAGTGTTCTTACGCTCTATTTTCCTAATGATGCAGAGCATTAAAGTTTGGGGCAGCAAAGGCAAAGTTTGCAAGGATCCAAGAGATAAACTACTTTTAAGTATGAACTCAGTTTGTGTTTTTGGTTAATAAGGCAACGTGTTCGCCATGGTTTTGGGAGTTGTAAATCTGTTGCATTGTGTTTTTTAGGATGATTCTATGCTATTTTTTGATGATGGTTAGATGTTGCTCAAATTGATGTTGTTACTTGCCTATAGTTGTGGTTGAATGGATGTATATGTATGCATCTAGAGTTCCCATGTGGATTGCTATGTTGTGCTGGTTTGACCATGTTTAATATGCTATGTTGAGTGTGTTGGCATGATGCTTATGCTGAGAATAGCCTAATTGTGCATTTTGGTATGTTTGGCAAAGTGGTCTAAGAAGCATGCCTCTAGAGTAGTCCTTTGGAAGTATGAGGTTGTTTTGGTTGTGTAACCTTGGTATAAGTGATAATTTATGTATGTTCAATGTTGTTATGCGTGTATGCAAGTTGCTACGGGCCAATTGCATCTAGAATTGTGTGAAAAACCAGCTAATTTTGACATTCATGCCCAGGCGTACCGATACGTGAGGGACCGTATCGGTACAGCTAGGCAAATAAGGCCAGAGTTTTTCAGTACAGGCAGGGGCGTTTCGATACGCCTAATGGTTACTAGAATTTCACTTTTCGAGAATGAGGTTGCGTACTGAAATACCATGTGACCGTATCGGTACAGTGTTTAAGGATTTTAAAACATATTTTATACTCAAAGTGGCATAACGGTACCGATCTTACTGTATCGAAACGATGAGTTCACAACCGTATCGATACGGGACTCAACGTATCGATACAGATATCGTTGTTTATATTAATGTCTTGGAAAGGCAGTTCTGGTTTCTTTCGTTTTAGTCCCTAAATCTTGTTTTGTCAATTATTTGAGTATGGATGATCGTTTGAAGCTGATTTTTGACATGTAAGCATGAAATGTAATTAATTAAAGGGTGGTAACTTCAAAATTAGAAAAAACCCTTTTATATTGCAGAAATTGTGTTTTGGTCCCTAATTTGTGTTTATGGCCAATTGGATGTCGTTACAATGCCCGATTGAGATGTGTGCTCACCTGTGGATAGTATGAACATGTAGGAAAGAATTAACGCATCTAGACAAGATAAAAGAAAAAAGAAAATAGATGTGTTTTAGGTTTTAACTTCTTGGTTTACTTGGGTAAACCTAATGTAGCTTGCTCAGTTTGGTCTTGCGACTAGGCCGGGTCGAGGGGTTACATTTGTTGGTATCAGAGCCAGGTTTGCAAATGGTTGGGATGTTTTTGTTTTACTAGCTGATGTTGTTTAAACTGCACGGTGATTGTGTATATGTTTGGTGATTGTTTAATATTCTGTTGGGGTATATTTTGGGAACACATTGCCTATTACCGAGGATTTTAAATGCGTTTTAAAGTTAACTTGGATCCTTTTCCTGACGCTAGCCTAACTCTAATGTGTTTGATGCTTTTGTTAGTATGGCTCGACGTGAGACACGATCAATATCTAATACTGCGGGGTTGGGCAGAATAATGAGACAGAAGGGAATCTCCCTCATATTTTACCTCCTCCTCCTCCAGTGGTTCCTCCAGTTGACGTTAGGGCGGGTGAAGCTCCCCAGGTTCACCAAGTGCCTGTGTATAGTGATTTGACTCTGTTAGTATAGGCAATAACGGGAGCATTTCAAGCAGTGATGGCTGGAGTTTAGGCACAGGCACCGACACCTACTGTGGTGGCAAATTAAGGTTTACCCTTGGAGCAAATTAAGGTTTACCCTTGGAGCATCTTGAATTAGATGAGATGTAACGAGGAGAACAAGTTGGGTTGCATTGTATCTCTGCTGCAGGGGGATGCATATCATTGGTGGGTGACCACAATTGCTGGCGTTCCTAAGGCGGACGTTACTTGGGAGTTCTTTCAGAGAGCTTTCAAGAGAAAGTATCTTGGTACCTAGTAATTGTATATGAAGAAGCGCGAGTTTATGTCCCTAACTCAGGGAGGCATGTCTGTTGCTAAATATGAGGTGAAGTTTGTTCGGCTGAGTCAGTATGCTCCAGAGTTGGTTCCAGATGACCAACAGAGATATGACAGGTTATGTTATGGTCTTGTTAAGGACATCAAGTATATCGAGCAGTCCTTCGGTGCACCAGTTCATGCTGCATATGTGAACTTGGGTAAAAGAGTGGCTGGTTCTAGCTTTTTGGGGGGGCAGAATAAGAAGTTTAGGGACAAGAGACATAAGCCAGATCACAGGCGTGGTGGTGGATTTGGCCAGGGTACTTAGGGAGCTCGTGTTACACTGGAGTGTGAGCGATGTGGTAGGCACCACGCGGGTATGTGCTGGGGTAATACTGGAGCTTGTTGGATTTTTGGTTCATCTGATCACTTGAAGCGTGATTGTCCTCAGGCTCTGAGAGATGTACCAGCACAGGTTGTTGCACCTGCTAGGGGCCGAGGTCGTGGTAGGGGTAATTTTTAGAGGTGCAAGGATGTTCAGAGGGATATGGCTCATATAGGAGCGATGAGACCTGAAGGTGGTGGACCGGCTAAGGTCTTTGCTCATGGTGAGGGTCGTAATGACACGGATGTGATTGCAGGTACTTTTACTTGGCAATCCTTGTCATTCTTATCTTTGATTGATTAGGGGTCTACGCATTCATATATCTTTAGTGAACATGCATCTATGTTGAATGTTCCTGTTGAGATCTTATATGTTGTCATGTTAGTCACAAGTTCATTTGGGGAGATGGTTACACTAAGAAGGTTGTACCGGCGTTGTCCTTTGGTGGTGCAAGGTCATGAGTTTGCCGCAAATCTGATGGAATTGCCATTCCATGGTTTTGATATCATTTTGGGTATGAATTGGTTGAGTGAGCACAAAGTAGTTGTGGATTGTGAATCCAAGAGGATTTTTTTGAGGTTGGCCGATGATTATGAAGTTTGTGGTGGTTGGCGAGAATGTTAAGTTTTGTCCAATGTGGTTTCGACTGTTAGAGCGGAGAAGATGATGTTTGATGGCTGCCAAGCTTATTTGGCTATTGTTATGAATCCGGAAGCCAAAGGTGTTCGAGTGCAGGACATTCGAACCGTTTGTGACTTTTTTAAGGTTTTTCCTGAGGAGTTACCGGGTTTACCTCCGGATAGGGAGGTGAAGTTTCGTATTGAGACTTACGAGGGTACAACACCGGTGTCCATTGCTCCTTATAGGATGGCACCAAAAGAATTGAAGGAGTTGAAATCTCAGCTTCAGGAGTTGTTGGACCATGGGTTCATTCGACCAAGTGTTTCTCCGTGGGGTGCTCCTGTTCTCTTCATGAAAAAGAAGGATGGTACGACGTGTATATGCATTGATTATCGTCAGTTAAACAAGTTGATGGTAAAGAATAGGTACCCGTTGCCGCAGATTGATGACTTGTTCAATTAGTTCCATGGAGCAACGTTGTTTTCCAAGATAGATTTAAGATCGGGGTACTACCAGTTGAAGGTTAAGGATGTGGATATGCATAAAACCGTGTTCCGTACGAGGTATGGGCATTATGAGTTTCTGGTCATGCCTTTCGAATTGACAAATGCCCCAACTGCGTTTATAGACATGATGAATAGAGTGTTCCATGAGTATCTTGATCAGTTTGTGGTGGTGTTCATAGATGATATTCTTGTGTACTCTCGTACCGAGGAAGCACATGTTCAGTATTTGCGGATAGTGTTGCAAGTGTTGAAGGGTAATTAGTTATATGCTAAGTTGAGAAAGTGCGAGTTTTGGCTTAAGAAAGTGACATTCCTTGGTCATGTGGTTTCTACGAAGGGTATTCGCGGTGATCCATAGAAGATTGAGGCTATTCTCAATTGAAAGACACCTAAGTCTGTATCAGAGGTGCGTAGTTTTCTTGGGTTGGCTGGTTATTATCGTCGTTTCGTTGAGGGGTTCTCAAGTATTGCAGCACCGTGGACTAAGTCGTTATAGAATAATGTTCCTTATGTGTGGACGGAGAAGCAGCACCACAGTTTTGAGAAGCTGAAGGGAGTTCTGACGCGTGCTCCTGTGTTGACTCAACCTGAATCTGGGAAGGAGTTTGTGGTTTATAGTGATGCGTTGTATGTTGGCTTGGGTTGTGTGTTGATGCAGGATGTGAGGGTTGTAGCCTTTGTAACGAGGTAGTTGAAAGTTCATGAGCGCAATTATCCAACTCATGATTTGGAGCTTGCGGTTGTGGTATTCGCTTTGAAAATTTGGCGATATTACCTCTATGGTAAGAAGTGTATGATCTTTACGGATCACAAGAGCTTGAAGTATTTGATGTCCTAGAAAGATTTGAATCTTAGGTAGCGTAGATGGTTAGAGTTGCTTAAGGATTACGATTTGACAATTGAGTATCATTCTGGTAAAGCCAATGTGGTTGCGGATGCATTAAGTCGTAAGGTTGCGGTTGAGCTTTGAGATATGTTTGCAAGGTTGAGTGTGACATGGGAGGGCGGTTTGCTGGCTGAATTGCAAGTCAAGCCTATGTTATCACGGTTGATTAAATCTAAGCATCGTTCGATTATTCGTTGGTTGAGCATGTTAAGGACATAGCGATGGCAATCTGACGGAATTTTATTTTGATGATGAAGGAGTTTTGTGTTTCAAGGGTCGAATAGTGGTGACGGATGATCTGGAGTTGAGGCACACTATCTTGACGGAGGCACACTCTAGTCCTTTTGCTATGCATCCTGGTAGTGTTTAGATGTATCATGATTTGAAGGAGGCATACTACTGGGTTGGGTTGAAAAAGGATGTGGCTGAATTTGTTTCCAAGTGCATGGTATGTCAGCGGGTCAAGGCTGAACATCAATTTCCATCCAAGTTGTTGCAACTGCTAAAATTCTAGAGTGGAAATGGGAGAGAATGTAACACCCTTAACGTATACTCGTAAATCAAATATACATTAAAGATGTTACGGAGTCGTTTAAAGAAATCTCGACTTATAAAATTATTTTTACAAGTATTTACAAATTTTAGTTTGTAAATCTAACCCTTTCTCAGTTTTCTTGAAAACACAACCTATGTGCAGTTAGCTAGTTTCAACCCTGAATTAATTATTTTAAAACATATTTGGCAATTATTAAAAACAACAGTCTAATTCAAGGTGAAAAATAGGTTTGCTATCTAGGCCCTTTCTTGACTTTAAAATCTTTATGCGATTACCGATTATTCTTATTAGCAAAGTAATTATCCTTTCTACCTTAGTTTTATTCTGTTATAATGCTAATGTCTTATTTTGCTTTATCTATATACGATTCATAATCAAAACTGATTACTTATATATCATTTAGTCTAATTTAACGCATCATACTCTACTAGCAATTAAATAATTACATGCCCACTAGAGATTATCATAAGCTAGAATATCTTACTGATGTTTTGCAGATTGAAGCTTGATCAGCATGCTCGATTCCTCTTCAAATACTCCACCTTAATCTACGTGTGAAACAAACACACGCTAAGTATGAACTTAGTAAGGCAAAACTTATAAATCAAAGTAAAGCACTTTAATTTTAATAAAAATTGCATAATAAATAAAATACTGAATATAACATATAATAATTTAGAATCGTATAGAATGACTTATCGAAGTCGTTCCTCTGTCATGTAACTTGTAACAATCAACATCTCATATACATATATAAGGCAATGTCATGTCAAATCAAATATCTAGTAAATCACTTATTTTCATTTGAATCGTATCACTTTCACTTTTCACTTTTCTTTAGATCACTTGTACTTGTTACTTTTTATTCATTTTACAGCCCAATGTAATGTAATTGAGAATGCATGGTATGCGAGTCACTATTGAGTATGCACACGTGCGGCATCAACTAATATGTTGTGCCATAATAAATCACTGTATTACTATGCCACTGCTGTAATTTAACAGCATCAATGTATCACTAGGTCATAGCTGTAGAACACAGCACCATTGTTTCACTATATAACTGTTGTACACTTATACAACATCAATGTATCACTAGGTCATAGCTGTAGAATACAGCGTCACTATATCACTATACTCCACCTCATTGGCATGCCAATTATACCAAGAATCTCAATAATCATACAAAAGGCTTTTAACATCAATATCTTGTAAAGATCATTATAAACCATTTAAAAATTATTGTAAAATATATCAATTTATGATTCAAATTCTTTTTCTTTCAAATCATTCTAGGTTGACATATTATATTTCTTTCTCATATTATATATATATATAATATGTAAAAATGCACTCACCTGGGCCATTTATTAGCTTGCCACACTAAGCTCTACTCGATCCTTTCCTTCATAATGCCTTGATCCTTCTTTTGATCCAAATCAAACTTCATTGATCATATAAATACGAGTAACATTCGTTAGATTCAAATCTAACAATACTTTAAACATGCTATCAAATCTATTCCTTCGAATATACAAAATTTCCAAAAGTTTTTCCTTCCTTCCTTATACTGTCCAAAACCCATTTTTGGTCTTTAATGACCATTTAGAACTTCCATTAACCCCTATCAAGCTTACTAATTAACCTTAGATACAAAATGCATCAATTCTCGTTTTCAGACAGATTGCACTACCTTCAAAGAAATATTTCTATAAAATATTCTAAAACTCAGAATTCGATTATGTTTGTTCTGAAAGAAACTATATTCAGTAAGCTTTTCAACCATATAAATTAATAGCCCAAATTCAACTTGTACGATTTATGGCGAATTTTCAAAGTCAAGTACAATGCTGGAATTCGGAACGGACTGGTGCTCTATTTTCTGACCTTTCATCACTTAAAAATTCATATATTTTGACTCGGAACTCGAAATCAGTTTCCGTTTGTTGGAGAAGAAACCAGACGAACAAATCTTTACATCGGTATAAAATTCACCTTCTAACCATTTTTGTAGAATTTATTTTGCATTTTCAAACTTACTGCCAAAACCAGTCTTCTACATAGCTTTCCATTATAAACTTCTAATTTATACTAACTTCTTATTTTTCTTCTTGTCAATTTAGTCCCATCACTTGCTTCAAACCACTAATATATCACTTTCTTCATCAAATAGATATTCAAAAATAATTCCCTCAATTATTCGTTCTTTTCGAAATAGTCAATAAAAATGCAAAGATAATGATTCAAACTTTTTAACTTTGCAAATTAGTCCTCAAATCAACATTACTACTTGAATTATATTATTTCAACTAAAAATCAGATTTTATCCTTATCAAAAACCTCATATCCGAATTGGTCACTTAACTTTGACAATTTGTCAAAATGGTCACTAACTCGATTTAACATCGGTTTTGCATTCTAACTTCAATTTCACATCTCCAACTTCAATAATAACATAAATACACTTCAAAATCATAAAAATTCAGATTAGTCCTTTAACTTTCAGAATTGCCGAAATGGTCCCTATACCTTTAATTTAGGGTTTTACTTCCAAATAACAAATTCAAGCTTACTAGATCATTTATCTAACATCACAAACCCTATATCAAACTTGAATCCATAAACCCTAATCATATTCATACAAACTAAAATATGTAGGGTTTAAATCCCAACTCAATAACATGATTTTAACATCACACAAACTTGGTTTCAACTTGAATTTCATCATGAAATCATAAAATCTCAAAAACCCCCAATTTAGTCCATAAACCCTAATTTCTTTCTCATGAAAATTCTCATCAATCAAGAAAGTATTTCATGAATTATTTACACCAAAATATATAGCTTGAAGAGTAGAACAACTTTGTAGTTGATGAGATTACCTGAAAATTGAGTTTCGGGGCTTGAATCGAACTTGGAAAATTTTCTCCATGTTTCTTTCTTTCTCCCCCTCATATTTCGAAATTTTAAGATGAAGAATGGTCTTCATCTTTTATTTTTCATCCAATTTGACCACATCTCTTGTATAAATGAATTTTAAATTCATTTAGATAGTGAAATTACTAAAATGCCCTTTTAATCCAATGGTTGAGATTGATCTTATCATCAATCAAGGGCCAAGATTAAATATCTCATTTCCTCTTTCTAAAATTTGCCCTTATAACTTTTTAAATATTTCAAAATTGCCATTGGGGCCAAATGACCAATTTACCCTCAAACTAGTTTTTATTTACTAGTTTGCCATTCTTGTAAAAATTCAACTAAATCTAGCTGGAATCCAACCAATTATAATAAAATATTCATAAAATAATATTTTATGACTTTTCCATGGCTTTTGGATCAGTCTTTGAAATTCCAGTTTGATCTGATTTTTCCGATATTCATAAAATACTTCTACTGCAATTTTACCTTTTTTGAGCTATTGAATTTATTTCAAAAATTCTATATTTCCATATTCGGGAAATGAACTCTATTATCCTATAAAAACTTAATTTTCCAAGGACTTAGACTGAATTTTCTTAACTCAGTCTATTTTCCCGATACTTATCGAAAATCTTCATAGAATAAAATTCCTCCTAGAATTCCTTTATCGATAATCCATACGAATTTTCTCTACTCTTACTGGGTCCATAATATCGATCAGAAACACATTGATGGGACCTTCCCGAAGGTCACCCATCCTTGTATTTCTCTGGCCTAAGCACGCTTAACAATTTCATTCTATCCAAATTCGGTACCTTTTTTGCATCTTAATTCTTAAAACCGATATCAAGGTACCTATTTTAATCCGATTTACTCTTATAATAAATAAAATTACTTGTTGGGTAAATTTACACTTTAGTCCCCAAACTATTCCAAAGTTTATACTTTAACCCCAAAACTTTCAAAATTTACATTTTGGTCACTAGCCAAAATTTGGGATATTACAGATAATCACCATGGATTTTGTAATAAGTTTGCCGTTGACACCGGCTAAAAAGGATTCCGTTTGGGTAATTGTTGACCGATTCACAAAGTCTGCACATTTCCTGCCAGTGCATACAACGTACACCTTGGACAAGTTGGCAGATTTGTATATAGCTGAGATTGTGCGCTTGCATGGTGTACCTAAATCCATTGTTTTTGATAGGGATACGAGGTTTATGACAAGATTCTGGAGGAGTTTGCACCAGGCCTTGGGTTCGAGATTGAGTTTTAGCACTACGTATCATCCTTAGCCGGATGGCCAGTCTGAGCGGGTTATCCAGGTTTTGGAGGATATGCTTAGGTTTTGTATTCTTGAGTTCCAAGGAACCTGGGAGAAGCATTTTCCTTTAGTTGAGTTTGCTTACAACAACAGTTATTAGGCGAGTGTACAGATGGCACCTTCTGAGGTGTTATATGGCCGGAGGTGTCGTACGCCTTTATGTTGGGCTGAGGTGGGGGAAAAGCATGTTACACTACCGGATGTGTTGAAAGACACATATGAGAAGGTTAAGCTTGTATGCGACCGATTGAAAGCGGCTGTGGATCGACAAAAATCTTATGCAGATTTGAAGCGTAAGGAAGTTGAATCTGCGATGGGCGATCGCGTATTCTTGAAGGTGTCACCATGGAAAAAGGTGATGAGATTTGGACTTAAGGGTAAGCTTAGTCTGAGGTTCATTGGACCATACAAGGTTATTGAGCATGTGGGTCCTGTGGCATAGCGGTTGAGGTTACCTCCCAAGTTGGAGAAAATTCATAATGTGTTCCATGTCTCGATGTTGAGGAGATATCGATCAGATCTATCGCATGTTATGCCGGTGGAGGATGTGGAGTTGAGGTCGGATCTATCCTTTGATGAGGAACCTATAGAGATACTCGATACCAGCAAGAAAGTCCTACGTGGTAAGACGATAGAGCTCGTGAAGGTCCTGGGGTGACACCAAGGTGTACAAGAAGCTACTTGGGAAAGCAAGGTGGATATGAAAGAGCAATTTCCGCATCTGTTTCCTCCATTTAATTTCAGGGATAAAATTTCTTAAGTGGGGGGGAGTTGTAACACCCCGGTTTTGGGCCCAGCAGATTTGAGGTTTATTAGACGGTTTGGTGGACTGGGTTAGAGATTCGAGTCAGATTCGGGATCGTACATTTTTCGATAAGATAAAAATATGGAAAATAGTTAAAATCATCTTTTAAAATATATTGTTTTTTGGTGGAATCAATTTTAGACAAGGGGATTTGGAAATACGACATTTTGGGTTAGTGACCAAAATGCGATTTTTGAAAACTTTTTTAAAGTGACTAAAATCAAAAGGGTCAAATCCTTAGAATCCTTAGGGAGCTAACTACCAAGTGTTTGCTGGTGGTTTCTCCCTTCAATTAAATCATTTTAAACATGTGTTTTAAAAGGGTGTTAAGAAGGATTAAATATCTAAAGTTAGTTATTAGCTTTTAAAAGAAATTTACGTAACTTTTTCCTAAACCTTTTCACTCAACTTCTTTTCTTCCAAACACTCAAAATTTCATCAAAATCAAGAGGTGAGGGACTCTTTTCACTCGTATTATTGATTTTAATTTGATTATTTAACTTAGTTTTGCAAAATCTCATTGAAGTTTAATGTTTTCTTAGCTTTAAACAAGCCAATTGAGGGAGAAATCACATAAAAGGGGTAAGGTTTGTGATCTCCTCTGTTAAATGGTTCTTTATTGATATTCCCAACTATTTGATCCTTGATTTATAAGTTGTAATGTGATTTTAATGTTTTATTAATGTTTAATTGAGTTATTTTGGAAATATTGATGAAACATGGCAATTTCTGAAGTGGATTTGTTTTCAGGTATTTGAGATTGATTTAATATATGTTTTGGATGTGTTTTGATGTTGATAAGTTGTTTTTATCAATAGAATCTCAAAACTCTTGAACATCTAATTATTTAGGTTGCTAGATTTGAGTTATTGTGGAGATAATCGAGTTTAATCTTTGCTGGAAGTAAAAGGATGTTAGGAAAGGGTTTTTGGATGTTATTAGATGTTAGTTGATGGGTTGAATTATTGTTTTATGGCTGGGTTAAGTTTCGAAAATGTTTGATGATGATTTCGGTATGTTTCGGATGCTTTTCGAGTGGGCAACTTGGGAGTTGTGGGAGATTGTTGTTAGGCAATGGTTTGAATGAATTTTAATGAATTTATCCTCTGTTTTTATGTGTTGAAAACAGGGGATAGTCAAGGCGACGAAGCTTGACGTTGTTTTGTTGCTTGCCAGGGGCTTATTTCGCGTTGGCAAGGAAGGCGAGGCGTATCGGTGAGTGGAAACTAGTTTTTTTAATGCTTTACCAAGGTTTGTAAAGGTTGTTGGGAGTTTAGGGTAAGCGTGAGACACTTACCTAAGCTCGAAAGTAAGTTTACCTTATTTTGCTATTGAATATCGGCTTGGATATGAGCATGTTGTTTGCATGTTTTGGTGATAAACATGGTATGATTTACTTACTGGAAATGCATGATTTTGAGTACATATGCAGGGGTTTGAAAGTACATTAAATGCTATTGAGCATTGATTTTCATTCCGGTTGGGAATGGTGTTACTGCATTGGCAATGAGATTTGCATATGTGATGTGTTGTTAAATGCATTGTAAAACAATAAGTAAATGGTTATAAATGCTTTGTAAATGGTATATTGGCTATGTGAAAAGGTGAGAAAACAACCAGATATAGTCGGCATGCTATAGGATTAAAAGTGCACTATAAAATATGAACAAAATCGATCGTTGCCATAAGACCTTGAGGTATGGCAATTTAACAAGGCCACTCAGACTGTGGGGACCTCATTTGGGGCATGCGGTTTAACTAGGCAACCCAAATTGATGATGATCTTGCAGTTTAACTAGGCAAGGGTGAAATCTCGTGGTTTAACTTGGCGAGGGTGTCTAATCTTGCGGTTTAACTATGCAAGGTTTGGGATATCATGCGGTTTAACTAGGCATGGTATGAGAGATCCGTGTATCTGATATGTGTATAGGATAGAGGTAGTCTATTTGGGTCACTATAAATGCCAATATATGTGAATGTTCATGTGTTTGAACCTTGTTTTATAATGCTTTGGGATTTAAGCATGGTTTGTTTATAATGCTTTGGGATTTAAGCATGGTTTGTTTAAAATGCTTTGGGATTTAAGCATGGATTGTACATGATGTTGCACAAAGGTTATTTTGTTTTGATTTAGGTGGAATCATGGAAAAATACTTAGGTTGTAAGCATGTTTTGGGGAAAGCAAACATGTGGTTTCAAATGGTTTTTAATGCATAATTGTTTTATGAGCATCCTCACTAAGCATGTGTGCTTACGCTCTCTTTTCCTAATGATGCAGAGCATTAAAGTTCGCGGTAGCAATGGCAAGGTTTGCAAGGATCCAAGAGATAAACTACTTTTAAGTACGAACTCGGATTGTGTTTCCGGTTAATAAGGAAATGTGTTCGCCATGGTTTTTTGGAGTTGTAAATCTGTTGCATTGTGTTTTTTTACGATGATTCTATGCTGGTTTTTGATGATGGTTAGATGTTTCTCAAATTGATGTTGTTACTTGCCTATAGTTGTGGTTGAATGGATGTATAGGTATGCATCTAGAGTTCCCATGTGGATTGCTATGTTGTGCTAGTTTGACCAGGTTTAATATGCTATGTTGAGTGTGTTGGCATGATGCTTATGCTAAGAATGGCCTAATTGTGCATTTTGGTATGTTTTGCAAAGTGGTCTAGGAAGCATGCCTCTAGAGTAGTCCTTTGGAAGTATGAGGTTGTTTTGGTTGCCTAACCTTGGTATAAGTGATAGTTTATGTATGTTCAATGTCGTTATGCATGTGTACAAGTTGGTAGGGGCCAATCGCATCTAGAATTGTGTGAAAAAATAGCTATTTTTGACATTACAAGCTCAGGCGTACCAATACACGATGGACCGTATCGGTACGGCTAGGCAAATAAGGCCAGGGTGTTTCAGTAAAGGTAGGGCATTTCGATACGCCTAATGGTTACTGGAATTTTGCTTTTGGGGAATGAGGCCGCGTACCAAAACACCAAGTGACCGTATCAGTACGATGTTTAAGGATTTTAAAACGTATTTTATACTCGAAGTGGCATACCAGTACGGGTCTTGCCGTATCAAAATGATGATTTCACAACCGTATCTGTAATGTCCCAATTTTTGGACTAGTGACCAAATTATAATTTTTGAAAGTTTAGGGGGTTAAAGTGTGAACTTGGAAAAGTTCAGGGACCAAAGTGTAATTTCCAAAAGTTATGAAAGTTAACCCCGTAAATGAATAGTTCACCCCAAGAGTGGAATTTCCGAGTTACTCGGATTTTTCGTACGAGGCTTGTATTATTAGAATTTTTGGATTGAATGAAATTGTTAAGCGTGCTCAAACCAGAGTAGTACAAGGATGGGTGACCTAATGGGAAGGTCTCATATTTAATATTTGACTGATAAAAAGGATTTATTTTAAGTCAATACTATTCAAAATGTATTTTGGAGATAATATTTTTAAGAAGAAATATATCTGATAAAATTTCTCGGTAATTACCGGTATATCGGATCGAGCTAAAATTTTAAAGACAGTTTCAAGATATTATGGAAAACTCATAAAATATTATTTTATGAGTATTTTATTACTTTTGGTTGGATTCTAACTATATTTAGTTAGATGGTGATGGAATGGCAATTTTCAAGACTTGTTGTAAATAAAGTCTAGTTGGAGGGCAAATTGGAAATTTGCCATGGATGGCATTTTTTAAATATTTTGAAACTTTGAGGGCAAATTTGAAAGATGAAAAAAACATGGATTTGATCATGACCATTGATTTTAATGAGATTAAATCTTAGCCATTATAATAAAAGGGCAAAAGGGTAAATTCACTAATTAAATGAATTTTAAATTCATTTAATTAGACACATGGATTAAATAGGTAAAAGATGATAAAAAATCATCTCCATCACCATCTGCTGTTCGAAAACAAGAAAAACAAAAGGGGGAAGAATTTTTCAAACTTTCAAGCCTAATTTTAAAGGATTCAAGGCTAGCTTCAAGCAAAGTTCATTTAGGTAAATTGTTCTATACTTGATTCTCTTCATTTTGATAGTATTTTTGTATGATAGAAGTCAAGAATGAGTTATGTTATGGATGGAGATTGATTGTATAAATTGAAGATGATGATGGAATTAGTCTTGTAGTTAATTAATTTGATGATTTAAACATGGAATTAAGGTTGGATTTGGATAAATTCCATGTTAGAGATTATAAACCCTAACCCTAAAATTTGGGGGTTTTAGTTAGGAAGTTAAATTAAGGATGAAATTGATTGAATTATGATGTTAGGAGACCCATTTCGATGATATGTTGAATAATTTCCCAAGTTGTAAGTTTAGGGACCATTTCAAAATTTTGGAAAAATTGGGGGAAATTATTGTAAATTTTATTTTAGCATCGAAATCATTAAATTATGGTGAAAATAGCTTGAATAGGTGATTAGGGATCAAAATGATTTTTTTTGGAAATTTAAGGACCAATTCGACAATTTAGTAAAAGTTAGGGGTTGGTCTTGAATTTATGGAAAATTGATAGAATTGAAGATTTAGGCATGTTATGGAGGATAAAGGATTGAAATGACAAGAAAGGAAAAATTTAAGGACCTTTTCAAATTGAAGGTATAGTGAAGGAGTAAATTGGTCAAAGTTTAAAGGTTGAAGGAAAATTTCTAAAGATGTTAGAAATAAATAAATGGTTTAATTCTACATGAATTTATGTACAAAAGGGAAGTAGTGACTAAAATGTCACTTTTATAAAGTTTAAGGACTAAAAAGGAAATAGTCCAAAATAAGTAATTAATTGTGGAAATTGTTCAAAAATGGGTTTGAACAATTGTTTAATGTTCAAAATGGTCACAAAAAACTTAGGGACCATTTCGAAAATGATATGAAATATTGGGGAAATTTTTAGAAAAATTTCATACTCGAATAGTTATGTTTAAGAATCAAGTTAGCAATGTTAGATTTAAGTCGAATACAAGAATGGTAATGTATATGTTCGATTGGTCTTATACAGTTCTAAAAGAGATCGAAAGAGAACCAGTGATAAAAAGAAAGATAATACCTCGAGTAAGCTTAGTGAGGCATACTATTCATGGCCCAGGTGAGTGCATTTATATGTTTTAAATTGCAATTAGGAAGACTAGCGAATAGTCAACCTTAATTTAAAAATAGTATTGTCTTATATGTATATATTGAGCTTCTGCATGTTGCAATAAAGGTAGATTAAATAGAATATGAAGTATGAATTACTATTCCGATAAATGATGATAATTTATGTTTGCCATGACCAATTATGTTGAAGTATGAGATATGAAATGTTTATTTATATGATGATCTATGATTTACCATGAACATTTATGATGAAGCATGAAACATGAAATGTTTATTTATATGATTAATTATGATGATTTATGATTATCATGAACAATTACGATGAAATATGATATGAATTTCCTATCTATATAATTGATGATAATTGATTAGTAATGAAAGAAATGCCCAAGTATTGAGTATGAGAGTCCATGGTATAGTTGGCATGCCATAGAGTCCTTAGCAGCTGCACCCTTATGTTTATGTTATCAAACAGATATTGTGACAAAATGATTGTGTCACATACACCTTGAGGACCTACGCCCTTGGTGTGCACCCTAGGGATCTACGCCCACTTTGCCCGAGTGCACTGTCGAGGTGCTTTATGTTTATGGGGAGCAAAGAGCGTCCTCGAGTATGTACTCATCTTTACGTTTGACACTATGGTGTCATTTCAAGATGGCTCGCGTACCTTGATCTCATATAGCGTACTTTGGGCAATGATAATGAATTATGTCATGTAAATGAATCATGTTATGTATATGAAACATGTCATGAATATGAACTATGCTATGTATATGAAATATGTTAAGTATACGAATCATGCCCCGTATATGAATCATGACATGTATATGAATTTTGCCAAGTATACGAATCATGACAAGTACATGAATTATGCCAAGTATTCGAAGTATGTCACACATATAAGAAATATGCTATGCATATGAAGCATGCCATGTATACAAATTATGTTACGTATGTAAATTATGTCATGCAAAAGAAATTTGCCATGTATGAGAATCATGTTTCATAAATGGATCATGCCATAAATATGAATCATGTTACGTATATGAATCATGTCATGTATATGAATCATGTCAAGTATGTGAACCTTGTTGCTTATGTGAATTATGCTATGTATACGAAACATACCATGTATATGACTGATTTTATGATGATAGAGCATTGAAATCATGAGTAAGTTAGGAACTTATGAAATATACATGAAAATCTAGAGACTATAGAACCTTTGATATAACTATTCTATCTTAAGTGGAGAACTTGATATGATATAATAAAATAAGTATTACTTTACTCTATATTTGTTAAATAAGATTATTGCCTCATTAAGTTCGTACTTAGCGTGTGTTATTTCACACGTAGGTTCTCCCTCGTAGAATGGCAAGAAGGAGCTATTAAAGTGGAAAAATCAAGTTACATTAGTAATCACGGTATGTACATCTTAAATTATGGTTGATGTCTAGTGGGCATGTACATGTATGTATGTGAGTTTTAAAGAAACAACTGTTTTGTAAACTTAAGTTAAAATGTGTTTACGTATTATAGTTTAACCCTAATCGCGTAGTAATTTTAAAATCAAGAAGGGGTCTAGGAAGGGTACATAGTTTTCTCGCTGAATTATATTTTTATTTAGATAACGTATTTTTAAATTTTATAAAACAATTCAAGGTTGAAACTAGTTGCTATAGACTGACATAGTTTTTAATTCAAAATTGAGAAGGGGTTAAACTATAAGATATAGTTTGGTATAAAAACAGAAGAAAGTCAAGTCAAGTTTTTTTTAACAACTCTGTAACATCTTTAGTGTATGTTCGGTCTACGAGTATACGTTAAGGGTGTTATAGTATCGATACGGGACTCAGCGTATCGATACAGATACTGTTGTTTCTGTTAATGTCTTGGAAAGACAGTTCTGGTTTCTTTCATTCTAGCCCCTAACTTGTTTTGCCAATTATTTGAGTATGGATGATCGATTGAAGATGATTTTGAACATGTAAGCATGAAATGTAATTAATTAAAGGTTGGTAACTTCAAAATTAGAAAAGTCCTTTTATATTGCAGAAATTGCGTTTTGGTCCCTAATTTGTGTTTGTGGCCAATTGGATGTCGTTACGATGCCCGATTGAGATGTGTGCTCACCTGTGGACAGTATGAACATGTAGGAAAGAATTAACGCATCTAGACAAGATAAAAGAAAAAAGAAAATGGATGCGTTTTAGGCTTTATCTTTCTGGTTTACTTCGGTAAACCTAATGTAGCTTACTCGGTTCGATCTTGCGACTAGGCCGGGTCGAGGGGGTTACAGTCAGAGAAAGAGTTTGTAGTGTATAGAAATGCATCATATGTTGGTTTGGGGTGTGTGTTAATGCAAAGGGCTAAGGTTGTGGAATATGCATCTAGGCAATTGAAGGTGCACGAGCGCAACTATCCTACGCACGATATAGAGCTTGCTGCAGTGGTGTTTGCATTAAAGACTTGAAGGCATTATCTTTATGGTGAGAAATGTATTGTGTACATGGATCACAAGAGTTTGAAATATTTGATGTCGCAAAAGGAGTTGAATCTTAGGCAACGGAGATGGTTGGAGTTGCTCACAGATTATGATTTGATGATTATCATCCGGGTAAGTCTAATGTTGTAGCTGATGCTTTGAGTAGGAAGGTTGTAGTAGAGCTAAGGGATATGTTTTCTAGGTTGAGTGTAACGCGAGATGGGGGTTTGTTAGCTGAGTTGCAAGTGAAGCCATCATTGTTGCAGTTGATCAAGGCGAAACAATTGTATGATGATTCGTTGGTACTACATGTCAAGGATATAATGGATGATAATCAGACAAATTTTTGTTTAGTGACGAGGGATTTTTGTGTTTCAAGAGTCGAGTGGTTTTGCTGAAGGATGAGGAGTTAAGACACACTATCTTGACTGAAGCACATTCAAGCTCTTTTGTTATACATCCGAGAAGTACAAAGATGTATCAAGATTTGAAAAAGGAATATTTCTAGGAGAAAATATGTTTCTTTGCCTATAATAATAGTTATCAGGATAGTATTCAAATGGCATCGTATGAAGTTTTGTTTGGTAGGAGGAGTCGCACGCCACTTTGTTGGGAAGAGGCAGGAGAAAAATATGTTTCTTTGCCTGATGTGCTGAAGGATACCAATGAGAAGGTGAAGCTTATTAGTGATAGGTTGAAGGCAGCTTTGGATCAGCAAGAGTCATATGCTGACTTGAAGCGTAGAGAGATAGAGTTTGCAGTTGGAGATAAAGTGTTTCTTAAGGTTTCACCTTGGAAGAAGGTAATGAGGTTTGGACGAAAGGGCAAGTTGAGTCCAAGTTTCATCGGGCCTTATGAGGTGTTAGAGCGTGTTGGTCCGGTTGGTTATAGGTTGAGGTTGCCTACGGAGTTAGAGAAGATACATGATGTTTTCCATGTATTGATGCTTCGGATATATAGACTGGACCCGTCGCATGTGATGCATGTTGAGGAGATTGAATTGAATCTGGATTTGACCTAAGATGAGGAACCGATGAGAATTCTGGATTCTAGCAGCAAGGTTCTTCATGGGAAGACCATTGAGTTGGTAAAGGTGTTGTGGCGACATCGTGGTGTAGAGGAAGTCACCTGGGAAAGTAAGGAGGACATGAAGAAGTAGTTTCCTTAACTTTTCCCGTCAGGTAAATTTTAGGGATGAAATTTCTTAAGAGGTAGAGAGTTGTAACGCTCCGAATTTGGGCCTAGATGTTATCTAGATCGATTAGACGATTTGGGGAAACTAGATTAGGCGATTCGAGCTAGTTTTGGGAATTAATTCTTAATAAATGGTTTTTGGTTAAAATAAAATATGGAAAATATTAGAAAATGTTTAATTAATATTCTAAGGGTTTTGTAAAGTTCAATTTGAAGGAATAAAATCAGATTTTGGGACATTTTAGTTTGGTAACTAAAATGTAAAGTTTTAGAACTGTTTTGGTGACTAAATTGTAAAAAGGGTCAAAATTTAGAATCATTAAGGAGCTAATTAACCAAAGTTTTTAATTAGATTTTTCCTTAATTTAGGCTATTTTTAAATGGTTTTTAAAAGGTTGTTTAGTAAAAATAAAGGAGATTTTATATTAAAGATTTTTAATAACCAATTTCATTTTCTTAAGTAACTACTTTTGCTCTAAACTTTTCTCAACTTTCTCAGCAGCCAAACTATCAATTTCACTCTAAAATTCTCAGAAAACATTCCTTTAGATTTCTTTTTGATTTCCTCATTGATTCCTTTGATTTCTACCACAAATCCTAATTGCTTTCTTGGAGATTTCACTCAAACTTTGCCAATTAAGTGAGAAATCAACAATTAGAGGTGATTTTTGTTTCTCTCCTCTAATTAAATGTTCTTTATTGAAATTCCCAAGTTATTGATCCTTTGCAATTGATTTTTGTTACGTGTTTAAGATTTAATCAAGATTTTATGGTTTTAATTGAGTTTTGATGAGAAATTTGATGAATCTTGTTATGAATCTGTTTTGTATTTCTAATTGATTTAGATTACAGTTGGAACATGTTTTAATGTTATAAGAAGAGATTAATAAAAGGAATCCCGAAACTAAGTGAATTTCTAATTTTCTAGGTTATGAATAGTTAGATTTTGATGTGATCTTGGTGTTAAAAGGTTGTTGGAGGTATAAGGTTTTTATAATATTGTTTTTGGATGTTAATTAAAGATGTTAAGGTGTTAAAATAGTTAGGTTTTGGCTGGGCTTTGTTTAGGTTGAGTTTGGTGATGTTTTTGAATGTTTTAAAGAAACAAGTGATGGTTTTTAGTGAGGTGAAGTTGAGGAGTTGTGTTGTTGTGTTTAGAGATGCATGAAAATGCATTAATCCTCTGTTTTTGTGTAGGAAAAGTAAGGGAGAGTGAACCTACATCTTTTGGAGAGGTTTTAGAGGCTTAGGAAGCTTGATTCTTGCATCGACAAGTGAAGTGTTTTGTTGTCGGTGAGTGGAAACGTATTTTACTACTTTTAAAAGGTTTGAAGATGGTTTTGGGGAGTTTAGATTAAGTTTGAAACACTTATCTAAGCTCGGAAGTAAGTATTGGTTTATCTCTCTCTCGTTTTTTAGTTTTGCAAAGTACGATCTCATGCATATTTTAGAAATGAAAGATGTTGCAAATGATCATTTATTTTGATTATTGAGAATGACAAATGATTTGTGAAAGAATTTTGAGAATGCTAGAATACATGGTTTAATGTATTGGAAATTGGTTTGATTTGATGCATATGAAAAATAGTAAGGTAATGTGGTTTTATAGAATATATTGGCAAGTGATGAGATTAAAAGTTATCGGATATAGTTGGCTAGCTATAGAGTTTAAAGTGCACTATAATAAGTCACCTTATGAGTGTCGAGGGGTCAAGAGTGTGCCGTGCCACCATGAGAACCGCAGCGGTCGAGGGGTCATGAGTATGCCAATTCTCCAGCTGGTGGATTTATACATCATAACCGTTGAGGGCTGCTCCAGTTCAAGTATGTATGTTAAATGGTCAAAGGAACCACTTGGGAAATCCGTGTATCCGATGTGTTTTTATAAATAGAATGGAAATGGTTTTTGTGTCACTTGAATGCCAATATATGATATAATATATCATGAGAAATAGATTGTATTTTGTATAATATGGTTTATACATGGGATTCTCTTTAAGCTTACTATTTAGAGAATTTGGCATGTGAAAGCTTAAAATGAGGTTATGCTAGAAATCCATGATACATGTGTTGAAAATGTTTAAAAATGCATATTTGAAAGATTGTAGAAGCATGAGATGTTTTGGGCATGAGTGTAAACACTTATTTGAAAGTAAAATTGTTTTAAATGCATTGATGAGTTTTTTAAGATTCCCTCACTAGGCTTTATAAGCTTACACTCTCATTTCTCGTCGATACAGAGAAATGGACCTTTTGGACATCAAGCAAGCAAGGGCAATGCAAGGGTGAAGTAATTTCCAAGTATGGTTTTATAAATTCTATGCAGTAATAAAAGGCAATAAGACCAAGTTATAATTGGGAGGGTTGTTTTGGTTACTCCCTGGTTTGTACAAGTTACATCTGATGCTTTGGACTTGTATGCTGCTTTATATCTTCCTTTGAGGGGTTGGGACATGTTTTGCCTGCTTGGGTAGAGATCATGCATATAGGATCTTGGTTTGGTTATGGTTCGATATGTATGATCCTCTACCATGCTTATATGATTGTGGAAATGTTGCTTGAAATGTTATATGATGATTAGGCAATGTTTGGAGTATGTTAGATTGAGCCAAAGTGTCATATGATCGACCAAGAGGTCATTACAGGCTATTCCGTACTGGTACGGGTCCTCAATGATCAGTACGCGGGGCTTGTCCTGGCTCAATCATGTGCAAAAATGCACAGGCATATCGGTATGCCTTGTGGCCGTATTGGTACGCGAGGCTAGAAATTGAGAATGGTGTCGGTACAATGCCAGCCGTATTGGTACACGCTTTAGCCACTAGAAATCACTGTTTCAAACTTGAATATCCCTATCGGTACGCTTGAGGACCGTACCAATAAATCTTTGTAATTTATGACCGTTGAAATACGGATTGGGGTCGTATCGGTACATAGGTCGTTATTTCTGGAAAAATGCTTTCTGAATTGAATCTTTGCAGTTTAGTCCCTATTTCTTGATCATGCAATTAAATGTGTTTGGATGATTATTTTATGTTTAAATTAAACCGGTATACATGAAACCTTGCTAATTAAGGATTGGTAACTTTAATTTTAAGGAAGTCCTCATAATTTTCAAAAATTTCAATTTGGTCACTAGAGTGCAATCGGGATCAATTGGATGTCAATTTGACAACCCGATTGAGTTGTAAATTTCACCGTTGCTGGCATGATCACCTTAGGACTTAATTGTGCATTTAGACAAGATAAAATAAAAAAAGTGGACCGTTTTCTAAGTAAGTCTTTCGAGTTTGTCTCGGCAAACCCAATGTAGCTCACTAAGATCGATCTAGCGACTAGACCGAGTCAAGGGGGTTACAACTATAATAGGGTTAAATCTCAGTTTCTCAATTTTACCATTTATTTTATCACATTAGAAGCACATCGAGCCATAGTTCTCTAATTATAAGCCCCTTAAACTTAAAATGCATTTTTCGGGCATATTGGCCAGTGGGTACCTATTACGGTTCTCGTGTACCGGTATGGTAATCCTAGGGTACCAGTACTTATAGTGTACCGATACGAATAAAGCATACTGGAATTTCATCTAGTGTTCGTGTACAGGTATGAGTCGACTCGTAATGATACTCCATTGAATGGCATACTAGTACGAGTTGAACACCGTATCAATATCCTTCTCTTAGTTCATCCAATGCAACAGTGTTCTTAAAACCCATAACACTAGGGTACCGGTACGAGCTCCTCGTGTACAAGTATCAGAGCCAGAAATGGCTTCCTAGACTCAGGAAGTCACTTTCCAAGCCCTCAAATCATAACCATTAGCCTATTAACTCGATCTTACATCTTATGGGAGTGTTAAGGGTGGTTTATTACCATTTTTAAAAGTTATTAACACCAAATCCAATTTTTACCATGAAAGAGGGTCTATAACCTCTAACACTCAAAATCAACTACAAACATCAAATTTAAGCAACAAAGCAATCAAGTTTATGATGCCCATAAAGGTAAGGAGTTAGTAGTGCACTAACATTCTTTCAAAGCTGGAAATGCAGCCCCATAACTCTAACTTCAATCTTTCTCCTTCCCTTTCTCTTTGGAAGGTCCTCCAAACTCTTTCATTACACAAGGAGTTGTAAACTCGAATTACAACCTTACATGAGATAAGGGACCAACTAAAACTTACTCTTAAGTTGGAAAAACGGGATTGACTCTCTCTAGCCATTTTCTCAAAAAGCTCCATTAAACCCATTTTCTTTTCTACCACCAAACTATATGAAACTTACCCCCAAACGTAGATCCTTGCAAGGAGATTAAACGTCACTTAATGAGAATTCCGAGAATCACTCTTGAAAATACCAAGATTCAACATTTCTCAGATGTGGGAGTTAGGAGATAGGAGAATGAGTGAAAGAAGAAGACAATGGGACAATGGTGATCTCATCATCTTCACTTCCCCTCTCCAAATTTGAGGTAAGTTTCCTCCTTACCCCTCCCACAACATCCTAAACCATCCACCAACCGAAGACCCATACCCAACAACTAAGAGGTAGCTCACTAAGGCTCACACCGACATCCAAACCCAAACTCTCGACCTATAAACAAAGCCTATGGTTCGGATTAGGTCTACCCATGGATTCTAAAATTTGGGTTATTATAACTCTTATCCTTAAAGAAAATTTCTTCCTCAAAATTTTCCTGATGGAAACAGATGCGGATAAAGCAACCTCATATCCTCATCGGTCTCCCACATAGCCTCCTTGACTCTGTAGTTCCTCCACAACATCTTTAATAAAGGTATACACTTGTTGAGCAATTCCTTGAGCTAAAACTCTTATTGGCTCTTCTTCGCAGGTCAAATCGGTATTGATCTCAATCTCTTCAAGCAGGAAAACATTTTAAGAGTCAGAACTATCGCATCTCAACAGGGACACATGAAACACATTATAAATTTGTTCCATCTCCAGAGGCAAGGCTAACCGGTAAGCCATTTGTCTAACTCTATCTAGAATCTTATACGGTCCAATAAACCTTGGGCTCAACTTGTCCTTCCGCCTAAAGCATATCACTCTTTTCTACGGTGACACCTTGAGAAACACCAAACTCGTACTCGATGTGCTTACGCTTCCGATTCACATAAGCTTTTTGATGATCAAATGTCACTTGCAATTTTTCTTAATTTTCTAAACCTTCTCCTCAGTTTGTCAAATCAAATCTGATCCCACAATCTTCCTCTCGTTGATCTTGGTCCAACACAACGGTGTTCTACAATTGCTTCCATATAAGGCCTAAAAAAGGATCCATCTTGATGCTTGATCAGAAACTATTGTTATATGAATATTCAACAAGCAATAGCTGCTCTTCCCAACTTCCTCAAAATCAACAACACAACACCAAAGCATATCCTCCAAAATCTGAATGACTTGCTCGGACTGACCATTAGTCTGAGGATGAAAAGCAGTACTAAAATGTAACCTTGTGTCCAAAGGTTCATAATTTTCTTCTATAGTATCACTGTGAACCGAGGATCTCTATCCGATATGATTGACGATGGAACTCTATACAACCTCACAATCTTTTGGATGTACAACCACGCCAACCTCTCAAGCATAAAATCCATACTTACAGGTAAGAAATGAGCAGACTTGGTCAATCTATCTTCTATTACCCATATAACATGATGTTTCCTTTGGGTTAACAATAAACCCGTCACAAAATCCATGGTCACTCGATCCCACTTCTTTTGTTGAATCTAGATGGGCTGAAGCAAGCCCGAAATAACTTGGTGTTCAGCCTTAACTTGCTGATAAGCTAAGCATCTAGTCACAAACTCGGATACATCTCTTTTTATACTAGGCCATCAATAATAAAGGACGAAGGCCTTGGTACATCTTATTGCTACCCGGATGCATAGCAAACAGACTACGGTGCGCCTCTCGAAGGATAAGATCCCGCAAATCCTCTAAGGCTGGAACAAATAATTAACCTTTGAAGTTCAAGATCCCACCATCTCACACTTCAAAACTAGATGTCTTGCCTCTTTGAACCATCTCTATCTTTGCCACCAATTCTTTATCCAACACTTGCGTTCTCTTGATCTCTTGCACTAAGGTAGGCTCCACAAGAAGCTCAACTAAGAACCTACCATCCCCAGTCATCCTCAACGGGAAAACATCTCCCTTAATTATAACATAGACTTTGTAACACCCCCTACCCGGGTTGGCAGGAAACCGGTTCGAGAGCGTTACCAAGAAGCAATACAAGCAAGAACGAGCAAGGAAAGGGCTAACTCATCCCTATTAGATGAGTTACTTAACTAGCAAGCAACCAAACAATCATTTCTTATCACATAAGCAATCATCTTTACATACATTACAGGTTACCAAAATTTCTCTTAACATCATCATTATTCGAAACCTAAACAAGCAAGCATGCTTCATTTTATTTATTTTCTCTTTATCTTGATACATGTGGCATTACATACTTAACTTATTAAACATGAATATTTGGAATGTACCTTGATTCCAAGCAAGCCAAATGCCATGCCTTACCTTGCGGCATTTACCATTCAAGACATAGAAATACTTATACACATAGTATGATCATACAAGACTATCATTTATCACAAGCTATTCTAATGGTACAAGGCTAGGTGATCACTTGAACATTCATTATAAACATAACAATATGTGCAGCATCAAACTTCGATACATAGAACTTAAGTTCATTATTTCATTTGCATTATCAACCAAAATCATAGCATGGAAGACCATTCAAGACATATATACATATACAAGTTTCCAAATATCCAAAATGCATGCACTAGACAGTATATACAACTATGTGCCACCAACTAGGGGAGTACAAAACAAGTATGTCCATACTTTAGCTATGCTTATGTCTTGCTTCTAGCTCAAGAATTCAGGCTTCATGATCAAGCTACGATCGAATCCTTTAACCTGTGGTTGGGAAGGATGAAAATGAGAGTGATAAGTACAAAACTGTACTTAGTGAGGTAGTATCTAGATCTATCCAATTGTTATATCGAAATAAGTATTAATTAATCAAGAATGGTCCTAACTAAGGATTTCAAGGCAATTCGAATAGTACAAGATGCAAGAGGCAATGAATCATAATTCATACTTTATCCATTTCAAGTCAAGATAAGTATTTCGAGTAGCAAGCTTTCAAGACAAGAAATTCAAGTAACATGTCTTCAAGACAAGTAATTCAAGTAACATGGATTCAAGACAAGTAATTCAAGTAACATGGTTTCAAGACAAGTAATTCAAGTAACATGTCTTCAAGACAAGTAATTCAAGTAACATGGATTCAAGACAAGTAATTCAAGTAACATGGTTTCAAGACAAGTAATTCAAGTAACAAGGTTTCAAGACAAGTAATTAATCAATTCATATTTATTAGCTCATTTATATTCCTTTAAAACAATTCATTGGTTTATAGTTTGACTAGGTAATCAAGTTTCCAACCAACTGTCGCCACAAGATGTACCGTAGTACGCAAGATGTACTATAGTACTGTACCGTAGTACTAGTCAACCCTCCTACTGTCGCCAAATAGGGGCCTTAGCCCTGGACCGTAGTCCACCCTTACACGATGAGCTCTAGACTCTAAGGCATGCCCTTCTACCTATTCAACTAGCAACCAAGGTTGTTTGATTACACTTTATTTATTCAAGAATTATCAAGCTTATACAAGATCAAGATCATGTAGTCAAGAATCATTTCAAGCAAGTATAGCAATAATATGCTTTAGCCCTTAGACCAATTGAGCCTTAGCTCTTAAATTTCATTTCACGTTTCATGTATTTCATGTTCAAGACAATTCATTCATGTTCATGGCAGTACCTTTCATGTTTCAAGCAATGCATTTCATGTTCAAGACAGTACACTCAAGTAGTATTCGATAAATCACACCCAAGGCATTAATAATCATGCAACTCTAATTGTACAACAAGTCAAGAATATAGGCATGATCATATTTTATCTTATTTCATACTTCCCTTATTAATTATATTCAAGTTAAATTGAGTTCATTATCATGACATATTCAAGCAAGAAAGTAATTCATGCATATTTGGTTAGGACCTAAGTCCTAATCCTCCTTGTAAACTACACTCACAATACTCCAAGCTTAGCTAATCTTGGATCCAAATTCCTTTGTGTCTAGCTTTCGAATGCTCCTCCTTAGATCCTTCTCCAATGTTCCCTTCTCGTTCTCACATTTCATACAAGTGAATAATGGTCAAGACAAGCACATTCATTTATTTAAAACAAGGCAACAATACAAGTAATTCATTTAACATTCATTCTAAGACATCAAGGCTGCTACTACTGCCAGGCAGCATGTGCACAGTTTACTTAAACATGCATATCTTTCATTCCGTACGTCAGAATTTCAATTGGTTTACACCGTTGGAAAGCTAACTTCATTGTTCTTCTAACCATATAAGCCTTGCATTTCAGTTCTTTACCAATTAATACAGTTTTTTACTTAAAGACAGGGTAATTACAACACTGGACAGTTTGCACTGTCCCTATTGTTTCACTTCTACAATCCATTCTACAATCCCAAACTCAGTTCCGTTTTCTCCTAAGGAATTTAGACATATTAAGGTACTATCCATTAAATTTTCAGCCTTAAATTCCTTTTGTACAATTTATAGTGGTTTTCCAAATTTACTGCCCAGAACTGAGTATTCTGGGCAGATTACACTAGTTTGTGTTTCTAGCTTCATATTCATTCAAGCAATGATTCTAACATTATAACTCAACTTATATACTTATTCTACAAGCTTAGATAAGTCCAATTCACTTAGCAAGTGATCAAAAAAGGGTAGCTTATATGCATTATGTATATTCGACCAAACAACCCAATTTTCATACTTATTTGATTACATTAACAAAGCTGTCCATGAGTTAATTATATAAGCATTTGAGCATTCTAATCAATTCACTATATATACATGCACTTATAAACAATCCAACATGCTTTCCTATTGTGAAGAATAATAATTTTTTCTTCATTTAAATTCATGTAAAACATTCGAAACAGCTCCCAAACCAGTTTCCTTATGATTTCATAATTGCTCAGCTCACACACACAAATTCTTTCAAGCAACATAATCATTATTCGATTAAGCTCAACCAAATCCATCAAAATTCATCATATTTCTAACTTACAATCCTAACATTTCTATCAATTCTCATAACTTATTTTATATGTACAATTCAAAACTTGAATAAGAAGAAGAAATCAAGGAAAATACCTTCTTTTAAGCTCAATCGAGCAAAACCAAGTAAAATGCATATGAAAACAAAGCCTTTCTCTCAATTCTCACTCTCTCTATGCTTTCGGGATTGAAGAAGAAGATAACTAAACTTTGGTTATCATTCTCCACCTAAGCCGTCCCCCACCTTGCCACTAACACATGTGCTCTTGCCTCATGACACATGTTAATGTCCTTAATTAAATTCCTATTTTACATGCAAACTCCTATTTAAACCTATTTTTTATTTTAGCCCTTTCTAAAATTACTATCAAATCAATCTTTGCTTCGATTTTGGTCCTTATGGATTTAGCCACACATTGCTCTTTACTTTCAATTGGGTCCTAAACTTTAATTAAATCTAGATTTATAAATAGAACAAGTCAATTAAACTTGCATTGAATTAGTAGTATACTTATAGGCCTTATTTTGGGTATTACAATTCTCCCCCCTTAAAAATAAATTCGCCCTCGAATTTACCTGAATTGAATAGGTGAGGATATTGCCTTTTCATGATTCCTTCAAATTCCCAAGTTGCCTCTTCTATCTTGTGGTTTCTCCACAAGACTTTGACAAGAGGAACGATTTTGTTCCTGAGCTTTCTAACTTCATGATCAAGAATCTGAACTGGTTTTTCTTTGTAAGATAAGTCAGGATTCAACTCTACTTTTTCGGGATCAAGGACATGAGATGGATCAGATCAATATTTTCTAAGCATAGATACGTGGAAGACATTATGAATCTTGTCAAATTCACTGGGAAGAGCTAATCGATAGGCCACTGGCCCTATCCTTTCAATGATTTCGAATGGTCCAATGAATCGGGGCCTGAGTTTCCCTTTTCTTCCAAATTGAAAGACTTTCTTCCAATGGGACACTTTCAGGAAGACTTTGTCTCCAACATTGTATTGGATGTCTCTCCTTTTCAAGTCTGCATAGGCTTTTTGTCTATCAAAAGCTTGCTTCAATCGATCATGTATGATTTGAACTTGTTCCTCAGTTTCTCTAAGTAATTGAGGTCCCAATACTTTGTTTTCTCCCAATTTAGACCAGCACAAGGGAGTTCTACATTTCCTTTCGTATAGAGCTTTGAAGGGAGCCATCTGAATAGATTTCTGGTAGCTATTGTTGTAAGTAAACTCTACTAGGGGTAGAGATTTCTCCCAGTTCTTTAGGAAGTCTATAACACAAGAACGTAGCATGTCTTCAAGTAACTGGATGATTCTTACAGATTGTCCATCTGATTGAGGATGAGAGGCTGTGCTCAAATGCACTTTGGTTCCAAGGGCTTTTTGCAAGGAATTCCAGAATCGAGAAGCAAATCTAGGGTCTCAATCAGAGATTATAGCTGTAGGTACACCGTGTAATCGAATCACTTCACAGATGTATAGCTCGGCTAAGGTTTCCAAGCTCATGTTCATTCGAACAGGGATAAAATGAGTAGACTTTGTGAATCTATCAAAAATCACCCACACTGCATTGTTCTTTCTTGGAGTGGAAAGAAATCCAGTAACAAAGTCCATTGTAATCCGATCCCATTTCCACTGAGGGAATTCAATTGGTTGGAGCAATCCAGTAGTGACTTGATGCTTAGCTTTGACTATTCGACAAGTTAAGCACTTCGAAACAAAATATGTGATAGCCGATTTCATGCCTGGCCACCAGTATAGTGGCTTTAGGTCCTTGTACACCTTAACTAATCCAGGGTGAATCGAGAAGAGCTTTGGTGAGCTTCTTGTAACATATCGTGTCTTAGTTCTTCGTTGTTAGGAACATATACTCTATCCTTGAAATAGAGGAGTCCATTCGACTTGAGGGAAAAGTCAGAATTAGACTCAGAGTTTAGCTTGGACATGATCTTCTGAAGATCTGGATCAATTTGTTGGAGTTCTTTGATTCTCGAGATTAGGCTAGATTGAACTTGAAGTTCAGACAAGAATTTCCGTCCTTTGGATAAACAAAAATGAGCATTGATAGCCAAGGAAGCTATAAACGAATGGAAAAGTTCATTAAGGTAGATTTTCCAATAGTTACTTGTAAGTCAAGAAAAGTCTAATTCGAATGGTTACTTGCAAGCCAAGAAAGAAACATTTTGAATGAATTACTTTAGTATTTAGATTTAAGGGTTTACCTGAGTATAGTCTACGACTAAGGGCATCAACAACCACGTTTGCTTTCCCCGGATGGTAGTCGATAACTAAATCGTAGTCTTTAAGTAACTCTAGCCATCTCCTCTGCCTCAAGTTCAAGTCTTTTTGAGTTAGAAGATACTTGAGACTCTTGTAGTCTGTGAACAAGTTACATTTCTCCCTGTACAAGTAATGTCTCCAGACTTTGAGTGCAAACACGATAGCTACCAATTCTAGATCATGTGTAGGGTAGTTTGACTCGTGTGGTTTTAGTTGCCTTGAAGCGTAAGCTACCACGTTTCCATCATGTATTAGGACACATCCTAGTCCCAAATGAGATGCATCACTATAAACAATGTACTCCTTGCCCGATACTGGTTGGATGAGAACCAGAGCATGAGTCAGGGCTTATTTAAGTTGATCGAAGCTTCGTTGTTGGTTCTCCGACCAAACAAAGGGTGTATCTTTACGAGTTAGCTTAGTCAAACTTGCAGCAATGGATGAGAATCCCTTGACAAAATGTCAATAATACCTGGTTAAACCGAGAAAGCTTCTAACCTCACCAACATTCCTCGGAGGTTTCTGATCCAGGATAGATTGAATCTTGCACAGGTCTACTTTAATCCCTTCTGTCGAGATAACATGGCCAAGAAACAACACTTTCGATAGCCAAAATTCACATTTAGAGAACTTTGCAAACAATTGACATTCACGGAGGGTTTGCAACACGTTTCAAAGGTGTTCGGAATGTTCTTCCTTATTTCGAGAATACACTAGAATGTCATCAATGAAGACGACTACAAACTTGTCAAGATAGGGCTTGAATACACGGTTCATGAGATCCATGAAAGTAGCCGAAGCATTCGTTAATCTGAATGGCATTACAAGGAGTTCAAAATGGCTATATCGAGTACAAAAGGTTGTCTTGGGTACATCTTCTTCCTTTACCCTCATCTGGTAGTATCCCGATCGTATATCGATCTTTGAGAATACTGCAGCATCTTTGAGTTGATCGAAAAGATCTTCAATCCTTGGGAGAGGATATCGATTCTTGATAGTAAGCCTATTCAATTATCTGTAGTCAATACAGAGTCTCATAGTCCCGTCCTTCTTCTTCACAAACAAGACTGAAGCACCCAAGAAGACGAACTAGGCCTAATGAAACCCTTGTCTTGTAGCTCTTGAAGTTGCTTCTTGAGTTCTTTCAACTCAACAGGTGCTATTCGATAAGGTGTGATTGACACTGGAGTTGTTCCAGGTTGGACATCGATCCTGAACTCTACTTCTCTAATTAGAGGGAGACCAGGGAGTTTTTCAGGAAAAACATCGAGATATTCAGATACTGTAACCCTCTTGACCCGGTCTAGCCGCCAGACCAAATCGAGGAAGCTACATTAGGTTTGCCACAGCAAACCGAAGAGATTCAACAAAACCCGGTCCTTTTTTTTCTTTTTATCTTGTCTAGATGCCAATTATTATCCCTACGTGTACATGCATCACTCAGGTGCAACCCCACCTCAATCAGGCATCATTTTGACATCTAATTGATCATATTTGCAATTTAGGGACCAAATTGAAAATACAGGAAATTTGTAGGATTTAAGACACTTTTAATATACCAATCTTTAATTAGTCAGGTTCTGATCATTCGACTCAAATTGATCATTCAAGCTCATACAATCGAATGGACAAGATTCAGGGACTAGAATACAAAGAAAGCAAAACTGCCAAGCCAACATTACAGAAAATGACCTAGGGTATCGGTACGGATGTCACCATACTGATACGCATAAGATGCTCGTACCAGTACACCATGGTAGGTATCGATACGCCATAACGAACTTACCTAATTTTTGAATCTTTTTAATATGCGTACTAGTACGTTTACATGGGTATCGGTACACGGGTTTGGATTGAAGAAGTGAAATTACAAAGACTAGAACGTGTACCGATACACCATTACCCATATCGGTACGACAGGCCAAAAATCACCTAGGCGCACCGGTACTCCCTTACGCCTACCGATCCCTTAGTCCAAAAAATGCCTAGCCGTACCGATACGGTCCCCCGCGTATCGGTACGCCTGGACTTATAATGCCACAATTTGCTGGTTTTTCATCTCAAATACATTCTCAAACCATTCCAACATGCTTATAACACCATACCAGCATGCCATACATAACACAAGCCAACTATTCTTACAGCACAACAAGCATCAAGCATCAAAAGGGAATCTATAGGCATGCTTCCTAATGTCCATTCAAGCAACATGTCAAAAAGGTAAACCAGCATCAAAACAAACTTTAAAGGCCATTTACAACCCAAGAGCAACTAAAGAAATATGCTCAAATAGGGAGTTCCACAAAATATCTCCCAAAACACAATAGGTACCCTATTGCCCTTATTCATTATAGTCTAAACCAAGACATACTTTAGAAACAAGTCTTGCCAAGATCCCCTTGCTTCTTGCTGCCTTCCAAGACCTCAATTATCTGCATTGATGGACAACAAGAGCGTAAGCACACAAGGCTTAGTCAAGAATGCTAAAAACAAGCACTATATAGCTTGCTCGGTTTCGTCTGGCGTTTAGGCCAGGTCAAGAGGGTTACATTTGGTGGTATCAGAGCCATGTTATGTTTGTTGGGAGGTAGGTTGTGATAGTTTGATTTATTGTTGTTGAATAATTCTATTGAATAGCATGCACGGTGTTTAATTTTGTGTTTCTATGTTTGAAATGTGTTATGTTAAGGTAAAAGCTTGGGGACACATTGTCTTATTACTACGAATGCGAAATGATTTTGTTTTGAAACATGAGCATTTTGGATTCTTGCTTCAATCTGGCCTAATTGTTTTTGTTTTGTTGTTGCAATATCATGCTTTAGAATCATATTTTCGAGAATGGGACCGAGACGAGAGGTTACATGGGTAGTGTTGTGGATGGGCATAACAATGAGTTATCTCATTCTCCACCAATTCCTCCTGTTGGTGCTAGAGTAAAGGGTGGTGTACCTCAGACACCTCAAGGATCGATTTATTAGTGATAGGAAAACATTGATTCAGGCTATTACTGGAGCGCTTTAGGCAATTTTGGCTAGAGTGCAAGCACCTACACCGGCACCTACAATAGTTGTTAATATGAGACTTCCATTAGAGTGTCTGCGTAGTTTGGGTGGTATTGAGTTTATGAGTTTAGCTCCTGAAGCGGCTGAGGAATGGTTCACAAGTACTAAGAGGATTCTCGGACAAATAGAGTGTACGGATGAGAATAAGTTGGGCTGTATAGTATCCTTGCTCCAGGGAGATGCCTATAGTTGGTGGTCGACTTCTATCATAGGTATTACGCCTGCGGATATGACGTGGGAGGTCTTTTTTGCTTCTTTCTTAAAGAAATATTTGGGTTCTTGATATCAGGATGAAAAAAGTAGGAGATCATGGCGTTGGTTCATGGTAACATGACTGTATCGGAATACGAGGTCAAGTTTGCTCGGTTGAGCCAATATGCACCTAAACTGGTTCTCAATGTTCGCTAGCGATGTGATCATTTCTGATATGGGCTGATCAAGGAAGTGAAGACTTATATGCTGGCTTCAGATTACACTGATTTTGATGTCTTGGTTACTCGATCTAAGGATATAGAGCAAAATCTAGAATTATCCTCTCGTTCGGGAAGTTCTAGTGCTAGGAAGATGATCGCGAAGTCGGATGCTGGTAGAGATCGGTATAAGGAGCATCAAAATAGGAGGCATTGTAACACCCCAGTTTTGGGCCTAACAGTTTTGAGGTTTGTTAGACGATCTAGTGGACCGGGTTAGAGATTCGAGTCAGATTCGGGACCGTATATTTTTTGGTGAGATAAAAATATGGGAAAATGATTAAAAATCATGTTTTATTATATGATTAATATTGGTGGAATCAATTTTGGAAAATGAGATTTGGAGGTATGACATTTTGGCTAGTGACCAAAATGCAATTTTTGCAAATTGTTTATAAAGTGACTAAAATGAAAAGGGTCAAATTCTTAGAATCCTTAAGGAGCTATTTTACCAAGTTTTTGCTGGTGATTTCTCCCTTCAATTAAATCATTTTAAACATGTGTTCTAAAAGTTAATTAAAAGGGATTTTACATATTAAAGTTAGTTATTTGGTTTTAATGAAAATTGACGTAACTTTTCTCTCCACTTTTTTCTGCCAAACACACAAATTTCATGAAAACCAGAGGTGAGAGGTCAATTTTACTTAGAATATTGATCTACAATTGATTATTTAACTTTGATTTACAAAATCTTATTGAAATCTTGTGTTTTCCTAGCTTTAAACAAACTAATTGAGGGAGAAATCACACAATAGGGGTAAGGTCCATGATCCTCTCTATCGAATGGTTCTTTATTGATATTCCCAAGTATTTGATCCTTGATTTATGGTTTATAATCTAATTTTGTGTTTTTATATTGAATTAATTGATTTAATTGGGCAAAATTGATGAAATAGCCAAAGATCTGAATTGGATATGTTTTCTAGTGATGTAGATTGATTTTAAACATATTATGGATGTATAATAATGTTGATAAGTCGTTTTTAACAATGGAATCCCGAAACTCTTGAATCTCTAATTGTTTAGGTTGTTATAATTGTGTTTTTGTGGAGTTGTGGTGGCTATTTAGTTGTTGGAGGTCTTAGGTTGTTTTGATTCTATTTTAAGATGTTATTTGATGATAAAAGTGGTGTTAGTTTGATAGGTTGTGGCTGAGTTGTGATTGGAAAGGATTAGATGGTGTTTTCGGTTGTTGTGATTGGGTAATTGTGAGGTGAATGTGCGAATCCGTGAGGATTTGTTGTTGCAGTGTTTTAAATTCATAGAGGTGCATTAATCCTCTGTTGTAATGTGGTTAAAACATGGGAAATGGATCTGGAAGTGATCGGGGAAGCTTTGGAGGCTTCAGATGCTTGTTTTCATGTTGACAAATTGAGGTTTTGTGTATCGATGAGTGAAAACGTGGTTTTAAGCGTTTTGATGTTTTGCAAACAGAGTTTTGGGAGTTAAGGTAGTGCTAGTTTGAAGTGGTCTTCTCTCTCGGTCGTGCTAGTTTGAAATGTTTTATGCACTGTTTTAATTTACATGTTACCTACTGTTTAAGCACGTTTTAAAGTATTTGATATACTGTTTTTAAGCATGAAATGGTGAAGGATGCACATGGTAAGTGATCCTTGTAAGTATGTGGTTTATACTTGTGTTTAAAGCATGTGATGTTGCTTTGGAAAAGTGGTTTGGTGAATGCTTGTTAAAACAGTAAGGTAAATTTTAAATGGTTAATTATATTGGCAAGTGATGTGGTTTTAAAATTGTTATCGAATATAGTTGGCCGACCATAGGATTGAGTGCATTGTAAATAAGTCACCTTGGATGTTGAGGGGTTTATACGGCATACCGAATACTCTATCCAAGTACCCTAACGGTAGAGGGGTTAAACAGTACCAAAAACTCTCGTTAGTAGGTTAAGTATCTAACCGATGAAAGAGGTTGGTGTCCCCGTGGGTTGTTATTGTACCCGGTTATTATTGTACCACGATTGTGATTGTATCGCTATTCAGGATGAGATGGCTTGAAGTGTTGGGTTAACACTTGTTAAATCCGTGTATTCGATGAACTCTTTTGTTAATGGACTTGTTTAATGATCACTTGTAAGCCAATATAATTGTTAATGTATCATTGAAAGGTTTATGTTGTATAATGTGATTTATATATGTTTACTCTTTAAGCTTTGCATATGGTTGTTATGCATGGGAAGGCTTAAATTGAGGTTAGCAATGGGATTTGTTGTTGGTTAATGAACATGCTGCATATGGTTTAATTTGTTGGTTTTGAAAGTGTTAAAATGCATGCCTTTAAAGGCATGATGTTTTATATGATGATAAATATGGTTTGAAATGGGAATTTCATAGTGTTGATAGAAAATGGTTTTAAATGCATTGATGGTGTGATGTTTTTGAGCACTCCTCTCTAAGCCTAGTGTGCTTACGCTCCCTTTGTCCATCAATGCAGAGAACTAAAGGTTTGGGAGGCAGCCTGAAGCAAGGGATCTCAACAAGACTTGGTAATCAAAGTATGTTTTTGGAATTAGACTATAAGTAATAAAGGCAATGGGGTTTCCGTTGATGTTTCGGGAGATGGTTGTTAAACTCTATGTTCGAGCAAGTTTGTTTTGTTGCTATTGAATTGTAAATGGCCATTATAACGTGTTTTTGGTGATGGTTTGAAGTTTCATGCGTTGCTTGATTTGTTTCTAGGAAGCATGCCTATAGATTTTCATTTGATGCAAGATGCCACGAATCGATGTTGAATCTGTGATGCTTTGATGTGGTTTGATCCTTAAATATGTTAGATATATGTTTGAAGCATGTTTGAGTGTTTTGGAAATCATAAATGGATGAAAAACCAGTTAAATTTCTCATTCTAGGCCCAGTGGTTTCGAAACCTGTCCTCTGGTTTTGAAACCTGTAGGTCAAAATTGGCTATGGGGTACGGTACGCGGGGAGTCGTACCGGCACGTGCTATAAGTTCTGGAGGCCTGGTTTTGAAACCTGTAAGGGTGGTTTTGAAATCTCTAATATAATTTGGCCTCGTATCGATCCGAAAACCCGTGTACCAAAACCAAGGACCGTTATTACAGTTATATGTTCGATTTAAGCTTTGAAATCTTGCAGTTTGGTCCCTAGATGTTGTGTATGCAATTGAATGAGTTTGGATGGTTGTTTTAAGCTGAAATTTGACATGTATGCATGAAACATGACTAATTGAATATTGGTAAATCAAATTTTAGGTAAGTCCTTATAGTCTTACATATTTACAATTTGGTCCCTAAATGTTTGAATGATAAATTAAGGGTGTTGTGATGATCTAATTGCGATGAAATTTCGTGAGCTTGCATGAAATGAACTTAATTATGGATTGGTAAACTTAATTTGTTAATTGGACCCTTAAACTTGTGGAAATTACATTTTGGTCTTTGTTTTGTAATAGTGTTCAATTAGATGTCAATTCGATGCCCGATTGAGTTGATTTTACACTTATGATCAATATGTACATGTAGGTTAATAATTATGCCTCTAGATAAGATAAAAGAAAAAAAATGGTTGTGTTTTGAGTTTCATTTTCACGATTTACCTCGATAAACCTAATGTAGCTTGCTTAGTTCGGTCTTGCGACTAGGTCGGGTCAAGGAGGTTACATTTGGTGGTATCAAAGCCAGGTTTAGAAAAGGTTGGGATGTTGTATTTGGTCGTTTACTGTTGCTTGTCATTCACGGTGCTTATCTGTTATGTTCGTTGATAATTTGAAGATTGATATGATTATTGTGATGTTGCTATGAGCTATAATCTGATATTGATATGCATGGTGGTTGAAATATGCATGTTGAGTGTTTATGTTATGTTGGGGAAATTTGGGGAAACCCATTGCCTTATTATTATAGTCTGAAATGTATGATTTTGAAATGAAAGTCTTGGATCCTTGCTAGAAGCTGGCCTAATTCAATTTTGTTTTGAAATGATTATCATGTCTTAGAAAATGTGTTATATTACGACCGAGAGAAGAAATGAGATCTAGCGAGATGTTGTGCCTTTGGGAAGTAAGTTGAGGAAAGTGTTGTGTCTCCTAGGCGTTTGTCACCTCGAAGTATGTACCACCTGTGCCGATTGAGCTAGAGTTGGGTGATCTGATGCCTTGTTATAGGTGATGTTTTGAGCTTGTAAGATGTTGTTGCTGGAGTGCGTGTGTTTGCACCAGTCGTTGGGCAAACGAGGTTGTTGTTGGAATATCTCTGTAGTTTGGGAGGAGTTGAGTACCGTGGGTTGTCACCCGAGGCGTCTAAGACATGGATGGTCAGTGTTGTTCAGGTTTTTGATCAAATGGCGTGTATTGGCGCCCGTAAGTTGGGTTGTGTTGAATCCATGTTGCAAGGTGATGTTTTTAGTTGGTGGACAACTGTATTTGCGGGTGTGGAACCCAATAGTGTGGATTGGGAGTTTTTTCATGCTATTTTTAAGAAGAAGTATCTGGGGTTTAGATACTTGGATGAAAAGAGATGAGAGTTCATGGTTGGGATCAGGGTAGCGTGTATATGGTTGAGTTAGGATACATATTGTTTGGTTGAGCCAATATGCTCCTAAACTGGTTTTGGTAGGGAAGTGCTGTTGTGACCGAATCTGATGTGAGTTGGTACATGATGATAGGTTGTACATGTTGGCTTCTGATTACACCATTTTTGACGTGTTGGTACACGGGCGAAGTGCATTGAGCAAAACCTGGGTTAATCAGTTTCATGTGGGAGGTTCTGGCTTTGGCAAGAGAGTTGTGAAATTTAGTTTCGGCAGTGTTCAGTTAAAAGAAATTGTGATAAAAGATATCGCCCTGAGTTGAGGCGAGGTGATGATGGTGCTGGGTGAGGACCGCAGGGTTAGAGTATCCAAACTAAAACAATATTTAATACACGCTGAGTATGTGGATTGTGTGATCTCATGAGGTGGGATTATATGCATTTGTTATGTGGAGTGTAAACTCATGTGCTTCTCGTTGATAACGTTTGTGGGAGCTGTGGTTTGAACGATCGTTGCGTAAGTGTTGGTTGCCGAAATACATGTGGCTAGTTCTTCCGGTGAGACAGTTGTTCCAAGGAGGATGTTTGGAAATGATCATCAATGCTTTAAGATCTTAAGGTTACGGTTGTTTTGTTGGAGTTGCCGTTCTACAGTTTTTGATATAATCCTGGGTTTGGATAAGTGGCTGGAGAGCAGTGGTTGATTTTGAATCCTAGCGAGTTGTCTTAAAACTTGCTGATAGTTACAAGGTGGTAATCACGGGCGATAATGTTAAATTCTTGTCTAATGCTATTTTGGCAATGGAAGTGAGTTGTTTGATGGATTTTGGTTGCAAAGCATCCCTAGCCTATGTTATGAATCCAGGGTCATAGGAAGTGCGAGATCAAGATAGTCGTGCGATATGTGAGTTTCTGGGTGTTTTCGAGGGAATGGTCGGGTTTGCCATTGGATTGGGAGGTTGAGTTTGGTATTGCGTTGTATGAAAACACAGCTCCGGTGTCTATTTCTCTTTGTGCATGGCTCGTGGGAGTTGAAGAGGTTAAAGACGCAGCTTCAGGAGTTGCGTGATAAAGGGTTCACCAGGCATAGTGTTTTGTCGGGGGGTTGCGCTGGTGTCATTGTGTAAAAGGAGGACAGCATGATGCAAATGTGCTTTGGATTCTAGGTAACTGAACAAGTTGAAGTTTTGTTGATCAGTTTGGGGGTGTTTCAGTGGTTGTAAGTATGATCTGAGGTCCGCGTGGTATATGTATAGGTAAAGGATGTGGTTGTGTTTAGATTTGCCTTTTGTAAGGGGACGGCGATGTGAGTTCTTGGTGTTGCCGTTTGGTTTGATCGATGCATAGGTTGCGTTCATAGTTTTGTTGAATCGGGTAGTCTGAGTTTTTTGGGCAGTTGGTTGTTGTGTTTATTGATGTTTTTTTCCTGTGTGCAGAAGCACTGGGAAGGGCTTTGATTGATAAGTATAGTTGGTTTAGTAGATTTTTGGGGAGAGGTGAATGTTGCTCTTTGTTTGGGAGGTCTGAGTTCTGGGTATGTTGCTAAGAATTCTGGTTCTGAGGATGTTATTAGTAAGTGTGAACGGATAAACATGCACAGTGCAAAAACATTTATATGTATATGTAAATATGTCAGTACATGCGTACATTTGAGCATAACATTAGAGGTTTTGTATACATACATATCGATATCTATGAGGGCATATAAGTGATCATGCATACATATGTTCACACTCACGGATGACTAATCGAAAATCAATCGTGTGATGGTATAAGTAAGGTAGAGTATGAAGGTGGTTTTGGTGTTATGGTTCTTGGGAGTTTGGCTGGTGCAAGTTTTTGAGCGACCAAAGTTAAAGTTGGCAGGTTGTGGGTTTGCTAGATCCAGTTCTTAGCATCGAGGTTTGTTGAGGTTGTGGTGTTGCAAGTGAAGTTGTGGCTTATGTATCTAGATAGTTAAGGGTGCACGAGCGCTTTTGTCATACGCATGATTTGAAGCTTGCCAGGTTGGTGGTTGTTTAAATGTTTTAGAGACATCAATTCTATGATGAAGAGCGTGTTGTGTACACGGATCGCGCGTGGTTAAAAAATGAAAAAATGAAAAGATTGATGTTTTGAGTTTTTGATAGCCTGATGATTGGAGTTGTTTAGGAGTTATAGTTTGGTGATTGAATATCGTTCGAGCTAAGCTTATAACCGATGCTTGGGTTGTGAGAGTTGCGGTGAAGTTGAGGATATTGTTTACGTGGTTGGGTGTGATGCGTGATGGAGACTTGATGTTGAGTTACAAGTGAATTCATTCAAGCCACAGTTGATTAGAGGAAGGCAACAGTGTGATTATGCATCAATATCACATGTTCAGGTTATTGGGAGGAGGAAATCCGGTGAATTTTCACGTTAAAGGTTATAGGGTATTGTGTTTTAAAGATAGGAAAGTGGCGTCCCTTGACGTTGAGTTGAGGCGTAAGGTTTGATGGAGGAGCATTCCAGTTCTTGCTAAATACATTCTGATAATGCCAAGATATATCGAGGTTTGAAAAGAGGTTGGTTTAAAGGGAGATATGGTTGATTTTGTTGTTCAATGCATGGTATGTCAGCAAGTGGAAGCTGAGCATCGGTTTTCTTTCGGCTTGTTGCAACCGTTGAGGATACCAGAATGGAAATGGGAAAGAATCGCCAGGGATTTTATGTCTGGGTTGCCTTTGGCACCGACCGAAGGGATTCCATTTGGGTGGTTGTTGATTGAGTTGCGAAGTGTGTGCACTCTTGTGGCTATACTTGTGATGTATGTTTTGGAATATGCGGCAGATTTGTATATTGTCGGGTTAGTGCATTTGCACTTTGTTCCTGACTTCATAGTTCTGGATGAAGATCCGTGGGTTACAGTGAGGTTCTAAGGATGTTGCTTGAGCTAAAGTGTATGTACTTCATATCTGTCTCGGTTGGATGGCGGGTTAGAGCATGGAATTCAGGTTTTGAAAGATGAGTTGGTTTGTCTATCACGGAGCTTCCAGGAAAGTGTGAAAGGCACATGCCTTTGGTAGAGTTTTCTTTAATGGCGGTTATCAGGCAAGTATGCAGGTGGCACCGTATGCCCATGTGTTGGGCTGAAATTAGGGAAAAGTACATTCCCATGTCTGATGTGTGGAAAGGCACTAGTGAGAAGGTCAACTTGTTATGTGGGCGCTTGAGAGCAGTTTTGGATCTTCAAAAATTCTATACGAATTTGAGGCGTAGTGATTTAAAGTGTGTTGTGATGGTCGGATGATCATGATGGTATCGCTTTGGAAGAAGGTGATGCGTTTTGAGGATCATACGATTTTTTGAGTGTGTGGGTCATGTTGTTTATTGTTGAGGTTATCTCCTATGTTGGAGGGGTTCCATGATGTAAGTCAGAGATGTTGGGGCAGTTTCTGCTTTTGTTGTCTCCAAGTAAATTTCGAGGACGAAATTTCTTAAGTGGGGGAGAGTTGTAACGTCTCGGTTTTGGGCTTAGCAGTTTCGAGGTTTGTTAGATAGTCTGGTGGACCGGGTTAGGGATTCTAGTCGGATTCGGGGCCGTATATTTTTTGGTGAGATAAAAATATGGGAAAATGGTCAAAAATCATTTTTTAGTATATGATTAATATTGGTGGAATCAATTTTGGAAAATGAGATTTCAAGGTATGACATTTTGGCTAGTGACCAAAATGCAATTTTTGAAAATTGTTTTTACAGTGACTAAAATGAAAAGGGTCAAATTCTTAGAATCCTTAAGGAGCTATTTTACCAAGTTTTTGCTGGTGATTTCTCCCTTCAATTAAATCATTTTAAACATGTGTTTTAAAATTTAATTAAAAGGGATTTTAGATATTAAAGTTAGTTATTTGGTTTTAATAAAAATTGACGTAACTTTTCTCTCAACTTTTCTCTCCACTTCTTTTCTACCAAACACACAAATTTCATGAAAACCAGAGGTGAGAGATCAATTTTACTTAGAATCTTGATCTACAATTGATTATTTAACTTTGATTTACAAAACCTTATTGAAATCTTGTGTTTTCCTAGCTTTAAACAAGCCAATTGAGGGAGAAATCACTCAATAGGGGTAAGGTCCATGATCTACTCTATTGAATGGTTCTTTATTGATATTCCCAAGTAGTTGATCCTTGATTTATGGTTTATAATCTGATTTTGTGTTTTTATATTGAATTAATTGATTTAATTGGGTAAAATTGATGAAATAGTGAAAGATCCGAATTGGATCTGTTTTCCAGTGATGTAGATTGATTTTCAGCATATTATGGATGTATAATAATGTTGATAAGTCATTTTTAACAATGGAATCCCGAAACTCTTGAATTTCTAATTGTTTAGGTTGTTAGAATTGTGTTTTGTGGAGTTGCGGAGGCTGTTTGGTTGTTGGAGGTCTTAGGTTTTTTTGATTCTGTTTTTAGATGTTATTTGATGATAAAAGTGGTGTTATATTGATAGGTTGTGGTTGGGTTGTGTTTGGAAAGGATTAGATGGTGTTTTTCGGTTGTTGTGATTGGGTAATTGTGAGGTGAATGTGTGAATCCGTGAGGATCTGATGTTGCAGTGTTTTAAATGCATGGAGATGCATTAATCCTCTATTGTAATGTGGTTAAAATAAGGGAGATATATTCGGAAGTGATCGGGGAAGCTTTGGAGGCTTCGAACGCTTGTTTTTACGTCAGCAAATTGAGGTTTTGCGTATCGGTGAGTGAAGACGTGGTTTAAAGCGTTTGATGTTTTGGGAACAGAGTTTTGGCAGTTAAGGTAGAGCTTGAAATGCTTACCTAGACTCAGAAGTAAGTATAAAGTGGTTTTCTCTCTCGGTTGTGCTAGTTTGAAATGGTTTTATGCATTTGTTTTAATTTACATGTTACCTGTTGTTTAAGCATGTTTTAAAGTATTTGATATATTGTTTTTAAGCATGAAATGCTGACGGATGCACATGGTAAGTGATCCTTGTAAGTATGTGGTTTATACTTGTGTTTAAAACATGTGATGTTGCTTTGGAAAAATGGTTTGGTGAATGCTTGTTAAAATAGTGAGGTAAATGGAAAATGGTTAATTATATTGGCAAGTGATGTGGTTTTAAAATTGTTATCGGATATAGTTGGCCAGCCATAGGATTGAGTGCACTGTAAATAAGTCGTCTTGGAAGTTGAGGGGTTTATACGGCGTACTGAATACTCCATAAAGTACCCTAATGGTAAAGGGGTTAAACAGTACCGAAAACTCCTATTAGTGGGTTAAACATCTAACAGATGAAAGGAGTTGGTGTCCCCGTGGGTTGTAATTGTACCCGGCTGTTATTTTATTGCAATTGTGATTGTATCCCTATTCCGGTTGAGATGCCTTGAAGTATTGGGTTAACACTTGTTGAATCCGTGTATCCGATGAACTCTTTTGTTAATGGACTTGTTTAATGATCACTTGTAAGCCAATATAATTGTTAATGTATCATTGAAAGGTTTATGTTGTAGAATGTGATTTATACATGTTTACTCTTTAAGCATTGCATATGGTTGTTATGCATGGGAAGGCTTAAATTGAGGTTAGCAATGGGATTTGTTGTTGGTTAATGATACATGTTGCATATGGTTTAATATGCTGGTTTTGAAAGTGTTAAAGTGCATGGTTTTAAAGGCATGATGTTTTATATGATGATAAATATGGTTTGAAATGGGAATTTCATAGTGTTGATGGAAAATGGTTTTAAATGCATTGATGGTGTATTGTTTTTTAGCACTCCTCACTAAGCCTAGTGTGCTTACGCTCCCTTTGTCCATCAATGCACAGAACTAAAGGTTTGGGAGGCAGCGGGAAGCAAGGGATCTCAACAAGACTTGGTAATCAAAGTATGTTTTTGGAATTAGACTATAAGTAATAAAGGCAATGGGGTTTCCGTTGATGTTTCGGGAGATGGTTGTTAAACTCTCTGTTCGAGCAAGTTTGTTTAGTTGCTCTTGAATTGTAAATTGCCATTATAACGTGTTTTTGGTGATGGTTTGAAGTTTCATGCGTTGCTTGATTGGTTTCTAGGAAGCATGCCTATAGATTTTCATTTGATGCAAGATGCCATGAATCGATGTTGAATCTATGATGCTTTGAAGTGGTTCGATCCTTGAATATGTTGGATATATGTTTGAAGCATGTTTGAGTGTTTCGGAAATCATAAATGGATGAAAAACCAATTAAAATTCTCATTCTAGGCCCAGAGGTTTCGAAACCTAGCCCTGGTTTCGAAACCTGTAGGCCAAAATTGGCTATGGGATGGGGTGCGGTACGCGGGGAGTCGCACCAGTGCGTGTTTTAAGTTCTAGAGGCCTGGTTTCGAAACCTGTAGGGGTGGTTTCTAAACCTCTAATATAATTTGCCCCGTTATCGATCCAAAAACCCGTGTACCAAAACCAAGGATCGTTATTTCAGTTATATGTACGATTTAAGCTTTGAAATCTTGTAGTTTGGTCCCTAGAAGTTGTGTATGCAATTGAATGAGTTTGGATGGTTGTTTTTTAAGCTAAAATTTTTCATGTATGCATGAAACATGACTAATTGAAGATTGGTAAATCAAATTTTAGGTAAGTCCTTATAGTTTTGCAGATTTACAATTTGGTCCCTAAATGTTTGAATGATAAATTGAGGGTGTTGTGGTGATCTAATTGCGATGAAATTTCATGTGCTTGCATGAAATGAACTTAATTATGGATTGGTAAAATTAATTTGTTAATTGGACCCTTAAACTTGTGGAAATTTCATTTTGGTCCCTACTTTGTAATAGTGTTCAATTCGATGCCTGATTGAGTTGAGTTTACACTTATGACCAGTATGTACATGTAGGTTAATAAATATGCCTCTAGATAAGATAAAAGAAAAAATAGTTGTGTTTTGAGTTTCATCTTCACGGTTTACCTCGGTAAACCTAATGTAGCTTGCTCGGTTATATCTTGCGACTAGGCCGGGTCGAGGGGGTTACAAGTATCACCATGACCAGAGACGTGGTAGAAGTAATGCTAGACATGGTCAGCACAGTCAGAACAACTATGTTCGAGCACCTAAGTGTGGCGGTGTGGTAGGCGACATTTAGGAGAGTATTGGGGGACTCTTGGTACATGCTGGAGCTGTGGTTTGCGAGATCACATAAGGCGTTATTGTCCATAATTGGCTAAGGGTAGACAGGCTCCTGTGTCCGCTGTTGTGCCATAGAGAGGTCATGGGCGCGGTCAAGCTAATTTTCAGCGTAGGGAGAAAGGTCAAAGGACTATTGCGCATACAATGGCAGTTCAACCTGAGGGTGGTAGACCTGCAAAGATCAATGCGCATCACGTGGGAAGGAATAACACATATGTGATTTTAGGTACTTTTATTTTGTAGTTTATATCATTACTTTCTTTGATAGATTCTGGTTTTACTCATTCATACATCTTGTGCGAACATTTACGTTTGCTTGATATACCTGTAGAAGTGTTAGATGTGGGTATGTGAGTAGCTAGTTCTTTTAGAGAGATAATAGCGGCTAGGAGGTTGTATAGAAGATGCCCTTTGATGGTTCAAGGGCACGTGTTTGCAGCTGATTTGATGGAATTGTCGTTTCATGGTTTTAATGTAATCTTGGGGATGGATTGGTTTATCGAGCATGTGGTTATGGTCAACTTTGAAACCAAGCAAGTTTTGTTGAAACTTGCTGAGGATTATGAAGTGGTGGTTGTGGGCGAGAATGTTAAATTCTTTTCCAATGTAGTTTCAACTTTAGAAACACGGAAGTTGTTAGAGCTTGGGGGTCAAGCATATTTGGCTTATGTTATGAACCAAATATGAAGGAGGTACATGTTTAGGATATCCGTACCATTTGTGATTTTCCAGGAGTATTTCTGAAAGAGTTGATTGGATTACCATTGGATAGGAAGGTAGAGTTCTGTATTGAGACGTATGCGGATACGGCTCCAGTGTTGATTGCTCCGTATCACATGGCAACGAAAGAGTTGAAGGAATTGAAGATGCAACTTAAGGAGTTACTGGATCATGGTTTTATCTGACCTACTCTGCCACCGTGGGGAGCACCAGTGTTGTTCGTGAAAAAAAAGATGGCACTATGAGAATGTGCATTGATTATCGGAAACTAAACAAGTTGACGATCAAGAATAAGTCTTCCTTGTATTTAATTGATGATTTGTTCGATCAATTTTAGGGTGTTGCATTGTTTTCCAAGATCGATATGAGATCTGGGTATTATCAGTTGAAGGTGAAGGATAAAAACGTGCTGAAGATAGCTTTTTACACGCGTTACAGGTATTATGAGTTCTTAGTAATGTTGTTTGGTTTGATTAATACGTCTGCAGCTTTCATGGACATGATGAATCAAGTATTCTATGAATGCTTGGATCAATTCGTGGTAGTGTTCACTGATGATATTCTCGTGTACTCTAGTACCAAGGAGGATCACGATCGACACCTACGAATTGTGTTGCAAGATTTTTTGGATAATAAGCTTTATGCCAAGTTGAGCAAGTCTGAGCTTTGTATTAAAGAAATGGTCTTCCTTGGTCATGTTGTTTTGGCAGAAGGTATCTGTGTGGATCCGCAGAAGATTGAGGCAATTGTGAATTGGAAGCAATCTAAGTCGGTGACGAAGGTTCGTAGTTTCTTGGGGTTAGCAGGGTATTATCATCACTTTGTAGATGGTTTCTCGAAGGTTGCTGCTCCTTTGACTAATTTGTTACAAAAGGATGTACGTTTTAAGTGGACGGAAGGTAGACAACAAGCTTTTGAGAAGTTGAAGGAAGCTTTGACGCAAGCTCCGATCTTGATTCAACCTGAGTCGGGGAAAGAGTTTTAGTTTATAGTCATGCATCCTATGTTGGTTTAGGGTGTGTGTTGATGCAAGGGGGAAAATGTATGGCTTATCATCTAGGCAATTGGAAGTGCATGAGTGCAATTGTAACCCCCTTGACCCGGTCTAGGCGCCAGACCAAACAGAGCGAGCTATATTGGGTTTGTCGAAAGAAACCCAGAAGAATTTCTTAGAAAATGGTCCATTTTTTCATTTTATCATATATAAATGCATAATTAATTCCTAAGGTGATCATGCTAGAAGGTTAAATTTCAACTTAAGTTAATCATCAAAACTCATTTAATTGCATATTCAAGAAACAGGGACTAAACTGCAAAGTTTCAAACTTCAGAAAATATTTTAACAGAAATAACTAACTATGCATTGGTACACTAACACCCCGTATCGATACGGGTATAAATTTTCAAAGGGCATATTGGTACGGTCCTCAAGCGTATCTATACAGATACTTAATATTCGAAATAGAGGATTCTAGTAGCCAAAGGGCATACTGGTACAGTTGCTCGTGTACTGACACGAAGCCAAATTTTAGCTATGCGTACCAATACAGTTACCAGGCGTATCGATATGCCTAGGCAATTTTACCTAGATTGAGCCAAGATAGGTCCCCGCATACCGATCCCTAAGGACCTGTACTAGTACGGACAAACCTGTAATGACCTCTTAGTCGAACATATGACACTTTGGCTCAATCTAACATGCTTCAAAGTACAATATTTCCACAATCATAAGAGCATGGTAAAGGATCATACACAACTTATCTAATCCAACCAAAGATCCTATAGGCATGATCTCTACCCAAGCATGCAAAATGTATCCCAACCCCTTAAAACCAAATATAAAGCGTCATACATGTCAAAAACATCAAATGAAACATGTCTAAACAGGGAATAACCAAAACAACCCTCCCAATTACATCTTGGTCACATTACCCTTTATTTTCTACAAGTTCACTTATCAAAACCATACTTGAAATGTTTCAAATATTGGATTCATCCTCACTTGCTTGCTGCCCCAAAAGCTAACTTTCCTGCATTGATGAGAAAATGGAGCGTAAGCATATAATGCCTAGTGAGGGTCGCTCTAAAAATACACTCATCAATGCATTTAAAATCGCTTTAATCAAAACACTCTTGTACATCATGCTTAAACATCTCATGCCCTTTTTACCTTTATAAACATGCATATTAAACCATATGCAAAACATGTATCATGGATCTCATGCCCTTTTTACCTTTATAAACATGCATATTAAACCATATGCAAAACATGTATCATGGATCTCATGCATAATCCCATATGCAAAACCTCAATTTAAGCCTTCACATGTTTATTCATCAAATAGCAAAGGTTAAAGTGCAAAAAATGTATAAATCCCATTACACAAAACATAATTCATCATGATAAATTAGTTCACATGTATTGGCTTTCAAGTGACCCAAAAAACAAAATCTTTCCTTAACAAAAACACTTCAGATACACAGATTTCCCAAGTGGTTCCTTCGACCACTTAACATACATCTAACTGGAGCAAACAACACATTTAACCCCTCGAAGGTTACGATGTATACTATCTACAATGGGAGCAAATGACACATTTAACCCCTCAACCATTATGATACTCAATCCTCCAATAGGAGAATACGACACAATTAGCCCTTCAACTGCTGCGATTCCCATGGTGGAGAAAACAACACAATTAACCCCTTGACACACATGAGGTGACTTATTATAGTGCACTTTAAACCATATGGCAAGCCAACTATCTCCGATAACATTTAACCATTGTCACTTAACCAATATATTCCATATTTAAACAAGATACCTCACTTTTTTTTCATATGCATCCTTCAAACCAATTTCAATGCAACAAAACATGCATTTACATAATCTCAAAATCCGTTTCACTAACCATTTGCCATACTCAAATATCAATAGTATAAGATCATTTGCATAATGTTCCGTTTCCAAAATATACATAAGACAATAGGTATCAAACCATAATCAAAGTCATGAGAAAATCAACATTTGTCAAATTGAAATTGAGAGTAAATTCTTATTATACTTACTTTCAACCTTAGAAAATCATTTCAAGCTCAATCTAAACTCCCAAAATCACTTTCAAATCTTTTTAAAGATGTAAAACACGTTTCCACTCCCCGACAACACAATGCCCTCTTGTCGTTGCGAGAATCAAGCTTTCGAAGCTTCCACAACCTCTCCAAAAGCCAAAGGATCTATCTCCTCTGCTTTACCCAAACAAAACAGAGGATTAATGCACTTCCATGCATCACAAATTTCCAGTAATCATCTAACACAACTTCGCCTCACTAAAACCATCAAACGTTTATCTAAAACAACTGAAATCACAACCAAGCTCCAACTAAACAAAGCCCATCCAAAACTTACTGATTTCAACATCTTAAAAACATCAATTAACATTAAAAAACAATAGTATAATGTCCTTATACCTCCAACAACCATTATGATACTCAATCCTCCAATAGGAGAATACGACACAATTAGCCCTTCAACTGCTGCGATTCCCATGGTGGAGAAAACAACACAATTAACCCCTTGACACACATGAGGTGACTTATTATAGTGCACTTTAAACCATATGGCAAGCCAACTATCTCCGATAACATTTAACCATTGTCACTTAACCAATATATTCCATATTTAAACAAGATACCTCACTTTTTTTTCATATGCATCCTTCAAACCAATTTCAATGCAACAAAACATGCATTTACATAATCTCAAAATCCGTTTCACTAACCATTTGCCATACTCAAATATCAATAGTATAAGATCATTTGCATAATGTTCCGTTTCCAAAATATACATAAGACAATAGGTATCAAACCATAATCAAAGTCATGAGAAAATCAACATTTGTCAAATTGAAATTGAGAGTAAATTCTTATTATACTTACTTTCAACCTTAGAAAATCATTTCAAGCTCAATCTAAACTCCCAAAATCACTTTCAAATCTTTTTAAAGATGTAAAAACACGTTTCCACTCCCCGACAACACAATGCCCTCTTGTCGTTGCGAGAATCAAGCTTTCGAAGCTTCCACAACCTCTCCAAAAGCCAAAGGATCTATCTCCTCTGCTTTACCCAAACAAAACAGAGGATTAATGCACTTCCATGCATCACAAATTTCCAGTAATCATCTAACACAACTTCGCCTCACTAAAACCATCAAACGTTTATCTAAAACAACTGAAATCACAACCAAGCTCCAACTAAACAAAGCCCATCCAAAACTTACTGATTTCAACATCTTAAAAACATCAATTAACATTAAAAAACAATAGTATAATGTCCTTATACCTCCAACAACCCTAAAATCCAAAATCACCTCAAAATCTAACTATTTACAACCAAGAAAGTTGGCAATTCACATAGTTTTGGGATTCCTTTTATTAATCTCTTCTTCTAACATTAAAACATATATCTTAAGTGTTCTAAAACAATTAGAACCAAGACAAAACAGATCTATAACAATATTCTTCCAATTTCTCATCAAAATTCAATTTAAACCATCAAATCTTGATTTAATAATTAACACATAACAAAAACCACTTGTAAAGGATAAAAAACTTGGGAATTTCAATAAAAAAACCTTTAATTTGATGAGAGAAATGAAAACCACTCTAATTGCTGATTTCTCCCTTAATTGGCAAATATTGGATGAAAACTTGAAGAAACCAAGTAGATTTCGATGTAAGTATCAAAGGAATCAAATAGGAAATCAAAAGAGATTGATTCTTGAGAATTTTGGAATGAAATTGATAGGTTGGCTGCTAAGAAAGTTGAGAGCAAAAGTAGTTACGTAAGAAAATGGATTTGTTTAATTAAAATCCTTTTTATTAATTCTATTTTATTTTTAATTAAAAACCTTTTAAAAGCCTTTTCAAATAGCATAAATTAAGGGAAAAATATGATGGAAAACTTTGGAAGATTAGCTCCTTAAAGATTCTAAGTTTTGACCCTTTTACGTTTTAGTCACCAAAATAGTTTTAAAAACTTTACACTTTAGTCACCAGACTGAAATGTCCCAAAATACGATTTAATTCCTTCAAATTGAGTTTACCAAAACACTTAAAATATTAATTAAAAATTTTCTAGTATTTTTTCCGCATTTTATTTTAACCAAAAACAATTTATTAAGAATTTATTCCCGAAACTAGCTCGAATTACCTAATTCGGTTCTCCTAAACCGTCTAGTTAGCCTATCAAACATCCAGGCCCAAATTCAGGGTGTTACAAAAATTATCTATGCATGATATAGAGCTTTTTGCAGTGGTGTTTGCGTTGAAAATTTAGAGGCATTATTTGTATGGTGAGAAGTGTATCGCGTATATGGATAATAAGAGTTTGAAGTATTTGATGTAGCAAAAGGAGTTGAATCTTAGGCAACGTAAATGGTTGGAGTTGCTCAATTATTATGATTTGACGATTGAGTACCATTTGGGTAAGGTTAATGTTGTAGCCGACGCCTTGAGTAGAAAAGTAGGGGTAGAGTTAAGGGCAATGTTTGCTCAGTTAAGTGTGAGGCGGGATGGTGGTTTATTGGTTGAGTTGCAAGTGAAACCATCAATGTTATAATTGGTCAAGGAGGAACAACCATATAATAATTCGTTCGTACCACATGTTAAGGATATTATGGACGGTACGGATTTTTGTTTTAATGATGAGGGTGTTCTGTGCTTTAAGAGTTAAGTGGTTGTGCCGAAAGATGAGGGGTTAAGGCGCTCTATTTTGACTATGGCTCAATCTAGACCTTTTTCTATGCATCCGGGAAGTACAAAGATGTATCAAGATTTGAAGAAGGAATATTATTGGGTTGGTTTGAAGAAGGATATGGCGAATTTTGTTGTTCGGTGTATGGTATGCCAGCATGTAAAGGCTGAGCATCAGTTTCCATCTAGATTGTTCCAACCATTGAGGATTCTAGAATGGAAGTGGGAGAGGATTACCATGGATTTTGTGACTGGATTGCCTTTGACACCATCAAAGAAGAATTTTGTGTGGGTAATTGTAGATCGGTTTACGAAGTGTAAACATTTCTTGGTGGTGCATACGACGTATACGCTGGATAAGTTGGAAGAGTGGTATATTGCTGACGTTGTGAGGTTGCATGGGTTGCCTAAGTCCATAGTATCAAATAGGGATCTGCATTATACAGTGAGGTTTTGGGAGTGTTTGCATAGGGCCTTGCTTACGTAGTTGAATTTTAGTACTTTGTATTATCCTCAAACGGATGGTCAGTCTGAATGTGTTATCTAAGTATTGATGGATATGTTACAGTGTTGCATCATTGATTTTCAAGGAACGTGGGAGAAGAAACTACCGTTGGTAGAGTTTGCTTACAACAATAGTTATCAGGCGATTATTCAAATGGCTCCGTATGAAGCTTTGTATGGTAGGAGGTGTCGTACGCCACTTTGTTGGGCTGAGGCAAGTGAGAAGTATGTTTCCTTGCCTGATGTGTTGAAAGACACCAATGAGAAGGTGAATCGTATCAGTGATCAGTTGAAAATGGCTTTGGATCGGCAAAAGTCCTATGCTAACTTGAAGCATCGAGAGATTGAGTTTATTGTTGGAGATATAGTCTTTCTAAAGGTTTCGCCTTGGAAGAAGGTAACGAGGTTTAGACGTAAGAGCAAGTTAAGTCCAAGGTTCATTGGGCCTTATGAGGTGCTAGAGTGTGTTGGTCCAGTTGCTTATAAGTTAAGGTTACCCATAGAGTAGGAGAAGATACATGATGTTTTCCATGTATCGATGCTTTGGAGATACAGATCAGACCCATCGCATGTGATTCCTGTTGAGGAGATTGAGTTGAATCCAGGTTTGAACTATGATGAGGGACCGATGAAAATCTTGGATTGTAGCAGCAAGGTTCTTTGGGGGAAGAACATTGAGTTGTGAAGGTGTTGTGGCGACATTGGGGTGTAGAGGAAGCCACGTGGGAAAGTAAGGACATGAAGAAGCAGTTTCCTTACCTTTTTCGTCAAGTAAATTTTAAGGACGAAATTTCTTAAGTGGAGAAGAGTTGTAACCCCCAAATTTGGGCCTTGACGTTAGCTAGACAGATTAGACGGTTTGAATGAACTGGATTAGGTGATTCGAACTAGTTTTGGGAATTAATTCATAATAAATTATTTTTGGCTAAAATAAAATATGGAAAAATATTGGAAATGTTTAATTAATATATTAAGGGTTTTAGAAAACTCAATTTGAAGAAATAAATTTGGATTTATGGACATTTTGGTCTGGTGACTAAAATGTAAAGTTTTCAAATATATTTTGATAACTAAATCGTAAAAGGGTAAAAATTTAGAATCTTTAAGGAGCTAATTTACCAAGTTTTTAATCAGACTTTTCACTTAATTTAGGCTATTTTTAAATGGATTTAAAAAGTTTATTAAATAAAAATATAATAGATTTAATTAAAAAATTCTAATAGCTAATTCATTTTCTTACGTAACTACTTTGCTCTCAGCTTTTTCTCTCAACCTTCTTAGCAGCCAAACTAAAAATTTTACTCTAAAATGATCAGGATTCATCTATTTTTGATTTCCTTTTGATTTCTTAATTGATTCCTTTGATTTCTACATCAAATCCTACTTGCTTTCTTGGATATTTCATTCAAATTATGTCAATTAAGGTAGAAGTCAGCTATTAGAGGTGATTTTTGTTTCTCTCCTCTAATCAAAGGTTATTTACTAAAATTCTCAAGTTCTTGATCCTTTATAATTGATTTTTTTATGCTTTTGTCATACCCATATTTTGTCCGGAGTATTCGGATATACACATAAATAAGGCCAAGAATATATAAATATAATAAAAATAAATAAATAAATAAACCATAAATAAATAAAACAGTCCATATAATAATTTCCATTTAAAAACTAAAAGCCCAAATACAAATCTTAAAGGCCCAATTACAGTTCTGAAGACCAAATCCTAAATTTGTTACAAATGCAGCTTAAATCGGTACAAAAATTCCCTTTCTCGCTCATTTTAATATCCAACAAGCACAAAATATCATAGTTTTAAGTTTTCCCGCCCAAAAGCCGCCATGTGTCCGCTCCTTATTCGTCCAGACCCATTTCACACAAATTGTGTGTTTTCTCATTACCACCTAGCTCAGCTTACGTCAGCAAGCCTAAAACCTATAAATAGGGGAGAGAGAGAGAAAAGTTAGAATGAATGACAGACATTAGTTAAACTATTAAATAATAATAATAATAATAATAATAATAATAATAATAATAATGGAGAGAGAAAAGTTACCTTTCTCGGTAGCTGAATCGCCTTGGAAAGCCGCACTGCCACCGGAAAGAGGAAAAGTCGCCGGAAGTTCATCTGTCGCCGAGAAGCTCGTCGGTCACTTGAAAGTTCGTCGATCAGAATCGTCATGGCTGCTGTCGAAAAGGTATATTTCCTTCTCGATTTAATTCCCTATAAAAATCGAAACAAAAAATGTTAGTTTGTATATGAAAACAGAAATAAAAATGATTGGAAATGAAAATGGGATCGGGCATTTTATCTGAGTTTGGCCGGAGTCATTTTTATACGGCATAGTTGAAGAGGGTTGGGTTTACGGGTAGCTTAGGCTGGGGAAGAAGGGGATCCTATCGGATCTGGGCAGATTTAGGGCTTTTGAGTTGGAAATCAGAAATTTGTGGTGGATTTAGGGTTTTTGTACGGTGGCGAACGGTGGCCAGAATTCGCCAAGTGGCGGCCGGCGTTGCCTGTGATAGCTGAGATTCGAATCCCGGTGGCCGACGAATACCTGGGGGTTGCCGGAGGATGGCGACTCAAGATCTAGTAGAGGTTGGTACGGGGGTTTGTGGCCGGAATGGATGATGTTCATCCGGTTCTTAAAGAACACGAATGAACTTCATCCCGAAATGGTGGATTTTGATCCGTAAAGGCTAGTTTTTGTGTTGGTGTTCAGAGCATTTGAGAGAAAATGGAAAAGAAGAGAGAGAACGGGCTGGGAATTATGACCGATTTACACTCAGTTTTGAATATATATACCTAAGTTGGAACGATGCCGTTTTAGCACCAGGTCAAGGGGAAAGTCCGCGCACACATATACGGGTCCAGTTAGGCCCGCGCCTTTTATTTCGGATCCCTTTGGTTTTGGCCCATAACTTTGCTTTCTTTCAATTAGGTTCCTAATTGCTTTAAAATTGAACCATAAGCCTTGTAATTCAAGCAATTTAGTCCCCGTATCGCTTAATTGTTCCCTTTAGTTTGTAGTCTTTTCAATTGGGTCCCTAGGCGTTGTCATTGGGCTTTAGAGTTTTGTACTATTTTCATTTTAACCACCAGTTGTAATAAAATCAATTTTAGTTTGTAATTGTTCTTAATTTGTTCATCTAGTTAATTGTTTTATTTAATTTATTGTAATTAGTTTGATTGTTTGATGTATATTTTAAATTGAGCATCTAGTGTTGTATGTTAGACAATTAAATACATTTAGTTTAATTAATTATTAGATCCTTTCCCTAGGCTTCTCTAATTAGGATTCAATAATTAAATAGGATATATGATTGTAGTAATTATATACATATTCAATATAATTTTGGAATCCAAATTTGGATGGTTTTCAATTGTTTACAATGGGGTGTTATCACAATATGGATTTTAATAAATTATGTTTAATATATGTATTTCACTTAAAATTGAATATCAACTTAGTCTTTAATTAAAATTAAACAATTAATTAGAATACATTGTATATAATTAAATGTATATTAAATTGAACCTTTGGGACTCAAATTTGGATGGTGTTCCATTGTTTACAATGGGGGGTGTTATCTCAACGTTGGTTTTAAAGGTGAACATTTAATATACATTATTACCTAAAATATTGATTTAATAAAATATTAGGGCCTTAATTAGGACTAGAACTTTAATTAATTAGAAAGATTAATTAATTAGGAATATGATTAATTTAAGGGCTTTACATATGTGGAAGATGCTCAAGAAATTGGCATTTTCTCATAAAAGCCATTAAATTAATTAATATTCATAGTTTTAAATAACTAATTAATTAGAGCCTTTTTAGGATTAATACTTAAAATCAACAAGACAATAAAAAGACATTCTTTTTAAAAACTTTTATGTTGGAAATTCATTTTTAAAATACGAATAGGGGTGCCACCTAACGGGATGCTTTTAATCTCATATTCAAACAAAAATGAATTTCACTATAAAAGGATATCTACATTCGAAATTTAAATTCAAATAATAATTATGGGATAAATTAAATTCATATAATTATTCAAAAATGCCACGTAAAATTAAAGGTACCGATAACGGGCATTTGTAGGGTGTTAACCCTTCCCTACACGTAACCGATCCCAAACCCAATTTTTAAGACAAAATCTTTGGTTTGATTTTTCAGTGTCCAGTCTACCTCGAAGTGATCGGTGGCGACTCCAAAATGTTTTTTAAAGGATAAATAAAGGAAAATTCAATTTAATATGAAAAAACCCTAAATTTTCAATATTAAATTAAAAATGGCTAGAAAACCCTAATTTTCTAAAAGATCGATCGTCAAGCTATTTTTACACATCCCGATTTCAAAAATGGCTGGGACAGTTTTAATGAATAAATCATGACTAAAAGGTTTTAATTGATCTTTGATAAAAAAAATTGATAGATCTTGGTAATAGATCTTATTGTTGTTGGTTTTAATTGATATAGATCACATTTATGACATGTTTTAATGTTATGAGAAGATATTTGTAAAAGAAATCCCAAAACTAATTGAATTGCTAATTTTCTAGGTTGTAAATAGTTAGATTTTGAGGTATTCTTGGTGTTAAAAGGTTTATGGAGATATAAGGCGGTATTATTGGTGTTTTTAGATGCTGGTTAATGTTATTAAGATGTTAAATCGTTAGGTTATGGCTGGGCTTCGTTTGGGTTGAGTTCAGTGATGTTTTTTGTTGTTCTTGGTAGGCGTTTGATGGTTTTTAGTAAGGCAAAGTTGAGAATAGATGTTGTTGGGATTATATGTGCATAGTAATGCATTAATTCTCTGTTTTTGTGTAGGTAAAACAGGGGAGATGGATCCTTTAGCAATTAGAGAGGTTTTAGAGGCTTTAGAAGCTTGATTTCACATCGGCGAGTGGAGTTTTGTGTTGTCAGTGAGTGGAAATGACATTTACTACTTAATAAAGGTTTGAAAGTGATTTTGGGAGTTTAGATTAAGTTTGAAACACTTGTCTAAGCTCGGAAGCAGGTATTGGACATTCTAAGCTCTCATTTTTGGTTTTGCAAAATACAATCTCATGCACATGTTTATGATTTTGGTTACCTACTTTATATGCATGTTTTGAAATGAAATATGATATAAATGATCATATGTTTATGTTATATGAGCTGGGAAAATGATTTATGAAAAGGATTTTAAGAATGAGAAATGCATGGTTTATTGCATTGAAGATGATTTTGTTTGATGCATATGTAAAACAATGAGGTAATATGTTTTAATAGAATATATTGGCAAGTGACAATGGTTAAATGTTATCGGATATAGTTGGCATGCCATAGGGTTTAAAGTGCACTATAATAAGTCGCCTCATGTGTTTTGAGGGGTCAAGAGTGTACCATACTCCACAATGAGAACCACAACGATCGAGGGGTCAAGAGTGTGCCAATTCTCCTGCTGGTGGATTTATACATCATAATCGTTGATGGGTAATAGTATCATGCTCTGTTTTAAGGATGTAGATGTATGTGAAGTGATCGATGGAGCCACTTGGGAAATCCATGTATCCAATGTGTTTTTACAAATAGAATGACTTGGTTTTGGGTCACTTGAATACCGATATATGAATTAATGTATTATGATTTATGGATTATGTTTTGTATAATATGGTTTATATATGGGGTGCTCTTTAAGCCTTGCTATTGTGTTGTTTAGCATGGGAAAACTTAAATTGAGGTTAATGCTAGAGATCCATGATACATGTGTGGAAAAATGTTTAAATGTGCATATTTTGGGAAGACAATAGAAGCATGAGACATTTTTGGCATGAGATTCAATACTTGTTTGAAAGCAAATGGTTTTAAATACATTGATGAGTGTTTTTGAGAATCCCTCACTAAGTTTTACATTCTTACGCTCTCCTTTCTCATCAATGTAGAAAAGTAAGCATTTGAGCAGTGAGCAAGCAAGAAGTAATCCAAGGGTTGAGCTATGTCAAGTACAATTTTATAAATACTACGTAGTAATAAATGGGCAATGTGACCAAGTTGTAATTGGGAGGGTTGTTTTAGTTACTCCTTGTTTTGTACACGTTTCATTTGGTATTTTGGACTTGTATGAGGTTATATGTTTTGTTTTGAGGGGTTGGGATGTGAATTGCATGCTTGGGTAGAGACCATGCCTATAGGTTCTTTGGTTTGATTGCTATGGATTGATTGTTTATCTAGCAAGCCTTTGTGGTTGTGGAAATGTTTCTTGACGTGTTATATGATGTTTGCGTGATGTTTGAAGAAAATTAGATTGAGCCTAAGTGTCATATGTTCGAAAAAAAGGTCATTCCAAACCCAGTCGCACCGGTATGAGTCTTTAAGGATCGTTGCGCGGGGTCTGTTACAGCTCAAAAGTGTACAAAATTGCACAGGGGTATCAGTACGCCTATCTCGTATTAGTATGCTCCTCAGGAAATTACTTTAGGTGTCGCTACATGGGCAACCGTATCAGTACGCATTTTAGCTACTAGAATCACTACTTTGATATCGAACCACTGGCATCGGTTCACAAGAGGACCGTACCGATACCCTTTGCAAAGTGGAACCCGTATCGATACTGGCACAGGGTGTATCGATACCAAGTATGTTATTTTTGGTAATTACTTTATTGAAGTTTGAATCTTTGCGGTTTAGTCCCTATTTCTGTTTATGCAATTAATCGAGCATGGATTGTTGTTTTATGTTGAAATTTAACCAACATGCATGTAACCTGATTAATTAAGGTTTGGTAACTTTGGATTTAAGTAAGTCCCCTTAGGTTTTCAGAATTGCATTTTGGCCCCTAAATAGCAAATGTGTTTAATTATATGTCTACCGATGTCTATTTCTTTGATACTTTATTCGCTGCCAGCATGATCACCTTGGGACTTAATTATGCATTTAAACAAGATAAAAGGAAAGAATAAAAGGACCATTTTCTAAGTAATTGTTCGGGTTTGTCTCGGCAAACCCAATATAGCTCGCTTGATTTGGTCTGGCGTCTATGTAATATCCCAATTTTTGGCTAGTGATCAAAATGTAAATTTTGAAAGTTTTGTGGATAAAGTATAAACTTAGGAAAAATTCAATGACTAAATTGTAATTTTCAAAAGTTATGTATTTTAGTCCCGTAAATAAATAGTTTATGTAACACCCCATACCCGGTCCAGCAAATAAACCGAATTCGTACGTGTTACCTAACAAAGATACAAGGAGTCCTAATCAATTTAGTTCAATCAACTGAACATGTCTTCGAAAATAGAGTAATTTAATTTTTTTATATTGGATAGGTTTGTCCACAACTTTAAAATCTTGTACAAACAAATATACATACATTAAACAAAATACATAAACCACTAGATTGTATCATGCCTTGATAATTTAGGTATTTCGGATCACAAGGTTTATTACATTTCTCTACTATCTGATCAGATTTCTTTTAGTTCGTACACTTTATTAATCTTAGTTCGATTACAAACTTGCATACTTCAAACCATTTCTAAGACATATCAATCAATGTTAAGATTGATCATGTTATCAGAAAACCATTGATAGTTAGTTTGATGGTATGGTTGTTTAAGTATCTATATGTGCCTTGATGTCAAAATAGTCCACTAATCATATGTATACAATTATACAATCAAAACTGTCCAAAGCATGCTTGAATTTAATCAAAATAGTCCCACAGACAGGTATACACATTTATTCATTTATATCCAAAATAGTCCAATAGACATGTATACACATTTATATATTGCAAAACAGTCCAAACATATTTATTTCTATCCAAAACAGTCCAATAGCCATGTATACACATTTATACATTGCAAAACAGTCCAAACATATTTATTTCTATCCAAAACAGTCCAATAGGCATGTATACATATTTATACATTGCAAAACAGTCCAAACATATTTATTTCTATCCAAAACAGTCCAATAGACATGTATAAATATTTATACATTGCAAAATAGTCCAAACATATTTATTTCTATCCAAAACAGTCCACGTTTTCACGTATATACTTACAAAGCAGCTTACTATCTTATATATTTAAACAAAACAGTCCATATTTGTTCTCACATATGCAAAATAGTCCTTAATTCTTATATACTTATTTACATACTCCAAACAGTCCACAAATGTTCATATCCATGCCTAATCAATCCATTATGCTTGCATACATATTTACATGCATCAAAACAGTCCCCAAATTCATTTATTTACATACAGAACAATCCTTAATCATATAAATTTCCACATACATCCTTAAAATAGTCCATTAATGTTCTTAACTAAGCAAAGCAGTCCATAACACATGTATACACATTTTTATCCATCATAGTATCTCATATACATGTTACTATTCATGTAACTTATCAAGCATATCATATTATAAACATGATTTACTTATCAAATAATCTATCATACATAATATATTGTAAACATGTGTTACTTGTCTCATAAGTTATCACCTTAATTCATTAGTTGGTTTCATTAAAAAGTCTCAACATAGCCTTGAAATCAAGCATCAGCCTAGGTACTCGAATCCCCAACCAACTGTCGCCAACAGAAAGGTACTCATAGTACCAGTTAATCCCTCATACTGTCACCAAGTGACCACAATACTTCCCTCATACTGTCGCCAAATAATGACCGTAGTCTACCCTAAACACGAGCTCAATAGACTCTATGGAATGCCAACTATACCTATGACTGACTCGAAACCAAGGCTTTTCAATTAAATCTTATCATATCAGAATTAGAATTGAGCTTAGCTCCTTAATCAGATAATCACTTTACATGTCTTATTCGTATCAGAAATGGGCATAGCCTCACATTCTTACAATCACATATACAAAGCTTATAAGTTATCACATCATGCCAGGATATTGTTTGAGTATAATTTCACATTCTTATCATCAAATGGTCAAGGCTTGATTCATAGTATATCCACAAGTTTGATTACATGTGACTTTCGAACAAGTATGCATTTCATAGCTTCTTGAACAAATTCAATCAGATATAGCTTTCGAAACTAGCATGCATTTCATAACATCTCAAACATACTCAATCACACATAGCTTTCATAGCATCTCAAACATATTCAAGTACATATAGCTTTCATACCATATTAAAAACATTCAAGTACATATAGTTTTCATAGCATATCAAACATATTCAAGTACATATAGCTTTCAATTTTTGTCCTTACCTTGGCATCCTAGCTTATTCGTACGGGCAAATCTTAGCATAATGTGTAAGCAAAATTAAACAAAGCAAACAAAAATGCTCAGGGTAGTTTTAATCTATCCCAAGACTTTAAAACTACACTCACCCTATATCCCGAAGTTACAGAATATCCTGAGCCACTAACACATCCAAGCTTTCCTTCTACTTTGACCTTACTTCCCGCTTCTTCTTCCAATATTTAGCTCAAATAATCAAAATACATCCATTAACATACATGCTCCTCATCATATTTTAACTCAATAAACTTAACCAATGTTTTCATTCAAGCATTAGCTATACATATACTAGTCATTTCTCAATTCCATTTTCAATATAAGTCCTTATTTCTAATTTTTAGCAACATGAGCTATCATCAAAGAACTATTTCTCCAGAACAGAATATAAACTGGAATTTAAATTTCTTTACACCTTTACAAACTAGATTCAACCACGGTTTTGACGGTATAAGCCTCACAGTCTAACAAGCTCTAAAGCAACTAGGAGAATTTTATAAGTTCCAAAACAGAAATTGTCCAGAACAGAATTTGCCTCCAGAATTTCTACACTTCCTTCACTTAAAAATTCATAAGTTTTGATTTAGAGCTCGAAATCAATCACCGTTTGTTGGAGATTAAACTAGACTCACACAGGATTCTACACATATAAAATTCATCCCCAAACTTAGAGTATTAAATTTCTATGAATTTCTAAACTTACTGCTAGAACAAAGCTTTTCTGGGCAGATTGCATTCATCCTTGTTTTTAACTAGTTTAAGTGATCCAAACTCAGCTATATTCAACCACCATTTATTCAAACCCTTTCTTCACTAACTAACCTCAATTTAAAACCAATTCAAACCTTTATACTATAACTTTAAATCATTGTTTTCCCTTCCAAAGCAGTTTCTTACTTCAACAACAAACAAATGAAATTAGATTCTTAAGGGTACCATGAATTCTAACAAAAACATCATCCAATTTGTCAAATTTACAGCATCTAAATCTTCAATCCTCAATGCAATTTATAACCTAAATCATGGAGTGAAGGAGTGGCTTACCAATTATGAATTTTACTCCAAGAGTAAAGACCAAAGCTGCCCAAATTTAGCCTCTCTTCAAGCTTCCTCTTTTCCTTCCATGGTGGTTGGTTTTGATGGATACATGTTGAGTTGAGTGAAGGCTGAAAATGAGATAAGAAACTCTCTCTTTATTCCATTCAAAACCACTGATCAGCAGCCCCCCATGTGCCACTCATCCATTTCATTTCCTTAACAAATGCATTCCACTATAATTTATGGAATAATTATCCATGCAATTTACTATTTCCTCTTTCTCTCAAAATTACCATCTATCAAAGTTTCTATTTAATTCAGTTTAATCCTCAATCACTATAATATATCACATGAAATTTAAATTTCATTGATAATACTACTTCTTGATATACAATCCATCTCAAACCTTGTAATATGCTCACTTAACAATTCTTAATTATTCAAGTCACATACTAATTAGCCTCTTAATACTCATATATGCTCCTTCATACTTCTTGAAATATAATTACTTTACTCATTTGCTAATTGATTTTTAGCTTAATTAACTATTTCATTCTCAATTCCATTGACTTACTTATTCAATTGACTTAAATTGAATCCTTAGAAATTCAATTGTAACTTCTCAAAACATGGTTTACCATGTAGAACTCCTAGCCCGATTTTAGGGGTATTACAGTTTACCCCCAAGAATGATGTTTTCGTATTACCCAGATTTTTCGTACGAAGATTGTATTAATGGCTATAAAGCGTTAAAGTTCAGAAAAATATTCGGATAATCGGATCGAATCGAATATCCAGGATATTTTGAAGGATGATAAGGCAAGGTTAATTATGTCATTTTACATGTCTAAGATATTTTCTTTGTGTTGGAAGAATATGAACCCTTGGATTTAAGTTGATTTTCCATGTTAAATATGAGCCGTTGGATGAAAAATGGCAAGATCATAATTTTGGAAAATTATAAGGGCAAGGTTGGTAACTACTAGCTCAAGATTAAATCTAGGACATTGGATGAAGGATGATTACATGAGGTACATTGTGGAAATATAGAATTTTCAGAATAGATCCGATAGCTCGGTAAAGGTAAAATTGTAGTAGAAGTATTTAGTGAATATCGGGAAATCGGATTGAATTGAAATTTCAGAGACTGTTCCATAAGCCATAGAAAATCATAAAATGATATTTATGGAGTAGTGGTCATTTGAGAAGGAACTAATTTAATTAGATTATAATGGAATGGCAATTTTGAAACAAACTAGTAAATAAAGACTAGTTGGAGGGCAAATTGGTCATTTGGCAATGATGGCAATTTTGAAATATTTTTGAAATGTTGCGGACATTTTTGGAAGATGAAATATATATGGACTTCATCTTGGCCCTTGATTATGTATGAGATTAAATTAGCCATTGAATTTAAAGGCTAAATTGGTAAGTCCACTATTTAAATGAATTTAAAATTCATTTAATAGTTACAAGTGTAATTTAATAGCAAAAGATGAAAAAAATGTTCATCTTTTCCAGCCATAAACCATGGAGAGAGAGGACAAAGAAGAGGGAAATTTCCAAGCTTGATTTAAGCCCTAAATCTCAGTTTTTAGGTAATCTTTCAAACTACAAAGTTGTTCTACTCTTCGAGCTCTATCTTTTGATGTAAATAATTTATAGAATACTTGCTTGATTGATGATAATTGATATGTAGAAGAAATTAGGGTTTATGAACAAATTGGGGCTTTTATGATTTTATGAATCCATGGTTGATTTTAAGTTAGAATCATGCTTGTATGATGTCGGAATCATGTTATTAAGTTGGGATATAAACCCTACATATTTCGATTTGCATAGAGAAGATTAAGGCTTATGGATTCAAGTCTAACTTAGGGTTTGTGATGTTGGGTTAATAATCTAGTAAGCTTGATTTGTTGTTTGAAAGCGAAACCCTAAGTTAAATGCATAGAGACCATTTCAACAAGCTTCAAAATTAAGGGACCAGATCTGATGACATGAAAATGAAGTTAGAATGCTCAACCGACGATTAATCACATTAGTGACCATTTTGACAAATTATCAAACTTGAATGGTCTATTCGGCAAAGAGGATATGTAGAAGGAATAAATCTGATTTTTAGTTAAAATGATGGAATTAAGGTAGTAATGTTGATTTGAGGACTAAATTGCAAAGTTAAGAAGCTTGAATTCATATATTTGAAATTTGGTGACCATCTCCACAAATCAAGAGAAATTAGAGAAGTAAAGGTTTGAGCCTATTTTGATGAAGGATTTAAATAGAACATATAAATACAAGCTTTATTCTGGTCATTTGAAGTAAAGTGATGGGACTAAATTGACAAGTAGAGAAATATGGAGAAGTTGGTGTAAATTAGAAGTTATTTATGGAAAGTTATGTTGAAATTGAATTATGGCAATAAGTTTAAAATTTCGCCATAAATTCTACAAAAATGGTCAGATGATGAATTTTATACCATTGGAAAGAATTGTTAGTCTAGTTTCGTTTCCAACAAACGAAAACTGATTTCGAATTTCGAGTTAAAAGATATGAATTTTTATTCGAATGAAGGTCAGAAAAATTATAGAGCAGTTTTCTGCCTAGATAGTCTGTGACGCGAATTCAGTGATTTTTCATAATTTTTGAAGATTTTATTAATTTGTCTGGCTTATACCGTTAGAACCGTTATTGAATCTAGTTTCTCCAGTTTAAAGGAAATTAAGATCTAGTATTTATTCTGCCTTGTATAAGTAAATCATTGAAGGTAGCGCAAGCTGTCAGAAAATGAAATTTGAAACATTTTGTATTCAAATGTTAGTTAGCAAGACTGGAAGAACTAATGGAAGCTCAAATTGGTCACTAAGGACCACAATGAGTTATTGAACAATACAAGGAAGAAAGAAAAATATTCAAAAAATTTATATTTGAATGATTATATTAGACAACATGTTTAAGGTATTGTTAGATTTGAATCTAACAAATATTTTATTTTATTCATGTGATTAATGAAGACAAGTCTGAATCAAAGAAGGTTCGAGGTTCTATGAAAGAAAGGATCGAACTAGGACTTAGTGAGGCATTGTGTTAAGTGGACAAGGTGAGTGCAATGCTACATAACATGATACATGGATGTTTTATACATCATTAGGAAGACTTGCGATGAGTCTACCTTGTTTATATATTGGCATGATATTTATGTCATTGATCATATATTTGACATATTTTAAATATGTCAAAAAATTGAATATAAATGCATGAGTCACTAGTTATATATGAATGTTATTTCGGGTATGAACTGCCCAATGTTAAATTATGTTGATATACATTGCCATGGATGAAATAAATATGGAAAATATGCCCAAGTAAGTCATTGAGGGGCAGGGTATAGTTGGCATGCCATAGAGTCTAGCAGCACGATGCATACTCGGTTTTATACTATAGTGTATATAAAGGACACTTAATTTATATGGTTAGCACGACCTTATAAATGTGCGGATGGTTAGCACTGCCTTATAAATGTGCGGATGGTGGGCACGCCCTTATGTGTATTAGCACTTCGGTGCATATTTGACTCGTGTACCCAGGGTCCTCATAGGCTTATATTTGGGCTATGGTTTACTGGTTAATAAAAGATAAACAGGTGAACAAGCTTATGAGCTTTTGGAATAAATGACAAATATATTGGTAAGAAATTTATATCCGATTTATATTGTGTTAACATATGATTAACATGATGGTAATATATGTATAGTGATCATGATGCATTTATGCATATATGGCATATTATGACAAATAGACAAGCATGAAAGTCTTATGACATTAGCATGTAGTAAATCATTACTAATGCAATGTGAAAGTTGATGCTTTGGCATATATATATATCATGTTATATAAACATAGCCATGAAGTCGAATAAAGTTTAAATTATTGTTATTAATTTCCTTTATTGCCTCACTAAGTTCGTACTTAGCGTGTGTTTGATTGTGCACACGTAGGTAAATCAAGATAAGAGTGAGAAGAGCATTGCATCAATATTGGAAAGCTCAACAGGTAATCACATTAATGACATCCTAATTAACGTTTGATTATTATAGTGGTATGTATACTTGCTAAACCTATTTGAGTTGTGATTGGCCTTTAAAGTTCAGTAGGGTTTCATGATAATTGGCGTTTCTGGAAAGATACAAAAATAAGAGTAAACTCAGGTGATGAGTTGTATGCTAAGATAATTGATTTATGATTGGAACTCGAATAAATAATTTATTTCAGTTTTAAATAAAGTTAAGCGTGCTTGGGCTAGAGAAAATTTAGGATGGTGACCATTGAGAAGTTTTCCAAAAAAAATTAAATTACCCCGATTTTAATTAAAGAAGTTGTAATATTTCTGACTCGTACCCGGTGTATGGATACGAGAAGGGGATGTTACAGTCTAGGCCGGGTCAAGGGGGTTACATTACTTGTTGGCTGTGTATACTTGCACGCAAAAAAACCTAAACTTGGCATTATTTACTAACATATTTACACTCATTCATCGATTATTTGCCAAGCGTTACTCAGTTGACATAAGTGATTAACTGCCTTTAAAGGGTTGACATCGTAGTTAAGAAAATCTGTATAATATCACATTTAGTCCTCCAAATTTTCTAATTCAATTAGTTTAGTCCTAATTCAAAAAAATTAACCCTTATTATTTATACATTCTCTTAATTTAGTCATTTTTATTTAAAAATAATTACCCAACTCAAATGTTTTCATACCACCTCCTTTCACACTCTAACATCACAACTTCCCTTATTCTTGCAATCTTCTTCTTCCTCTTTAAATCTTCAATAGGACAAACGAATTCAAGTCAGCTCATCATCAATGAAATTATTACTGCCAACCTCCTCTTTTTGGCCTTGTATCTTCGTTGTGGTAGCTTTATTGATGCCAATGACCTATTTTTTCAAAGAGATTTAGGATGAATAAAGCCTTAGAATTTGATGATTAGAGGACTAGTTAAAATTGGTAACTTCCATTTTACCTTGTTTTATTTTAAGATGTTGGATTATAGGGTTTCTCTTGATAATTTGACCTACCCTTGTTTTTTTTGAATAAGTAGAGATGTATTACATTCCCAAGGAAAATGTCCGAATTCAAACCTACACAAGGTGGGACAATGTAAGTATCCTTGACTACTTAGCCAATTAGTGGATATCTTTACCTTTCCTTCTTTAGTCAAGGCTTGTAGTGCTTTAAATAATATGTGAGATCTGGTACCTTAATTCACAAGTTAATTGTGTTAATGGGTTTTGAAGTTGATATTTTTAAGGTAGTTCTTTGATCAGTTTGTATATCGAGAACATGTATATTAATCTCGCTCGTAATTTGTTTGATAAAATGTCGGTGAGAGATTATGTTTTTATGGAATATGATGCCTAATGGGTATGAACAATGTGCAGAATTAGATAAATTGTTGAGATATTTGATTTTGATATAACTAAAACAAAAAATATTTTTGGACTTAAACTAATTTGCAAAAATATTTCAAAAGTCCATTAACTTGAAAAATATGTTTGATATTTTTCAAAGGGTTTTTGACATGTTTTAAATGATTTTAAATAGCCAATGTGTCAAAAATAGGTTATGAGTACCGGTACAAATTCACCCGTACCAATACCTAGAGTTCCCGTACATGTATGGCTCTTTAAGTACCAATATGACCCTTTGTCCCTGAGTTTTGGCAAATTCCAGTAGCTAAATTGAGTACTGGTACATGCTTAGCCGTATCGATACCCTAGGGTGCATAGCGATACCTTTGTATTGTGTACTGATACCCTTTGTATTTAATTGCTCCAACGGCTATTTTTTTAAGGTAGGTACTGATACGCCTATGCGAGTACCGATACGCCCTGCTCTAGAAGTGCATTTATTGCGGGAAATAAAGTCCCCAACGGATAGTAATGGCCACAAACTCCTTAGAGAGTTTAAAAGACTCAATCAAGTAGACATGCAACAACAAGAAACAACACTACCAACATTCATGTATAGAGCAATTATTTTTCTACTTTAATTGTCAATTTTCTTTGTAGAACACACTTGTGAGCTTAATTGTTATATATGCTCAAGTGTTAGGTTTTGGGTGAGAGCTTAGAATTCCAAGCAATCAGCCTTATGAGGTTTTCCCTAGTTTACTAATTTGTTTCTCTTTTAAGAGAGGGTTTAACAAGTCTTTGGGTATAAGTCTTGTGCTGTAAGGGTTATCTCCTTGAGCTCGGTAAAATGGAAAGAAATTTAAGAGTGAATTTGGGAAAATCCTTAGTGGTGTGCTAAGGTAGTGGATGAAGACTTTGGTTAGAAAGTCAAACCAGTATAAATCCTTCTGTCAAACTTTTAAATTCTATTTCTTCCACCACTACCACTCAAAAACCAATTCACCCTCTATTGGCTATCTCGGTTGACCGAAAGGGCATACCAACAATTGGCATCAGAGCTTTGTCTCTACATCAGATTAACATCCTAGAGTTGATCCTTGAAGTGCTCAACAATTCTATATCAATCGGAGATCATGGCAAAATCCATTGACAAGCCTCATTACTTCAACGGTGCCAACTAACCCTATTGGAAGAATAGGATGATGTTCTTCATGAGAGCCAAAGACTATCATCTTTGGGATATCGTTCTTGATGGCCCGTTCGTTCCACAAAGAAGCAAGGTGGAATGGAATGCCAAGAAGATAGAGCTAAATGCAAAGGCCTTGCACATTCTCTTTTGTGCACTTGGTCTGAAAGAATACTCTAAAGTCTCTTCTTGTGAAAATGCCAAGGAAGTATGGGACAAACTTGAAGTCACATATGAAGGTACAAATAAGGTGAAGGAAACCAAGATTGGACTTCTCAACCTCAACTATAAGAACTTCAAGATAGACCCAGAAGAAGACATCAAAGCTATGTTTGATCAATTCTCCACCATAGTCAACGAGCTTAAAAGATTTTGAGAGATGATCTCAGAGGACAAGCTTATGAGGAAGTTGATTTACTCACTTCACGATTCATGGGATTCCAAGAAGACGACAATCATTGAAGCAAATAACTTTAAGGAGCTCAAGCTTGATGAGCTTATGGGATCTTTGCTAACCATGAGATGATGATGTCAAAGGGGAAGAAGAAAGTAGAACAAGGCACTGAAGAATCAAATGTTTCTCTTAAATCCTCCTCAAGAATTCAAGAAGAGGAAAGTGAAGATGAAGAAGAAGAGATGGTCAAGCTCTTCAAGAAATCTATTTTAGTCATGGCCTCTACTTCTGGAAACCTCTTTGTGGAATCACAATCCATCACCAAATCTCCTTACTTCAATAGGGGTAAACTACCCCTATTGGACGAATAGAATGAGGCTCTTCATCAAGTCCAATAACTACCTCCTTTGGTATGTAGTGGAAGATGAGCCATTCATTCTGATGAAGGAATGAGACTGGCACGTCCCCAAGACAAGGCAAGAGTATACCAATAAACATCAAAGGAAGATGCAAATAAACGACGAAGCCATGCATTTCATCTTGCACAAGTGAAAAAGAGATATGTGACATGCTTGAAGTTACTTATGATGGCACAAATGAAGTGAAAGAGGCCAAGATTGGACTCCTCAATTTATGCTATGAGAACTTCAAAACAGAACCAGATGAAGACATCAACAAGATGTTTGATAGATTCTTTGTCATCATCAATGGGCTTAAAGGATATTGAGAAGTTATTCCAAAAGACAAGCTTGTTCGAAAGCTTATCTACTCTCTTCCCGAGTTATGGGACTCAAAGAAGACCGCCATCATCGAAGCCAAGGATCTCAAGACCTTGAAGCTTGATGCACTTTTAGGGTCTCTTCTCACTCATGAGATCATGAAGAAAGGAAGAGAAGAGGAAAAAAGAAGGAAGAAAAGAAGATGGAGAAGAAGGAAGTTGAGAGAAAGAAGATGGGAATTGCTCTCAAAGCTTAAGAAGAGAAGAGTGATTCTAGTGAAGAAGAAGATGAAGAAATGGCTATGCTAGCCAAGAGATTCACAAGGTTCATAAAATCCAACCGGGGAAGAAAGTTCCAACGAAGAGAAGGTTTCAAGAATAAGCAAAAAGAAGAAGAGAATGATCAAATCATTTGCTATGAGTGCAAGAAGCCGAGACACATCAAGTTTGAATATCCCTAACTAAAGAAGAAAAGCTTTGGGAATATGAAGAAGAAGCTCAAGGCTCATGTTGCTACTTGGAGTGATGATGACTCATCCAATGAGGAAGTGCAAGAAGTAGAAAATCTTTGTCTCATGGCATTGGAGGAGGATCCTAATGGGGAGCATTACTACAAGGCCAAAAATTTAAGTACAAATTCATGGTACCTTGATAGTGGATGCTCAAGACACATGACCGGCGACAAGAGTAGATTCTTGGAGCTAAAACCAAAGAGTAGAGGAGTAGTGACTTTCAGTGACAACTCCAACGATCACATTGAAGGAATTGGTTCCATTGGTAATCACTCTTCTATTCTTATTGCAATGTTGTATATGTCAATGGTCTTAACATAAGCTTTTAAGCATAAGTCAATTATGTGATAAAGTTTTGAATGTCTTTTTTGATTTAAATGGTTGCAAAATTATTGACATTGATTCCAACAAAATTGTGCTTTTTGGTCATCGAATAGGAAACATTTACATGGTGCATTTAGATGACATTCATATTTCAAATGCATGTTTTGTTGCAAAAGATGAGAATGATTCTTGGTTGTGGCATAGAAAACTAGGACATGCAAGCATGAGTGTTTTGGAAAAATTGATTTCAAATGATCTAGTAAGAGGTTTGTCAAAAATCAAGTTTTCTCTTGCAAAATAAGAGTTTATTTTAAATCCATTAATAATGTTTCTTCAAGTAGAATTTTACAATTGATCAATATAGATCTTTTTGGCCCTATTAGATCTATGGGCTTGGGTGGAAAACAATATGCATTTGTTTTAGTTGATGATTACTCTAGATTTGCTTGGGTTCTATTTTTAAGTACAAAGGATGAGGCTTTAGAAAAATTCATCACGTTTTCAAAAGCAAACCAAAATGATGTTGGTTACTCCATTTCTCATGTTAGGAGTGACCATGGAACCGAATTTCAAAATATTGGTTTTGAAGAGTTTTGTAACTCGAATGGAATTAGCCATAATTTTTTGGCTCATCAAACACCTCAACAAAATAGGATTGTAGAGAGGGAAAATAGAACTTTAGAAGAAATGGCTAGAACCATGCTTTGTGAAAACAATTTGCCTAAGTATTTTTGGGCAAAAGCCACCAATACGATTTGCTTTATTGTTAATCGAGTAATGATTAGGCATGTTTTAAAGAAAACACCTTACGAGCTTTTCCAAAATAAAAAGCTTAACATTAGATATTTTCATCCTTTTGGATGTAAATGTTTTGTTTTAAACAATGGAAAAGACAATTTAGGCATGTTTGATGCAAAAAGTGATGAAGCTATTTTCTAAGTTACTCTTTAAACTCTAAAGCCTACCGTGTATTTAACAAAAAGAAATTTAGTGGTTGAAGAGTCAATTCATGTTGTTTTTTATGATAACCTCCTTATGAGGAATGATACTTGTGATGATGATGATGCAGGAATTTTGGATGCCAATGATGGTGAAGGACAATCATCAAAGGTAGAAGAAGTTCCACCAAAAGACGAACCACAAGATCCACCTCTAGAAGCCTTGAAGGGCATGTTTCTAGAGGAAAGGGAGGTGACCTACCCAAGGGAGTTCAACTATGTCAAAGGTGGTGAGATTTTGGGTGCTCCACCCAAAGGGGTAACCACTAGATCTTCACCTAGAAATACATGTAATTATGTTGCATTTATCTCATGAATAGAGCCTAGAAATATCTAAGAAGCATTAAATGATGATTACTGGATATTGGCTAAGCAAGAAGAGTTAAAACAATTTGAGAGGAGTAAAGTTTGGACATTGGTTGATAGGCCTAGTAATAAATCTATTATAGGTACTAAATGGGTTTATAGAAACAAAATAGATGAGAGCGGTAACATAGTGAGAAACAAGGCTAGACTTGTTGCTCAGGGTTACTCTCAAGAAGAAAGAATTGATTTTGATGAAACCTATAAAGCCATAGCTAGAATGGAAGCTATTAGGATGTTACCTGAATTTGCATGTTATCATGAATTCAAGATTTTTCAAATGGATGTTAAAAGTGCTTTTCTAAATGGTTTTATAAATGAAGAAGTGTATGTAGAACGATGTCAACAAAATATCGCATGGAAAAAAGATTAAGGATTCAGTGTAAATATACAAGTAAATAATGCCACAAATACAACTTTTGCGTGCAAGTATACACGGTCAGCAAGTAATATAGTAGTGAGTTGAGTATCGTCTCCATAGGGTTTGTCCAGGAATTAATTGCCACAATTAATACTTGTGAATTGGAAAATAAAAGATGATGGCAATAGATTGAGGATGACAATAGATGAGGTAACGAATAAAGTAAGAGAACTAAAAGTAAAATAAACTGGAGTAAAGTGAAGATTACGGTGATGAAATGATAACAGTTTGGCGAACAATGGGTGCAAGAATGATAACAAAGATTTGGAAAAAGATGTATGGATTTCACACTAGCTACGCCAGCTACTAATAATATCCTGCCTTGGATTTATTGAATAGTATTACCTCTGTCGATGGCAATACCCTAAGTTAACCACAGTAAAACCCTTATATGTCTATAGCAAAGTTTTTCATTAATTAACTCGATTAAGTTTCAATCTATATTCCTAAGGGGTATATTTACTTCAGGTGTAAGATCATCTACTTGAACATCTTCTGTCAAAGTTTCTCTCCTTAGTACCTCACAACTTATTGTTGCCCCTTAAGTCTATTAACATATTAAGGTGCAATATGCATACAATGCCAACTTTCGATGGCAAAGAATTTAGGAAAATTAAGTACTAGAAGATAAAAAAAAGTCAATACATTTAAATTATTAAAAACCAAACATAAACCGATTGTTCATCGCGAACATCCTCTAACCAATCAAGAGTTAGTTCATGGCTGGGGTAAATCACAACAAGTATAAGTTTAAAATCATTCTTTAACAAGGGAAAGAAATACAAAAGATTGGCAAGGAAAGATGCCTTTCGATGTAGCCCTTCAATAGATTCCAAAGGTCTTGTAGAATCTTCAGGTGGTTTATCTTGTTGTATTCGATTCCTCCTCCATTACTGCAGACCGCTTCTCAAGTTCAAGCCTTCATCTTTTTTAGCGTAACACCTCTTTTTTTTCTCCTCTCCCTTGGCTCATCTCCTTATCCTCTCTTTAAATTTGAGTTGATCAGGTTCTAACTAGGGCTGACATCATCAGCCTTTAATCTTTTGCCAACCAAGCTTGGCATTATTTTTCCTCCATCTTATCTGGTGCTATTTTTTCAGAGTTTGATCCAATGCTATTTTCTTACAATCTGATCTGGTCCTATTTTCTCGGGCTGGTATTGCCAAGGGTTCTTGGCAAAACTCTACTTACAACTTATTGCCAAGGGTGCTTGGCATTTCTCTTCTGGTCCAACTTTGCCAACTGCAACTCAGTAATTCTCTTCTGTTTTTCTGGCTTCCTACTCCTGTATTGCTCTGCCAAGCCTGCCCTGCTCCTAACCTGCATCAAATTTAGCAAAACAACCCCTCACGCTGACAAAAGAATAACTCCTAACTCCTTGATGTAAATGCATGATTTTACTAACTAAATACACAAATATATACTCAAAGGCAAGAAAACACATTGTAATATAGGCATGAAAATTAGTACTTTTGAGGAGTTAACACACCCCCAAACCTAGCTCATTGTTTGTCCTAAAGTAATGCAACTACAATCTATCAAAATAGTAAATATAGAAAAATACCTCAGCAAAATTGGTCTGATCTTCAACACCTGCTATCAAGCAAAATATGATCCTAGGTTTGTCCTCAAGTATCTAGTGCAGTAATGCCAACAGATCAACAAATTCAAGTGCAACAATATGGCTCTAGTCTAAGGTCATGAAGTGTGTATGAAGTGCGGGCAATTTGCATCAAGTTTCCTTAACTTCCTTAGTCAAATTTACTACCCAAACTCAGAGTTATACATTTTTTCATTTATATTTGCCAAGGGTTTCTTTTTGTTGGTATTAAATTAGGGTTGCATCATGTTACTATTTGGTATGAGACATAAGAGGGAGCAAACCATGAATACCCACGTTAATCCAGACTACATCATTAAGCTAACCCATTACACTCATACCCTAAAGTTTTGTTGGCTTGAGAACTAAGAGAGAGCAAACCATGAAGCCCCAAGTTACTTATTGTCTCTAAGGCAGAGGAGTGTTATAGAATTTTTAGCCTTTGGAAGAACATTTTTGCCTTATCTTTCACCTTTTACCCTGGAATTGTTTTTGTTTTTTTTTTTTCGAAGTTCAACTTCAAAAATCCTAAGTTTATTTTGGGATCTAGATGCATACTACGTGTCAAGTGATACTAAAGTTCCCTAAACTAGAGATCAATTGCCAAGCAACTTGGCATTACTAATCTGCTGGCATATGCTATTAAAGATTTAATCTTTCATCGGACAAATTATTCTGGCACAAATTCCACTAAACTAGCAAAGTGTAGACAAAATTATTAGGTTAAAAGCATGTCGTGGCAAAAAAATTTAATGGTTTGGTATGGCAACAGAATGCGAACAAAATTATAAACATGAATGCATGACATAGCAAAAGATATGAAGCAACACACACCCCCAAACCAAATGTGTGCATTATCCTCAATGCATGAAAAAATATATATATATATATATATATATACAAATAAAATGCATGAAGACATAATATAATGCATGATAAAAAATGAAAAATATGAATAAAAGGAGTTAAGGGGATAAGGACTCCCTTTCAGAATGACTTTGGCTAATGGAGCGGGTCTTTCTTTTGATGAAGAATCCTAGTTTTGGTGCTTCCTCCTCAGACTTAGCGTCCACGTGCTAGGTCTCAGTCTTGGCAGAATCTTCATGGGCATGTGGCACTTGATACATTAAATTGCTGAGCTCTGGTATGATTAGGCTGAGGCCTGGCTGATATTCCTTCTGGTGCATGGAGCTCAATTGGTAGCTCCAGATATGGTGGCAAAGAATTGGTGGATATTGCTTCAATAGTTGTCTTCAGGGCACCGTCTTTGTCCCAATAAACTGCCAGAGTGCCAGGTTTTGCTCCTCAGCTTTTTGAAAGTTCTAGAAGATGAGTTCTTGGAATTGATAGATCTAGAAGAGTAATGTCACAACATTAGCTGTCAATTGAGTGGTCAATTCAGCCTTGGGTGTCTTGGCATGGTCTCTTGGCAAAATTTCCTGTGGTAAGAATCAAAGAAATCTTTCAAAACAGAAAAAGAAATAAAATGGAAAACTAAAAATTTAAAACTGAGGTATCCTAAGTACTGAAAAGAAAATAATTCTCCTAAATTATTTACAATGACCATACTAGGTTGGCAAAAATTTACTGAATTTTCGCAAGAAGAATGGTCTCCTTGGCATTAATCTAATTTTCTTCCCAGTAGTGCTTCAGTTTGTGGCCCTTGGTTCGTAACGCCCCAGTTTTGGGTCTAGATATTTTGTAGTTCGTTTTAAGGGTCTGGTTGACCGCTGTTAAGGATTCTTGTCAATTTCGGGATTAAATCAGATTAAATATTTTTGAAAGTGATAAAAATATGGAAAAATATTCTAAAATCAATATTTAATATATTAATGATTTCGGTGAAATCAATTTTGGAAAATGAATTTTAGAAATTGGACATTTTGGACTAGTGACCAAAATGTAAACTTTGAAAACTATTTTTAGTGACTATTTTGTAAAAGGGTTAAAACTTTGAATCTTTAAGGAGCTATTTGCCCAAAGTCTAATCTCAAACTTTATCCCTTAATTGGCTATTTTTAAAGTGGTTTTGGAAAATATAAATAGGTTGGAGAGAATTAATTTGATAATTAATTCTTTAAACAAAAATCACGTAACTAACTTTATTTCAAAATCTTTTCTCTCAAAATCTCTCCAGCCAAACACCATTCTTTTCTTCTAAACTTTCAGGTAAATCTTTCTTTTCTAAAATCTTTTGTTTTCAAATGGATTCTCAATGTTTATCAAACAAAACCTTATTTGTTTTAACTTTGTTTTTCCATGTAAAATTATCCAATTAAGGGAGAAAGCATCCATTAGAGGTAATGATCTTCCTTCTCCTCTAATGAAAGGTTCTTTACTAAAATTCCCAAGCTATTGATCCTTTACAATTGTTTTCTAATGTGTTTTGATAGTTTAATAATGGAAAATTTGTTTAATTGCGTTTTGATTTATGAAATTGATAGATCTTCATTTTGGATCTATTTTTATTGGTTCTTGAACTGGTTAGAATGTTTTTTTGATGATTAATAATGTTAATAGCTTGGTTTTAACATTGTAATCCCCAAACTAGTTGAATATCTAATGTTTAAGATTGATAATTAAGGGTTTTTGTGATATTAATGGAGTTTAATCATTGTTGGAAGTAAAAGGATGTTGTAAAGGGGGTTTTAGATGTTAATTGATGAGGTTTGATGTATCGAATCGTTATACTGTGGCTGGGTTAAGATTGGAAGGTGTTTACAATTGATTTTGATAAGTTTCGGATGGTTTTTGAGTGGGCAACTTGTGAGTTGTGGGTAATTGCTTTGAGGCAGTGGGTTTGGATGCATTTTGATGCATGTTTCCTCTAGTTTTGTGTGGTCAAAATAGGGGATAATTAAGGTGAGGTAGCTTAAAGTGGATTGTTGCTTGTCGGGAGCTCGTTTCACGTTGGCGAGTAAGGCGAGGTGTATCGGCAAGTGAAAACTGGTTTAAATGTCTTTAAAGGGTTTGCAAATGGTGTTGGGAGTTTAGGATAAGTTTGAAACACTTACCTAAGCTCAGAAGTAAGTTTCCCTCTTTTGCTCTTTAATATCGGATTGTATATGAGCATGGTTGATTACATGTTTTGGTTTTAAACATGGTTTCATTTGCTTAATGTAAATGCATGGTTTTGAATACATATGCAACGGTTTTAAAGTATATGAAATGCTGGTAAGCATTGGTCTTTCATTCTAGTCATGAATGTGGTATTACTTTGGCAATATGGTTTGCATATGTGGTGATTTGTATAATGCATTGTTAAACAGTGAGTAAATGGTTTTCTAAATGATATATTGGCTATGTGACATGATGAGAAAACATTTAAATATAGCTGTCATGCCATAGGATAAAGTGCACTATAATATATGTTTAAAATCGATCATGTCCATGGGTCCTTGAGGCATAACGGATTGGCTACTCAGACTATTGGGTTCTCACTAGAGTTTATGCGGATTGGCTAGCCTATGTGAGTGTAAATCTTACAGATTGGCAAGGTTTAAGATATCATGCGGATTGACATGGTATGAGTATGGTGGAGGATTGTCCATCATGAGTTATCCGTGTATCCGATGTATGGATGGAGGATTGTTCATCCAATGATAGAGGATTGTCTATCCAAGGGTAGAGGATTGTCTACCCGAGGTCACTATAATTGCCAATATATGAAAGTTCATGTGTTGAACCTATTTTATAATTCTTTGGGATTTAAGCATGGTAATATGATTTAATGCTTTGGCATTTAAGCTGTGTTTTGTAAATGATTTTGCATATGGTCGATATGCATGTTTGGTTTTGGAATCAATGAAAATGCTTCTATCGTTAGGCATGGGATTTATATATGATGTTGCATAAGGATCATTATGCATGTTTCGGTCGGAAACAATGAAAATGCTTTGGTCGTTAAACATGTTTTGAAAACAAGTGGTTTTGGTTTTCAAATGTTTTTAAATGCATCATTGTTTTTATGAGCATCCTCACTAAGCGTTTATGCTTTCTTTTCTAAATGATGCATAGCACTAGAGTTTGAGGCATAATTGGCAAGGCAAAAAGGCAATCCAATGATTATACTATCTTTGAGTATGAAACTCGATTTTACTTTTGGTTAATAAGGCAATGTGTTTGCTATATTTTGGGGATTTGTAAGTCTATTTTCCCCTAGTCTTTTAGCATGATTATTGATGTGTTTTGGGGCTTGATTGATTTTGATAAACATGTTGATGATCCTTGCTTATGTTTGAGGCTAAGCAATTGCTTAGGTATGCATCTAGTTAGCCATGATGGATTGTCATGTTTTGATGATTCTAACATGTTGAGTATCATACTAAAGATATGTTGCTATTTTTTATATGCTAGAAAATGTCAATTGAGTGTTTTGGTATGTTTGGTTAAGTGGTTTAGTGAGCATGCCTATAGATTGATCTTTTGGAAGCATACGTTTTGTTGTGGTTGCTAAATCTTAGTGCAAAGGATGGAATATGACTTGATGGTTGATTGTATGCATGAATGTGAGTTGTTAGGACTTAAATGCATCTAGATTCGATTGAAAAACCAGCAAAAGTGGACGTTTCTGGTCTAGGCATATCGAAACGCGTCCTCTCATACCTGTACAACTAGGCCATTTTAGGCTTAGAGTTTCGATATGCGGGGTAGTGTTTTGATACGAGTAAACCATTTTAGGCTTAGCGTTTCAATATGTGGGGTAGTGTTTCGATACGGGTAAGCCATCTTAGGCTTAGCGTTTTGATATGCAGGGCAATGTTTTGGTATGGGTAAGAGCGAATTGGTAAGGTGTATCGGTACGCGTGGCCGTATCAGTGCGGTTTTGAGCTACTGGAATCTGAGGTTTATAAATTAGCCAAGGTGTACCGAAACACCTGTATGTGTACCGATATGGGCTACAGATAATTCAGTTATTTGGTTGATTGGAGAGTTTCTATTTTGTTCATTTTGGTCTATGTTTGTTGTGAATGCAATTGCTTGGGTTTGGATGGTCGATTTGACCTGAGAATTTACATGGAAGCATATAATTTGACTAATTGAGTATTGGTAACCCTAAGTTCAATAATGGTCTTTTAACTTACCAGTTTTACGTTTTAGTCCCTAAAATGTATTGTACGTAATTGGTTGCCTTTCTGAGGTCTACATCCTTTGTAACTTCATTCGCTGCAAGCATGATCACTTCGGATTAATAATATGCATCTAGACAAGATAAAAAGAAAAAATGGACTAGTTTTTATAATCTTTCTCCGATTTGCTTCGTCAAACCTAATGTAGCTCGCTTGGTTCGGTCGGGAATCTAGGCCAGGTCGAGGGGGTTACATTTGTTGGTTACGAAAGGTTGGGATGTTGTTGTTTGATTGATTGCTATTGTTTGATATGCACGATGATTGTTTTATATGATGTTGGGGTATGAATTGGGAACACATTGGCTAGTACCGAGGTTTTAAAATGTTTTATAAGGTTGTCTTAGATCCTTTGCCGAATGCTAGCATGACTTTAATATGTTTTGATGCTTTTGTCGACATGGTTCGAGGTGAGACTCATTCGACTATTGGTAATGCCGGTTCTGGGCAGAGTAATGATGATATAGGGAATCCTAGTATTACCTTGCCTCCTCCTCCGTTGGTTCCTCCTATTAACGTTGTGGTAGGTGGAGTACCTCAGGCTTTGCAAGTACTAGTTTTTGGTGATTTAACTCTGTTGATCCAAGCGATGACGGGAGCTTTCCAAGCAGTGATGGCTGGCGTACAAGTACAAGCACCGGCACCTGCTGTGGTGGTTATTCAATGTTTACCTTTATAGCATCTTCGTAGTTTGAGAGGTGAGGAATTCAGGGGTCTGAGCCCTGAAGCAGCCGAGGGATGGCTAGAAAAGATAATCTGTATCTTGAATCAGATGGGTTGCAACGATGTGCGCAAGTTTGGTTGCACTCTGTCATTGTTGCAAGGTGATGCTTATCACCGGTGGGTGACCAGGTTACGGGTGTCCCAGAGGCAGATGTGACTTTGGAGTTCTTAAGGAGAGCTTTCAAGAGAAAGTATCTTGATCCTCAATATCTGGATGCGAGAAAGCGCGGTTTTATGTCGTTATCGCAGGGTGGCATGTCAGTGGCCAAGCATGAGGTGAAGTTAGTTCACCTGAGAGTCCTTGCCTGAAGCTCTAGCGTGGTTAGCGCTAGTTGGGTTTTATACCGTTGGCCAATATGGCTATTTATGGACGCATCGAATGTGCTAGTGACATTCGAGATGATGTCGTGTTGGGTATTCTATAAATACCTAGTTTTAACGTTATATTGGGTATGGATTGGTTGAGTGAGCACAAGGCAGTTGCAGATTGTAAATCCATAAGGATTTCTTTAAGGTTAGCCGATGATTACGAAGTTGTGGTAGTTGGTGAGAATGTGAATTTCTTGTCCAATGTTGTTTCGGTTACTCAAGCAGAAAAGATGATGCAAGGAGGTTGCCAAGCTTATTTGGCTATTGTGATGAATCCAAAGGCCAAAAGTGTTTGAGTGTAGGACCTTTAGGTTGTCTATGATTAACCGGAAGTGTTTTCTAAAGAGTTATCGGGTTTACCGCCAGACAAAGAGGTGGAGTTGGTATTAAAACGTACTCGAGTACGGCATCAGTGTCTATAGCTCCCTATAGGATGGCACCAAAGAAATTGAAAGAGTTGAAGACATAGCTTCAGGAGCTGCTGGATTGTGGGTTCATTCGACTGAGTGCTTCACCTTGGGGTGTTCCAGTTCTTTTTGTGAAAAAGAAGGATGGCACGATGCGTATGTGCATTGATTACTGGCAGTTGAATAAGCCAACGGTAAAGAATAAGTATCCTTTGTCGAGTATTGATGATTTGTTTGATCAGTTTCATGGAGGGACGGTGTTTTCTAAGACTGATTTAGGATCAGGTTATTATTAGTTGAAGGTTAAGTATGTGAACGTGCATAAGACTGATTTTCGTACAAAGTACAGGCATTATTAGTTCTTGGTGATGCTATTTGGTTTGACGAATGCCCCAACTGCGTTCATGGATATGATGAATATGGTGTACCATGAATATCTTGATCAATTCGTGGTGGTGTTTATTGATGATATCCTTGTGTACTCTCGTACCAAGGAAGAACATGATCAACATTTGCGGATTGTTTTGTAAGCCTTGAAGGATAATTAATTGTATGCCAAATTGGGTAAGTGTGAGTTTTGGCTGAAGGAAGTGATGTTCCTTGGTCATGTGGTTTCCGCAGAGGGTATTTGTGTCGATCCACAGAAAATTGAGGCTATTCTCAATTAGAAGCAACCTAAGTTTGTGTCAGAGGTTCGTAGTTTCCTTAGGTTGGTTGGTTATTATCGTCGCTTTGTAGATGGGTTATCTAGTATTGCGGCACCGCTAACGAAGTTGTTGCAAAAGAATGTTCCTTATGTGTGGACCGAGAAGCAACAACATAGTTTTGAGAAGTTGAAGGAAGTCTTGACACATGCTCCTGTTTTGATCCAACCCGAGTCAGGGAAGGATTTTATGGTTTATAGTGATGCGTCTTACATTGGCTTGGGTTGTGTGATGATGCAAGATAGTAAGGTTGTGGCCTATGAGTCGAGACAGCTGAAGGTTCTTGAGCGTAACTATTCGACTCATGATTTGGAGCTTGCGGCTGTGGTGTTTACCTTAAAGGTTTAGAGACACTATCTTTATAGAGAGAAGTGTGTTGTTTTCACGGATCATAAGAGTTCGAAGTATTTGATGTCTCAAAATGATTTAAATCTTAGTCGACGTAGATGGTTGGAGTTGCTTAAGGATTATGACTTGACGATCGAGTATCATCTTGGAGAGGCTAATATGGTTACGGATGCGCTGAGTCATAAGGTTACGATTGAGCTTAAGGCTATGTTTGCGAGTTTGAGTGTGACATGGGAAGGTGGTTTGTTAGCTGAGTTGCAAGCTAAGCTGACGTTGTCACAAATGATTAAAGCTAAGCAACCGTGTAATGATTCTCTTGTATCGCATGTTAAGGACATATCGGATGGTAATCTGACAGATTTCCATTTTGATGGTGATAGGGTTTTATGTTTCAAGGGTCAAATAGTGGTGCTGGATATTTCAGAGTTGATGCACACTATTTTGACGGAGGCACATTCTAGTCCTTTTGCTATGCATCCCAATAGTACCAAAATGTATCATGGGTTGAAAAAAGTGTACTATTGGGTTGGTTTGAAAAAGGATGTGGCAGAATTTGTTTCTAAGTGCATGGTGTATCAGCGGGTTAAGGCTAAACATTAGTTTCCATCCGGGTTGTTGCAACCGTTGAAAATTCCATAATGGAAATGGGAGAGAATCACCATGGATTTTGAGTCAGGGTTGCCTTTGGCACCCACCAAAAAGGATTCCATTTGGGTGATTTCTGATCGGTTTACAAAGTGTGCATATTTTGTGCCAGTGCATACAACATACACCTTGGACAAGTTGGCGATCTTGTATATCGCCGAGATTGTGTGTTTGCACGGAGTACCTAAGTCTATTGTTTCGGATAGAGATCCGAGGTTTATAGCAAGGTTTTGGGAATGTTTGCATCAGTATTTGGATACAAGGTTAAGTTTCAGCACCACGTATCATCCTCAGTCGGATGGTCAGTCTAAGCGTGTTATCCAGGTTTTGGAGGATATGTTGAGATGTTGCATCATTGAGTTCCAAGGAACATAGGAGAAGGATTTACCTTTGGTTGAGTGTGCTTATAACAATAGTTATCAAGCAAGTATATAGATGGCACCGTACGAGGCTTTATATGGCTGGAGGTGTCGTACGCCTTCGAGTTGGGCTGAGGTTGGGGAAAGGCATGTTTCCTTGCCGGGTGTGTTGAAAGACACAGATGAGAAGGTAAAGCTTGTGTGTGATCGTTTGAAAGCGGCTGCGGTTCGGTAGAAATCTTACGCGGATTTGAAGCGTAGGGAGATTGAATATGGGGTGAGTGATTGTGTGTTATGGAAAATGTAACACCCTGGTTTTGATTCTAGTTTTCTTTAGGGTTCGTTGAGGGTCCGATGGGTCGGTATTATAGATTCGAGTCTATTTCAGGATTAAATCGGACTATATATTTTTGAAGGTGATAAAAATATAGAAAAATGTTCTAAAACCATTATTTAATAAATTAATGATCATGGTGAAATCCATTTTGCAAAACGAGTTTTGGAAATTGGACATTTTGGGCTAGTGACCAAAATGTAAACTTTGAAAACTATTTTTAGTGACTGTTTTGTAAAGAGTCAAAACTTTGAATCTTTAAGGAGCTAATTTTTGAAAAGTCTAATCTCAGACTTTATCCCTTAATTGGCTATTTTAAAAGTGTTTTGGAAAATATAAATAGGTGAGAGAGAATTAATTTGATAATTAATCCTTTGAAAACATCACTCTTTTCTTCTAAATCTTCAGGGAGAAAGCATCCATCACAGGTAAGGTTCGCTCTTCTCCTCTAATGAAAGGTTCTTTACTGAAATTCCTAAGTTGTTGATTCTTTACAATTGTTTTCTAATGTGTTTTGATAGTTTGAATAAAGAAAATTGGTTTAATTATGGTTCGATTGATGGAATTGGTATATTTTTGAATTTGATCTGTTTTGTTGGTTCCTTGATCATATTAGATCATGATTTTAGTGTTTAATATTGTTGAAGGCTTGATTTTATCAAAATAATCCCGAAACTAGTTTGATCTCTAATGTTAAAGGTTGTTAGACAAGGGTTTTTGTGATGTTAATGGAGTTTAATCATTGATGGAAGTAAAAGGATGTTGAAAAGGGGTTTTTAGATATTTATTGATGAGGTTTGATGCATTGAATCATTGTTTTGTGGCTGGGTTAAGATTGGAAGATGGTTAAGTGTGTTTTCTATAAGTTTCGGATGACTTTTGAGTGGGCAACTTCTAAGTTACGGGTAATTGCTTTAAGGAAGTGGTTTGGATGCATTTTGATGCATGTTTCCTCTAGTTTTGTGTGGTCAAATAGGGGATAATCAAGGAGAAGTAGCTTGAGGTGGATTGTTGCTAGTCGGTAGCTTGATTTGCTTTGGCAAGCAAGGTGAGGCGTAATCGGTGAATGGAAATGGTTTTAAAAGTCTTTCAAAGGTTTGAAAGTGTTTATGGGACTTTAGGTTAAGCTTGAAACACTTACCTATGCTCGGAAGTAAGTTTCCCTCTTTTGCTCTTTAATATCAGTTTAGTTATGAGCATGTGCAATTCATGTTTTGGTCGTAAACATGGTTTGTTTTACTTACTTTAAATGCATGATTTTGAGTACATATTCAGTGTTTTAAAAGTACATGAAATGCTAGTGAGCATTGATTTTCATTCCAGTCGGGAATGTGGTATTGCTTTGGCAGTGTGGCTTGCATATGTGGTGTTTTTGTATAATGCATTGTAAAACAGTGAGTAAATGGTTTTGTAAATGATATATTGGCTATGTGACATGATGAGAAAACATTCAAATAGAGTTGGCATGCCATAGGATGAAGTGCACTATAATATGTTAAAAATCGATCCTGGTTAAAGGTCCTTGAGGTATAGCAGTCGGTTACTCGGACTATATTATTATCACTTGGGTTGAGCGGTCAATTCCCCTTGTTGATGTTGATCTTGCAATCGGCAAGGTTGTCATACCATACGGTCGGTATGGTATGGGTTTGATGGCAGTCAGTCATCATGTGAGATCCATGTACCTGATATGTGGGGTTAACGTTCGGTTAACCAAAGATTAGCGGTCTGTTAATCAAGGATAGTGGTCGACTATCCGGGGTTACTATAATTGCCAATATATGCAAGTTCATTTGTTGAACCTATTTTATAATGCTTTAGGATTTAAGCATGGTAACATGATTTAATGTTTTGGAATTTAAGCATAGTAATATGATTTAATGTTTTGGGATTTAAGCATGTGATTTGTAAATGTTTTTGCATAAGGTTATTATGCATGGTTTGATTTGGGATCAATGAAATGCTTTGATCGTAAGCATGGTTTGAAAACAAGTGTTTAGTTTTCAAAGGAATTTAAATGCATCATGGTTTAATGAACATTCTCACTAAGCATGTTTGCTTACGCTCTCTTTTTCCTAATGATGCAGAGCATTGAAGTTTGGGGCAGCAAAGGCAAGGTTAAAGTGATCCAAGAGCAAAGATTATTTTGAGTATGAACTCGGTTTAAGTTTTCGATTAATAAGGCAATGTGTTTGCCATATTTTTGGATTTGAAATTCTATTTTTCTCTTGGTTTTGAGCATGTTTGATGCTATGGTTTGGAGTTGGATTGATGTTGATAAGCATGTAGTTGATTCTGCTTATGGTTGATATTATGTGGTTTCCTAGGTATGCATCTAGTTAGCTTTGGTTTAATGCCATGTTATGATGGTTCTAGCATGTTGCTTTTGATGTAATGGTTATGCGAGTACATGGCATTTGATAGTAAATGTTCAAAAAAGTGTTTTGGTATGTTTGGTAAACTGGCTTAGGGAGCATGCTTATAGGTTGATCATTGGGAAGCTTAAGTTATGTTATGGTTGCTAAATCTGGGTGTTATTGTTGAAATATGATTGATTGATTGGTTTTATACATGAATGTGAGTGTTAGGATCTAAATGCATCTAGATTGGATTGAAAAACCAGCTAAAAATGACATTTTGGGTCCAGGAGTATCGAAACACATTCCCTCGTACTGGTATGCTAGGTCATTTTAGCCATAGCGTTTCGATACGCGAGGAAGTGTTTCGATACGGGTAAGCCTTTAAAGGCATAGCGTTTCGATACGTGAGCATGTGTTTCAATACGGGTAAGCCTTTACAAGCATAGTATTTCGATACGAGTAAGCCTTTACAGGCATAGTGTTTCGATACGCGAGCATGTGTTTTGATACGGGTAAAGGCTTTTTGGTTGAACGTTTTGATACGTGGGGGACCGTATCTGTACGGTTTTGAGCTACTGCAATTTGGTTTTGAAAATTGGCTAGGCGTACTGAAACACCTGTACGCGTATCGATACGGGCTGTGGTTAATACGGTTATTGGGATGTTTGCAAGATTTTGATTCTTTTGTTTTGGTCCCTGACTGTTGTGAATGCAATTGCTTGAGTTTGGATGGTTGTATTGAGCTGAAAATCAACATGCAAGCATGTAATCTGATTAATTGAGGATTGGTAACCCTAATTTCAGTAGTGGTCCTTTAATTTTCCATTTTTACGTTTTAGTCCCTAAAATGTATCATATACAATTGGTTGCCTTTCCGTGGTCTGTTTCCTTTGAAAATTCATCTACTGCAAGCATGATCACATAGGATTAATAATACACATCTAGATAAGATAAAAGAAAAAAATGGACCAATTTTTGTAATCTTCCTCCAGTTTGCTTTGGCAAACTTAAGGTAGCTCACTCGGTTCGGTCGGGCATTTAGGCCGGGTTAAGGGGGTTACATTTGTTGGTATTAGAGCCAGGTCACGAAAGGTTGGGATGTTGTTGTTTGATTGTTTTCTAATGTTTGATATGTACGGTGATTGTTTTACATTATGTTGGGGTGTGCATTTGTAACACATTACCTATTACCGAGGTTTTAAAATATTTTATAAGGTTGTCTTGGATCCTTTGCTGAATGCTAGCCTGACTTTAATGTGTTTTGATGCTTGTGTTAGCATGGCTCGACGTGAGACTCGCTCGATGGTGGTTAATGCTGGGTCTGGGCAGAAAAATGTTGAGGAAGGGAATCCTTGTAATGTTTTACCTCATCATCCTCCGTTGGTTCCTCCTATTGATGTTGGGGTAGGCGAGGTACCTCGGGCTCCTCAAGTGCCAGTTTTTGGTAATTTGGCTCCGTTGATCCAAGCGATGACGGGAGCTTTCCAAGCAGCAATAGCTGGGGTGCAAGTGTAAGCACCGACACCTGTTGGGTGGTTAATCAAGGTTTACCTTTAAAGCGTCTTCGTAGTTTGGGAGGCAAGGAATTTAAGGGTCTGAATCCTGAGGTAGCCGAGGGATGACTGGAAAAGACAATTCGTATTTTGAATCAGATTGGTTTCATCGAAGATCGCAAGTTAGGTTGCACTGTGTCCTTATTGCAAGGCGATGCTTATCACTGGTGGGTGACCATGATTATGGGTGTTTCGGAGGCAGATGTGTCTTGGGAGTTCTTTCGGAGAGCTTTCAAGAGGAAGTATCTTGGTTCTCAGTATGTAGAAGCAAAAAAGCGTGAGTTTATGTCGCTGTCGCAAGGTGGCATATCGGTTATCGAGTATGAGGTAAAGTTTGTTTGCCTAAGTTAGTATGCCCCGAAATTGGTTCTAGATGATCGACAGAGGTGCCATAGGTTTTGTTATGGTCTTGTGAAGGATATGAAGACGTATTTGTTGGCTGAAAATTAAACGGATTTTAATGTGTTGGTCAACTGTGCCAAGGATATTGAGCAATCCCTAGGGGTGACGGGACAGGTTTGGGGCATGGGCTCGAATAAGAGAGCGGCTAATTTTGGCTATTATGGGAAGTAGAATATGAGGTCTCAGGATAAGAGGCACATGCCGGATCACAAGCGTGGTGGGGGTGTTGGCTAGGGTAACTAGGGAGCTCATGTTGTAGCTGAGTGTGATCATTGTGGTATACGTTACATGGGTGCGCGTTGGGTAAATAACATGATTTGATGGATTTGAGGATCTTCTGATCACCTGAAGTGGGATTGTACTTGTGCAGTGAGAGATGCATCGATTCATACTGCTGCACCTACTAGGGGCTAAGGCTGTGGCAGGGGTAATTTTCAGAGGCGTGAGTATGGTTAGAGAGTTATGGCTTATGCTGTTGCTGTATAGCCAGAGAATGGTGGACCAGCTCAGATCTATGCTCATCGTGAGGGTCGCAATGACACTGATGTGATCGCAGGTACCTTCACTTTGCAAACCTTGTCATTGTTTTCCTTAATTGATTCGGGGTCTACTCATTCTTATTTCTTGAGTGAGCATGCATCTTTGTTGAATGTTCCTGTTGAGATCTTGGATGTTGGAATGTTAGTAACTAGTTCCTTTGGTGAGACGGTTACAACTAGGAAGTTGTGTAGGCGGTGTCCTTTGGTGGTGCAAGGTCATGAATTTGCCACGAATCTGATGGAATTGCCATTTCATGGCTTTGATGTCATTTTGGGCATGGATTGGCTAAGTGAGCACATAGCGGTTGTGGATTGTGAATCCAAAATAATTTTCTTGAGGTTAGCCAATGATTATGAAATTCTGGTGGTTGGCGAGAATGTGAAATTCTTGTCCAATGTTGTTTCGGCTACTCGAGCGGAAAAGATGATGCAAGGAGGTTACCAAGCTTATTTGGCTATCGTGATGAATCTGAAGGCCAAGGGTGTTCATGTGTAGGACATCCGGGCTATTTGTGATTATCCAAAAGTTTTTCCTAAAGAGTTGTCGGGTTTACCTCTAAATAGGGAGGTGGAATTCGGTATTGAGTCATATGCAGGTACGACTCTGGTGTCCATTGCTCCTTAAAGAATGGCACCGAAGGAGTTGATGAAGTTGAAGATGCAGCTTCAGGAGTTGTTAGATCATGGGTTCATTCGACTGAATGTTTCTCTATGGGGTGCTCCTATTCTCTTTGTGAAAAAGAATGATGATACGATGCGTATGTGCATTGGTTACCGTAGTTAAATAAGTTGACGTGAAGAATAAGAATCCTTTGCCGAGGATTGATTATTTGATTTATCAGTTTTGCGGGGCAGCAGTGTTTCTAAGATTGATTTGAGATCGGGGTATTATCAGTTGAAGATTAAGGGGTGGATGTACATAAGACTGCATTTCGTACAAGGTACTAGAATTATGAGTTCTTGGTGATGTTGTTTGGCTTGATGAATGCCCTGGCTGCATTCATATACATGATGAATAGGGTATTCCATGAATATCTTGATCAGTTTGTGGTGGTGTTTATTGATGATAACCTTGTGTATTCTCGTACCGAGGAAAAGCATGATCAGCATTTGCGGATTGTTTTGCAAGCCTTGAAGGATAATTTGTTGTATGCCAAAATGTGTAAATGTGAGTTTTGGCTGAAAGAAGTGATGTTCCTTGGTCATATGGTTTCCGCGGAGGGTATTCGTGTTGATCCACAAAAAATTGAGGCAATTCCCAATATGTACGGTGATTGTTTTACATCATGTTGGGGTGTGAATTGGTAACACATTGCCTATTATCGAGGTTTTAAAATATTTTATATGGTTGTCTTGGATCCTTTGCTGAATGCTAGTCTGATTTTAATGTGTTTTGATGCTTGTGTTAGCATTGCTCGACGTGAGACTCGCTCGATGGTGGTTAATGCTGGGTCTGGGCAGAGAAATGTTGAGGAAGGGAATCCTCGAATGTTTTACCTCCTCCTCCTCCGTTGGTTCCTCCTATTGATGCTGGGGTAGGTGAGGTACCTCGGGCTCTTCAAGTGCCAATTTTTGGTGATTTGGCTCCGTTGATCCAAGCAGCAATAGCTGGGGTGCAAGTGTAAGCATTGACACCTGCTGTGGTGGTTAATCAAGGTTTACCTTTGGAGCGTCTTCGTAGTTTGGGAGGTGAGAAATTTAAGGGTCTGAGTCTTGAGGTAGCCGAGGGATGGCTGGAAAAGACAATCTGTATTTTGAATCAGATTGGTTGCAATGAAGAGCGCAAGTTAGGTTGCACTGTGTCCTTATTGCAAGGTGATGCTTATCACTGGTGGGTGACCATGATTGCGGGTGTTTCAGAGGCGGATATGTCTTGGGAGTTCTTTCGGAGAGCTTTCAAGAGGAAGTATATTGGTTCTCAGTATCTGGATGCAAAAAAGCGCGAGTTTATGTCGCTTACACAAGGTGGCATGTCAGTTGTTGAGTATGAGGTAAAGTTTGTTTGCCTAAGTTAGTATGCCCTGAAATTGGTTCTAGATGATCGACAGAGGTATGATAGGTTTTGTTATGGTCTTGTGAAGGATATCAAGACGTATTTGTTGGCTGCAAATTAAATAGATTTTAATGTGTTGGTCAACCGTTCCAAGGATATTGAGCAATCCCTGGGGGTGACGGGACAGGTTTCGGGCATGGGCTCGAACAAGAGAGCGGCTAATTTTGGCTATTCTAGGAAGTAGAATAGGAGGTCTCGGGATAAGAGGCACAGGCCGGATCACAAGCGTGGTGGCGATGTTGGCCAGGGTAACCAGGGAGCTCGTGTTGTAGCTGAGTGTGATCGTTGTGGTAGACGTTACATGGGTGCGCGTTGGGAAAATAACATGAGTTGATGGATTTGAGGATCTTCTGATCACCTGAAGCGAGATTGTACTTGTGCTGTGGGAGATGCATTGGTTCATACTACTGCACCTGCTAGGGGCTAAGGCCGTGGCAGGGGTAATTTTCAGAGGCGTGAGTATGGTTAGAGGGTTATGGCTTATGTTGTTGCTATACAACCAGAGAATGGTGGACTAGCTTGGATCTATGCTCATTGAGAGGGTCGCAATGACACTGATATGGTCGCAGGTACCTTTACTATGCAAACCTTGTCATTGTTTTCCTTGATTGATTTGGGGTCTACTCATTCTTATTTCTTGAGTAAGCATGCATCTTTGTTGAATGTTCCTGTTGAGATCTTAGGTGTTGAAATGTTAGTAACTAGTTCCTTTGGTGTGACGATTACAACTAGAAAGTTGTGTAGGCGGTGTCCTTTGGTGGTGCAAGGTCATGAATTTGCCATGGATCTGATGTAGTTGCCATTTAATGGCTTTGATGTCATTTTGGGCATGAATTGGTTAAGTGAGCACAAAGTGGTTATGGATTGTGAATCCAAAAGGATTTTCTTGAGGTTAGCCAATGATTATGAAACTCTGGTGGTTGGCGAGAATGTGAAATTCTTGTCCAATGTTGTTTCAGCTACTCGAGCGGAAAAGATGATGCAAGGAGGTTACCAAGCTTATTTGGCTATTGTGATGAATCTGGAGGCCAAGGGTGTTCATGTGTAGGACATTCGTGCTATTTGTGATTATCCAAAAGTTTTTCCTGAAGAGTTGCCGAGTTTACCTCCGAATAGGGAGGTGGAATTCGGTATTGAGACATACGCGGATACGACTCTAGTGTCTATTCCTCCTTATCGAATGGCACCGAAGGAGTTGAAGAAATTGTAGACACAGCTTCATGAGTTGTTAGATCATGGGTTCATTCGACTGAGTGTTTCTCTATGGGGTGCTCCTGTTCTCTTTGTGGAAAAGAATGATAATACGATACGTATGTGCATTGATTATCGCAGTTAAACAAGTTGACGGTGAAGAATAATTATCTTTTGCCGAGGATTGATTATTTTTTTGATCAGTTTTGCGGGGAAGCGGTGTTTTCTAAGATTGATTTGAGATTGGGGTATTATCAGTTAAAGGTTAAGGGGTGGATGTACATAAGACTGCATTTCGTAAAAGGTACGGGCATTATGAGTTCTTGGTGATGCCGTTTGGCTTGATGAATTCCCCGGATGCATTCACATGCATGATGAATAGGGTGTTCCATGAATATCTTGATTAGTTTGTGGTGGTGTTTATTGATGATAACCTTGTGTATTCTCGTACCGAGGAAGATCATGATCAGCATTTTCGGATTGTTTTGCAAGCCTTGAATGATAATTTGTTGTATGCCAAACTGAGTAAATGTGAGTTTTGGCTGAAGGAAGTGATGTTCCTTGGTCATGTGGTTTCGCGGAGGGTATTCGTGTTGATCCACAAAAAATTGAGGCTATTCCCGACGATAATATCTTGATCAGTTTCCTTGTGTTGGCTACTTATTATCGTCATTTTGTAGATGGGTTTTCTAGTATTGTGGCACCGTTGACGAAGTTGTTGTAAAAGAATGTTCCTTATGTGTGGTCGGAGAAGCAACAACATAGTTTTGAGAAGTTGAAGGAAGTTTTGGCACATGCTCCTGTGTTAATTCAACCCGAGTCAGGGAAAGATTTTTTGGTTTATAGTAATGCGTTGTATGTTGGTTTGGGTTGTGTGCTGATGCAAGGTGGCAAAGTTGTGGCCTATGCGTCAAGACAGTTGAATGTTCATGAGCGCAATTATCCAACACATAATTTGGAGCTAGCGGTTGTGGTGTTTTCTTTGAAGATTTAGAGACGTTATCTCTATGGAGAGAAGTGTGTTGTTTTTACGGATCACAAGAGTTTGAAATATTTGATGTCTCAAAGGGATTTGAATCTTAGGCAATGTAGATAGTTGGAGCTGCTTAAGGATTGTGACTTGACGATCGAGTATCATCCTGGAAAGGCTAATGTGGTTGCGGATGTGTTAAGTTGTAAGGTGGTGGTTGAGCTTAAGGCCATGTTTGCGAGGTTAAGTGTGACACGAGAAGGTGGGTTGTTGGCTGAGTTGCAAGTTAAGCCGACGATGTCACAAATAATTAAAGCAAAGCAACCATTTGATGATTCTTTTGTTTCGCATGTTAAGGACATATCTGATGGAAATCCGATGGGTTTTCACTTTAATAATGATGGGGTGTTATGTTATAAAGGTTGGATTGTGGTGCCTGATGATGAAGAGTTGAGGCGTACCATTTTGACCGAAGCACGTGCTAGTCCTTTTGTCATGCATCCTCGTAGTACCACAATGTATCGTGGGTTGAAAGAAGTATACTATTGGGTTGGTTTGAAGAAGGATGTGGCAGAGTTTATTTTTAAATGCATGGTGTGTCAGGGAGTTAAGGCTGAACATCAGTTTCTGTTTGGATTGTTGTAACCATTAAGGATTCTAGAATGGAAATGAGAGAGAATCACCATGGATTTTGTGTTAGGGCTACCGTTAACACCGGCTAAAAAGGATTCCATTTGGGTGATTCTTGATCGGTTTATGAAGTGTGCACATTTTCTGCCAGTGCATACGACGTATACCATGGAGAAGTTGGCGAACTTGTATGATGTTGAGATTGTGCGTTTTCACGGGGTACCTAATTCCATTGTTTTGGATAGAGATCCGAGGTTTATAGTGAGGTTTTGGAAATGTTTGCATCAGGCTTTGGGTACAAGGCTAAGTTTTAGCACCGTGTATCATCCTCAGTCGGATGGTCAGTCTGAGCGTGTTATCCAAGTTTTAGAGGATATCTTAAGGTGTTGCATCATTAAGTTCGAAGGAACCTAGGAGAAGCGTTTACATTTGGTTGAGTTCGTGTATAACAACAGTTATCAAGCGAGTATACAGATGGCACCGTATGAGACTTTATATGGCCGGAAGTTTTAGAAAACCATAGAATACACTAGAAGATTCAAGAAGGCTCTAAAAGATTTAAGAAGGTTCTAGAACATTCTAGAAGGATCTAGAATATGCTGGAAGGTTTTAGAATGTTGAGGAAGGATCGAGAATATTCTAGAAGGTCTTAGAATACGATAGAAGATTATGGAATATTCTAGAAGGTTATGGAGATTTTTCCAAGGCTAAACCATTCTAGGATGGTGTAGAAAGTTCTAGGAAGATGTAAGATATTTCTAGGTTGTATAGATTTCTCTAGAATCAAAATATTAACGGTAGGATTAGATTGATCTCCACCGTCCATTGAGGAGGTGGAAGGCTATAAATAGGTGGCTTTGTCCATTTGGCAATGTAACCCAAGAAATCTAAGAATCCTAACATCTTGTAAAGTATTCTCCAAGCCAATAAAATTCTCTTTTCAAGTATTCAATACTTAAGTTCTCTTCTTTCCTACTTAAAGCATACTTGCCTTATTCTTCTTTCACTACGCTTAGCTTGCATATTCAAGAAGTTTAGACAAACTTAGTCTCTCAAGCGTGTCTAAGTGCCGCACGGGCGAGAAGAAAGAGTAAGTTCGTGACATGGTTCAGGGACATGAGTTTGTCGTGGACTTGATGGAGTTGCCATTCTATGGTTTTAATGTGATTTTGGGTATTGGTTGACCGAACATAGGGTTGTGGTGGATTTTGAGACCAAACGAATATCCTTGAGGTTATCAGATGATTTTTAGGTGGTAGTTGTTGGTGAGAATGCTAAGTTCTTGTCTAATGCTATTTCGGCTTTGGAAGCGAGTTAAATGATGGATTATGGATGTCAGGCTTTCCTGGCCTATGTTATGAATCCTGGTTCAAAGGAGTTGAAGGTGCAGGATATTCGCACCGTATGTGAGTTTCTAGATGTTTTTCTGGAAGAGTTACCGGGGTTGCCACCAGACCGTGAGGTTGAGTTTGGCATCGAGGTCTTTGCGGATACGGCACCAGTGTTTATTACTCCGTATCGCATGGCCCCGAATGAGTTAAAGGAGTTAAAGACGCAACTGCAAGAGTTGCTTGATCGAGGTTTTATTAGACCTAGTATTTCACTGTGGGGTGCACTGGTGTTGTTTGTAAAGCAGAAAGATGGTACGTTGCGTATGTGTATAGACTATCGACAACTGAATAAGTTGGCGATAAAGAACAAGTATCATTTGTCACAGATAGATGATTTGTTTGATTAGTTTAGGGGCGCTTCGGTGTTTTCAAAGATAGATTTGAGGTTTGGGTACTATCAGTTGAAGGTGAAAGATGTGGATGTGCCCAAGACAGTTTTTTGCATGAGGTACAGGCATTATGAGTTTTTGGTGATGCCGTTTGGTTTGACCAATGCACCGGCTACTTTCATGGATATGATGAATCAGGTGTTTCATGAGTTTTTAGATCAGTTTGTGGTTATGTTTATCGATGATATCCTTGTGTATTCTCGTACTGAGGAGGATCATGATAGACATTTGCGGATTGTGCTTCAGACGTTGTTGGCTAATCAATTGTATGCCAAGTTAAGCAAATACCAGTTTTGGCTTAGGGAGGTTATTTTCCTTGGGCATGTTGTGTCGGTCGAGGGAATTCTTGTTGATCCGTACAAGATTGAGGCTATGGTGAGTTGTAAGGTGCCTAAATCTATGTCAAAAGTTTAGAGTTTACTTAGTTTGACGGGTTATTATCTTAGGTTTTTTGAGCGGTTCTCCAGCTTACCTGCTCCTTTAACCAAGTTGTTGCCGAAGAATGTTTGTTTTAAGTAGACGGATGATAGGCAGTGGGCTTTTGAAAGATTAAAGGAAGCTTTGACACAAGCTCCAGTCTTGGTTCAACCTGAATTAGGAAAAAGTGTTTGTTGTTTATAGTGTTGTGTCCTATGTGGGGCTTGGTTGCATGTTGACACAGGAGGGTAAGGTAGTTGCACATGCATCTAGACAGTTGAAGGTGCATGAACGTAATTACCCTACTCATGATCTTGAGCTTGCCGCAATTGTGTTTGCCTTGAAAATCTGGAGCCATTACCTTTATGGTGAGAAATGTGTGGTTTATACGGATCATAAAAGTCTAATGTATTTGATGTCCCAAAATGAGTTGAATCTTAGGCAACGGAGGTGGTTATAGTTGCTTAAGGATTATGATTTAACCATAGAGTACCATCAACGTAAAGCTAACATTGTGGCGGATGCTTTGAGTAGGAAGGCTACTGTGGAGTTGAGAGCTATGTTTGCTTGGTTGAGTGTGACGTGTGACGGTGGGTTGATAGCTGAGTTGCAAGTGAAATTGTCCTTGTCATAGTTGATTAAGGAGAGACAATCGCATGATGAGAGTTTGGTGTCTCATGTGAAGGATATCATGGATGGGAATCCTACGGATTTTTATTTTAATGATGATAGAGTGTTGTGTTTTAAAGGTTGAATTGTTGTGCCTGAAGATGAAGAGTTGAGGCATACCATTTTGACCGAAGTGCATGCTAGTCCTTTTGCTATGCATCCCAATAGTACTAAGATGTATGGGGGCTTGAAGAAAGAGTACTATTGGGTTGGTTTGAAGAAAGATATGGCTAATTTTGTTGCTCGATGCATGGTTTGTCAGCGGGTAAAGGTTGAGCATCAATTTTCTTCCGGGTTATTGCAACCATTGAGGATACCGGAATAGAAGTGGGAAAGAATCACCATGGATTTTTTGTCTCGGTTACCCTTGACACCGACCAAAAATGATTTCATTTGGGTGATTGTTGACCGGTTTACGAAGTGTGCACATTTTGTGCCAGTGCATACGACGTGTACCTTGGATAAGTTGGCTGATCTGTACATCTCTGAGATTGTGCATTTGCACGGGGTGCCCAAGTCCATAGTTTCTGGTAGAGATCTGCGTTTCACAACAAGGTTTTGGGTGTGCTTGCATCATGCTCTGGGAACTCGACTGAATTTTAGCACTTCGTATCATCCTCAGACGGATGGTCAGTCGGAGCGTGTGATTCAGGTTTTGGATGATATGTTGAGATGTTGTATCATTGAGTTCCAGGGAACATGGGAAAAATAGTTGCCTTTGGTAGAGTTTGCTTATAATAACAATTATCAGGCTAGCATACAAATGGCATCGTTTGAGGCGTTGTATGGTAGAAAGTGTTGTACGCCCGTGTGTTGGGATGAAGTTGGGAAAAACATCTTTCCATGCATGATGTATTGAAAGGCATGAATGAGAAAGTGAAGTTGATATGTGAGCGCTTGAGAACGGCTTCAGATCGTCAGAAATCCTACGCGGATTTGAAACGTAGGGATGTGGAGTATGATGTTGGTGACTGAGTGTTTTTGAAGGTATCACCATGGAAGAAGGTGATGCGTTTCGGGCGGAAAGGGAAGCTTAGCCCGAGGTTTATTGGACCATACGAGGTTGTTGAACGTGTGGGTCCTATTGCTTACCGTTTGAGGTTACCTCTTGAGTTTGAGAGGATTCATGATTTATTTCATGTTTCGATGTTGTGAAGGTGCCGGTCGGATCCCTCGCATGTTATGCCGATGGAGGATATTGAGTTGAGGCCAGATCTATCTTATGATGAGGAACCAGTAGAGGTTCTTGATACCAACAGTAAGGTTTTGCATGGCAAGACGGTCGAGCTTGTTAAGGTGTTGTGGAGGCACCGCGGTGTTGAGGAGGCCACATGGGAACGCAAGTCAGATATGTTGGAACAGTTTCCGCACCTGTTCCTTTGAGGTAAAATTTCAAGGACAAAATTTCTTAAGTGTGGGAGAGTTGTAACGCCCCGATTTTGGGCCTAGTAGTTTTGTGGCTTGTTAGATGATCTGGTGGATCAAGTTAGGGATTCGAGTCATATTCAGGAGTAAATATTTTTTGGTAAGATAAAAATATGGAAAAATGGTGTTTGGAAGGGTGACATTTTGGTAAGGGACCAAAATGTAATTTTGAAAACTATTTTTTTAAAGGTGACTAAAATGAAAAGGATCAATTTCTTAGAATCCTTAAGGAGCTATATTACCATGTTTTAGCTGATGGTTTCACCCTCCAATTAAGATATTTTAACATGTGTTTTAAAGATAGTTAAAAGATTTTTGTCATTAAAAAGTTAGTTATTGGATTAAAAGAAATTTCACATAACTTTTCTCTCAACTTTTTCTCTCCACTTCTTTTCTGCCAAATTCTTATTTTCATCTAATCACAGAGGCGAGAGTCTTGTTTTCTTAATTTCTTGATTTGTAAATGATTCTTTATCTTTGATTTACAAAACCTTATTGAAATCTTGTGTTTTCCTAACATTAATCAACCAATTGAGGGAGAAATCACACAATAGAGGTAAGGTTCATTTTCTCCTCTATTGAATGGTTCTTTATTGATATTCCCAAGTATTTGATCCTTGATTTATGGTTTATAATCTGATTTTATGATTTTTCTAATGATTAATTGAATTAATTGGGTAAATTTGATGAAATAGTGAAAGATTCGAATTAGATCTATTTTTCTAGTGTTGAGGTCGGTTTTAATCATATTTTGGATGTATTATGATGTTGATAAGTTGTTTTTAACAAAGGAATCCTGAAACTCTTGAATCTCGAGTTGTTAAGGTTGTTAGATTTGTGTTTTTGTGGAGTTGTGGTGGCTGTGTAATTGCTAGAAGTATTTGGATGAATTAATCATGTTTTTAAGTGTTGATTGATGATTATGGAAGTGTTACATTGTTAGATTGTGGTTGGGTTGTGTTTGGAAAGGATTAGATGATGATTTTGGTTGTTGTTGTTGGGTAATTGTGAGAGGATTGTGGAAGTTCATGAGGATTTGTTGTTGCAGTGTTTTGAATGCATTGAGATGCATTAATCCTCTATTGCAATGTGATTAAAAGATGGGAGGTTGATCCAGAAGTGATCGTGAAGCTTTGGAGGTTTTGGACGCTTGATTTCGCATCGGCGAATCGAGGTTTCACGTATTGGTGAGTGAGAACGTGGATTCTAGCTTTGGAATGTTTTAAAAGTGGTTTATGGGAGTTTAAACTGAGCCTAAAACGCTGGTTTAAACTCAGAAGTAAGTATAACGTGGTTTTCTCTCGCGGTCGTGCTAGTGTAAAATGATTTTTATGCACTTCTTTTGATTTTCATTGTACCTACTGTTTAAGCATGATTTAGAGTATTTGAGATACTGTTTTTAAGCATGAAATGCTGAAGGATGCACATGGTAAGTGATCCTTGTAAGTATATGGTTTATACTTGTGTTTTAAGCATGTGTTGTTGCTTGGAAAATGGTTTGGTTAAATGCTTGTAAAAACAGTGAGGTAAATGGTGAATTATATTGGCAAGTGATGTGGTTTTGAAAATTGTTATCGGATATAGTTGGCCGACCATAGGATTGATAGTGCACTATAATAAGTCGCCTTAGATGTTGAGGGGGTTAGATCCGTGTACCGAAAACTCCATCCAAGTACCCTAACGGTAGAGGGGTTATACAGTACTGTAAACTCCTGTTAGTGGATTAAGCATCTAACCGGTGTAAGGGGTTGGTGTCCCCATGGGTTGAAAGTGTACCCGGTTGTTTAGGTACCGTAATAGGGATTGTATCGTTATTTCGGTTGAGATGGCTTGAAGTGTTGCGAGGACACTTTTTGAATCCGTGTATCCGATGAACTATTTTGGTAAAGGAACTTGGTTATGATCACTTGTAAGTCAATATAATTGTTGATCTATAATTAAAATGGTTTATGTTGTATAATGGGATTTATACATGTTTACTCTTTAAGCTTTGCATATGGTCGTTATGCATGGGAAGGCTTAAATTGAGGTTTAGCAATGGGATTTGCTATTGGTTAATGATAGATGTTGCATATGGGTTAATATGCTGGTTTTTTAAAGATTTATGTGCATGGTTTTCAAGTCATGATAATGTTTTAAAATATGATTGAAATGAGATTTTAATGTAATGTTGAGAAGCGGTTTCAATGCCTTGATGGTGTGTTGTTTTTAGCACTCCTCACTAAGCTTGGTGTGCTTACACTCTCTTTTTTCCATCAATTCAGAGAATTAAAAGCTTGGAAGGCAGTAGGAAGCAATGGATCACAACAAGACTTGATAACCAAAATATGTTTTTGGTATAGACTATAAGTAATAAGGGCAATGGGGGTTCCGTTGTTGCTTTGGGAGATTTTTTGTCAAACTCCCTATTTGAGCAAGTTTGTTTTGCTGCTCTTGGTTTGTAAACGGCCATTATTGATTGTTTGTGGTGATGGTTTGAAGTTTCATGCTTTGCTTGATTGGTTTTCTAGGAAGCAGGCCTCTAGATTTACATTTGAAGTATAATGCCTTGAATGGATGTTGAAATTAGGTTGTTTTGGTGTGGTATGATCCTTGAATATGTTGGATGTGTGTTAGGGGCATGTTAGGATGTTTTGGATTGTTCAAAAGCATGTTAAACCAGGAAAAATGAACATTTTAGGTCCCAAGAATACCGGTATGGGTGTTCCTAATTTGGTAGAGGTAATCCAAATTTTTGGGTAAACTATTTTGATATGGGTCTAGGCATTTTTTTGGCAAGTTTTACTCGGGAGGCGTTTCGATACGGTATAGTGTTTTTATGAAGGGCGTTTCGATAAGCGGGGGCATATCAAAATTAGTTTTGGCTACTGGAATTCTAGGGTTTTAAACTAAAGAAGGCATATCAAAACACCCTTGTCCGTACCGGTAAGGTGGTAGTTAATTTGGTTATTTGGAATCTTCTGAAGTTCTATTTTCTTACGTTTTCGTCCCTGAATATTGTGGATGCAATTAAATGAGATTGGATGATCTTTTTGACTTGATTTTTTACATGTACGCATGAAACCTACTTAATTAAAGATTGGTAACATAAAAATGAGCTAAGACCCTGCAGTTTTCTGAATTTGCAAGTTGGTCCCTTAATTGCAAATATGATCAATTGGATGTCAATTTGACACCCGATTGAGTTGGGTTTTCACCAAAGGTCATTTATGAACATGTTTTAGGATATCTTTGGGTATGAAACTCAATTTTACTTTCGGTTAATAAGGTAATGTGCTATATTTTGGGGATTTGTAATTTTGTTTTTCCCCTAGTTTTTTAGCATGATTATTGCTGTGTTTCGGGGCTTGATTGATGTTGATAAACATGTTGATGATCCTTGCTTATGATTGAATCCTTGATTATTAGGTTGTTAGATTTGTGTTTTTGGGGAGTTGTGGTGGCTGTGTAGTTGCTGGAAGAATATGGATGAATTAATCATGTTTTTATATGCTATTAGATGTTTATTGAAGTGTTAGATTGATAGATTGTGGCTGGGTTGTGTTTGGAAAGAGTTAGATGATGATTTCGGTTGCTGTGGTTGGGTAATTGTGAAAGGATTATGGAAGTCCGTGAGGAATTGTTGTTGCAGTGCTTTGAATGCATTGAGATGCTTTAATCCTCTATTGTAATATGGTTAAAACATGGGAGGTCGATCCGGAAGCAATTGGTGAAGCTTTGGAGGCTTCAGACATTTGATTTCGCGTCGACGAATTGAGGTTTCGTGTATCGGTGAGTGAGATTGTTGGTTTTAGCTTTGAAATGATTTAAATGTGGTTTATGGGAGTTTAAAATGAGCTTGAAACGCTGGTTTAAACTCGGAAGTAAGTATAAACTGGTTTTTTCTCTCAGTCGTGCTTTTATGAAATGGTTTTATGCACTTGTTTTGAATTACATGATACCTACTGCTAAGCATGTTTTTAAGTATGTGAGATACTGTTTTTAATCATGGAATGTTGAAGGATGCACATGGTAAGAGATCCTTGTAAGTATGTTGAAATACTTGTTGAAAATCATGGTTTGTTGCTTTGGATAATGGTTTGGTTTAATGCTTATAAAAACAACGAGGTATGTGGTAAATTGTGAATTATATTGGCAAGTGATGTGGTTTAAAAATGTTATTGGATATAGTTGGTCGGCCATAGGATTGATAGTGCACTATAATAAGTCGTCTTGGATGTTGAGGGGTTTTGATTGGTGTACCGAAAACTCCATCCAAGTACCCTAATGGTCGAGGGATTATATGGTATTGTAAACTCCTATTAGTAGATTAAGCATCTAACCAAGGAATGAGGTTGGTGTCCCCGTGGGTTGTAACTGTGCCCGGTTGTAATGTACCGTGATTGTGATTGTATCGCTATTTCGGTTAAGATGGCTTAAAGTGTTGTAAGGACACTTGTTGAATCCGTGTATCCGATGAACTATTTTGGTAAAGGAGCTTGGTTATGATCACTTGTAAGCCAATATAATTGTTAATGTATCATTGAAAGGTTTATGTTGTATAATATGATTTATACATTTTACTCTTTAAGCATTGAATATGGCTGTTATGCATGGGAATGCTTAAATTGAGGTTTGACAATAGGATTTGCTGTTGGTTAATGATACATGTTGCATATGGTTTAATATGTTGGTTTTTAAAGATGTTAAGTGCATGGTTTTCAAGTCACGATAATGTTTTAAATGATGTTTAAAAGAAGATTGAAATGGGATCTCAACGTGTTGTTGAGAAATGGTTTTAATGCATTGATGGTGTGTTGTTTTGGAGCACTCCTCAATAAGACTAGTGTGCTTACACTCTCTTTGTCCATCAATGCAGAGAATTAAAGGCTTGGAAGGCAGCGAGAAGCAGGGGACCACAAAAAGACTTGGTATCAAAAGTATGTTTTTGGATTAGACTATAAGTAATAAGGGGAATAGGGGTTTCGTTGTTGTTTTGGGAGGTGTTTTGCCAAACTCCATGTTTGAGCAAGTTTGTTTTGCTGCTCTTGGGTTGTAAAAGGTCATTTTGTTTTGATTGTGGTGATGGTTAGAGATGTCATGTTTTGCTTGCTTTGGTTTTAGGAAGCATGCCTCTAGATTTACATTTGAAGCATGTTGCCATGAGATGATGTTGGAACTAGGTTGTTTTGATGTGGTTTGACCTTTGAATATGTTAGATGAATGTTAGAAGCATGTTAGGGTGTTTTGGTATGGTTGAAAGCATGTTAAACCATCAAAATATGACATTACAGGTCCAAGCGTACCGGTACGGGTGTCCCTGTTTTGGTACGAGTAAGCCATTTTAGGCTTAGCATACCGGTACGTGGGCAACTGTTTCGGTACTCGGGAAGGCGTTTCGATACGTTACAATGTTTTTATAAAGGGCGTTTCGATACGCGGGGGCGTATCAGAACGAGTTTTGGCTACTAGAATCTGGGGCTTTTAAATATCAAAGGTGTATCGAAATGCGTGTAAGCGTACCAATATGGTTACCGTTAAATTAGTTATTTGGAATATTCTGAAGTTCTGGTTTCTTAAGTTTTAGTTCCTGAATGTTGTGGATGCAATTGAATGAGTATGGATAACCTTTTTGAGCTGATTTCTGACACGTAAGCATGGAACTTGCTTAATTAAAGTTTGGTAACATAAAAATGAGATAAGTCCCCATAGTTTTCTGAAATTGTAATTTGGTCCCTAAATTGCAATTATGTTCAATTGGATGTTAATTCGATGCCCGTTTGAGTTGGGTTCTCACATGTGATCAGTATGTACATGTAGGATAACAATTTTGCATCTAGACAAGATAAAAGAGAAAAAAGGACATGTTTCAGGGTTCGTCTTATTGGTTTACTTCAATAAACCTAATGTAGCTCACTCGATTCGGTCTTCCAACTAGGCTGAGTTAAGGGGGTTACATTTGGTGGTATCAGAGCCAGGTTTGCGATAATTGGGAGTTGGTATGATTGTTTTGATGTTGTTGTGAGTTGTAATCTGTTGTTTAATACGCACGGTGATTGTAACATGCTCGCTGATTGCTTTATGCCATGTTGGGGGGAAATTTGGGAAACCCATTGCCTTATTATTATAGTCTAAAATGTTAAGATTTTGAAATGGAAGTCTTGGATCCTTGCTTGAAGCTGGCCTAACTATTTGTTTTGAAGTGATTATCATGACTTAGATATATTTTTAGCAAGATGGGATCGAGGAAAGAGTTGCGATATGGTATGATTGATGCCGCTGTTGGGTAGGGAGATGAGGGGATGTTGTACCTCCTAAGGGGTTACTGCTGCCCCCACCTAATCCACCTGTGAATATGGAGCAAGTATCACCTATGCCAGCTAGGCTAGGGATGGGTGACATGGGGCCTTTGATTCACGCCATGACTGGTGTGTTTCAAGCAACAATTGTGGGTGTTCATGTGCCGGCACCAATGGTTGGGTAAGGTTTGCCATTAGAGCATCTTCGCAGTCTGGGCAGAGTTGAGTTTCGTGGTTTGGCACCTAAGGCTTTCGAGGATTGGTTAGACAGTACAGAGAGGATACTGGGTCAAATGGATTGTTTGGATGCTTGTAAGTTGGGTTGTGCTATGTCCCTATTACAAGGTGATGCTTATAGTTGGTGGACTACCATGATAGCTAGGATGGTACTTGGGGATGTAACCTGGGAGTTCTTTTGTGGTGCTTTTCGGAGGAAGTACCTGGGAGTCCGGTATCAGGACGAAAAGAAGCAAGAGTTTATGGCTCTGGTGTAGGGCAGTATGTCTATTTCTGAGTACGAGGTGCAGTTCGTGAGGTTGAGTCAATAAGCTCCTGAGTTGGTCCCTGACGAGTGACATTGATGTGATCAGTTTCGCTATAAGCTGGTTCAGGATGTTAAGACATACATGCTTGCTGCTGATTATGTAGATTTTTATGTATTGGTCGCGTGAGCCAAGGACATTGAGCAGAACCTTGGGTTGGCTTATGGGTCTCGAGGCTTTAGCTCTGGTAAGAGAGTGGCAAATTCTAGCTTTGGCGGTGGTTAGGCCAAGAGACACCGTGATAGGAGGTATCGCCCAAAGCCGAGCCGTGGTGGAGGTGTTGTTGGGCGTGGAACATAGGGGCAGGGTACCCAGGTTAGGGCTCCGCATAATACCTATTAGGCTTGTAGATTACATGATCATTTGAGGCGAGATTGCCCTCATTTATCTAGAGAGGGTCAGGCACCTGCGGCTGTTGTGGCCAATGCTTGTTTGAGTTGTGGGTCTGGCGACCATCTGAGACGTGATTGTCCTTTGTTGGTTGGAGGTGGGCAGGGTGCTGCACCTGTTGTTGCTCTACAGTGAGGCCATAGTCATGGTCGTGGCCCATTTTAGTGCAGAGATGGTGGGCAGAGGACTGTGGCTCATACTGTTGTCATCCAGCCTGAGGGAGGTGGATCGGCTAGGGTGTATGCGCACCGTGAGGGTCGCAATGACACTGATGTGATTGCAGGTACTTTCTCTTTACAATCTTTTTCGTTGTATTTGTTGGTTAATTATGGTTCTACCCATTCATACATCTTGAGTGAGCGTGCACAGTTGCTTGATATGCCTGTTGAAATTCTTAATGTGGGTGTTAGAGTGACTAGTTCTCTTGGGGAGACAGTCGTGGTTAGGAAGTTGCATTATAGATGTCCACTGATGGTTTGGGGACATACGTTTGCCATGGATTTGATGGAGTTGCCATTCCATGGTTTTGATGTGATTCTGAGGATGGATTGGTTGACCGAGCATAGGGCTGTGGTAGATTTTGAGACCAAACGGATATCTTTGAACTTGTCTGATGATTTTGAGGTGGTAGTTGTAGGCAAGAATACTAAGTTCTTATCTAATACTGTTTTGGCTCTTGAAGCGAGTCGGATGACAAATTCTGGATGCTAGGCTTTCTTATCCTATGTTATGAATCTTGGTTCGAATGAGTTGAGGGTGTAGGATATTCGTATGATATGTGAGTTTCTGGGTTTCTTCTAAAAAAGTTGTCGAGTTTGCCACCCGACCGTGAGGTGGAGTTTGGCATTGAGATCTTTGCAGATACGGTACCAGTGTCAATTGCTCCGTATCGTATGGCCACGAAGGAGCTGAAAATGCAACTACATGAGCTGATTGATCAAGGTTTCATTAGACCTAGTATTTCACCGTGGGGTGCACTAGTGTTGTTTGTAAAGAAGAAGGATGGTACGTTGCAGATGTGTATTGATTATCGACAATTGAATAAGTTGACGATAAAGAACAAGTATCCTTTTCCGCGAATAGATGACATGTTTGACCAGTTCAGGGGTGCCTCGGTGTTTCTAAGATAGATTTGAGGTCTGGGTACTATAAGTTGAATGTGGAAGATGTGGATGTGCCCAAGATAGCTTTTTGTACAAGGTACATGCATTATGAGTTTCTTGTGATGCTGTTTGGTTTGACTAACGCACCGGCTGCTTTCATGGACATGATGAATCAGGTGTTCCAAGAGTTTTTAGATCAGTTTATGGTTGTGTTTATTGATGATATCCTTCTGTACTCTCGTACCGAGGAGGATCATGATAGATATTTACGGATTTTGCTTCAGACGTTGTTGGCTAATCTACTTTATGCCAAGTTAAGCAAGTGTGAGTTCTGGCTTAAGTAGGTTTTTTTTCCTTGGGCATGTGGTATTGGCCGAGGGGATTCATGTTGATCCACACAAGATTGAGGTCGTGATGTGTTGGAAGGTGCCAAAATTTGTGACAGAAGTTCGGAGTTTCTTTCGTTTGGCTTGTTATTACTGTAGGTTTGTTGAAGGGTTTTCCAGCATAGCTGCTCCGTTGACCAAGTTGTTACAAAAAAATGTTCATTTTATGTGGTCGGAGGATAGACATCGGGCTTTTGAAAGGATGAAGAAAGCTCTGACGCGAGCTCCGGTCTTGGTTTAGCTTGAATCAGGAAAAGAGTTTGTCATTTATAGTGATGCATCTTATGTTGGGCTTGGTTGCGTGTTGATGCATGTGGGTAAGGTAGTTGTGTATGCATCTAGATGGTTGAAGGTGCATGAACGTAATTACCCTACTCATGATCTTGAGCTTGCCGCAGTCGTGTTTGCCTTGAAAATTTGGAGGCATTACCTTTACGGTGAGAAGTGTGTGGTTTATACGGATCATAAGAGTCTGAAGTATCTAATGTCGCAGAAAGAGTTAAATCTTAAGCAACGAAGATGGTTGGAGTTTCTTAAAGATTATGCACGGTCTATTGAGTATCAACCAGGCAGAGCTAACGTTGTAGCTGATGCTTTGAGTAGGAAAGCTGCTATGGATTTGAGAGCTATGTAACACCCCGATTTTGGGCCTAGCGGATTTGAGGTTTATTAGACAGTCTGGTAGACCGGGTTAGAGATTCGATTCAAATTTGGGACCGTATATTTTTTGGTAGGATAAAAATATGGGAAAATAGTTAAAAATCATCTTTTAATATATAATTTTTTTTGGTGGAATCAATTTTAGAAATGGGAAATTGGAAATATGACATTTTGGGTTAGTGACCAAAATGCGATTTTTGAAAACTGTTTTGAAGTGACTAAAATCAAAAGGGTCAAATCCTTAGAATCCTTAAGGAGCTAATCTACCAAGTGTTTGCTGGTGGTTTCTCCCTTCAATTAAATCATTTTAAACATGTGTTTTAGAAGGTGTTAAAGAGGATTAAATATCTAAAGTTAGTTATTAGCCTTTAAAAGAAATTCACGTAACTTTTTCCTAAACCTTTTCTCTCAACTTCTTTTCTTCCGAATACTCAAAATTTCATCAAAATCCAGAGGCGAGGGACTATTTTCAATCAGATTATTGATTTTAATTTGATTCTTTAACTTTGTTTTGTAAAATCTCATTGAAATCTTATGTTTTCTTAGCTTTAAACAAACCAATTGAGGGAGAAATCGCATAACAGGGGTAGGGTCCGTGATCTCCTCTATTAAATGATTCTTTATTGATATTCCCAAGTATTTGATCCTTGATTTATAAGTTGTGATGTGATTTTAATGTTTTATCAATGTTTAATTGAGTTATTTTGGAAATATTGATGAAACTGGTAATTTCCGAAGTGGATCTGATTTCCAGTGTTTGAAATTGATTTAATATATGTTTTGGATGTGTTTTGATGGTAATAAGTTGTTTTTATCAATAGAATCCCAAAACTCTTGAATCTCTAATTGTTTAGGTTGCTAGTTTTGAGTTATTATGGAGATAGTCGAGTTTAATCTTTGTTGGAGGTAAAAGGATGTTAGGAAAGGGTTTTTGGATGTTATTAGATGTTCGTTGATGGGTTGAATTGTTGTTTTATGGGTGGGTTAAGTTTCGAAAATGTTTGGTGATGATTTTAGTATGTTTTAGATGGTTTTCGAGTGGGCAACTTGGGAGTTGCGGGAGATGGCTGTTAGGCAATGGTTTGAATGCATTTATCCTCTAGTTTTATGTGTTAAAAATAGGGGACAATCAAGGTAACGAAGCTTGACATTGTTTTGTTGCTTTTCGGGAGCTTGTTTCGCGTTAGCAAGGAAGGCGAGGCGTATCGGTGAGTGGAAACTAGTTTTTAATGCTTTACAAAGGTTTGTAAAGGTTGTTGGGAGTTTAGGGTAAGCGTGAGATGCTTACCTAAGCTCAGAAGTAAGTTTCCCTTATTTTTCTCTTGAATATCGGCTTGGATATGAGCATGTTGTTTGCATGTTTTGGTGATAAACATGGTATGATTTACATACTGGTAATGCATGATTTTGAGTACATATGCAGGGGTTTGAAAGTATATTAAATTCTATTGAGCATTGGTTTTCATTCCGGTTGGGAATGGTGTTATTGCATTGGCAATGTGTTGTACATATGCAGGGGCATGCGGTTTAACTAGACAACTCAAATTGATGGTAATCTTGCGGTTTAACTAGTCAAGAAAGTACAACTCGCATTTTAACTAGGCGAAGAAATAATATCTCACGGTTTAACAAGGCGATGATTGTCAAAACTTGCGGTTTAGCAAGGAAAAGATGGAAAACTTGCGGTGTAACTAGGCAAGGGTCTTAAGCTCGCGGTACAACTAGGCGAGGGTGTCAAATCTTGCAGTCTAACTAGGCAAGGTTTGGGATATCATGTTGTTTAGCTAGGCATGGTATGAGAGATCCGTGTATCCGATGTGTGTATAGGATAGAGGTAGTCTATCTGGGTCACTATAAATGCCAATATATGTGAAAGTTCATGAGTTGAACCTTGTTTATAATCTTTGGGATTTAAGCATGGTTTATTTATAATGCTTTGGGATTTAAGCATGTTTTGTTTATAATGCATTAGGATTTAAGCACGGTTTGTTTATAATGCTTTAGGATTTAAGCATGGTTTGTTTAAAATGTTTTGGGATTTAAGCATGGATTGTATATAAAGTTATATAAAGGTTATTATGTTTTGATTGGGTTGGAATCATGGAAAAATGCTTAGGTTGTAAGCATGTTTTGGGGAAAGGAAGCATGTGGTTTCCAAATGGTTTTTAATGCATCATTGTTTTATGAGCATCCTCACTAAGCTTGTGTTCTTACGCTCTCTTTTTCCTAATGATGCAGAATATTAAAGTTTGAGGCAGCAATGGCAAGGTTTGCAAGGATCCAAGAGATAAACTACTTCTGAGTATGAACTCAATTTATGTTTCTGGTTAATAAGGCAATGTGTTTGCCATGGTTTTTGAGAGTTGTAAATCTATTGCATTATGGTTTTTAGAATGATTCTATGTTGGTTTTTGATGATGGTTAGATGATGCTCAGCTTGATGTTATTACTTGCCTATAGTTGAGGTTGAATGGATGTATAGGTATGCATCTAGATTTTCCTTGTGGATTGCTATGTTGTGCTGGTTTGACCAGGGTTAATATGCTATGTTGAGTGTGTTGGCATGATGCTTATGCTGAGAATAGCCTAATTGTGCATTTTGGTATGTTTGTCAAAGTGGTCTAAGAAGCATGCCTCTAGATTGGTCCTTTGGAAGTATAAAGTTGTTTTATTGCTTACCCTTGGTATAAATGATAGCTTGTGTACGTTCAAATGTTGTCATGCATGTATGAAAGTTGTTAAGGGCCGTTGCATCTAGAATTGTGTGAAAAACCAGCTAATTTTGACATTATAGGCTCAGACGTACTGATCGCGGGGGACTGCATCGGTAGAGCTAGGCAAATAAGGCCAGGGTGTTTTGGTAAAGGTAGGGGAATTTCGATATGCATAATGGTTACTGGAATTTCACTTTTTGGGAATAAGGCCATGTACCGAAACTCTAGGGGACCGTATCTGTATAGTGTGTAGGGATTTTAAAACATATTTTATACTCGAAGTGGCGTATCGGTATGGTTCTTTTCGTATCGAAATGATAAGTTCACAACTGTATCAATACAGGACTCATCGTATTGATACAGATACCGTTGTTTCTGTTAATGTCTTGGAAATGAAGTTCTGGTTTCTTTCGTTTTAGTCCCTGAATCTTGTTTTACCAATTATTTGAGCATGGATGATCGTTTGAAGCTGATTTTTTACATATAAGCATGAAATGTACTTAATTAAAGGTTGGTAACTTAAAAATTAGAAAAGTCCTTTTATATTGCAGAAATTGTATTTTGGTCCCTAATTTGTGTTTGTGGCCAATTGGATGTCGTTACGATGCCCGATTGAGATGAGTGCTCACCTATGGAAAGTATGAACATGTAGGAATGAATTAATGCATCTAGTCAAGATAAAAAAATTGGACGTGTTTTAGGTTTAATCTTCTCGGTTTACTTTGGTAAGCCTAATGTAGCTTGCTCGGTTCGATCTTACGACTAGGCCGGGTCGAGGGGGTTACATTTGTTGGTATCAGAGCCATGTTTATGAAAAGTTGGGATGTTGGTTTTTGATTAGCTTTTGTTGTTTGAGTTGCACGGTGTATATGGATGTTGATTGTTTAATATCATGTTGGGGTATGGTTTGGGAACACATTGCCTATTGCTGAGGTTCTAAAAAAAGTTTTATAAAGTTGTCTTGGATCCTTTGCCTAATGCTAGCCTAACTTTAATGTGTTTTGATTTTCTTGTTGGCGTGGTTCGACGTGATTTTTGTGTAATGGCTGGTAGTGCTAGAGTTGGGCAGAATAGTGATGTGGAAGGGAATCTCTCTGATGTTTTACCTCCTCCTCCTCTAGAGTTTCCTCTTGTTGATGTTGGGGCAGGTGGTGTACCACAAGCTCCTCCACTGTTAGTTTTTGGTGATCTGACCCCGTTGGTCCAAGTAGTGATGACAGCTTTTGATTAGCGGTGGTTGGAGTGCAAGTGCAAGCACCAGCACCTACTGTGGTGGTCGAACAAGGTTTGTCCTTGGCTGCTTCTAGGCAGGCAGCAAGTGTGAGCTCAGGTAAGAGAGTGGCTGATTTTGGCTATTTTGGGAAGCAGAATAGGAGGTCTCATGATAAGAGGAATAAGTTGGGTTACAAGCGTGGTGACAATATTGGTCAGGGTAACCAAGGAGTTCGTATTAGGGCTGAGTGTGAGCGTTGTGGTAGACATCACACGGGTGTTTGTTGGGGAAATACCATGAGTTGTTGGAAATGTGGATCTTCTGATCACCTAAAGTGTGATTGTCCTCATGTTGCAAGAGCTACACTAGTTTAGGAGGTTGTCGGGCGACTGGAGAATGGTGGACCGATGCAGAGCTTTGTTCGTCAAGAATGTCGCAATGACATGGATGTGATCGCAGGTACTTTCGCTTTGCAATCCTTCTCATTGCTGTCTTAGGTTAATTTGGGGTCTACATTTTCATATATGTCAAGTGAGCATATGTTTGATGAATTCTCCTGAAGTGTTAGTAGGAGTTGGCATGTTAATTGCCGTGCATGAGGTGAGGGTTGTTCGCCTGAGAGTTCTTTTATGAGGTTCTAGCGTGATTAAAGCTAGTTTGGTTTTAGACGACTAGCTGTTGTGGTTGTTTGTGGGGGCATCGAATGTGCTAATGACATTTGAGATGATGTCGTGTTGAGCATTCTCTAAATACCTACTTTTGGATAGTAGTCAGAGTAGTGGTGTTCTCATGTACTATGGTACCGGGAATGTTATAAGTGAGTGTGGATGTTGATCATGCACAGTGCAAAAAGGCTTATATGTATATATTTAAATATGTCAGTACATGCATATATATTTGGGCATGACATTAGAGGTATTGCATCCATATGCATAGGCATCTAGGATGACATGTAAGTAATCATGCATACATATGTCCACACTTATGGATAACATTTTGGAGGCAGATGCAGTGATAGTAGCTAGTTCTTCTGGTGTGTTGGTTACGTTTAGAAGGTTGCATAGGCGGTGTCCTTGGGTGGTGCAAGGTTAAGAGTTGCCTCAGAGATAATGGAGTTGCCATTCCATGGTTTTAATGTGTTTTGGGTATGGGATGGTTGAGTGAGCATAAGACGGTTGTGGATGTAGATCCAAAAAGGGGTTTCTTTGAGATTCTTTGGTGAGTATGAAGTTGTGGTTTTGGGAAGAAAATGGAATTCTTGTCCAATGTTGTGGCAACTGGTCTAGCGAAAAGGATGTTGCAAGGAGGTTGCAAGCTTATTTAGCCTATTGTGGTGAGTCTTGAGGTTAAGGGTGTTCCATGAATATCTTGATCAGTTCGTTGTGGTGTTTATAGATAATATTCTATGTGCTCTCGTACCGAGGAAGGACATGATCAATAATTGCGGGTTGTGTTGCAAGTGTTGAAGGGTAATCAGTTGTACGTTAAGCTAAGCAAGTGTGAGGCTTGGGCTTAGGGAAGTGGTGTTACTTAGTTGTGTGGTTCTTGCAGAAGGTGTTCGCGTTGATCCACAAAAGATTGAGGCTATTCTCAATTGGAAGCCACCAAAGCCTGTATTGAAGGTGCATAGTTTTCTTGGTTTGGCTGGTTATTATTACCGTCGTTTCATTGAGGGGTTCTCAAGTATTGATGCACCGTTGACTAAGTTGTTAAAGTAGAATATTCCTTGTGTGGACGGAGAAGTAGCAGCACAGTTTTGAGAAGCTGAAGGAAGTTCTAACGCATGCTTCAATATTGATTCAGCCTGAATTTGGGAAGGATTTTATGGTTTATAGTGATGCGTCGTATGTTGTCTTGGGTTGTGTGTTGATGCAGGATGGGAAGGTTGTGGCCTTTGCATCGAGACAGTTGAAAGTTCATGAGCTCAATTATCCAACTCATAATTTGGAGCTTGCGGCTGTTGTTTTTGCTTTGAAATTTTGGCGACATTACCTCTATGGTGAGAAGTGTACGATCTTTACGGATCACAAGAGCTTGAAGTATTTGATGTCCTAGAAAGATTTGAATCTTAGGCAGCGTATATGGTTGGAGTTGCTTATGGATTATGACTTGAAAACTGAGTATCATCCTGGTTAAGCCAATGTAGTGGCAGATGCATTAAGTCATAAGGCTGCGGTTGAGCTTCGAGCTATGTTTTCAAGGTTGAGTGTGACACGGGAGGGCGGTTTGTTGGCTGAATTGCAAGTCAAGCCTATGTTATCACAGTTGTTTAAAGCTAAGCAACCGTATGATGATTCGTCGGTTGAGCATGTTAAGGACATAGCGGATGGTAATTTGACGGAATTTCATTTTGATAATGATGGAGCTTTGTATTTCAAGGGTCGAATAGTAGTGTCGGATGATCCGGAGTTGAGGCACATTCTAGTCCTTTTGCTATGCATTCTAGTAGTGTTAACATGTATCGTGATTTGAAGGAGGCATACTACTAGGTTGGGTTGAAAAGGGATGTGGCTGAATTTGTTTCCAAGTGTATGGTATGTCAGTGGGTCAAGGCTGAACATGAATTTCCATCCGGTTTGTTGCAACCGCTAAAAATTCTGAAGTGGAAATGAGAGAAAATCACCATGGATTTTGTAACAGGTTTGTCGTTGACACCAGCTAAGAAGGATTCCGTTTGGGTGATTATTGACCGGTTCACAGAATGTGCACATTTCCTGCCAGTGCATACACGTACACCTTGGACAAATTGGTAGATTTGTATATAGATGAGATTGTGCGCTTGCATGGTGTACCTAAATCCATCGTTTATGATAGGGATCCGAGGTTTACGGTAAGGTTTTGGAGGAGTTTGCACTAGGCCTTGGGTTTGAAGTTGAGTTTTAGCACTACGTATCATCCTCAGTCGAATGGGCAGTCTGAGCGGGTTATCCAGGTTTTGGAGGATATGCTGAGGTGCTGTATTATTGAGTTCCAGGGAACCTGGGAGAAGCTTTTGCCTTTAGTTGAGTTTGCTTACAACAACAATTATCATGCGAGTATATAGATGGCACCTTATGAGGCGTTATATGGCCGAATGTGTCGTACGCCCTTATGTTGGGTTGAGGTGGGGAAAAGCATGTTATTCTACTGGATGTGTTGAAAGACACAAATGAGAAGGTTAAGCTTGTATACGACCAGTTGAAAGTAGCTGCGGATCGGTAAAAATCTTATGCGGATTTGAAGCGTAAGGAAGTTGAATATGCGGTGAGCGACCGCGTATTCTTGAAGGTGACACCATGGAAAAAGGTGATGAGATTCAGATGTAAGGGTAAGCTTAGTCCAAGGTTCAATGAACCATATGAGGTTATTGAGTGTGTGGGTCCTGTGGCATACCGGTTGAGGTTGCCTCTCGAGTTGGAAAAAAAATCATATTGTATTCCATGTTTCGATGTTGAGGAGATATCGAGCAGATCCATCGCATGTTATGCCGGTGGAAGATCTGGAGTTGTGGCCAAATTTATCCTTTGATGAGGAACCCATAGAGATCCTTGATACCAGCAAGAAAGTCTTACGTGGTAAGTCGACAAAGCTCGTGAAGGTCTTGTGGCGACACCGAGGTGTTGAGGAAGCTACTTGGGAAAGAAAGGCGGATATGAAGGAGCAATTTTCGCTTTTGTTTCCTCTAGGTAATTTCGGGGATGAAATTTCTTAAGTGAGGGAGAGTTGTAACACCCCGGTTTTGGGCCTAGTGGATTTAAGGTTTATTAGACAGTTCAGTGGATTGGGTTAGAGATTCGAGTTGGATTCGGGACCGTATATTTTTTAGTAGCATAAAAACATGGAAAAATAGTTAAAAATCATCTTTTAATAAATATTGATTTTTGGTGGAATCTATTTTAGAGAAGGGAATTTGGAAATATGACATTTTGGGTTAGTGACCAAAATGCGATTTTTGAAAACTGTTTTAAAGTGACTAAAATCAAAAGGGTCAAATCCTTATAATCCTTAAGGAGCTAATATACCAAGTGTTTGCTGGTGGTTTCTCCCTTCAATTAAATCATTTTAAACATGTGTTTTAAAAGGTGTTAAAGAGGATTAAATATATAAAGTTAGTTATTAGCTTTTAAAAGAAATTCACGTAACTTTTTCCTAAACCTTTTCTCTTAACTTCTTTTCTTCCAAACACTCAGAATTTCATCAAAATCCATATGTGAGGGACTGTTTTCATTCAGATTATTGATTTTAATTTGATTCTTTAACTTTGTTTTGCAAAATCTCATTAAAATCTTATGTTTTCTTAGCTTTAAACAAGCCAATTGAGGGAGAAATCACATAACAGGGGTAAGGTCTGTGATCTCCTCTGTTAAATGGTTCTTTATTGATATTCCCAAGTATTTGATCCTTGATTTATAAGTTGTAATGTGATTTTAATGTTTTATCAATGTTTAATTGAGTTATTTTGGAAATATTGATGAACATGGTAATTTCTAAAGTGGATCTGATTTTCAGTGTTTGAGATTGATTTAATATATGTTTTGGATGTATTTTGATGTTAATAAGTTGTTTTTATCAATAGAATCCCGAAACTCTTGAATCTCTAATTGTTAGGTTGCTAGTTTTGAGTTATTATGGAGATAGTCGAGTTTAATCTTTGTTGGAGGTAAAAGGATGTTAGGAAAGGGGTCTTGGATGTTATTAGATGTTGGTTGATGGGTTGAATTGTTGTTTTATGTCTGGGTTAAGTTTCGAAAATGTTTGGTGATGATTTCGGTATGTTTCGGATGGTTTTTGAGTGGGCAATTTGGGAGTTGCGGGAGATGGCTGTTAGGCAATGGTTTGAATGCATTTATCCTCTGGTTTTATGTGTTAAAAACATGGGACAATTAAGGTGACGAAGCTTGACCTTGTTTTGTTGTTTGTAGGGAGCTTGTTTCACATTGGCAAGGAAGACGAGGCGTATCGGTGAGTGGAATCTGTTTTTTAATGCTTTACAAAGGTTTGTAAAGGTTGTTGGGAGTTTAGGATAAGCATGAGACACTTACCTAAGCTCAGAAGTAAGTTTCCCTTATTTTGCTCTTGAATATCGACTTGGATATGAGCATGTTTTTTGCATGTTTTGGTGATAAACATGGTATGATTTACTTACTGGTAATGCATGATTTTGAGTACATATGCAAGGGTTTGAAAGTATATTAAATGCTATTGAGCATTGATTTTCATTCCAGTTGGGAATGGTGTTATTGCATTGGCAATGAGATTTGCATATGTGATGTGTTGTTGAATGCATTGTAAAATAGTAAGCAAATGGTAGTAAATGGTTTTGTAAGTGATATATTAGCTATGTGACAAGGTGAGAAAACAATCGGATATAGTTGGCATGCCATAGGATTAAAAGTGCACTATAAAATATGAACAAAATGAATCGTGGCAATGGGTCCTTGAGGTATGGGGGTTTAGCAAGGCCACTTTGGACTGTTGGGACATCATTTGGGGCATGCGGTTTAACTAGGCAGACCAAATTGATGGTAATCTTGCGGTTAACTAGGCAAGGAAGTACAAGGAAATAACATCTCGCGGTTTAACTAGGCGAGGATTGTCAAATCTTGAGGTTTAGCAAGGCAAAGATGGAAAAGTTTTGGTGTAACTAGGAAAGGGTCTTAAGCTCGAGGTATAACTAGGCGAGGGTGTCAAATCTTGCTGTCTAACCATGCAAGGTTTGGGATATCATGCAGTTTAGCTAGGCATAGTATGAGAGATCCGTGTATCCGATATGTGTATAGGATAGAGGTAGTCTATCCGGGTCACTATAAATGCCAATATATGTGAAAGTTCATGTGTTGAACCATGTTTATAATGCTTTGGGATTTAAGCATGGTTTGTTTATAATGCTTTGGGATTTCAGCATGGTTTGTTTATAATGCATTGGGATTTAAGCATGGTTTGTTTATAATGCTTTGGGATTTCAGCATGGTTTGTTTATAATGCATTGGGATTTAAGCATGGTTTGTTTATAATGCTTTGGGATTTAAGCATGGTTTGTTTATAATGCTTTGGGATTTAAGCATGGTTTGTTTATAATGCATTGGGATTTAAGCATGGTTTGTTTATAATGCTTTGGGATTTAAGCATGGTTTGTTTAAATGCTTTGGGATTTAAGCATGGATTGTATATAAAGTTATATAAAGGTTATTATATTTTGATTCAGTTGGAATCATGGAAAAATGCTTAGGTTGTAAGCATGTTTTGGGGAAAGCAAGCATGTGGTTTCCAAATGGTTTTTAATGCATCATTGTTTTATGAGCATCCTCACTAAGTATGTGTGTTTACGCTATCTTTTTTCCTAATGATGCAGAGCATTAAAGATCGGGACAGCAAAGGCAAGGTTTGCAAGGATCCAAGAGATAAACTAGTTTTGAGTATGAACTCAGTTTATGTTTCCGGTTAATAAGGCAATGTGTTCGCCATGGTTTTTGGTAGTTGTAAATCTATTGCATTGTGGTTTTTAGAATAATTCTATGCTGGTTTTTGATGATGGTTAGATGATGCTCAGCTTTATGTTATTACTTGCCTATAGTTGAGGTTGAATGGATGTATAGGTATGCATCTAGAGTTTTCTTGTGGATTGTTATGTTGTGCTGGTTTGACCAGGGTTAATATGCTTTGTTGAGCGTGTTGGCATGATGCTTATGCTGTGAATGGCCTAATTGTGCATTTTGGTATGTTTGTCAAAGTGGTCTAAGAATCATGCCTCTAGAGTGGTCCTTTGGAAGTATAAAGTTGTTTTGTTGCTTAGCCTTGGTATAAATGATAGCTTGTGTATGTTCAAATGTTGTTATGCACGTATGCAAGTTGTTAAGGGCCAATTGCATCTATAATTGTGTGAAAAACCAGCTGATTTTGACATTATAGGCCCAGTCGTACCGATACGCGGGGAACCGTATCGGTACGGCTAGGCAAATAAGGCCAGGTGTTTCGGTATAGGTAGGGGCGTTTCGATACGTCTAATGGTTACTGGAATTTCACTTTTTGGGAATAAGGCCACGTACCGAAACACCAGGGGACCGTATCGGTACAGTGTGTAAGGATTTTAAAACGTATTTTATACTCAAAGTGGCATACTAGTACGAGTCTTACCGTATCAAAACGATGAGTTCACAACCGTATCGATATGGGACTCAGCAAATCGATACGGATACCATTGTTTCTATTAATGTCATGGAAGGGCAGTTCTGGTTTCTTTCGTTTTAGTCCTTGAATCTTGTTTTGCCAATTATTTGAGCATGGATGATCGTTTGAAGCTGATTTTTGACATATAAGCATGAAATGTACTTATTTAAAGGTTGGTAACTTAAAAATTAGAAAAGTCCTTTTATAATGCAGAAATTGCGTTTTGGTCCCTAATTTGTGTTTGTGGCCAATTGGATGTCGTTGCTATGCCCGATTGAGATGAGTGCTCACCTAAGGACAGTATGAACATGTAGGAATGAATTAATGCATCTAGACAAGATAAAAGAAAAAATAGACGTGTTTTAGGTTTAATCTTCCTGATTTACTTCGTTAAACCTAATATAGCTTGCTTGGTTTGATCTTGCAACTAGGCCGGGTCGAGGGGGTTACAAGCTATGTTTTCTAGGTTAAGTGTGACTAGCGACGACGGGTTGTTAGCTATGTTGCAAGTGAAACCGTACTTGTCACAGTTGATTAAGGAGAAGCAACTGCATGATGAGAGTTTGGTATCGCATGTGAAGAATATCATGGATAGAAATCCTATGAATTTTCATTTTAATGATGATGGAGTGTTGTGTTTTAAAGGTCGGGTTGTGGTGCCCGAAGCTGAGGAGTTGAGGCATATTATTTTGACCGAAGCGCATGCTAGTCCTTTTGCTATGCATCCTAGTAGTACTAAGATGTATCGAGGTTTGAAGGACTAGTACTATTGGGTTGGTTTGAAGAATGATGTGGCTGATTTTGTTGCTCAATGCATGGTTTGTCAGCGAGTGAAAGCTGAGCATCAGTTTCCTTCTAGGTTGCTGCAACCGTTGAGGATGCCAAAATGGAAATGGGAAAGAATCGCCTTGGATTTTGTGTCTGGGTTGCCTTTGACACCGACCAAAAAGGATTCCATTTGGGTGATTGTTGATCAGTTTACGAAGTGTGCACATTTTGTACCAGTGCATAGGACGTATACCTTGGATAGGTTTACATCTCTGAGATTGTGCGTTTGCATGGGGTGCCCAAATCCATAGTTTCGGATCAAGATCCATGTTTTACAGCAAGGTTTTTGGTGTGCTTGCATCGTGCTCTTAGAACTCGACTGAATTTTAGTACTTCGTATCATCCTCAGATGGATGGTTAGTCAGGACGTGTGATATAGGTTTTAGAGGATATGTTGAGATGTTGTATCATTGAGTTCCAGAGAACATGGGAAAAGCAGCTGCCTTTGGCAGAGTTTGCGTATAATAACAGTTATCAGGCTAGTATACAGATGGCACTGTATGAGGCGTTGTATGGTAGGAAGTGTCGTACACCATTGTGTTGGGCTGAAGTTGGTGAAAAACATGTTTCCAGACCTGATATGTTAAAAGATGCCAATTAAAAGGTAAAGTTGGTATGTGAGCGCTTGAGAGAGACTTCAGATCATCAGAAATCCTATGCAGACTTGAACCGTAGGGATGTGGAGTATGTTGTTGGTGACCGAGTGTTTTTAAATATGTCACCTTGGAAGAAGGGGATGCGTTTTGGATGGAAGGGAAAGCATAGCCTGAGGTTTATTGGACCTTACGAGGTGGTTGAGCGTGTGGGTCCTATTACTTATCGGTTGAGGTTACCTCCTGAGTTGGAGATGATTCATGATGTGTTTCATGTTTCGATGTTGCGGAGGTATCGGTCGAATTCATCGCATGTTATGCCGGTGGAGGATATTGAGTTAAGGCCAGATCTATCTTATGATGAGGAACCGATTGAGATTCTTGACACCAGCAGTAAGGTTCTGCGTGGTAAGACGATTGAGCTTGTTAAGGTGTTGTGGAGGCACCGCGGTGTTAAGGAAGCCACATGGGAATGCAAATCGGAGATGCTGGAACAATTTCCGCATTTGTTTCCTCCAGGTAAATTTTGCGGACAAAAATTCTTAAGTAGGGGAGAGTTGTAACGCCCCAATTTTGGGCCTAACAATTTTGAGGTTTGTTAGACGATTTAGTGGACCGGGTCAAGAATTCGAGTCAGATTTAGGAGTAAATATTTTTCAATGAGATAAAAATGTGGGAAATGGTTAAAAATCATATTTAAATATAAGATTAATTTTTGTGAAATCAATTTTGGAAAATGAGATTTGGATGGGTGACATTTTGGTTAGTGACCAAAATGTATTTTTTGGAAAACTGTTTTAAAGGTGACTAAATTGAAAAGGATCAAATTCTTAGAATCCTTAAGGAGCTATTTTACCAAGTGTTTTCTGGTGATTCTTCTTTCAGTTGAGTTATTTTAACATGTGTTTTAAAAGATAATTAAAAGGGATTTTGGATATTAAAGTTAGTTATCATTTTAAAGAAATCTGACGTAACTTTTCTCTCAACTTTTTATCTCCACTTTTTTTCTGCCAAACACTCTTGTTTTCATCAAAATCCAGAGGTGAGAGATCCTTTTACTTGGATTCTTGATTTATAATTGATTCTTTATCTTTGATTTACAAAACTTCATTGAAATCTTATGTTTTTCTAGCTTTAATCAATCAATTGAGGGAGAAATCACACAATAGAGGTAAGTTTCATTATTCTCATCTATTGATGGTTCTTTATTGATATTCTCAAGTATTTGATCCTTGAATTGTGATTTATAATCTGATTTTATGTTTTTATAATGAATAATTGATTTAATTGGTGAAATTATGGAAGATTCGTAATGGATCTATTTTCTAGTGTTGAGGACTGATTTTAAACATATTTGGATGATTTATTATGTTGATAAGTTGTTTTTAACATTGTAAACCCGAAACTCCTTGAATCCTTGATTATTAGGTTGTTAGATTTGTATTTTTGTGGAGTTGTGGTGGCTGTATAGTTGCTGGAAGAATATGGATGAATTAATCATGCTTTTAGATGTTATTAGATGTTGATTGAAGTGTTAGATTGATAGATTGTGGCTGGGTTGTGTTTGGAAAGAGTTAGATGACGATTTCGGTTGTTGTGGTTGGGCAATTGTGAAAGTATTATGGAAGTCCGTGAAGAATTGTTGTTGCAGTGCTTTGAATGCATTGAGATGCATTAATCCTCTGTTGTAATGTGGTTAAAATAGGGCAGGTCGATTTGGAAGCGATCGGTGAAGTTTTGGAGGCTTCAGACGCTTGATTTCGCATCGATGAATTAAGGTTTTGCGTATCGGTGAGTGAGAACGTGGGTTTCAACTTTGAAATGATTTAAAGATGGTTTATAGGAGTTTAAACTAAGCTTGAAACCTTGGTTTAAAGTATAAAGTGGTTTTCTCTCTCAGTCGTGCTTTTATGAAATGGTTTTATGCACTTATTTTGAATTACATGATACCTACTACTAAGCATGTTTTTAAGTATGTGAGATACTGTTTTTAATCATGGAATGTTGAAGGATGCACATGGTAAGTCATCCTTGTAGGTATGCGCAAATACTTGTTGAAAAACTTGGTTTGTTGCTTTGGATAATGGTTTGGTTTAATGCATATAAAAACAGCGAGGTATGTGGTAAATTGTGAACTATATTGGCAAGTGATGTGGTTTAAAAATGTTATCGGATATAGTTGGCCGGCCATGGGATTGATAGTGCACTATAATAAGTCGCCTTGGATGTTGAGGAGTTTTGATTGGCGTACCGAAAACTCTATCCAAGTACCCTAACGGTCGAGGGTTATATGGTACCGTAAACTCCCGTTAGTGGATTAAGCATCTAACCGAGGAATGGGTTGGTGTCCCCGTAGGTTGCAAGTGTACCCAGTTGTAATATACCGTGATTGTGATTGTATCGCTATTCTGGTTGAGATGGCTTGAATCCGTGTATTCGATGAACTATTTTGGTAAAGGATCTAACACTTGTTGAATTCGTGTATTCGATGAACTATTTTGGTAAAGGAACTTGGTTATGATTACTTGTTAGCCAATATAATTGTTAATGTATCATTGAAAGGTTTGTGTTGTATAATGTGATTTATACATGTTTACTCTTTAAGCTTTGCATATGGTTGTTATGCATGGGAAGGCTTAAATTCAGGTTTAGCAATGGGATTTGATGCTGGTTAATGATACATGTTGCATATGGTTTAATATGTTGGTTTTTAAAGATGTTAAGTGCATGGTTTTCAAGGCATGATAATGTTTTAAATGATGTTTAAAAGATGATTGAAGTGGGAATTTAATGTGTTGTTGAGAAATGGTTTTAATGCATTGATGGTGTGTTGTTTTGGAGCACTCCTCACTAAGCCTAGTGTGCTTACGCTATCTTTGTCCATCAATACAGAGAATTAGAGGCTTGGAAGGCAACGGGAAACAAGGGATCACAAAAAGACTTGGTATCAAAAGTATGTTTTTGGAGTAGACTATAAGTAATAAGGGCAACAGGGGGTTTCGTTGTTGTTTTGGGAGGTGTTTTGCTATACTCCCTGTTAGAGCAAGTTTGTTTTGCTGCTCTTGGGTTGTAAAAGGCCATCTTGGTTTGATTGTCGTGATGGTTAGAGATTTCATGTTTTGCTTGTTTTGGTTTTTAGGAAGCATGCCTCTAGATTTACATTTGAAGCATGTTGCCATGAAATGATGTTGGAAATAGGTTTTTTTGATGTAGTTTGACCTTAGAATACGTTGGATGAATGTTAGAAGCATGTTAGGGTGTTTTGGTATGATTGAAAGCATGTTAAACCATCAGAAGAGGACATTATAGGTCCAGGCGTACCGGTATGGGTTTCCCTGTTTTGATACGAGTAAGCCATTTTAGGCTTAGCGTACCAGTTCACGGGCAACTATTTCGGTACAGACCAAGGCAAAATTGGCCAGTGTTTCGGTACTTGGGATGGCGTTTTGATACGGTACAATGTTTTATGAAGGGCGTTTCGATACGTGGGGCGTATCAGAATGAGTTTTGGCTACTGGAATCTGGGGCATTTAAATAGAAAATGCGTATCAAAACGCGTGTAAGCGTACCAATACGGTTACCGTTAAATTAATTATTTGGAATATTTTGAAGTTTTGGTTTCTTATGTTTTAGTCCCTAAATGTTGTGGATGTAATTGAATGAGTATGGATGACCTTTTTGAGCTGATTTATGACATGTAAGCATGGAACCTGCTTAATTAAAGGTTGGTAACATAAAAATGAGCTAAGTCCTTGTAGTTTTCAAAAATTGCAATTTAGTCCCTAAATTGCAATTATGTTCAATTAGATGTCAATTCGATGCCCGATTGAGTTGGGCTCTAACTTGTGATTAGAATGTACATGTAGGATAATAATTTTGCATCTAGACAAGATAAAAGAAAAAAATTATGTGTTTCGGGGTTCATCTGCTGAGTTTACTTCGGTAAACCTAATGTAGCTCACTTGGTTCGGTCTTGCGACTAGGTCGGGTCAAGGGGGTTACAAAAACTATTCTTGCAACTTATTGCCAAGGGTGCTTGGCGTTTCTCTCCTAGTCCAACTTTTCCAACTGCAACTTGGCAATTCCCTTCGATTTTTCTGGCTTTAGCTCCTATACTGCTCTGCCAAGCCTGCCCTGCTCATAACCTGCATCAAATGCAGCAAAATAACCCATCATGCTGGCAAAAGAGTAACTCCTAACTCTTTGATGTAAATGCATGATTTTACTAACTAAATGCACAAATATGTACTCAAAAGCAAGCAAAAATATTGTAATATAGGCATGAAATTAGTACTTTTGAGGAGTTAACACAAAACCACCCGGTTTTGATGATCCAAAACATCCAAACAATGTTTTTAATCTTTCAAAAGCTTTATATGCTTTTAAACAAGCTCTTAGAGCTTGTTATGTAAGATAGTCAAATTTTCTAATTGAAAAGGGTTTTTACAAAGGGAAGGTTGACACTACACTTTTTATAAAAAGAAAAGGCAAGTACATTTTAGTAGTGAAAATATATGTTGATGATATTATTCCTGGTTCTACTAATGAGTCTCTTTGACCATATTTTGCTAAGCTAATGCAAGGTGAATTTGAAATGAGCATGATGAGGGAGTTCTCATTCTACTTGGGACTCCAAATCAAACAAAAGAAGGATGGCATCTTCATCAATCAAGCAAAATACATCAAGGATATGCTCAAGAAGTTTGGCTTGAAGAATGTAAACCCTCAAGCCACTCCATAAGCTCATCTACAAAGCTTGACAAAGATGAAGGAGGTAAATGTGCTGATCTTAAGCTTTATAGATCAATGATAGGATATTTGCTTTCTCTTACCCCTAATAGACTGGATATAATGTTTAGTGTTTGCTTGTGTGCTAGATTTCAAGCTAGTCCTAGAGAATCACATCTAAAAGTCGTTAAGAGAATCTTTAGATACCTTAGAGACACTCCTTGTTTAGGCCTTTGGTATCCTAGAGACTCATCCTTTAGTTTGCATGCTTTTTCGGATGTGAATTATGGAGGTTGTAAGATATATAGAAAGAGTGCCTTTGGTACTTGTCAATTCCTAGGTAGCATGCTTATCTCATGGTTTTCTAAGAAGCAAAATAGCGTTATCTACCATCGAGGTGGAATATATTTTGGTCGATAGTTGTTGTGCTCAAGTCCTTTGGATGAAGCAACAACTCTTAGATTATGGAATTGATGTAGGTACCAACCCCTTAAAGTGTGACAATACTAGTGCTATTTGTCTCACTAAGAATCTCATCCAACATTCTAGAACCAAGCATATTGAAATAAGACATCATTTCATTAGACATCATGTCTTGAAAAATGATGTTTTCTAGAGTATGTAGACACCTTGAACCAATTAGTAGATATCTTTACCAAACCTCTAGATAAAGAGCATTTTTTGACTCTTAGGAGAGAGTTAGGGCTTACTAGACTTTCTTGAACCCTAGAGCCTTGTTTTGGTGCTTAAATCTTGCTTGAATCTTGTTGATATTCATGTTTGTGTGATTTTGCTCCTATACGCATCTATTCATGTTGTTAGGGGGAGTATGTATCTATTTTAGTCCATTCATGATGATCTCATATCGTAATCATGCATTTCGATTCGAGAAAAATCAAATTTTTAGGTCCTTTGCAGCCAAACCTATCAAATTTGGTCAGGGGGTATCAATACGAGGTTTAGCGTATCGATACAATATCAGGGATAGCATTTCGGTATAGCTTGGCCTATACCAATGCGGGTCAAGGATCGGTACAAGGTAAACTCGTACCGGTATGCAATTTCAATATGCATTTTCTGCGTATTGGTACGTGTAGCCGCAAGAGCTTTAAATGAGAGCTTTTCTAATTTTAATCAAACACAACTTTCTTTCTCAAAACCCTAGTCGGTTTTCCCTATATAAACTCTTCAAATCTCTCAATTTTTCATCAAAAATTATCAAATCCTTTTGGGAGCTTTTGTTTTCAACATCAAACCCAAGCAAATATCATCAAGCTTTGTACAAATCATCTCCTCATTCATCCATACTCAAGGTAAAAAACTTATTTTCTTTATATTTCAATTCTTTTATATTTGTATAGTTGTTATGTATAAAATATATATATTTAGGATGTATGTATCCTTGTTTTCAAAGATTTTACAAAATCCTTTTCAAATTGAAATTTTTTTGTTCGAATATAAAATTATACTCGTATATTTTATTTTCCAATTTTCAAGTTTTAACTTCACCAATTTTTTATACTTTTATATGTTTTTAAACTATACAATATAGATTTTTATACTATCTTGATCATTGGATTGCATTATTGGATTGAATTTGATGTATATGCATGCATATATTTTTGTGTTTAAAATTTTGTAGATTTGTAACCATGCCTCCCAAAAATAGATCTAGAAAAGAGATAGGGTCTAGTTCTTCCATTCCAAATCAAAATCCCAATCCCATAAATAATGGTACAAAACTCAATCTCAACCAACTTTTTATCCATTGTTTTAATGAACCAGAATATCCCAATTCTATGGATTATTTTAAACAATTTCAATCTTACAAAATCCGTCGTGAGCTTGTTTTTTCTATTTCCTTTATATGCTTTAATGAATTTAACTTTTGTTATCTCAATTTAATGATGCAGTTGAAATTTATGACTTTTTTAAGCTTAGCCAGCATTCTTTACAAAAATCTCGTCCTTATTTTCTACACAAATGCCCGGTGTATTTTCAATCGAGAGAAAACTGAGGTCATAGCTATTGAGTCTTATCTCATGGGACAAAAATTCTGACTTGATTCTTCTAAAATTGTCGAACTTTTGGGTATGGATGATAAGGGTATAGATGATGAAAGTGTTTTTGGTCAAATCTATAGTGGCTTTGTAACCATGTTTGATGCCCATGAGTGTTTCCTTCACCCTCTCATCACTTGGTGGTTTCAACCATCCGGTGGTAAGTGGTTTACCGTTCGCCAAGTCGATGACTTTTGGCTACATTGTTTTTGTGAGGGACAACGTCCAAACCTAGCCCAAATAATGTTTCCCGAGTTGGTCCATCTTGTCCAAAACTGTCATACCACCCTTATGTCTTCATTCACCTATGGCACCGCTCTTAGCTACATGTTCCACAAGCTTGGGATAGATTGTTTTTTTGATCTTGGAGTGCCTCTCACTGATCCCATCGATGATCGTTCTCTTCGGCGAGCCAAGTTTACCTTCTACAATGGAGAATGGTTTCGCAATGCGGATCTTGCCCATGGTGCTCAAGTCGATCTCATAGAGAATGTTCCCGATGCTTCAATGGTTCTCGTGGCTCCGGTTGCTCAACCTTCCCCTAATGCTCTTATGGGTTACCTTGATGGGAAGTTTGCTACCTTGGATGCGAGGTTGGTTTCTAAATTCACTACCATTGACACTCATTTAACCTCCTTGGATGCAAGAGTTACCGCAATTGAGCAACGTCAAGCCTCGATGGACATGAACCTTACCGCGTTTCACACCGAATGGCGTGGTCATGCACTTGTTGATGATCATGAGGAAGATGAAGACGAGGATGAATATGAGGACGACTCTTAGGCTTTGCATCTTATTCATTCCATCTCATATTATCTATTAGGATTTGAGTTTTATGCACCTTTGGTTTGTTTGGATTTCCTATGACATTATGTTTTTATGCTTGGATTATATTTTTAATTTTAAGTTGGATATTGATGTTTGCTTTGAATTTATGCTTTGAGTTTATATTATTTATATTGTTTAATTATCTTTGGAGTTATTCTTGCTTTGTGTTTATTGCCCTATTGATTTTGATCTAACAAAAGGGGGAGAAGTATGGGATAAAATTTTTCAAAGGTTTTTCAAAATAAACTATATTTCAACCTTAAAGAAGGGGAATGACTTAAAAATTTATTTTGGTTTTGTTATATCAAAAAAAGGGAGATTGATAAACCTAAACTTGACTTTGATATAACAAGAACTATTTTGTAAAATGGAATAAATTTTTAATACTCAATTAACTCACAAAATTGACAAGGATTTGAACTTAAAATTTTTTCTAAGTCAAAACCTTAAATCCCAAAGTTTTTCTATGTGTTTGGTACTCAAAATAGCCAATTGGTATAGGAGTATCGATACACCTTAGGCAGTATCACTAGAGATTTTAGCTACTAAAAATATTTTATTTGTAATGGCTATAGGGTACTGATATGCGTGTAGCCATATCGATACGCCCTTCAAAGTTGGAAACCAAATTGCTTCTAAGTATAAGAACAACTTATAGCGCACCAGTATGGGGCTAAAAATTTTCCGAATCTTTGTATTTATTATTCAATCGTTGCCTTGTCAATTTATTGGAACAATAACTTTAAAAATCAGTTAACATGTATCGATACTCATATAGGCACATCGATATGACTTTTTAATCCAAACTTCCAAGGATTCTAGTGAGCAAAATCGGTATCGATAGGGTACGACACGTACCGATACCCTTTGTAAAATGCACACTCTATATCGATACGACTTCCCGCGTATCTATACCCCTTTGTTGCAATGACTATTTTCTCTTATGGTAGGTACCGATACGAGTCCTCGAGTACTGATACCCAGTGTTGCCAGACAAAATTTACTGAGGGAAAAATACAGCCTGACGACTGTAATTATGATCTCAGCTACTCAAACAGTTGTAAATCAATGAGGGTTTATAAAATCAAGTCTCCAAAGCTTCTTTAACAACTATTCAACTATCCATCAAGTCTAAAGCATTCAAGCACACATCCAACAATCTATGAGCTTTTAGTGTCAAATCTTGTAAACCCACTTCAGTGATTTCAATTGTAATCTTTTTATTCAAGTGTTAGGGTTTTGAGTGAGCCTATAATTGTGCAAACACTTAGCCTTTGTTAGGATTTTTAGTTTGCTTAATTTGTATTTCTATTTGTGAGAGTTCTTAAGGTTTTGGGGTATAAACCTTAAGGGAGTTGTAAGGTTATCTCCTTGAGCCTCAAAAGGAAAACAAATCTAGTGGATTTGAGAAATCCTTAGTGTGGATAGCTAAGGTAGTGGATGTATACCTTATTGAGAAGGTTGAACCACTCTAATTTCCTTGTGTCTTTATCTTTTTGCTTCCACCATTTTTTAAATTGCCAATTCACCCCCTCTTAGCCATCTTGCATTGATTGTTCATCCCAACAAAGTCCCCAACAGCTAGTAACAACCACAAACTCCTTAGAGGGTTTAAAAGACTCAATCAAGCAGCCATGCAACAACAAGAAACAACACTACCAACATTCATGTATAGAGAAAGTGTTTTTGTGCTTTAATTGTCAATTTTCTTTGTAGAACACACTTATGAACTTAATTGTTATATATGCTCAAGTGTTAGGTTTTGGGTGAGAGCTTAGGATTGCAAACAATTATCCTCGTGAGGTTTTCCTAGTTTGCTAATTTGTTTCTCTTCTAAAATAGGGTTTAACAAGACTTTGGGGTATAAGTCTTGTGTTGTAAGGGTCATCTCCTTGAGCCCAATAAAAAGGAAAGAAATTCAATAGTGGATTTGGGAAAATCCTTAGTGGTGTGCTAAGGTAGTGGATGTAGACTTTGTTTAAAAAGTCGAACCACTATAAATCCTTCTGTCAAACTTTTAAATTCCATTGCTTCCACCACTATCACTCAAAAATCAATTCACCCCCTCTTGACTATCTCGGTTGATTGAATGAGCATCCTAACATAAAGCTAAAGAGAATTTTGAGGAAATGAGAAAAAGCAAAACAAATCCAAATGAGTTGGTATTTGTTGCTATTTTCTCTGTTTTTGGTTTGGATGGAATGGTGAATTTTGGTACTCAGCTTCAAGCCTCATTATCAGTTTTGGTTTGAACTCAAATTCTATGGTGGTAAACATAATTATGTCTATGTGTTCAAGATATGGTTGGTTGTTTGATGGTCATATATTGTTTGATATGATACCACAGTGAATAGAATGATTTTAGGGTATGTACATAATGATTTTTTGGAATTGTTTCGTGTTTGTTTAATAAGATGATATCTTCTAGTGTAAAACCTAGCTCAATCACCATAACAAAGTTTCTTCCTGTTGTTACTGCATTGGGAAGTTTAAGTGAAGGTTTTAGCTTAGTGGTCATTTGTAACCTATATACTATATTTGTTGTTATTTATATCTAAAGCAAGGTCTTAGTCTAATGGTTAAGCATATTCTTTTCAACCTATTCAACCCAGATTCAAACCTCCACACTCTTAATTCTTTCCATTTATTTTCCTTCAACTTGATGGTGACACATGTCACAATCAGATTGGATGAAAAAATATTAAATTATTTCTAATTAAAAATATGACCAAATTCAAAGCATGTGTAAAAAATGAGGGTTAAATTTATTTTTTTCGAACTAGAACTAAATTGATTGAATGTGCAAACTTGGAGGACTAAATGTGTTATTATACAAATTTTTTTAACTGTCATGTCACCCCTTTAACAACAGTTAACGGTTCAGTGATCATCTTGTAACAAAATCAAAATTTAATTCCCATTATGTAACTTTTAAAAGTTGATAGCCATTTTATTTTATTTAGGATAGTTTAGTGACCATTTATCTACTTTACCCTACTTTTAATGGGTTAACAATTTTACACTAAACTCCAAAAAAAAAACAATAACTTTTTTTCTCTTCAATTTCATTATTAAACCAAACATTGATATAATGAGAAACCTTTAATTTTTGAAAACATTGAAGAAACCTTTGAATCAAAACATTATGACATATGTTTTGTTTGCTTGGAAGATCGGAAGGCAATGTCATGTTAAGGTTTTTTATTAACGTTGAAAAATATTCATTAATCAAAAGTGAATTTGGTGTTGAAAAATATTAGTTAGAGAATTGAATGGTTTAAGAAGAAATCAAAGAATCAGTTTTAAGGTTATCATCAAGGATTAAGCTATATTTTGCTTTGAGAATGTATATGTTTTGTATTGAGGTTGATTTTTTTTTCTAATTCCCTTATTTGAATTCTGGTGGCATCTACGACTCAGTTTTCTCCTAGACCGGGTAGGGGTGTTACAATTTAGGAATAATGGCCTAACCCATGCTTACACAACAAACATTTGTAGAAAGATGTCGAACATAATCCTCAAGCTATTGTACTAAAATAGATACTTGTCTTTCCCCATGACTTTAACAATAGTTCTGATAAACCAAGCACCTTCAAAACCATCTTCATCACTAGTCAATTCAACACATTCTGCATCATGATACTTCACTACCCTGATAGACTCTTATTTCCCTCCACTCGAGGCTAAATCAAACTTCAAATTTTATTTTTAAGTTTGGGCACAAATTATTTTTAGTTCGGTGATCAAAATAGGAGTGAAGTAATAGTTTAGTGACTATATAGGTAATTTATCCTACTTTTAAATGTGCCAAGTCAACATGCCCTCAATTGTCTAACCACAATTAACATCCGAGTGACCCAATGTTTAAAACTGAAAACGTAAGTGACCGCAACATTAGTTTTTTGAAATTAGTGAGCAAAAGTTTATACTTACTAAAGGTAAGTGACTATTTTAGTAGTTTACCCAATTCTATTTTGGACTTTTATTTAATATGGAACTGATCAAACCCTTTGGATCTCAACTTCATCCTTACAGATATCCATCGAAGAGTAGAGAACTCAATTTGAGAAAAATTTCTTTCTATACAAGTTTCCTTTGTAACCAAGAAACATGTTCGTATAAATAGATACAATGGATTAAGGTTGAAATCATTTTGTTGTATTCTCTTTTTCGATATAGTGAAGTTTCTCCCCTTGCTCGTGATTTTTCTCTTCTAGGGTTTTTCGCGTATAATCTTGGTGTTATTTTTCTTTTCTATATTTATGTTTAATTATCTATCTCATCATTATTATCTCGATAGTATAACAAATTGGTATTAGATCTTTTCAGGTTGCTCAAGATAATGACGACGATGAAGTATGAAATTCGGCTGCAGGATTGCAACGTCAAGTTTTCGCTATGGCATGTGAAAGTTTGAGATGTTCTTATTTAGATGGATTTAGACAATATATTGGACGAGTCTGATTAGATGCTAAAGAATGTCGGATATAGAAAAGTTTCACAAGGATCGAAAAGCTGCTTCCTAGATCTATTTACACCTATCAAACAACATTTTGTAGGATGTTCACAAAGGGAAGTCAGTTGTCGATTTATGGGCCAAATTGAAATAGCTTTGCATGAAAAGAACTCTAACCAACAAGTTGCTCCCGAAGCAACGCTTATACTCCCACAAGTTGGTAGAAAGTTTATATCTTGATGACCACTTAACCAGTTTCAAGGAGATCGTCTTATATATGGAATCGATGGAGGTAAAGCACAATGAAGAAGACCTAGGCTTGATTTTACTTTGCTTATTGTCCATTTTATTTTCTTCTGTTAGAAGCAACCTCCTACACAGCCATGATTCCCTTAATCTTGAAATGGTATATGATAATCTAAATTTGCATAAGAAGATGAAACATCTTACCGGCTCCAAGTTCCAAGCTGAAGGTCTCATGGTGCAGGGTTTGACTAGATCAGACCTCGAAAGAAAATGAGATCTTAATTTTGACGGGCAAAATTGAGGCAGATCCTAGTCATCAAATTGAGGTAAAACTTGCTATTATTGCAAGAAAAACTGTCACATTAAGGCTGAGTGTTATAGGTTGCAGAATATAAATCAAAGGGATGAAGCGGATCGTAAGTGAAAACAACTAAAGAAATTTGGGGAAGCTGATGTAGTGGAAGACTATGATGATGGTGAAGTTTTAGTTGCTTCCAAAAAGGACTCTGTAGTAAGCGGGGAGTGGATTCTTGACTCTAGTAGTAGTTTTCATATGAGTCCAAATCGAGACTGGTTTGCAACGTACAAAACTGTGCCTACAAGTTTTGTTTTTTGGGGAATAATGTCTCATATAAAGTTGCAGGTATTGGTACAATCAAGATTAAGATGTTCGATGGAATTGTTTGAACACTTAGAAATATGAAGCATGTTCTAGATTTGAGAAGAAAACTTATTTCGTTAGGTACTCTGGATTCAAAAGGGTACATATACTCCAATGAAGGTGAAGCTATGAAAATTTTCAAAAGCTCTCTCGTTGTGATGAAAGGGTATAAAAGGGCTACAATTTTTATGTTCTGCAGGGTTCAACGGTGATGCATCCGTTGTTTTCTCCTTCGTGCCAAATGATAACATTACTGGTGAAAGTGTCTTGATTGAACAAGTAAAAGAGGATTTTGTGTTGAACATGACAACCAGGCATAACGGTTCTAATAGGCAAAAAAGAGTTCAATCGTGGTAATAACAACTTTGAAAAGAAGAATATAGTTAAATTTCGTGTAGACCTGACCAACATAACACAATACCGAGACCCGAACCGGTTCACCTGGCCTGAGACCCGATATCAACCCAAACATGATTATTTGAATTTGATCTGAAAATCAAAATTAGCTGAAGCAAAATTGACCCAAATTTTAACTGAACAAAATTTTACCCAAACTAATTTTCAATCGAATTGAATGAACCGAATCAATTTTACCCAAACCGAAAGCAACGTGAACCTAAGGCAACCTGGAATAAATAAAAGATATTAAAAATAAAGAAAGTTGAGATGTGAACTTCAACACAACTCACCAAAAAAACAATTGGCTTTATAAAGCCATATAGGGGTGTAAAAAATTGACCCAACCTGAAATCTCAACTGAAATCGACCAATCTCTTATTAACCTAATATTGACCAGACCCGATACCTAAAACAAACCATCAGAGACCTGATCTAAAACTGAACTAGACCCGAACAGACCAAAACTAAAATTAAACCGAAATCAGTCAGATCCAAAATAACCCTAACCGAAATCGATCCAAAAACTCGTTTGCCACCTCTAATTCCATGGGCATAACAGATTTGAGAAACTTAAAAGAGTTCAATTTTCTACAATCATAAATAATGAGAAAGATAGTATTTTCATTGATGATCGAGGTCGTGTTATGCATGATATTCTCCATGGTGATATAGTTGTGAACAAAGTTGATAGGCTCGATGTCTTCAACCGAATATCGCCGATGAAAGGTGTGAATGACTCATTTGAATTTGGGAAGTAAAAATTGAAATAAAAATGGTAATTTGGCGCGATTGATTTTAGAGTGGTTCAACTTTCTCAACCAAGGTCTACATCCACTACCTTAGCATCCACACTAAGGATTTCCCAATTCATTCATTAATTCTTTCCTTTGTACAGGCTCAAAGAGATAACCTTTACATCCGTATCTTTTAAAAGGTTAAGATAGAACATCTCCCTAGTTTTTATAAGGATCAACTATAATATATCCCTCAACAATGAGGTCTTATTTGTAAAAAAATACCTCTCTAGGTGGGTGTTCAGATATTTTGGCTCACTAGGATCGGACTAAAGAATTACAAGAGATAAATAAAGAAATATATAATGAAAAACTATGCTCTCTTGATATTTAAGCTTGAATGTCCATTCTCTTTTTCTTCAAGTGTCCAAGGCTTGTATTTATAGTGTTGAATGAGCTATTAGCCGTTTAAGGCCATTGAGGATGAAATAGAGCCATTGGGGACTTTAATTCTAGCATTAAATGCACTTCTGGTGTAGTGGGTATTGGTACGCTGGTTTTGGTATCGGTACCTACTAAAACAAGAAAGAGTCATTGTACATAAATATAGAGCATACTGGTACACGATACATTCGTATCGATATGGTACTTCAGGTATCGATTCAGAGCCTTTTATGTCAGTACACGAAGTACTCTTTGGTATCTTAAAAAAGTGTAATTACTCATTTTTATCTGGTGTATAAATATTGTGTTAACCCGCATTAGTGTAATAATTAATTAATATTATTATGGTATGTTTACATATATATATGCGTGTGTATACATTATTAATATAAATGTAATACATGTGTATGATGTGTGTGAATGCATGGGTGGTGCACATATATTATGCAACGTACCTATTGGTAAGTGTTGTGGTGCATGTGTATCATGTACGTTTACCCTTTTATGTCATGTATGTTTTGCGTTGTTTATATGTGTACTAAGGTATGTACGTTAATAATAGTTATGTGTGATCAAATATATGTTTGCATTATGCATGTGTATGCCCGTACATATATGGGTATATGTTATTAATGCATATGTAATATATGTGTGTAGTGTGTGAATGCATATATGGTATGCATGTTATATATTATGTACGTATTAGTAATTATCATGGTATGTGTGTGCCATATATTTTATGTATGCATTGTTTGTATATTTACAATATGTGTATGTCATATGTATGTATGTATTATTGTATTATTATTATTATTATTATTATTATTATTATTATTATTGTGTTGGGATGATTTGAAGTAAACATTAAGTAAATATTAAAGCCTAAATAAATAATTAAAAGTTCAATCCATATTACAAAACCCAAAAAAAATTACATAAGGCCCAATCTGCCAACCCAATAACTAAAACCCTAGAACCTAGTTAACCTAAAATCATATTTTTCTCCCATGCAAGCGCACAATCTAAGCTGTTGGATAAAGATTAGATCCAACGGCCCAGATCAAAAGAAGGAGAACCCTTCATCTACCACGTAAGCCCACGCGTGGACTGATCACCTTCCCACACGCGCGTGGCACGTATGCCCGAAACTCTTTGCCTTCCACGCGCCCCATCGATTGCCTCCACGTGTCCAGATCAACGGCAACCGTCCCTCGCTCTGCCACCGTACAACCATCGTCGTGGTAACCTACAAAAAATGACAGAAAAGCATGGAGAAAAAGAATTATTACAATAAGCAACCAGAGAGCAGATTTTTTTATTTTATTATCTGTAAATGGATATATATATATATATATCCAAACAAAAATCTTGTATGGGGACTGAAATCAAGAAGAAAAAAAAAAGAGAAAGCTTTCAGGTTATTTTCTTTGCTTGTTCTTATTTTTTCCTTTCAATACAAAATAAAAAAAGAAAAACCTCATTTTGAAGATAAAAAAAGCACATATCCCTTCTTCTTCTTTTGAATCAAAAGTAAAAAAATAGGGAACAGGAAAATAATGAGTGAGGGTTTACCTTGACCGTTCGAAACTCCTTGATGCTGGTGACAAGCCCTTCGAGGATGAATTGGTAAAAGGGAAGACCGGATCTAGGTTGGGTTTAAAAGGGGGAGCGTTTTAGGTATTGGTTTGAAGGTCACCGACGTCGGTGAATGGCGGCCGGCGAACGGCAGCCGGTGGTGGGTCAAAGGGGCCAGCACGGTGGCCCGTGGCTATTTTCTGGGATTTATCCCAAGCCTTTGTGGTTCAGGTTTGGGATTAATGAGATGGAAAGGGGTTGTTTTATTTTAGATCAAGGGTCTGAAGTGCCAAAAGGGTGAAAGCTGATCTGATTAGATCCTTATATAAGCATTTTTGTTTTACAAATGGTAAAATTACAGCCCTAGTCCCACCATATTTTCGATATTTTCAAAATTGTCTCGCCCCTTGGTCCAATTATATGATCGGTACCTATATGTTTTCTAAACATTTCGATTTCATCCCTAAATTAAATAGAAATCAGTTTTTAAAGGGGAAATTACCCACTAAGCCACTCCGCGTTTTTGAAGTTTGCACTTCGAGCTTGCCCTTTGGTTATTTTGCATATTTGGTCCTTTTAGGTTTGTTTTAGTTTATAATTCGGCCCTGAAATATCTTTTCCTTTGTTTTAATTTCTGCTTTCTATTTTCATTTTATTTAATTCCAGTCCATTTTCATGATTTAAATATTATCCTTTTTTATTTTTTTTAGTATGCTTGCATATCCCATTTAAGCTTATATATGTTTTTTTATATTTTATGTATGTTTATGTTTTTACATATAATGTTTGCATTATTTCATAGTACATAATGCTTTTATGTTTATTTTATTTGTTCGTATTATATGCATGTTTCTTTTATATATTATGTTTTAGCTTAATTTGCATACCATGTCCATATGCTAGCATACTCTTTGTTTGTTTCGTATTTATTTGTGATATTGTGCTTTTTGTGTTTTAGTCTGTTTGTTCATCGTATGGATATACGCATGTTTTAGGAATTGTTTTAGTTTCTTTGTATATAGAATGTTTTTGTATATTACCTTTTTTTCATGTATATCCCCTTCATTTCTTAGGTTATATGTTAGTGTGATTTTTTTATATCACTGTGTATCTTTATTACATGTGCAAATTGCGTCATGTGTTAATTATATTAGGTATCAGTTTTTATGTTATCATGTCGCTTTGATTTATTAGTTTAGGGTCGTGTTATATCCATGCCACGCATATTTTGTTTTTTTTAATATGTTATTGATGTGCTAATTTTATCTTGAAAAATGATAGTTAATTAGATCTTTTATATGTTTTGTTTTGTGTTCATGTCTATGTTTATTGCTTTGGTTTAATGTCTTATTTATGTTTGAGTGTTTATTAGTGTCGTATCATGTTCACATATATGTTTTATAACTTGTTTTCTAAGGTTGCATAATGGAATATTTTTGTCAATGCGGTGCCCTTTTATTCTAGCATAAACGTGGCCAGTATCAAACGCAGTGATAGTGGTTTATCAGTTTAATCTTGAATACCGGGGCCCTTAAAATTTACTCGCACTTATAACCAAATTTTAATTTAATCGTCACTTTAATCCGAAAATTTTAATATTAATAAAGCGATAATTATTAAAGTACCAATTTTGGGCGGTGTAGGGGTGCTCATCCTTCCCCATCGTAACCGACTCCCAAACCCAACAGTTCTTTTATATCTCTGGTTTTACGATGTCCGGCCTACCTTAGTGGCTGGTGGCGACTCCATTTTTAAATAAAATACGATTTTTTCTAAAAACCCGTGGAATAAATGTTTTAATACCCGAAAGACCCCAAACACATTGAAAACCAGTTTTTAGCGAAACACTCGAACCAAAAAGAGATCGCTACAGATGTCGACTCCGCTGGGGACAATTCTTTTGTTTTTCAATAACAAATGAGAATCAAGCTTTTAAATAATTACCGCTTTATTAATATCGGAAGTTCCGGAATAAAGTGACTTTTAAATTTGGCATATATAAACCCGTCCTTTTAAGTGGTGGAGGGGGGAAACGCTAGTGCTTTCGTGTGGATATCGTTCCTCCGTATGGGCCTAGCAAAGTACCTTTGGGGCTCGTGTACCATATGCTTTCGTGAGGATATTGTTCCTTCGTAGGGGCATAAACGAATGGGTCCCCCTAAATTGAACTCGGTTGAAAGAAGCCTATAATGGGTGATAATCGGGGGCCTTGCTACCTTTAGTAGGGGACAACAAGGATAATTCGGGTACCTCCTAGCACCAACACTGCATGTAGAAAACATAAAAAACCCAGCCTTTTAGAGCCATGTGGATAACCCAGGTGTTTTAGACGGGCTGTAAATAGGGTTATTTTGTTTGTTTATCTTATTTAATTTCCCCTTTACTTATATATTTATTGATTTCATCCTGTACTAACTCATTTCCTTTTATGTTTTGTTTTTGCATATATCATCGCATTCGCATTACATAGGGTATTGATACCTGAGTGGTTTCTCCCGTAATAGAGATTGTTCATGATGGACCAAGGGTTCTTTGACCTGACGATAGGGGGTTCGGTTCTAGAGTTTCATCCTGAAGATAGATCAGGGATAGTAGAAGAAGGATCGTTAAAAAATTTCATGTTAGATTCAGCAAGCAGTGTCAGTCCTGGTAACGAGCGAGGAGGAGTACAAGAGTTAAAGAAGCAAATGGTCGAGATGATGAACCAAATAAATGCTATGATGAAAGGTAACCAACCTGTCGAACTCAGAGAAGAATCGATCAAGGATCAGAATGAAGAACATAATGGTCAGAATGTTAAGATGGACAACACCCTTAAATACGACAAGTTAAATCCATTTGTGATCAATCTCAAGAAACATATACCCAAGAAACAGAGGCAAGACTAGGAGAATCCCAAGAATCAAATGACGTAAAGAGGCATTGTCCTATACCTATGCGATACACCAAGCTGCTTCCATTGCTCGTTGAAAGGAATCTTATCATACCGGTGAAGTATGTACCAAAGAGACCTCCTTATCTGAAGGGTTACAACAGTCGTATTGGGTGCAGCTACCACATAGGGGGTTTGGGCCATCACACTGAGAATTGTGGAGCCTTGAAGGAAAGATTTTAAGATCTTATCAGTATTGGAGTTTTGGGTTTCAAAGACGGACAACCCCGATTCTACAGTGAGCCAGCCATTGCCCGAAGGGAAAAGTCAAAAAAGGGTCAATGCCCAGTCCAGGGTTTGGGTAACACAGGTGTGGGTCACTCAAGTGAGATAAATTTAGGAGTCGAAAGTAAAAGCAGCTCAGAAGATGAACTTGCATTCGAGGACGGCCAGCTCAAGCAGGAGAGGTATGATCTGAGTAAAAAACTGAAGAGTATACAAGATGAGTATCAAAAGTTGCACTTTGAATTCAAGAATGCTGGTCTGGGAGACACCTCTAAAGAATGGGTTAATGGCATGATTCAGCTGAAGAACGATTTGGAATGTTGGAAGCATAAATGCAAGACTAGTAAAAATAAAGCCATATCATTGTCACAAAAGCTGAAAGAAGCTGGGAGCCAACATGACATCCTCCAAAGTGAGTTGGAAAGCAGTCTGGCTATGGACGAGATCCTGAAATCAAGTCTTCTGCAGAAAGGCGAGGAATCTTAAACCTTCCAAATGGAAAACACAGCACTCAAAGAACAAATAGAAAGGCTCAAGACTTCTTTACGGACCAGCGAGGCTCGTGCTGAAGCGTACAAGCAGGCCGGGTATGAAAGTTTCAAAGAAGTAATTGTCAAGCTGCAAAAGGTCGAGCAGAAAATATAGGAGAAAGACCAAGACATGAAGATTGTTATGACTCAAGCGCGACAAGTGGCCCAACATGTAGCAGATTTAGCTGACGCAGTAGTGCCGATAAGCCAGAATATGGATCAAGCATTGGACCGCGAAGAAAAGCTGACGAGACTATTGAATAAGGTCAAGAAATTAGGAGCTAGAGCTCACCGCTATCTGTAAAACTCCTAATAACTGATGTAATGAAAGCTTTTGGTATGAATGAAAGATGTTCTATGGGGACAAATCACTTGCGGAATCAATACCTTATTGCATTCATGCATTGCATTTGCATCACATCCTTTACATTGTTTGACGATTTTATCATTGCATGGCACTTCATCATTTAATTTCTGGGGTTCGATGGCAGAACTAGTTGAGAAAATAGAACGAACTAAGGAGTCGAGGCTTGACCTGCTAGAAGAAAGAATCGAGAATGAGCTATAAAAGAAAGAAAAATAGATGTTTTCAATACGAGGGAACTCTGCCTAGTCCCTGATTTGGTCATTCCTCCAGATTTCAAGATTCCCAGATTTGCGCTGTTTGATGAAACTAGCTGCCCGAAGGTTCACTTGACCATGTTTTGCAGAAAAATAGAAGTATACATGAAGAATGAAGAGTTGTTGATCCACTACTTCCATGATAGCCTGACGAGACATGCAGCAGTGTGGTATAACCATTTGAGCATAAACCAATTTCGGTCATGGGGTAACCTTTTTAATGCCTTCTTGAGTCAGTACGGATATGCTTTAGACTTAGCACCCTGTCGTTAGTTTCTTCAGAATGAGAAAATGAGACTAAATGAAAGCTTCAGGGAATATGCACTAAGGTGGCGATGTTCGGCAACCTAAGTTCAGCCTTCTATAGCAGAAGAAGAGTTGACTCCCCTATTCCATACGACGCTTCCCTCTCTTTTCTTCGACATGATGTTGGAGAGATCAAGAAGCAGATTCAAAGATTTTATGACGATTGGAGAGAGGATAGAATACGCAATCCAAGAAGAAAAATTAGGGTCTAAGTCGAAAGACCAAACTAAAGAGAAGGCAGATAAAGACAAAGAAGTAAATGAGTGTCGCCTCCAAGGTTCTCATGGCCGTAAAAGAAGAAGACAGAGTGACACTTCAGGGTCATCAAGCAAAATTCCTTGGACGAGTGCAAATTTGGAAGTGTTCAGAGTATCCATCTCAGACATATGGCCTTATTTGGTAGAAGATCGCTATCTTGCTCCTAGACCGATGAAGATTGCCCATAGCTTCGACTCGAGTAGCACATGTGAATTCCACAAAGGGGCGCCAGGGCATCCCACCAGAAAGTATTGACCTTTACTGGAAGAGATTAAGAAGCTGATCAATAATGGACCTTGACACAAGAACTGATCCAGTAGTGGAGAACCAAGGATGTGGGGCAAGTTTACATAGTGCTAAGAAAACCATATATGTCTCTGCATTAGAAGACTTTCTTGAAGTAATACAAGGGACCAACTTTACTACCTGTGGCCCAGATGTGGTAAAGTTCTTTTGTGAAGGGGCATGTGTCATATTTGTTTATTTTCATTCCAAATTAGTTGGTTCTTGAATTTAAAGATGTATCTTTTTCGCCGTTGTTGGACGTTGGATATCAATTGCAAGATGTGACATTAGTTGGATGTTGTGATAAAGATGAGGAGTGATCTCCCCAACAGACTCTGGTCAGCAAAGCAAGACTACTACTTTTTCGATGATGTTCAAGGACGAAAAAGCTCCAAATGTTAACCATGTATAGTTACTTGAACTGAAACTCTAAGCGTAATCTTCTATGCACTAAAGAGATAACAATCAAAATAAGATACATGTGTGTGGAATAAAAGAAAATAACAATATTAGGTGGATTAAATAAAAAGCACTCCTATGTTCGAAGCCTGGTAATAGGTTTGTTCGGATAAAAGTGTGGAAATTTTGGGGCACTCCGCTAAAGCAATAAGGTTGCAATACACCATCCAAGTCAAGAAATCTTAGCTTCATGAGTGATGGTAATATTTTCAAATAGTGATTGTACCAAGTAACTTGGGGTAATGTTGTTTTCTCCATTGTTGTCTTCAAGACAAATGACTGTGACGAGTTGATTTCCCCAAAAATAATGATAAACGCATAAAAAAGGAAAAGAAGAAAAAAAGAAGAAGAAAGAAAAAAAAGAAAAAAAGAGAGAAAAATGAACAATAGCATAGGTATAATTAAAACACACACACCCACCTAGAACTTTATTCTTAGAATGATATTTCTGCGCTCGAGTGGTCAAACAAGTCCACCCTTTTTAGGGCAGAGCAAATAATGAGAATTGAGAAAGAGTAGTATTCTGCAGTAATGCGATAATCATGAGGATTAATCGAGTCATCTGGGAAGACTTCACAGCCTTGAATCGCCACAATATTCAAAATCCTTATGGGCTCAAGCTATGCTTGAAATGGTCACTGAACGGTTGAATCTAAGACGCTCTTGCACTTGATATCCAAAGCTCATATTCTGTTGTTATAATAAGATGTTGATTTCAAGATCCTGTATGTTAATCTAAATGACATTCTTCAGTGGAATGCCAATCAACAAATTGACAATTTAAAGCAACCAAGATTCCCATGTATCTCTTCAGAGATAAGATCCAAAACACGAGGTCGCATATATTATTGGGTACCTAACCAGAGAAATGACCCCTCAATGTATAAGATAAAGATGATGACAAAAATATATGCATCGGACAGCTCAAGAGCAGGAAGCGGGTTTTAGCTATGATGCATTGGTTGGTTCAAAAAATGAAGAACGAACTGAAATGAGAATGAGGTCGCAAAATACGGGGGAAGGTAAGAGATAAACATTGATTCTCCAAAGAGTTAGAGCATGGGGATCGAGAGATGGTTCCCGTCAAGAAGCAACAAGAAGATTGAATTTAGAAATTAAGTTTAGAGCATGGAAGCATTTTGCTCGCCCCGACGATGAAACTAAAAAATACTCTGAATGTTGGGTCAAAGAATGGGAAGATAGTTGAGCTCATGATCGAGTGAGTCAATGCAGAACATGACGAATTGTAAGAATCCCTATACAAGAATGATATAGAGATTAGAATGAGCTTATCTGCGAAGTGGGTAGAGACCACAAAGTAGAAAAACAGTCGCTTGTGCAAGAGAGCAAGAGCGGGTATTCAATTGATAAAGGAAAGATTGATGAAAATGAAGATCAAAACTGAGAATATTGCAAAAAAAAGAAAGGAAATGGAGAAATTCAGAGAATGATTTTTTAGGGCATAGGATTTTTAAAACATATTTAAAAGAGAAAGAGAGAGAAGAAGAAGAAGAAAAAGAGAAGAAAAAGAGAGAAAAAACAGAAAAAAAGAAAGAATAAAATAGAGAAAAAGAGAGAGAGAAGGAATGAAAAAGGAAGGGGAAGAAGAAGAAGAAGAAAAAAAGGAAAGAGAAAATGAAAAAGAAGAAAAAGAAAGCATTACATTGCATGCATCATACAGATAGAGGCATGTCATTTTTTGTTTATTTTAGATAGGTATTTGAAGAATTATCAAAGAGTTTTAAGAAGTAGATTTTATTAAAGAAAGAAAGATGAGGCAGCCATAGTAGCGTGAGGCCAAATGACGGTAGCCATAGTAGCGTGAAGCCAGATATTAAGTCCTTCGGGTCATCAGTAAGTCCTTCAGGCATGATGATATGAACTTCGGGCCACCGGTAAGTCTTTCGAGCATGGTGATAAGTCCTTCGAGCCATCAATAAGACCTTCTGGAATGATGAGGCAGCTATAGTAGCGTGAGGTCAGATGACGGTAGCCATAGTAGTGTGAAGCCAGATATTAAGTCCTTCAGGCCATCAATAAGTCCTTAGGGCATGATGATAAGTCTTTCGGGCCACCGGTAAGTCTTTTGAGCATGGTGATAAGTTTTTCGGGCCATCAATAAGACATTCGGGCATGATAAGGGAGCCATAGTAGCGTGAGGCCAGATGACGATAGCCATAGTAGCGTGAAGCCAGATATTAAGTCCTTCGGGCATGACGATAAGTCCTTCGTGCCATCGATAAGTCTTTCGAGCATGGTGATAAGTCTTTCAGGCATGATGATAAGTCCTTCGTGCCACCTGTAAGTCTTTTGAGCATGGTGATAAATCTTTCGGGCATGATGATAAGTCCTTCATGCCACCGGTAAGTCTTTCGAGCATGGTGATAAGTCCTTTTACGTTTATCCTTTTATGTCATACATGTGTGTGATGTGTGTGAATGCATGAGTGGTGCATATATATTATATAACATACCTATTGATAAGTGTTGTGGTGCATGTGTATCATGTACGTTTATCCTTTTATGTCATGTATGTTTTATGTTGTTTATATGTGTACTAAGGTATGTACGTTAATAATAGTTATGTGTGATCAAATATATGTTTGCATTATGTATGTGTATGCCCGTACATATATGTGTATATGTTATTAATGCATATGTAATATATGTGTGTAGTGTGTGAATGCATGTATGGTATGCATGTTATGTATTATGTACGTATTAGTAATTATCATAGTATGTGTGTGCCATATGTTTCATGTATGCATTGTTTGTATATGTACAATATGTGTATGTCATATGTATGTATGTATTATTGTATTATTATTATTATTATTATTATTATTATTATTATTATTATTCTTATTGTGTTGGGCTGATTTGAAGTAAACATTAAGTAAATATTAAAGCCTAAATAAATAATTAAAAGTTCAGTCCATATTACAAAACCCAAAAAAAATTACATAAGGCCCAATCTGCCAACCCAATAACTAAAACCCTAGAACCTAGTTAACCTAATATCATCTTTTTCTCCATGCAGACATGCAATATAAGCTGTTGGATCAAGATTTGATCCAACAGCCCAGATCAAAAGGAGGAGAACCCTTCATCTGCCACGTAAGCCCACGCATGGGCTGATCATCTTCCCACGCGCGCATGGCACGTACACCTGAAAATCTTCGCCTTCCACACGCCCCACTCATTGCCGCCGCGTGTCCAGATCAACGGCGACCATCCTTCGCTCTACCACCGTACAACCACCGTCGTGGTGACCTGCAAAAAAGGACAGAAAAACATGGAGAAAAAGAATTATTACAACAAGCAACCAAAGAGCAGTTGTTTTTATTTTATTATATGTAAATGGATATATATATATATCCAAACAAAAATCTTGTATGGGGACCGGAATCAATAAGAAGAAAAAAAAAGCTTTCAGGTTATTTTCTTTGCTTGTTCTTATCTTTTTCGTTCAATACAAAATAAAAAAAGAAAAACCTCATTTTCAAGATAAAAAAAACATAGACCCCTTCTTCTTCTTTCAAATCAAAAGTAAAAAAGAGGGAATAGGAAAATAATGAGTGAGTGTTTACCTTGACCGTTCGAAACCCCTTGATGCTGATGACAAGCCCTTCGAGGGTGAATTGGTACAAAGGAAGACCGGATCTAGGTTGGGTTTAAAAGGGGAGCATTTTAGGTATTGGTTTGAGGGTCGCCGATGCCGGCGAACGGCAGCCGGCGATGGGTCGAAGGGGCTGGCACGGTGGCCCGTGCCCGTTTTTTGGGATTCATCCCAAGCCTTTGTGGTTCGGCTTTGGGGTTAATGAGTGGGAAAAGGGTTGTTTTATTTTAGATCAAGGGTTTGAAGTGCCAAAAGGGTGAAAGCTGATCTAATTGGATCCTTATATAAGCATTTTTGTTTTAAAATGGTAAAATTACCGCCCTAGTCCCACTGCATTTTTGATATTTTCAAAACTGTATCGCCCCTTGGTCCTATTATATGATCGGTCCCTATATGTTTTCTAAAAATTTTGATTTCATCCCTAAATTAAACCGAAATCAGTTTTTAAAGGGGAAATTACCCACTAAGCCACTTCGCGTTTTTGAAGTTTGCACTTCGAGCTTTCCCCTTGGCTATTGTGCATATTTGGTCCTTTTACGTTTGTTTCAATTTATAATTCGGTCCTAAAATATCTTTTCCTCTGTTTTAATTTCTGCCTTTTGTTTTCATTTTATTTAATTCCAGACCATTTTCATAATTTAAATAATTATCCCTTTTTTATTATTTTTTTAGTATGCTTGCATATCCCATTTAAGCTTATATATGTTTTTATATTTTATGTTTGTTTATGTTTTTACATATAATGTTTGCATTATTTTGTAGTACATCATGCTTTTATGTTTATTTTATTTGTTCGTATTATATGCATGTTTATTTTATATATTATGTTTTAGCTTAATTTGCATACCATGTCCATATGCTAGCATACTCTTTGTTTGTTTCGTATTTATTTGTGACATTGTGCTTTTTGTGTTTTAATATGTTTGTTCATCGTATGGATATGCGTATGTTTTAGGAATTGTTTTAGTTTCTTTGTATATAGCATGTTTTAGTATATTACCTTTTTTCATGTATATCCCCTCCGTTTCTTAGGTTATATGTTAGTTTGATTTTTTTATATCACTATGTATCTTTATTACGTGTGCAAATTGTGTCATGTGTTCATTATTAGGTATCAGTTTTTATGTTATCATGTCGCTTTGATTTATTAGTTTAGGGTCGTGTTATATCTATGCCACGCATATTTTGTTTTTTTAATATGTTATCGATGTGCTAATTTTATCTTGAAATATGATAGTTAATTAGATCTTTTATATGTTTTGCTTTGTGTAAATTTATCATGTCTATGTTTATTGTTTTGGTTTAATGTCTTATTTATGTTTGAGTGTTTATTAGTGTCATATCATGTTCGCATATATGTTTTATAACTTGTTTTCTAAGGTTGCATAATGGAATATTTTTGTCAATGCAGTGCCCTTTTGTTCGAGCGTAAGCGTGGCCAGTATCAAGCGCAGTGATAGTGGTTTACAGTATACTCTCGAATAACGGGGCCCTTAAAATTTATTCGCACTTATAACCAAATTTTAATTTAATCGTCACTTTAATCCAAAAAATTTAATCTTAATAAAGCGGTAATTATTAAAGTACCAATTTTGGGCGGTGTGGGGGTGCTCATCCTTCCCCATCCGTAACCGACTCCCGAACCCAACAATTTTTTTATATATCTCTGGTTTTACGGTGTTCGACCTACCTTAGTGGCCGGTGGCGACTCCATTTTAAATAAAATATGGTTTTTTCTAAAAACCCATGGAATAAATGTTTTAATACCGAAAGACCCCAAACACATTGAAAACTAGTTTTTGGTGAAACACTCGAACCAAAAAGAGATCGCTACAAAAAAGCTATAACATCCCCTTCCCGGCCTGGTATGAAATCATGTCAGAATATGTTACCAAAATTTAATACGATATTTGATACAATATTTTATTCACAAATTAGTAATTGGGTGCTTGACACGATACAATGATCAATACCTTAAGACCGATAGCTCGATACGATACAACAATTATCCATTTTGGTCTAATTTTAAACTTTTGTAAGTTTTAAGAACTATTATGTAATTTTAATAAATTATGGATCCATTCCAGAAATTTAGCCTACCACAATGTAATTCGAACTATGAATGGTGAATTTGTAAACTTTTATATCAAATGGAGTTCAATTACTAGCTCAATTTAGCCTTACAAGATTTAGTGACCAAACTGTAAATTTCAGATTTTATTTTCAACTTCTAATAGTTTTAACGGTATATGTATCGGTATGCATAGGGGCGTACCGGTATGACTAGGCTGAGTTCGGTATTTCAGTTATTCAATAAAGGGGTCATACCGATATGGGTATCGGTATGCCAAGGCCGTTGAAATGGCTTTGACACCTTTCACCCGTACCGATACGGGGTATCGGTATGTGAAGCATGACTTCAAAAATTTCATTCACAGTGTCAGAAACAAGTATCGGTACGCCTAAAGCTGTAATGGTATGGAGCTAACAATATAAGAAGGGGATCGGTATGCCTGTAGCTGTATCGATATTGGGCTACTGTTGCACGTAATAAGTGCTCCGCAATTGTGCAAGTGTACACGTCGCAAGTTATAGTATAAAAGATATCGTCTCCACAGGGATTAGTGCCACTTCAAGAATCTAATCTCTTGCACTGTAAAAAGTCAAAAAAAACACAAGTAAAAGATTATAGGAGTTTAACTAACAACTAAACTAGGAAGCAAATAAGTAAAAGAAGATGTAATAAAATGAGAGAGAATAGGCCAGGTTATCGTGAATTGAGGTGTGATAGCCGATTGGATCGTCTTGGTAAAAGAGTGCAAGGGCAACTCAGTTGCCATGGCAACTTGCGCAGTGGGGTTGCCTTGGCAACTAATCGATGGTTGCATGCGCAACTACTTGGGCGGCTGGGCAGCAACTTCAAGGTTCGACAGAGCATTCTTCAATGGTTTCTTCTTATCCCTAAGTCGAAACTCTAGCTGTGAATCAAGGGTGAACAACAACCATTCTTGCGCTCCTCTTAGCCGTTGAAATCCTTAACTTATTCCTAAGCCGGATTAGTCTTCACCATCAATAGATTGAATAAAGACCATACTCATTCGTTTCTTGAATCTAACTCTCCTGATATTAGATAAATAGATGAAGTTATGAGATTCTGTCCCAATTCACTCGCAAACAAGAATTAGAACCAAGAATGGGTAAACCTTAAATTGAAAGTGCAAACTCTTATTACCTAAACAAAATCCAATTATTTCTCACAACCAAAAAACACAATAACCTTAGCCAAATATATTTAGTTCACGGCTAGGTTCCAAAGAAACACAAGACAAAGAATTCCTAGCATAAACCTAATTGAACAAGAAAGAAAAAGATGAAAAATGGTTGGAGCCTTGTCGGGATCTCTCCTTGCTCTTGTCGAAATCTCCCTCCTCTCTTTGTCGAAATTTCTCTCCTCTCCCCCTTGGAGTTGACGGCTTGGTCCTCAATTTATAGGGCTAGGTCAATGTCTTTTTTTTAGGAGGAAATTAAGTTGGAATTAAATATCTTTAAAGAATATAATTCTTTATTATATTTAAATTCCTTCTAGAACTTCTCCTATCTTCTTGGGATTTAATTTCTCTTTAACCTCTTCATGGAAATCAAACTCCTTTGGGATTTAACTTTGTTGTACGTCATCTTGGGCTTATCCAGTCATCAATTTTGACTACCATATCATCTTATCCCTTATCAAAAATTGCCCTGGCAACTAGCTCGGCATCTCCTTCATACATTACCCTGGCAACTACGTCAGCATCTCCTTCATGCACTACCCTGGCAACTGGTTCTAGCCTTGTTTAGGCAAGTGACTCTGCACATACACAAAAGCACACCAAAGCAGTATCTTTTTCCACAAAAATCACCAAGTTATGTAATCAAGCTCAACGGTGGAAAGAAACATGAATTAATGCATGAATGACTAATTATGCAACTAATATGAGCCTAAGTCTAACAATAATATGAGTAAAAAGGGTAATAAAAATAGTACTTTTGAACACTTATCACACCCCCAAACTCCAACTATTTCTTGTCCTCAAGCAATGCAAACTAATAATTACCCACCAAGACTTCAATTTTCACAAACTTAGCTTTGAACTTGATTTTAATTCTCAGAACCATGGCACAAAGTATGATTGGCTTTTCATTTTTCGGACAACTTAGGAGTTAATCGGAGTCAAACTATAATGCTTGTGAGTGTGTGCGGAGTTGTGTGCAAGTTGATTTCTTGGATTCTATGCAAACAAGAGGTTTTCAAATTACTTCATTGGGTTCTTTTAGCATGTTTTAACTAGAGTCGGTTTTGGGCACCTCCAGTGTTTTGTTTTTAGTTTTCTTAAGTTAAATTAATTTATTCAACTAGAGCCGGTTTCGGGCACCTCTAGCTATCAATTTTTTTAGCACATACTAGAGCCAATTTCAGGCACCTCTATCAGTCACTTTTTTAGCACATACTAGAGTCAATTTCGGGCACCTCTAGCGATCATCCAATTTTTATTCTAATTCCCTAATTTTTTTAACTATCAACCTAAGTTTGCTAGAATTCCTTAAATCAATCAAGCCACACAGTGTTTCATCAAGTTTAGCATCATAGTACGATTCTAAGTGTTTCCATGTTTATCCTAGAATAAAAAGTTCTATCAATTAAGTACATTGGCAAAGTCATCATCGGATATTCATCAAATCTAGGCAATTCTTGTTCCAACTAAAGGCATGGCAAGCAATTTATGTATCTTAAATGCAATACTTAAGATGAATGCAACTAAACATGGTAACTAACTAATAACAATCACCCCCAAACTCGAACTATTGCTTGTCCTCAAGCAATGCAAACTAATAATTACCCGCCAAGACTTCAATTTTCACAAACTTAGCTTTGAACTTGATTTTAATTCTTAGAACCGTGGCACAAAGTATGATTGGCTTTCCATTTTTGGAAAGCTTAGGAGTTACTCGGAATCAAACTATAATGCTTCTGAGTGTATGCGGAGTTGTATGCAAGTTGATTTTTCAGATTCTATGCAAACAAGAGGTTTTCAAATTACTTCATTGGGTTCTTTTAACATGTTTTAACTAGAGCCGGTTTTGGGCACCGCTAGTATTTTGTTTTTAGTTTTCTTAAGTTCAATTAATTAATTAGACTAGAGCCAGTTTCGGGCACCTCTAGCTATCAATTTTTTAGCACACACTAGAGCCAATTTCGGGCACCTCTAGCAATCAATTTTTTTAGCACATACTAGAGCCAATTTCGGGCACCTCTAGCGATCATCCAATTTTTATTCTAATCCCCCAATATTTTTTAACTATCAACCTAATTTCGCTAGAATTCCTTAAATCAATCAAGCCACACAGTGTTTCATCAAGTTTAGCATCATAGTACGATTCTAAGTGTTTCCATGTTTATCCTAGAATAAAAAGTTCTATCAATTAAGTACATTGGCAAAGTCATCATCGGATATTCATCAAATCTAGGTAATTCTTGTTCCAACTAAAGGCATGGCAAGCAATTTATGTATCCTAAATGCAATACTTAAGATGAATGCAACTAAACATGGTAACTAACTAATAACAATCCTCACCCCAAAACTTGAACTATTGCTTGTCCTCAAGCAATCCAAACTAATAATTACCCGCCAAGACTTCAATTTTCACAAACTTAGCTTTGAACTTGATTTCAATTCTCAGAACCGTGGCACAAAGTATGATTGGCTTTGCATTTTTCAAAAAGCTTAGGAGTTACTCGGAATCAAACTATAATGCTTGTGAGTGTGTGCGGAGTTGTGTGCAAGTTGATTTTTCGGATTCTATGCAAACAAGAGGTTTTCAAATTACTTCATTGGGTTCTTTTAACATGTTTTAACTAGAGCCAGTTTCGGGCACCTCTAGTGTTTTGTTTTTAGTTTTCTTAAGTTCAATTAATTTATTCGACTAGAGCCGGTTTCGGGAACCTCTAGTGATCATCCAATTTTTATTCTAATCCCCCATTTTTTTAACTATCAACCTAAGTTCGCTTGAATTCCTTAAATCAATCAAGCCACAGAGTGTTTCATCAAGTTTAGCATCATAGTACGATTCTAAGTGTTTCCATGTTTATCCTAGAATAAAAAGTTCTATCAATTAAGTACATTGGCAAAGTCATCATCGGATATTCATCAAATCTAGGTAATTATTGTTCCAACTAAAGGCATGGAAAGCAATTTATGTATCCTAAATGCAATACTTAATATGAATGCAACTAAACATGGTAACTAACTAATAACAATCCTTACCCCCAAACTCGAACTATTGCTTGTCCTCAAGCAATGCAAACTAATAATTACCCGCCAAGACTTCAATTTTCACAAACTCAGCTTTGAACTTGATTTCAATTCTCAAAACCGTGGCACAAAGTATGATTGGCTTTTCATTTTTTGGAAAGCTTAGGAGTTACTCGGAATCAAACTATAATGCTTGTGAGTGTGTGCGGAGTTGTGTGCAAGTTGATTTTTCAGATTTTATGCAAACAAGAGGTTTTCAAATTACTTCATTGGGTTCTTTTAACATGTTTTAACTAGAGCCGATTTCGGGCACCTCTAGTGTTTTGTTTTTAGTTTTCTTAAGTTAAATTAATTTATTCGACTAGAGCCGGTTTCGGGCACCTCTAGCTATCAATTTTTCTAGTATATACTAGATCCAATTTTGGGCACCTCTAGCAATCAATTTTTTTAGCACATGCTAGAGCCAATTTTGGGCACCTGTAGCGATCATCTAATTTTTATTCTAGTCCCCTATTTTTTTTAACTATCAACCTAAGGTCGCTTGAATTCCTTAAATCAATCAAGCCACAGAGTGTTTCATCAAGTTTAGTATCATAGTACGATTCTAAATGTTTCCATGTTTATCCTAGAATAAAAAGTTCTATCAATTAAGTACATTGGCAAAGTCATCATCGGATATTCATCAAATCTAGGCAATTCTTGTTCCAACTAAAGGCATGGCAAGCAATTTATGTATCATAAATGCAATACTTAAGATGTATGCAACTAAACATGGTAACTAACTAATAACAATACCCCCAAACTCGAGTGAGGCATTGTCCTCAATGCATGCAACAAAGAAAAATAAAAATAAAGAAAAGTATAATGCAAACGATGACTTACTTTGAGAGTTCGTCGTCGTGGATGATTAGTTTCCTTTTGGTCGGTGTCTTGATTATTTTGCTTGAACGCGGTGGTTGCTTCCTTGTTGCCGATGGTGGAATCGATCCTCGTACGGGGTTGTCCTCATCTTCCTCTTCTTCAATGTCATTGGCTTTTCGCTTTGGCTTGGAGGATTCGATTGGTGCGGTCTTTGTTGGTACAATGGAGGACTCATCCGAATCTAAAAAATCAGACAATGATTCAGTACGAGTTGATTCGGGCATAGGTGCTTTACCTTTGGCTTTTGCAGTGGTTGCCGGGGCATCTTTAGCTTTGGTTGCTGCGATATTTTCAGTGTTGGTTGTCGTGGCAACTGCTTGGGAAGGCGCAGTGTAGGTTGCCGCGGCATCATCTGTTGCCGTTACCGTGGTAACTGCTTCATTGGTTGTCATGGCAAGGATTTCAACAGTAAAGATGGGGAACAGCACGCGGTTGTCTGGGTACTTTTCCAGGATGACTTAGGTGATGGCAATTTTGTGATCCTTCATGTACCGCATGAACATTAGTTGCCGGTCTTCAATTTGCCTAAGGCGGTTCGCCAACGGTTGTAAGAGTGCTTCAAGTTGTCCTAGGGTTGCTGGCCGTGTTGCCCGGGCATCAGCTGCTTGGGCATTAGGGGTTACCGAGGTGGCAGGAGTTGTCGCGGCAACTGGAGGCGTTGGGGATTTTACCGGTGCCTCTCCCATTAGCTTTCGGGTTACCAAGGCTTGATGCTCGTCCTTCTCAATGTAGAGCTCGTAAAAGGTGTTGATGTTTTCGGGGCTTAAGAGTATAGCCTTGTCACGAACAAAAACATAAGGATTATTTGGGTTAAGTGAGTGAGGATAGAATTTCTTACCCATGAGATGTTACCCAGTTCTGATTGATGGCAAAAGAGTTGCCACTTTTGATGTGCAATCTTTTCGAAGATGAATGGTTCAAAGCCGAAATCTTGATAAGAATTGGAGTATTCGAAGCCTTGTTCTTCGTAAATCTTTTGGCTTTCAAACTTGGAGTGAAATCTTTCTTGAACCACCGGTGTAGCAAACTTCTTGTATCTTGATTCTTTGGAGGAACTTGGATGAACCAAAAATTTGATTTTGGATGCCATGGATGATCTTGGTTGTGAGTTTGGTAAAAACAAAGAAAAGAAACTAAAGAGTTGCAAGATGAAAAGTAGGAATAGGTTTCTTGGAAGTTAAGGGTGATGGGTTAAATAGGAAAGATAGGTAGTAAATATGGTGGGTGGGATTAATTTTGGAATAAAGAAAACAAGGGTTTCGATTTAGGGGTAGGGGAAGGGGTTTTCCGGTTATGTAGGATTTATTTAGGGTAAATTGGAGGCTTAATATAAGCCTTAGATTCAGCCCATTAATTTCCTTGTTGAAGAAGTTTCTTTCTTGAATCAAAATTCCTCTTTATCTTGAACTCTTTTCCTACAATTCAAAAACAAATAAAATAAGGATTAAAATTAAAGATAAACTAATAAAAGAAATTAAAGAAATATGTGCAAAGAAATTCTTAAACTTAAAATTTTAAAATAATTAGATAAATATGAAAGAAATATGTAGTTTTAATCCTAAAGAAAATAAATAAATCTATCCTAAAAAGAAAAATAACCAAAAATAATAAATAAATAAAAATAGTTCAAAAAAAAATAAAAAGAAAACGAAAAATAAAAATAAAATATCGAAAGGAGAGCATGCTCATGCATCTCCTAAGGTGACCACTTCTTTGTTACGTTCCACATGGGCACCGTTGTAGTGCTTCAATCTTTGTTCGTTGACTTTGAATTCATGTTCGTCAGTGATGGACTTGATTATCACGACACCATGGGAGAATGGTTTGACAACTTCGAATGGTCCCGACGTGATTTTAGTTTTCCCGTGAAAAGTTTTAACCGAGAATTGAATAAGAGAACTAGTTGCCCTGGCATGAATTGTCGCGGTAATAGTTTCTTGTCATGCCATTGCTTTGTTTTCTCCTTGTAGATTCGTGCATTGTTTTAGGCGAGTGCACAGAATTCTTCTATCTCGTTGAGGTCCAATAAACGCTTTTGCCCGGCACTTTCCTAATCCATATTCACAGTCTTGATTGCCCAATATGCCTTGTGATTGATTTCCACCGGTATATGGCATGTTTTGCCATAGACAATTCAGAAGGGAGACATACCTAAGGATGTTTTGAATGCAGTGTGATATGCCCAAAGTGCGTCATCTAGTCTTATTGACCAATCTTTCCTAGATGGATTTACATCTTTCTCGAGTATACCCTTCAATTCTCGGTTGGAAATTTCTGCTTGCCCATTGGTTTGTGGGTGATATACCGTGGCAATCTTGTGAGATACACCAAAGCGTTGTAACATCTTGGCGATGAGTTTGTTGTCGAAGTGCTTGCCTTCATCACTGATAATTGCTCTTGGCATCCCAAACCGTGTAAATATATTTTTCTGCAAGAATCGTTGAACAGTCTTGGAATCGTTGGTGGGAACTACAGCTGCCTCAACCCATTTAGACACGTAGTCAACGGCAAGTAAAATGTAGAGGTTGCCGAATGAAGATGAGAAGGTCCCATAAAATCAATCCCCCATACATCGAACAATTCCACCTCGATGATGTTTTGGAGCGGCATCTCATGTCGTCTAGAGATATTGCCCGTCCTCTGGCAACGATCACATTACTTGTAAAACTCTTGGGCATCTTTGTACAGTGTTGGCCAATACAAACCAGATTGCAAAACTTTGGCCGCGGTACGTGTTCCTCCAAAATGTCCTCCATAGGGTGAAGAATGGCATTGCTGGAGTACATTTTGCTGCTCCTCTTCAGGGACACATCGGCTTATAACCTGATCTGCATATTGTTTAAACAAAAGAGTCTCGTCCCAAAAGTAATTCTTAGCATCATGGCGGAATCGCTTCTTCCCTTGGTGAGTAAGGCCATAAGGTAAAATACCACAAACAAGGAAATTAACTAAATCCGCATACCAGGGTATTGCCAAGGCATGTGTTGCCGTGGCAACTGCTTCCAAGGTTGCCGAGGCGTGCGCGTCTAGAGTTGTCGCGGCATGCGCATCCATGGTTGCCGAGACATATGCGTCAAGGGTTGCCAAGGCATACGTGTCCATGGTTGCCGAGGCATGCGTATCAATGGTTGCCGAGGCATACGCGTCTGGAGTTGCCGAGGCGTGCGCGTCAAGCATTTTCGGGGCATGCACGTCAAGATTTGCTGAGGCGTCGAGGGTTTTCGAGGCATGCGCATCCATGGTTGCCGAGGCGTCAGGGGTTGCCGAGGCATACGCGTCCATGGTTGTCGAGGCAACTAATAGTTGCTCATCCGGGAATGCATCGCATATCTCTAAATCCGCGTCCTCTTCCCTATTACGTTCTAAGTGTGTAAGTGATCGGCCACTTGATTTTCTGTTCCTTTCCTGTCCTTGATTTCAATACCAAACTCTTGTAAAAGCAATATCCAACGAATCAAACGAGGTTTGGCATCCTTTATAGCAAATCGATACTTAATTGCCGAATGGTCCGTATGGACAATTACCTTTGTACCAATCAAATAGGATCGGAACTTGTCAAATGTAAAAACTACGGCTAGTAACTCTCTCTCTGTTGTTGTGTAATTCACTTGAGCACTATTAAGATTTTTACTAGCTTAGTATATCACATGAAAGGTCTTACCTGTGCGTTAGCCTAGGATTGCCCCTACCGCGAAATCACTTGCATCACACATGAGCTCAAAAGGTAGCGTCCAATCGGGTGGAACGACAATGGGTGCCGAGACAAGCTTTTCCTTTAGGGTTTTGAATGCTTGGGCGCAAGAATCATCAAAATTGAAGACTTTATCCTGTTCAAGCAAATTGCACAAGGGTTTAGTAAATCTTAGAAAAATTATGAATGAACCTCCTGTAAAAACCTGCATGTCCAAGAAAGCTTCGGATTCCTTTAACCGAACTTGGTGGGGGTAATCTCTCGATCACGTCCACCTTGGCTTTGTCTACTTCAATTCCCTTGGATGAAATCTTGTGGCCGAGAACTATTTCTTCATCTACCATAAAATGGCACTTCTCCCAATTAAGGACTAAATCGGTTTCTTCACATCTTGCCTACACCTTCTCTAAATTTCTGAGGCAACTGTCGAAGTCATTACCAAAAATGGAAAAATCATCCATGAAGACCTCAAGGAAGTCTTCGACCATGTCTGAAAAGAGTACCATCATGCATCTTTGGAAGGTTGCCAGGGCATTACACATTCTGAACGGTATCCTTCGGAAAGCATAAGTACCATATGGGCATGTGAAGGTTGTCTTTTCTTGATCTTCTGGTGCTATGGCAATTTGATTGTAACCTGAATATAACCATCAAGAAAGCAATAAAACGGTTTACCTGTAAGACGGTCAAGCACTTGATCAATAAAAGGTAATGGGAAGTGATCTTTCCTAGTGGCTTTGTTTAGCTTTCGATAATCCATACAAACCCTCCAACCAGTCACAGTCATGGTTGGAATGAGTTCATTATTTTCATTACTTACCACCTTTATACCTCTTTTTTTCGGTACACATTGTACCGGACTTACCCATGTACTATCTGAGATAGGGTATATAATGCCGGCGTCAAGCCACTTGATGATTTATTTCATTACAACCCCTTTCATGGCATGATTCAGTTTCCTCTGGGCCTCAATCGAATGTTTGTGATCATCTTCCAACAAAATCTTGTGCATGCACACTGTCGAGCTAATTCCATTCAAGTCGGCAATTGTCCACCCCTATTGCCTTCTTGTGTAGCATCAACATTTTGATCAGCTTCTTTTCTTGCTCATGTTGTAACTTAGAGGAAATAATTACAGGCAATGTATTATCGATTCCCAATTAAGCATATTTTAGTTAACCTGGCAATTGTTTCAACTCAAGAATCGGTGGTTGTTCAATATAGGGCTTTTCGAGTTTACCTTTCTTACCTGAGTAATCCAATGGTTCAAAGTATGTACCTGGTCGATTGACTAACAAATTTGCCTCTTCTTGTTGTTCCTCATCGATCAGTTCTTCATACTCCTCAAGTTCCTCTTGATCGGTAATGTAGTTACCGAGGAAACTAAATTCCTCGTTAAATTTAAACTCTGTCGTGGCATGAATAAGTTGGCATTCTTCCAGTACATCGGCATGCCTTAGTGTTTGGAACACATTTAGTTTAACTTGCTGGTCATTCACCCTCATTGTGAGTTCTCCCTTTTCAACATCGATCAAGGTTATCCCTGTTGCTAGGAAGGGTCTCCCGAGAATGATAGGTGCATGTTCATCTGCTTAACAATCCAAAACAATAAAGTCAACAGGAAAAATAAATTTATCAACTTTTACCAGTACGTCTTCGATTTTTCCCTCTGGATGCACATAAGATCTATCGGCTAGCTGTATCATAACTGTTGTACGTCTTGCCTTCCCGATTCCTAATTTCTGGAAAACCGATTTAGGCATCAAGTTTATGCTGGCTCCAAGGTCACATAATGCTTTCAGGACATAGTGGTTTCCAATGGAACAAGGTATTGTGAAACTTCTGGGATCTTTCAACTTGGGTGGCATGCGATTGTGCAACATGGCCATGCATCCCTCTGTTGCGGCAACTGTTTCAAACTCTCCTAGCCTTGTTCTCTTGGACACAATGTCTTTCAGAAACTTGGCATAGTTTGGCATTTGTTCAATTGCTTCAACCAATGGCAAGTTGATGTGGACTTGCTTTAGGATATCAAGAAACTTCTTGAATTGATATTCTTGCTTTTGTCGCTTCAACCTTTGTGGGAATGGTGTTGGAAGTCAGATATCTTGGATCCTTTTATTGGTCTGGAACCTGATTGACGGCATTGCCAGGGCAACTGGAGTTGCCGAGGCATGCTTATTGCTGGTTTCCGCGGTAATTCCTAGTTCAGCATATGAGGCTTTGCCACTGAGCTCGTCTTGTTCTTTTTGTGGAGTTTTGTTTGATGAGCGAGCTTGAGCCTCTATAAGTTGTTGGCCACTTCTAGTGGTGATCGCCTTACATTGCTTATGGCCAGTTCCTTTTGTGACTTTAGTATCACTAGGTAAACCTCCTTGCGGTCTAGTATTCAGGTTTTGAGCAAATTGTCTGACTTGATTTTCCAATGATTTGATTGTCACCTCTTGGTTTTGTAATCTCATCTCGATCCTGTTAATAAAAGAATCAGTTCTTTTTATGAAGTTACTATTCTTAGCCATATAAGATTCAGTTTTCAACATAAAAGTATTGAGAGAATTTTCCAAAGAACTAGATGTTGTCGGTTGTTGCTGCGGCAACTGTTGTCGTGGCATATTTTGCTGGAATCCCGATGCCTGTGCATTCTGATTGTTCTAGTTTAAAGCATTGTTGGGATTACTCCATGAAAAATTTGGGTGCTTCTTCCAAGCTGGATTATATGTGTTGGACATCACATTGTTGTTCCGGTTGTAATTCCCCACATAAAAGCTGGATTCTGGATTCTGCATACATTCAGAAGAATCATGGTTACCACCACATAACTCACAAAAGGAATCCATTACCTTGACCTCATGTGTGTTGTTTGGTTTCTGAATGTTCTGGACCTTCTTGGTTAGAGTGGCCAATTGTGCCGAAATTGAATCTGATGATCCTAGTTCATGTATTGTGGCTTGGCGTCTAACTCCTCCTCTTCTAGCAGATGGGAATTGATAATCATTCTTGGCAAGCCTGTTTAGAATTTGCATTGCTTCCTCCGGCGACTTATCTAGGAGTGTGTCGTTTGCCGAGGCATCTAGCATCATCCTTGTTGGTGTATTCACAGCGTTGTAAAACATTGTTACTTGTGTCCACACTGGGAATTTGTGTAGGGGGCATTTGTGTAGAAGTTCTCTAAATCGCTCCCAAGCCTCGTACATGGATTCATCATCTGCCTACCGAAAAGAAGTAATTTTGTTACGAAGCTTATCAGTCAAATTTGCAGGATTAAATCGAGTAAGGAAATCACGACAAAGATCGGTCCAAGATCCTATTGATCCGGCAGGAATACTATTCAACCATGCTTTCGCCCTATCCCTCAGTGAATAGGGGAATAAACTTAGTCGTAAAACATCGGGGGTGACTCCTTGTATTTTGAATGAATTGCAAATCTCGAGGAAAGATTTAAGATGTTGTCGTGCATCTTCAGTTGTTGAGCTACCAAATTGACCAATTGTGTTGATCATATTGAACATCACCGGTTTCAACTCAAAGTGGTCGGCTTCAATTTTAGGTGTGACAACTCCTGGATTAAGTCCTTCAATATAGTCTCAAATAGTTATGTTTCGTGCAAAAATCACTCCTCCTGCTGGAACATCCTGACTCATATTGCCGTCTTGATTAGCCATTGCTACTCTTAACCTTCGTCTAAGTCTTTGCAAGGTTCGTTCGATTTCTGGATCAATGGGGTATTATGGTGTAATCGGTCTTGCCCTGGTCATATACCAATGCAAAACCAAAGTTTGTTAGCCCTTTGAGTCTTAAACAAGAAAAATAAAAAGTGCAAGAAAATAAAAATCAAAGATGTTATTGCCAATCCCTGGCAACGGCGCCAAAAACTTGTTGCGCGTAATAAGTGCTCCGCAATTGTGCAAGTGTACACGTCGCAAGTTATTGTATAAAAGATATCGTCTCCACAGGGATTGGTGCCACTTGAAGAATCTAATCTCTTACACTATAAAAAGTAATAAAAAACACAAGTAGAAGATTGTAGGAGTTTAACTAACAACTAAACTAGAAAGCAAATAAGTAAAAGAATATGTAACTAAATGAGAGAGAATAGGCCAGGTTATCGTGACTTGAGGTGTGATAGCCGATTGGATCGTCTTGGTAAAAGAGTGCAAAGGCAACTCAGTTGCCGTGGCAACTTGCGCAGCGGGGTTGCCTTGGCAACTAATCGACGGTTGCCTGGACAACTATCTGGGCAACTACTTGGGCGTCTGGGCAGCAACTTCAAGGTTCGGCGGAGCGTTCTTCAATGGTTTCTTCTTATCCCTAAGTCGAAACTCTAGGTATTTATGCATGCCTTGATAATACAACCCTGCGTGAATCAAGGGTGAACAACAACCAATCTTGCGCTCCTCTTAGCCGTTGAAATCCTTAAATTATTCCTAACCCGGATTAATCTTCACCATCAATAGATTGAATAAAGACCATACTCATTCGTTTCTTGAATCTAACTCTCCCGATATTAGATAAATAGATGAAGTTACGAGATCCTCTCCCAATTCACTCGCAAACAAGAATAAGAGCCAAGAATGAGCAAACCTTGAATTGAAATTGCAAACTCTTATTCCTAAACAAAATCCAATTGTTTCTCACAACTACAAAACGCAATAACCTTAGCCAAATAGATTTAGTTCATGGCTAGGTTCCAAAGAAACACAAGACAAAGAATTCCTAGCATAAACCTAATTGAACAAGAAAGAAAAAGATGAAGAATGGTTGAAGCCTTGTCGAAATCTCTCATTGCTCTTGTCAAAATCTCCCTCCTCTCTTTGTCGAAATTTCTCTCTCTCCCCCCTTGGAGTTGATGGCTCGGTCCTCAATTTATTGGGCTAGGTCAAAGTCTTTTTTTGAGGAGGAAGTTAAGTTGGAATTAAATATCTTTAAAGAATATAATTCTTTATTATATTTAAATTCCTTCTAGAACGTCTCCTATCTTCTTGGGATTTAATTTCTCTTTAACCTCTTCATGGAAATCAAACTCCTTTGGGATTTAACTTTGCTCAATGTCATCTTGGGCTTATCTAGTCATCAATTTTGACTACCATATCATCTTATCCCATATCGAAAATTGCCCTGGCAACTAGCTCGGCATCTCCTTCATGCATTGCCCTAGCAATTGCGTCGGCATCTCCTTCATGCACTGCCCTGGCAACTGGTTCTAGCCTTGTTTAGGCAAGTGATTCTGCACACACACAAAAGCACACCAAAGCGGCATCTTTTTCCACAAAAATCACCAAGTTATGTAATCAAGCTCAACAGTGGAAAGAAACATGAATTAATGCATGAATGACTAATTATGCAACTAATATGAGCCTAAGCCTAACAATAATATGAGTAAAAAAGGTAATAAAAATAGTAGTTTTGAACACTTATCATCTACCATTTCAAATTCTAGATTCATTTTCTCGTATAGGTACGATTGAGCCGTATTGGTATGCCCTTTTTACCCAAGTCAAAATATGCAAGCCCGTATCGATACGTCATCACCCGTATTGGTATGCCAACTAGGCCAAATTATACAAGCTCGTACCGATACACCATCACTCGTATTGGTACGGTGGGTTTGTAATGCTAATTTTTATCTGGTGCTTATGTATTTGGACCTGTCAAACAGTATCCAAATTCAATGAAATTTTACCAGTAAGTTTTTTTAGTCCAAATATAAGAGCATGCAAAGTTTCAAGGCTAAATGAATTCATTTACTATGTTTTCCCTCTTTTAGGCCAACTATGCATATTTTGCCACTTTTAACCATTTTTAAAAGGTCAATTTTAAGCCTTTAAACTTACACAAGCCAACCATAATACATACATATCAAAAGGGGTAAAAATGACTTGTGCAACACCAATGCCGCCATACTAGGAGTTTATAGAGGCGGTATACATTACTTCAAAAACATGGTGACTTGCCAAAACCTTTAATTACCCCGATCTCGAACAAAAACCTTCTTTAACCTGAAATGCATGGAAAATGAATGCATTAGGCATACTTTGCCTAGTGAGATAGTCATAAACGATACTAATGGCACAAATGCATTTATACCATGCTTCAATAGCAACAATGGCAATACTATAGTAATATGCCCAATGTCTATATTCAATGCAATGACAATAATCAATACAATGGAAATGATCAATGCAATAACAATATTTAGGCAATAACAATAATCAATATCAATAGGTTCCCTTGGATCGGTGGAAGGAGTGTGGATACGTGAATTCCTACTCCTCAGCAAACAATAGTGGTCTTGTCCCTCCGCCTCACCTTTATGACCAAAACACAACATACCTCCGCCTCACCAAAATAAAGGTCGTAGCCATCCATACCAATGAGCTCATGAATTTTATGGCATGCCAATTGTATCCAAAGTCCACTCGAATCCAAGTTTCAATAACAGTGGTACAATAGCAATGATTCGGTACAATGATTCTGTAGCAATATTTCAATAGCAATAGATCAATAGCTGTAGTTAATTAACAATGAATCAATATTAGTAGTCCAATGCCTATATTCAATAGCAATACTTCAATGACAATAAGCAATACCAAGGCTTCAATAAAAGAGTCAATATCAATAAACAATAGTCATTGAACAATATTTCTATATGAATATCTCAATGATTTCAATGATATTAACAACGGTGCTATGAACGATGATTCGATGCAATCCTTACCAACTTACCAATATGGCTTCCAATAACTTTTTATGCAATTTCCTCAATATAAAAGATTAGCAATGTAATAGTCAATATTCGATGATTTGGGAAAGGCACCTAACCTAATCCCGAGACTCCGACTACACTCACCTCAAAATTCAAAGCTTTCAATGCTCCCGAATTACAATTCCTTTGCCCTTATCCTTCGGAGGGGATGATGGACCTTCCTTCTCCAACACTTGAGCGAACCAAGGACTATCCAATAGCGTGGAGAAATCAAAGAAAGCTTGCACAAACAAGAGAGGAGCTTGCTTAAGCTTGAGATAGAGGATGACAATGGAGGTGTTAGCTTGTTTGGGGAAAGATAAAGAAAAGATGAAAGTAAAGGAAGAAAGGCTTAGTATTTTCTCCCAAGATATATTCCTCTTTTCTAAAGAGTTTAGCTGGCTATAGCTTTCCTCCCACATGAGGAAACCTTAAAATATTAATTTATTCCTTTCCTTCCTTTTTAGGAAAACTAGACTATAATTATAATCTTCAATAGACATCTTTTCCTTACAAAGCACAAGAAATTCACGTGGAGATGTCTTAAGCAAGGACGTGGCTTACCCTCAAAAAGGGATAATTACGAGGGTTGTCCCTTAAATATCCAAAGTTTATACTTTTGCCCCCAAACTTCCAATTTTCAAAATTTAGTCACTAAATTAGAGTCTGATACGATGTATTTGACCATACAATTTAAGTCAATGCAATATTTGGACCTCCCAATATAGAATTTTCGATCTCCAAAACCCTATTTCGACTGGGCCAGTGTTTAGGGTGTTACAACTCTACCCTTAAGAAAAATTCATCCTCGAATTTTACTTGAATCGAAAAGATAAGGATATTGCTGCTTCATCGTCTCTTCCGATTCCCAGGTGGCTTCTTCAACGGTATGGCTTCTCCATAGGGCATTAACTAACGGTACAGATTTGTTGCAAAGCCTCTTAACTTCCCTTGTAAGAATCTGGACTGGTTCTTCTTCGTAGGTTAAATCTAGTTAAATCTGCACAAATTCTGGCTCAATAATATGTGAAGGGTCAGAACGATATTTTCGAAGCATCGTTACATGGAACACATCATAAATCTTGCTAAATTCTGAGGGTAACACCAAACAGTATGCCACATAGCCATCTTTCTCAATAATTTCAAAGGGTCCAATGAATCTGGGACACAATTTCCCCTTTTTACCAAACTCAAAATCTTCTTCCACGGTGAGACTTTGAGGAAGGCTTTCTCACCAACCTTATACTGTATATCCCCTCCTCTAAGATCAGCATAGGACTTTTGACGGTTGAAGGCGGCCTTCAAACGGTTGTAGATGATGGTAACTCGTTTTTCAGTTTCCAAAAGTAAGTCAGGCCCCAACATCTTGCCTTCACCGAGTTTAGACCAACACAAAGGAGTTTTACTTCGTCTGCCATACAACACCTCATACGGGGCCATTTTGATGGAACTTGGTAACTTTTGTTGTAGGCAAATTCAATAAGAGGTAGGAATTTCTCCCAAGATCCCTCGAAAGCAATAATGCATGCCCGCAGCATGTCTTTCAGAATCTGAATTACCCTTTCTGGTTGGCCGTCAGATTGAGGGTGGAAAGTTGTACTAAGATTAGCTTTGGTACCCAAAGCCTCTTAAAAGGTCTTCCAGAATCGAGATGCAAACTGAGGGTCTCGATCAGAGATGATAGACTTTGGTACTCTGTGGAGTCGAATAACTTCTTGATGTACAAGTCAGCTAATTTAGGAAGCCCATATAGCATCGTGTTTTGCATGAGTTAGAGGCAGACCACTAACAAAATCCATGGTGATCCTCTCCCACTTTCATTACGGTAAATCAATAGGTTGGAATAATCCGGTAGAGACACGATGCTCAACTTTGACACATTGGCATGTAAGGCATTTAGACACAAAGTCAAGTATGGCTTGCTTCATGCCTGGCCACCAATATAGTTTCCGGAGATCTTTATGCATCTTTACAGAACTCGGGTGTTCGAAGAAAGAACTTGAATGAGCTTCTTTCAGAATGTCAGTACGGAGAGCTTCATCCTTGGGTACACATATCCATTTACAGAAACACAATAATCCTTCAAAATTAATCCTGAAGTCAGAATTCTCATCGCAATACAATTTAGATTCAAGGGTTTTAAGCTCAGGATCTTGACTATGTAATGTCTTAATACTCAACACAATGGTAGACTAAACCTGAAGTTTAGCTACAAGATAACGGTGTTTCCTTAGGTGAAATTGAGGATTAACGGCTCGAGAGGCTACAACGCAATGGTTTTATGATGAGTTTGATACAATAGCAATATTCAGAATTCATTAGTCAATAACAATACTTACCAGGTAGAGGTTTGCGGTTGAGTGCATCAGCTACAACATTAGCCTTTCCCTGATGGTAGTCAATGATGAGATCATAGTCTTTGAGGAGTTCTATCCATATCATTTGTCGAAGATTTAGCTCTTTTTGAGCCAAGAGATACTTGAGGCTTTTATGGTCAGTAAAGAGATAGCATTTTTTCTCTGTAGAGATAATATCTTCAAATTTTCAATGCGAAGACAACTGCAATCATATCCAAGTCATGGGTAGGATAATTCATCCTGTGTGGCTTGAGCTGTCTCGAAGCATAAGCAATGACCTTACCTTCTTGCATTAGAACACATCCTAACCCGAGATGCGAAGCATCACTATATATTGTGTAGTCCTTTCCAGACTCGAGTTGGGTTAAGACTGGAGCATGAGTCAAGAATTGCTTTAACTGATAAAAACTTCTTTGTTGGCCTTCGCTCTAGATAAACGGAGCTTCTTTTCTCAATAATTTAGTCAATAAGGTTGCTATCATAGAGAATCCCTAAACGAATCTCCTATAATAGCCAGCTAGACCAAGAAAACTTTTGACCTCACCAACATTTCTCAAAAACTTTCAATCAAGGATATCTTGAATTTTCTTCTGGTCCACTTCAATTCTCGAAGCTGAGATAATGTGCCCAAGGAAGGCAACTTCAGAGAGCCAAAATTCGTATTTGGAAAAATTGGCATACAACTGCTTTTCCTAAAGGGTTTAAAGCACAATACAAAGATGGTCACTGTGATCAGTAGCATTCTTAGAATAGATCAATATATCATCGATGAATACCACTATGAACTTATCCAAATAGGGTCTAAAAACCCAATTCATTAGGTCCATAAAAGTTGTCGGTGCATTGGTTAGCCCAAAGGGCATTACCAAGAATTCGTAGTGACCATACCTTGTACGAAAGATTGTTTTGGGTACATCACATTCTTTAACTTTCATCTGATAGTACCCTGACCTTAAATCAATCTTAGAAAACATAGAAGCATCCTTAAGTTGATCGATTAGGCCATCAATTCTCAATAATGGATATTTTTTTTGCTGGTTACCTTGTTTAACTGTCGATAGTCGATACACAGCCTCATAGAACCATTTTTCTTCTTTACAAAGAAGACCGAAGCTCCCTATGGTGAAGAAATCGGTTGAATAAAACCTTTATCTAACAACTCTTGAATCTGAGTCTTTAATTCTTGAAGCTCAAATGCTGCCATACGGTAGGGTGCAATGGAAATTGGGTTCGTTCCAAGTTGCACTTTGATGCCAAACTCTACTTCACGGGTGGGAGGCAAACCTAAAAGTTCATTTGGGAATACTTCAGAAAATTCACATACGGTGCTAATGTGTTGCAGTTGAGCTTCATCCTTGGCTTCCAATGACACGGCATGCAACGATGGAATCCTTGCATTCATCAAGGTGATACTTTATTTCCCAAGACCCATGAGGTACATTTTCTTTTTTCAGCAATCTACCCAGGCTTGATGTTTATTGTGCCAATCTATACCCAGTATAACATTGAATTCATGGATCGGTAATACCAACAGGTTGGCTAAAAAGGAAATCCCTTGGATTATTAAGGGATATAGTTTACACACAAGGATTATGGTGACACAATCACCGAAATGATTGGTTACGGTAATCTTAGATGCAATAGGTTCACAATGCAACTTATGTTGTTTCATTAATATGGTAATTATGAAAGAATGGGTGGATCCAGGATCAAACAAAGCATAGATCAGATATGAACATAATTCAATGGTACCTGCAATGATATCGGGATCATCCTCCTATTCTTTTCTCCTCGCATGGTACATTTGAGCTGAAGCCTCTGATTCTTGCTTATTCAATGCCCTAGTGAAGCCACTGGGTCTTCCCGATGATCCTTGTTTCGCTTTCTTACCTTAAAAGAACTGTGCAAAGAATGAAGGATTTACCGATGTTGTGGTAGATCTAGCAATGCTCTCGGGATAGTCACGGATAAGATGCCCATATCGCCATAATAATAACACATATGGCACTGCCCCACAAGATGCCTATTTTGACAGAAATTACAAACAAGGAGTGGTCATCCAGAACCACCAGTGCTATCAATAGAGGTAGTACTAGCAAAGGACTGGGTCACGGCCTGAGGTCTTGTAATATTCCCAGATTGGGAAGGTTTTGAATACACATTCTGCTTTAGGCCATGATACTTCCCTTTCTTGTATGCTTAGGAGGACGAGAGTCATTTCGATATCTTTTTTTATTTGCCCAACCCACCAGTCTTCTAGGCTCTCTGAGCAGCTTCTGAGGCTTTGACCCTATTCACAAGGTCTTGAAAATCAGTAATGCCCAATGTTGTGAACATAGGGCACAGATCATCATTCAACCCATTGATGAGCATCCTGCAATTTTCTTCTGCTCCACAGGTCATCCACCTTGCTTCAGATGGAGGAAGATGTCACGTCTCTCAGCGAGATAGAATTTGTTGATGTATTTCTTTCGAAATTCCTAAAAGAAAAACTACCATATCATAGCTTTTTCAGGGACTGTAAGAATGTAGTCTCCCACCAATATAGTGCCTCGTCTGCAAGCAACGCAAGGGCATATTCAAGTTTGTATTCATCAGAACACTAGAACTGTTTGGTCAGAAATCTCAAGGTGTTATCAAGCCAATATTCATCGATTTTGGGATCATCATATTGGAATAGGCTTGATGCTGAGATAGCTTGTCAATAGGAGCTCGAGTATACTGGACAACAGCGGTGGAAGGTTGGGGAGTCTGCTCAGCCTTTATGGAGGTCGCAAAAAACTTGAACATGTCAGCCATGTTCCTATAGCATTAAGTAGTTTGCACCTCTGGCTCAGGGTCTTGTGCCGAAGGGAGATGTGGGTGTGAAGGATCTCCCCTTAATCTTCATGTTCCTACAGCCGGTAACATGCTCGTCTATACGAGCCTCATTAGAGTCAGACATCTGTAAGTAAAGAGATCCGGTTAGTTGGCAAGTTACAATATACACTAAATAACTCCTAAGTGGCATAATGCAATGCAATGACAGTACATAAACTCCAGTTTAGTCCTAAATTCGACTAAACTCTAGCTCTGATACCACAAATATAGCATCCATTACCCGACCAGTAAGAAACCAGGTCAAAATATGTTACCAGAATTTAATACGATATTCGATACAGTATTTTATTTGAAAATCAGTAAATGGGTGCTTGGCATGATACAATGATCAATACCTTAAGACCGATAGTTCGATACAATACAACAATTATCCGTTTTAGACTAGTTTTAAACTTTTGCAAGTTTTAGGAACAATTCTATAATTTCAATAAATTTTGGGTCCATTCCAAAAATTGAGCCTACCAAAATGTAATTATGAACGGTGAATCTGTAAACTTTTATATCAAACGGAGTTCAATTACTAGCTCAATTTAGCCTTACAAGATTTAGTGACCAAACTGTAAATTTTAGATTTTATTTTAAACTTTAACAATTTTAACAGTATGCATATCGGTACATGCAGGGGAAGATCGGTACGCCTAGGCTGATTTCAGTATTTTAATTATTCAATAAAAGGGTTGTATCGATACCGCCAAGGTCGTTGAAATAGTTTTGACACCTTTTACCCGTACCGATATAGGGTATCGGTATGCTAAGCATGACTTCAAAAAATTCATTCACAATGTTAAAAAAAGAGTATCGGTACGCCTAAGGATGCACCAGTATGAAGCTAACAATAACAGAAGGGGATCGGTACACCTGTAGCTGTACCGATACCGGGCTACCAATTCAAGTTCCAGATTCATTTTCTCGTATCGGTATGGATAAGCCGTAACAGTACACTCTTTTTACCCAAGCCAAAATATGCAAGCCTATACCGATACGCCATCACCCGTATCGGTATGCCCTCTTTACCCAGGCCAAATTATGCAAGCCCATACCGATACGCCATCACCCGTATCGGTACAACAGGGTCTGTAATGCTAATTTTTTTCTGGTGTTTATGCATTTGATCAATCAAACAGTGTTCCAATTCAATGAAATTTTATCAGCAAGCTTATTTAGTCCAAATCTAAGAGCATGCAAAGTTTCAAGGCTAAATGAATTCATTTTCTATATTTTCCCTCTTTTAGGCCAACTATGAATATTTTGCCACTTTTAACCATTTTTAAAAGGTCAAATTTAAGCCTTTTAACTTATACAAGCCAACCATAATACATACATATCAAAGGGGTAAAAAATGACTTGTGCAACACCTATGCCACCATACTAGGAGTTTATATAGGCGGTATACATTACTTCAAAATGTGGTGACTTGCCTAAACCTTCAATTACCCCAATCTCGAACAAAAACCTTCTTTAACCTGAAATACATAGAAAATGAATGCATTAGGCATACTTTGCCTAGTGAGGTAGTCATAAAAGATACTAATGGCACAAATGCCTTTATACCATGCTTCAATAGCAACAATGGCAATACTATAGCAATATGCCCAATGTCTATATTCAATGAAATGATAATAATTAATGCAATGGCAATAATCAATGCAATAACTATATTTAGGCAATAACAATAATCAATATCAAAAGGTTCCCTTCGATCGATGGAAGGAGTGTGGATCGCAAATTCCTATGCCTCACCAAATGATAGTGGTCTTATCCCTCCGCCTCACCTTTATGACCAAAACACAGCACACCTCTACCTCACCTCAATAAAGACCATAGCCACTCATATCAATAAGCTCATGAATTCTATTGCATGCCAATTGTATCTAAAGTCTACTCGATTCTAAGGTTCAATAATTGTGGTCCAATAGCAATGATTAGGTAGCAATAGATCAATAGCTATAGTTCATTAACAATGAATCAATACCAATAGTCCAATGTCATAGCAATACTTCAGTGGCAATAAGCAATACCAAGGGTTAAATACAATAGTCAATAAACAATGGTCAATGAACAATATTTCTATATGACAATATCTCAACGATTCCGATGATACCAACAACGGTGCTATGAGCGATGATTCAATGCAATACTTACCAACTTACCATATGGCTTCCAATAACTTTTTATACAATTTCCTCAATATAAAAGGTTAGCAATGTAACAGTCAATATTCGATTCTTCAGAAAAGGCACCTAGCCTATTCCCGACACTCTGACTACACTCACCTCAAAATCCAAAGCTTTCAATGCTCCCAGGATACAATTCCTTTGTCCTTAGCCTTCAAAGGGGATGATGGACCTTCCTTCTCCAACACTTGAGCGAACCAAGGACTATCCAATAGCTTAGATAAATCAAAGAAAGCTTGCACAAACAAGAGAGTTGCTTGCTTAAGCTTGAGGTAGAGGATAACAATGGAGGTGTTAGCTTGTTTGGGGAAAGATAAAGAAAAGATGAAAAGTAAGGGAAGAAAGGCTCAGTATTTTCTCCCAAGATATATTCCTCTTTTCTAAAGAGTTTAGCCGGCTATAGATTTCCTCCCACATGAGGAAACCTTAAAATATTAATTTATTCATTTCCTTTATTTTTAGGAAAACTAGATTATAATTATAATCTTCAATAGTCATCTTCTCCTTACAAAGCACAAGAAATTCACGTGGAGATGTCTCAAGCGAGGAGGTGTCTCACCCTCAAAAAGGGATAATTATGAGGGTTATCCCTCAACTATACCAAGTTCACACTTTTACCCCTAAACTTCCAATTTTTATAATTTAGTCACTAAAGTATTTTCAAAAAGTTTAATTAGGTCCAAGTTCTATATAGTGACTCAATTAGAGTCCGATACGGTGTATTTGACCACACAATTTAAGTCAATGTAATATTTGGACCTTTTCGGTATAGAATTTTTTATCAGCAGAACCCTATTTCGACTATGCCAGTTTTTGAGGTGTTATAAAAGTGTATAGGTACAGCGCATTGTTGTACCGGCACAAGTAGGTTCGTATTGGTACTAGGAGTATCATACCGATATCGAAGGCTTATTTTGACACTTAAACCTTTTTGAAAATGTTTCTTCAAGTCAAAAACACTTTAAAAAGCTTTCAAACATATTTTTCAAGTTAAATGGACTTTGAATTGTTTTTGTAATATTTATTTAAGTCCAAAAACATTTTTTTGAGTTATATCAAAATAAAAGTCTCAACAAAAGATGGCACTAATGATGATCTTACTGATGTAAAGTCTAAGTTACCTTGTACATCCAAGCTTCGCCAAGGCTTGGATTTGAACGATGTTTGTTTTTGAAGACTTCCTCCATTGAAGGGGACTTTTGGAAGAGGATGAGTATTTCTTGGACAAGAATTCGTGTCAAGTGGAGATATTATTTCATGAAGAAATTGTCTCAAAGTTGATATTGTTATAATTATGATCCAAATTCTATTTTGGATTTTCATAGTGAAATTTCTCATCCCATGTCCGTGATTTTCTCTTAAGGTTTTCCACATAAGATCTTGGTGTTATTTTTCTTTTCTACGTTTACCTTTATTTACTTATATCGTCACAATCGTTCTGATAGTATAACACCTAATACTAAGATCCACCATCATTCCTAAGCAACAAAGCTAAACTCTTCTCATGTAGCCTCTCTTTGAAAAAGAATTAGTAGCAACTTTTTACCCCGTGTTGTTGGTTGTATCAACAAAATTTAAGATTGAATATCAAGTAGTAATGCTATTGATATGATCATTGTCCAAGTTTTTAAGAAAATAGGTTGTTGTCGTTGTTCAACTATGTGAGTGCTTGGCAAAAGGGTAGAAAATGTATTAGAAATGTATGAAAACAGTTTCAAGACTAAGTCTTTTGCCTGCAAGTATACACGGTCTGCAAGTAATATAGCAGTAAGCTGGTTATCGATCCCACAAGGATTGGCCAAGAGTTTTTTTGCCTTGCTTGTTTACTCGTCAAAGGGAAAGTGTTGTTGATTTGAAGTGGGTTTTGAAAACAGTTTAAAAGAAATAAAAGGAAAATAGCGTTGGCTCAAGGAGAGTTTAAATGAATGATGAGCATTGGCAAGGGATGCCCGTTTTTCACTCTTTTCATATCAGTCTTTAATAACTTTCTACCTTGATATTATTTGCCGAGCAGATTCAAAGTTGGCAATGCCTTTGTCGATGGCAGTGCCCGAAATTAACCATGTAAAAACCCTTATATCTCTATAATAAAGTTTTTCATAAATCAATTTGATTAAGTCCCAATCTATACTTCGAAGGGATAACTCACTCCCGAAGTAAGTTCATCTACTTGAGCATTTCCGTCGAAGCATCTCGCCTTAGTATCTAGCAACTAATCGTTTCCCCCTAAGTCTATTAAGATATTAAGGTGCAATAAGCATACTGTGCCAGCAGTAGCTTGGCACAGAATATAGAAAACTGTAAAACATGCTATATAGGGAAAATAATGCCAAGGCATTTTTTATTATTAAAAACTACACATGAAAACAGCGTTCAAACGCAAACATCCCCCACCAACTGTAAAAGTTTAGTTCATGGTGGGGGTATCCATCCAAAAACCATAATCGTATCTCAACACCATCATCATTAAAAAGAAAAACAATTTAAAACAAAAAGAATGGATTAGAAGAGGGTCCATCGATGTAGCCCTTCAAGGTCCAAGCTCTCGGTCAAGCTAGTTGAACCACGTCTCCTTGGTGCAGCCTTCTTCTCAATTCGATCGTCTTTTCCAATCCCCCTCCTTCGATGATCGATCTTCTTTTCTTCTTTAAATAGGCAAGCACGAGACGCCTATGATAAGCCTTGAAATTTGAATTTTGAATGCGCAAGGGATAAGGGATGTGATAATCTTATCCTATATTTGAATCCTAGGGCTGACATCATTAAGATCCAATAGCTACTCAGTCGGGCATCAAACTCCTCTTCTTTGCCAACCGGTGCTTTGGCAATTTTTGGTCCATCACTTCCAACAGTAACTTGGCATTCTCTCTGGCATTCCTTCCTTTCTATGCTATTTTGCTCTGCCAAACTTGTTCTTCTCTGTTGAGCCTACAATAATACCAACAAAGCAACCCTTCACACTGGCATAACACAATTCTTAGCTCATTATGCAAATGCATGAATTTTAAGGCTAAATGCAAATAAACACACTTAAAGGCAAGCAAAGACAATGTGAAATAAGCATAAGACTTAGTACTTTTGATGAGTTAACACACCCCCAAACCTAGCTCATTGCTTGTCCTTAAGTAATGCAAATAAGCTAAAAACACAATTGTGAAAATAGTACCTCGACAAAATTTTGATCGGAATGCCAACACGTGCTGGTAAGCAGAATGAAGCTCTAGTTCTGTCCTCAGATATCTTAGTCGAATAATGCCAAGCAGGTAGTAAATTCAAGTGCAGCAATATAACTCTAGTCTAGGGCATGACAAGTGCACAAAGTGTAGGCAATATACATCAAGTATCCATTTACTCCCTTAGTCAAATTTAGTACCCAAACTCAGAATTTTTCTTTTATTCCTGCCAAGGGGTTCTTTTTTTAACTGGCATTAAATTAGGGTTCGTGTCATGGCACTGTTTGGCGTGAGTAATAAGAGGGGGCATACCACGAATCCACACGTTAGTCCAGACTACATCACTAAGCTAACCCATTACACTCATACCCTTAAAGTTTTTGACCTGAGCACTAACGAGGGAGTTCCACCAAGCCCCAGGCTACCTATTATCTCTAAGGCAAATGAGTGTTCCATTTTTTCTTGCCTTGGCAAAACATTGTTGCCTTATTAATTTCTTTTACCCTGGCATAATCTCTTTTTTAGCTTAGTTTCAAAAATTCTAAGTTTGCTTAGGAACTAGATGCATACTACGTGTTAAGTGAAAGTCAACTCCTTAAGCTAGAGATTAATTGCCAAGCAGACCTGGCATTACTATTTTGCCGGCATAGGCAACTAAAGATTAAAAAAATTCCTTCATCAGACAGACTACCCTAGAACACATTAAACTTGCCTAACAACATGTTAACATTCTTCAAAATTTGACCGAGGCAAAATTTTCCTTTTTCTTTTTTTAGTGGTTCAGTATGTATGACATTAATATAGGCATGGAAATAGAAATCTAAACATGAATGGCATGGCATAAATGTCAGACAACACACACTCCCAAACCAAAGATGTGCATTGTCCTCAATGCATGAAAACAACACATATATACAAATAACAGAAAAATAAAATGCATGAACATGTGAAATGTAAAGAAGTTTAGGAAGAAGAGGACTCCCCTATAGAGACTTCAGCTCGTGTAATGCGGGTTTTTCTCTTGATAAATGTCCCACGATCAGGGGTCATTCTTTTCCTTCCTTTTGTGCTTAGCTTTGAGGGAGCAGTGGAAGCTCCAACTTCCTTGATAATTTGCACTGGCTCTGACGCGACAGGAGCAGCAGTGGCATCAGACGGTTCAGGTGTTGTGGCAAGTTTCTTCTAGACTTCTTCTTTTGATTCTGGCGGTGTTTCTGTCTTGGCAGATTCAACTTGAACTGGCAAAACTGGGATGGTGCCTTCTGAGTGTGTCGGGTTATGAACTGAGTGAGGGCTATCTGGCATGGCATCACTGCTGGCAAAGAGCTCGTCAAGGAATTTAGGGAAGGTTGGCATAACTCCTGGAGACATACTCACAAAGGTCTCCTTGATAGCAATATCCCTGGCATGAAAGTAATGTCAGAGCTCTACATTTTGCTCCTCAGCTCTCTCCAATTTCTGGAGAATGATCCTCTGGCGGTGGTGGATCTGGGAGAGTAGTGCCACTGAACTAGCTGGCATGGGAGCATCAGGATTTACCTTCGGCACCTTAGGCTCTTGGGCGTTGATTCCTTAGCCTTTCCCTTGCCTATGTCTTTCAACTAAGGTGGCAGTGAGTTGCCTCCATAGGGCGGCCGTGATTGTTGTTCCCTTGATTATTTGGGCTTTATCCGTAGCAAGCTTGGGCACACAATGTTGCATGCAAATTGTAACACCCCTTCCCGTATCCATCACTAAATACGAGTCAGAGATGTCACATGACACTTTATAAAAAAATCACTCTTAAAGATTGGTAAAATTTTGTTTTTAATACATTAAAACACAAAATCGGAGCTCATTTTACCTTTCAAAAATAACAAAATGACTATTTAATAAATAATAGACTCTGAACCAAAATAGACAATTTCATTTCATTTATACAAGCCACTAAAATTAATCAAAAACCTCAAGGAAGATGTCATTACTATGGTAGCTTGATGAAATTTTCTAAACTTGATGTAACGCTTTGCTTACTCCAATATCTTGAACCACCTACATGTGCAAAATCAAACACATGCTAAGTACGAACTTAGTGAGGAAATTCGTAAACTATTTAGTTAAATCATGTGATCATACATTACATTATATCATATGACAATGCAATACAATTCCCTGCAAAATGGCAAGCGATCCTAGTACAGTTTATATCATAACATAAAACAAATATAAGTATCGTGCTGTCAGTATTCATCAATCATCAGGTAGTCATTTATAGTATAACATTCTTTAAAGATAGCCCAAAGTATGTAATATGAGATCAAGGTACTCGAGTCACACGAATAAGACTCCAGAATGTCTAACGTGAACATGTAAATGAGTACGTACTCGATGACGCTCTTTGCTCCTCATAAAAGCACCTCGTTAGTGCCATTAGCACTATGGGCGTGGATCCCCAGGGTGCACACCAAGGGCTTGGGTCCCCAAGGTGTATGTGACACCATCGTAGTCACAAAAACATGAAATCATATCATAACTTAAGTGATGCAGCTGCTAAGGACTATATGGCATGCCAATTATACCATGGACTCTCATAAATAAATACTTGGGCATTTCATTTCATTATCAATCAATCTGCATCATTCATGTAAACGGGCAATTCACATCCTATATTTCATCATAATTTTTCATATGTACTTGTCATTACTGTATTATGCATCACATTGATTATTCCAGTATATCATAATCAAAGTCTGTAACATGACTAAAATAGTTATCGTAGAGGTGACCATGTACTTTACATGCAACACTTTCTATCATGTTCAAAATAACATACCAACATACTTATCAGGTAATTTTTATCATACAGTGTTAATAATTTTATCATGTCCATTATTTTGCCACTTGAAGACAAATTATAATTTCTGATCAGTTTATAACTTTTAAACAATGCATTTTCATATTTAGATCAGGGTTGACTTATCGCAGATCTTTCCTTTTATAATTAACATACATATAAATGTTGCACTCACCTTGGTCACTTAACACAATGCCTCACTAAGTCCTAGTTCGATCCTTTCCTTCATAGTACCTCGAACCTTCTTTGATTCGGACTTGACTTCATTAATCACATGAATACAACAAAATATTTGTTAGATTCAAATCTATCAATACCTTAAACATGTTGTCTAAAATAATCATTCAAATATAAAATTTCCAAATATTTTTCATGTAATACCCCTTACCCGGTCTAGGCGTAAACCGGTTTAAGAAGTGTTACTGAACAAACATTCCATCAAACATATGATGTCTTAGCACTTCTCAACAAAGCATGCAACCAGAAATCAGGGTGATTTAAAACTTTTTAGTAACTTTCAAAGATCAAAATCCAAAATACATTTCATGTTCAAACAAGTATGCTCACACATTACGCATAACACTCTATTTGATAGTTCATAGCATATCCTTTATTTGATAAACTTCCAATATACGAAGCTCACTTATAGATAAATTAAGAAAGGTTAAGACTATTCTTAAAGGTTCTAATAACAAGTTTTAGCTATTCAAAGTTTTTGGATCTAATCAGGTTCATGTTTACCATTCGAACGGTTCAGAGAGAAAATACTATAACAACGACTCTTTTAGTGGTCTAATACAATCATTCGAATATAAAATTTCCAAATATTTTTCCTTTCTTCCTTGTATTGTTCAAAAAACAATTATGGTCCTTAGTAACCAATTTGAACTTCCAATAATTCTCCCGAGCTTGCTAACTAACATTTAAATACAAAATGTTTCAAATTCCATTTTCTGACAAATTGCACTACCTTCAAAGATTTACTTATACATGGAAGAATACATATTGGATCTTAGTTTTCTTTATACTATAGAAACTAGATCCGATAATGGTTCTAACGGTATAAGACACATAAATTATCAAAATCTACCAAAATTATAAAAATTCTTTACATTCATATCACAGAGCTATCCAGGCCGAAATTACTGTGTAATTTTTCTGACCTTCTTTCGAATAAAAATCTATATCTTTTAACACCAAACTCGAAATCAGTTTCCATTTGTTGGATACGAAACTAGACTAAAAAATCTTTACAACGGTATAAAATTCATCATTTAACCATTTTTATAGAATTTATGGCAAATTTTAAAACTTATTGTCATAATTCAAATTCCAACATAACTTTGCATAAATAACTTCTAATTTACACCAACTGCTCCTTATTTCTTTACTTGTCAATTTAGTCTCATTACTTTACTTTGAATGACTAGAATAAAGCTTGTATTCATATGTTCTCTTTACATCCTTCATCAAAATAGGCTTAAACCTTTACTTCTCTAATTTCTCTTGATTTGTCGAGATAGTCACCAAAATTTCAAATATAAGGACTCAAGCTTCTTAACTTTGCAAATTAGTCCTCCAATCAACATTACTACCTTAATTCCATCATTTTAACTAAAAATCATATTTACTCCTTCTACATATCCTCTTTGCCGAATAGACCATTCAAGTTTGACAATTTGTCAAAATGGTCACTAATGTGATTAATTGTCAGTTTAGCATTCTAACTTCATTTTCATGTCTCTAATATCATTAATAATATAAATACACATCAAATTCATAAAAATCAGTTCTGGTCCCTTAATTTTGAAGCTTCCTGAGATGGTCCCTATGGATTTAACTTAGGTTTTACTTCCAAACAATAAGTCAAGCTTACTAGATCATTAATCCAACATCAAAAACCCTAAGTTAGACTTGAATCCATAAACCCTAATCTTCTCTATACAAACCGAAATATGTAGGTTTTAAATCCCAACTCAATAACATGATTCTTACTTAAAATCAACCATGAATGTATAAAATCATAAAAGCCCCAATTTGTTCATATACCTTAATTTCTTCCTTATATCAAATATCAATATCATCAACCAAGCAAGTATTCTATGAATTAATTACATCAAAAGATAGAGCTCAAAGACTAGAACAACTTTGTAGTTCGAAAGATTACATTAAAACCGAGATTTGGGGCTTAAATCGAGCTTGTAAAAAAATTTCTTCTTTTTCTCTTCACCAATGTTTTGGAGAGTATTTTTGCTGATAATTCCTTCATATTTCATATATTTAAGACACTTGTATCATTAAAATGAATTTTTAATTCAATAAATTTCACTTAGTTGGATTCTAATCAGCCACTATTCATCCATAAAAGAAATCTCAAAATTCCCTACATGTCCCTTTTGGGAAAAATGACCAAAACGCACTTTACTGATCAACTTACTCAAAAATTGCTATTCCATGTCATTTCGATTGATTTAAATTTTTTCCGATCTCTTTTAACGTCCAAATATCCATAAAATGATTTTATGACTCTTCTAAGGTCCATGTAACTATCTCTAAAATTTTAGCTAGATCCAATTATCCGAATATTTTTTTGAACTTTATCACTTTATTTCCATTAATACAAACTTCGTACGAAAATCCAAGTAACACGAAAACGTCATTCTTGGGGGTAAACTATTCATTTAAGGGGTTAAAATACATAACTTTTGAAAATTACACGTTAATCCCTAAATTTTTCTAAAGTTTATACTTTAGCCACAAAACTTTCAAAATTTACATTTTGGTCACTAGCCAAAAATTGGGATATTACAATTTTCTCCCCCTAAGAAAATTTTTCCTCAAATTTTTAACATGTACCTGGTTCAAAAAGGTGAGGAAACTGCTTTCTCATATCTTCTTTTTTTCCCAAGTTATTTCCTCAATTTTATGATTTCGCCAAAGAGCTTTAACAAGCGGAATCGACTTATTCCTTAGTTTTTTTTACTCTATGTGCTAGTATCTTTACTGGTACTTCCTCGTAAGTCAAATCTAGCTGAATCTCTATTTCCTTCGGGTTAATGACATGTCAAGAATCTGATCGATACTTCCTGAACATTGATACATGGAATACATTGTGAATCTTGTCCATTTCCAGAGGTAAAGCTAGTTGATAAGCTATCGGACCAACTCTTTTCAAAATCTTATATGGTCCAATAATTCTCAGACATAGCTTCCCTCTTCGTAAAAATCATAACACCTTCTTCCAAGGTGAAACTTTTAAGAAATACTTTATCCTTAACTTCATATTAAATATATTTTCTTTCAAGATTAGCATATAATTTTAATCATTCTAAAGAAATTCTAAGATTGCTTCGAACCATTCTTATTTTATTCTTCACTTCCCAAAATAAATCAGATCCAATCACCTTTTAGTTCTCTTTTTAGCTCATTATCATCGGGGATATAAATTACCCCTTGATAATATGAACATCCTTTAGACTTAACATCAAAATCTTTAGTTTTTTCCTTTTTACCTTACTGAATTCTTTTCAGGCATATCTTATCTCTCATCTGTAAATCTTTCATCCGATTTGTCAATGTATACTTGAGTTGAAGCTATGTAATCAATACACTATCTTCTTCCAAAAATAATTGGGCATTCAATGCTTATAAGGAAAAGAATTACTTTCAGCAAGATACATCAACTACTACTTTAGCCTTATTACATCAATATACATCCCAACCTATTATGGGATGTATCATTAAATAACATGGAATCCTTATTAACTTCATATTGTATTAATACTAGTGCTATCATCTTAACTTTCTTAGGATCTACTTAGATCCTCTTTGTTGAGACAATGTGACCTGAAAATGCAACTTGAATTAATAAAATTCACATTTGAGTAACTTTGCATACAACAACCTTTCCCACAAGGCTTATATCATTATTCATAAATGTTTATCACATTCTTCTTTCATACTACACTTTTGATAAGCCATTTTTATACTTGATTGATAGCTGTTAGTGTAAGAAATTTCATCTAGTGGCACATACTTTTTCCAAAAGCCTTCAAACTCAATCAAATAGAAAGTATACATATCATTCAAAATCTGAATTAATCTTTTAGATTGTTCTTCCTTCTATGGATGCAAAGTAATGTTGAAATTATGTCGAGTCTCTAAAGTCTTATGCAAGAAACTCCAAAATCTAGAGATAATCTTGGTTATTAATCACACACAATGAAAATAGGTACATCACGTCACTTTATAGTACTTCAGATTTATCGCTCAGCATATTTATTAATTACCAATTGTTTCAATCTGTCCACAATTACCCAAATCGAATCATATTTAATCAGTATCATTGGTAACCTAGTTATGAAATCCATCATAATTCTTCTCCACTTCCACTAGGGGAATGGAAATATGTTACCACATTTCTGAAGGTACTTAATGTTTCACTTCTAGTTGCTAGTCTGTCAAGCATGTAGCCATAAATTCAGTTACTATCTTTTTTATTTTTGGACATCAATATTTGCTCTTCAGACCTAGATACCTCTTATTCCTTTCTGGATGCATCGTCAAGAACATGTTATTTTTCTCAAACATCCAACATACTTAACTTTGAAGTTTTTATTTTCACCATTTTCAATTTGTTCTAATCTTGGAAACATTTTTCATCTTTCAACTCAAAATCTTTAATTCGACCTAAATGAATAGGTCTAAACTAAAGTTTTGTAATTAACATACCAATCTTTTTCCAATACAATTGCATATTCATTGCTCTTAAATTAAATAATATCTTCCAACTACGTGCATTGGTTACTATATTTGCTTTTTCAAGATAGTAGTCAATCACAACATCATAATCCTTAAGAAGTTCGATCGACCTTCTTTGCCTCATGTTCAACTCCTTTTGAGTTAGCAGATATTTTAAACTTTTATGATCTGTGTGAATGTAGCATCGCTCACCATATAGATAATGGCACCATATCTTTTAAGCAAATACAACTGCTACTAACTCTAAATCATGAGTAGGATAATTCCTCTCATGCTTCTTTAAGTTGCCTTGAAGCATAGGCCACCACTTTTCCTTCTTGCATAAGTACGCATCCCAAACCATTATGAGAAGCATCGCTATAAACCACATAATCTCTGCCCGATTCTGGTTGTACTAGCACCAGGGCTTCTGTTAAGATCATTTTTAATGTCTCAAAACTTTCTTGGCACTTATCCGTCCAAATAAATGGTACATCTTTCCTCAATAGCTTGGTCAGTGGGGAGGCAATTATTGAGAATTTCTTTACAGACCTTCGATAATAACCAGCAAGTCCCAAGAAACTTCAAATCTCGAAAACATTCTTTGGAGTTTTTCATTCAACTATAGCTTGTACTTTCTTGGGATCTACTCTTATCCCCTTTGCCGAAACCACATGGCCAAGAAAAGCAACTTCCGGCAACCAAAATGCACACTTTGATAGCTTAGCATACAACTTCTTTTCTCGAAGGGTCTGAAGAACAATGTGAAGGTGGGCATCATGTTCTTCCTTTGTCTTTGAATAAACTAAAATATCATCGATGAATACCATCAAAAATTGATCCAAGTAAGGTTGAAATACTCGGTTCATCAGATCTATGAACGCCGCAGGAGTATTTGTTAAACCAAACGACATCACTACAAACTTATAGTGTCCATACCAAGTTTGAAAAGCTATCTTCAGACTATCTTCTTCCTTGATCTTTAACTGGTGATACCTCGATTGAAGATCAATCTTAGAATAATATAGTTGCGCCTTTTAACTGATCAGAAAGATCATCAATCTTTAGAAGAGGATACTTATTCTTTACTGTCACCTTATTTAACCGGCGGTAATCTATGCATAATCGCATGGATCCATCTTTTTTACAACTAACACTAGTGCGCCCCAGGGTGACATACTTGGCCATATAAAATCTCGATCTAACAATTCTTGCAATTGTACCTTTAACTCCCGAAACTAGGTTGGAGCCATTCTATACGGGGCCATTGATATAGGCGCAGTACCTGGTAACACTTCTATTTTGAATTCCACCTCTCGATCTGGAGGAAATCCTGGTAACTCATTTGGGAATATATCTGGATACTCTCAGACAGTCAGAATATCTTCCAATTTAACCTCAGAAACTCAAGTATCCACTACATTTGCTAAGAAAGCTTGGCAGCCTTGTAGCAACAGTTTCTTGGCAGAAACAGCTAAAATTACATTGGATAAGGGATTTACCCTTCCAACTACTATTATCTCCGTGCCTTCTGAGTTCCTCAATATTAATCGCTTTAAGCGATAATCCACAATGGCATGGTAGGAATATAACCAATTCATGCCCCCCCAATAATCACAATTCATAAAAGGCAACTCTATTAAGCTTACTAAAAATTTGATTTTGTTGAATTACTAACGAGTAATTCTTATAAATTTGACTTACCCTTGTACTATATCCCAAGAGATAAGTTACCATCATATTGATCTCTTCTCTTTTTTTCGATCATCACAACGAAGCTCTTTATCATCATCTTATATTTGTTAAACCAATAGCCTATCAACACTAGTTTTCCTTCAATATCTTACCTGAAGTCCAACACTTCAAGACTTCCCAGCTCTTTAGTAATAAAAGTCTAAGGAACTTGGGATTGAATTTCCTCTAAAATCATATCCAGGGTTCGGAATAACAAACCTCGGTTTAACTAGGCATTTCTAACTTCACCAGCACTTTAACATCATATTGAGTGGAAAGTGGTTAATATCTAACCTTGTTACTACTTTTATGGGCCTCATTCTTACCCAACTGTTTTATCGCTAAACACAATCTATCAACTTTGAACATCTATAACTTTATACAATCAAATCAACAAGCAATTGCATCGAGTCACTCAAGCATCCAAACAGTAACAATGACATCCTAGTGGCATGTATACACTTATTGACTAACAACAAGCTTAGTTGGATCCAGAACCGGCTAAACCTGTAGCTCTGATACCAATAAATGTAACACCTTCTTCCCGTATCCAACACTGAATACGAGTCAGAGATGTCACATGACACTTTATAAAATAATTCACTCTTAAAGATTAGTAAAATTTTGTTTCTAATAAATTAAGACACAAAATCAGAGCTCCTTTTACCTTTCAAAAATAACAAAATGACTATTCAATAAATAATAGACTCTAAACCAAATTAGACAATTTCATTTCATTTATACAAGCCACTAAAATTAATCAAAAACCTCAAGTAGGATGTCATTACTATGGTAGCTTGATGAAATTCTCTGAACTTGATGTAACGCCTTGCTTACTCCAATATCTTGAACCACCTACATGTGCAAAATCAAACACACGCTAAGTACAAACTTAGTGAGGCAATTAGTAAACTATTTAGTTAAATCATGTGATCATACATTACATTATATCATATGACAATGCAATACAATTCCCTGGAAAATGGCAAGCGATCCCAGTACAATTTATATCATATCATAAAACAAATATAAGTATCATGCTGTCAGTATTCATCAACCATCAGGTAGTCATTTATAGTATAACATTCTTTAAAGATAGCCCAAAGTATGTAATATGAGATCAAGGTACTCGAGTCACACGAATAAGTCACAAAAGTGTCTAACGTGAACATGTAAATGAGTACGTACTCGATGACGCTCTTTTCTCCTCATAAAAGCACCTCGTTAGTGCCATTAGCACTATGGGCGTGGATCCCCAGGGTGCACACCAAGTGCTTGGGTCCCCAAGGTATATGTGACACCATCGTAGTCACAAAAACATGAAATCATATCATAACTTGAGTGATGCAGCTGCTAAGGACTCTATGGCATGCCAATTATACCATGGACTCTCATAAATAAATACTTGGCATTTCATTTCATTATCAATCATCATCATTCATGTAAACGGGCAGTTCACATCCTATAGTTCATCATAATTTTTCATATGTACTTGTCATTACTGTATTATGCATCACATCGATTATTCCAGTATATCATAATCAAAGTCTGTAACATGACTGAAATAGTTATCTTAGAGGTGACCATGTACTTTACATGACACATGGTCTATCATGTTCAAAATAACATACCAATATACTTATCAGGTAATTTTTATCATACAGTGTTAATAATTTTATCATGTCCATTATCTTGCCACTTGAAAACATAAATTATAATTTCTGATTAGTTTATAACGTTTAAACAATGCATTTTCATATTCAGATCAGGGTTGACTTATCGCAAGTCTTCCCTTTTATAATTACATACATATAAATGTTGCACTCACCTTGGCCTCTTAACACAATGCCTCACTAAGTCCTAGTTCGATCCTTTCTTTCATAGTACCTCAAACCTTCTTTGATTCAGACTTGACTTCATTGATCACGTGAATATAGCAAAATATTTGTTAGATTCAAATCTATCAATACCTTAAACATGATGTCTAATATAATCGTTCGAATATAAAATTTCCAAACATTTTTCATGTAACACCCGTTACCGATTCTAGTAGTAAACCGATTTAAGAAGTGTTACTGAACAAACATTCCATCAAACATATGGTTTCTTAACACTTCTTAACAAAGCATGGAACCATAAATCAGGGCGATTTAAAACTTTTTAGTAACTTTCAAAGATCAAAATCCAAAATACATTTCATGTTCAAACAAGTATGCTCACACATTACACATAACACTCCATTTGATAGTTCATATCATATCCTTTATTTGATAAACTTCCAATATACGAAGCTCACTTATAAATAAATTAAGAATGTTTAAGACTATTCTTAAAGGTTCGAATAACAAGTTTTAGCTATTCAAAGTTTTTGGGTCTATTCAGGTTCATGTTTACCATTCGAACGATTAAGAGAGAAAAATACTATAACAATGACTCTTTTAGTGGTTTAAACTTCAATTTTAATCTTTTAAGGTTCATAACAAATTAGGCAAACCAGATTAATTCATCGGTGAGACAATTTAAAACCCTTAGCTTATTAACCATATCCTTGTGATTCCAATACCATCTTATTCGAATTAGTACATAAGAGACAATGAAGATCCATAGATCGTTTCCTTATGGCTAATTTGACTAATATAAGGTACTAAACATTATTTAATCCTATAGAATTTATACTAGCTTATTTAAACAATCATTTACCCTGCATGTATAAATCATTCAAGGCTTTTAAACCTTAAGACTCATTCCTTGACTTCCAACATATTATACTTAACAAAACTTTGCAGATATTCATTATTTGAACCAATCAAGTAATACCTGGTAAAATACTTAACAAGTCAAGAAATCAAGCAACCACCCAATGACCTACCTTCCTAGATGGTTTGACTAGCATAATCAACTTCTATAGTCATAACCAATTAATCAATCCTCTTATAGCATAACAAACATTTTAATTTTATCCTTTAATCTTATTCGAACTATATAGGTGTCCTACCATTCATTCATGATCTTAACTCATTCAAATACTATAACTGGCATAACTTATTCAATAAGAAGGCATTCAAATATATCTCTATCATAGCTTAGCTATCTAGCAACTATTCGATTACCATACTAAACAAAACTTAGCCAACCAACAACCAAAGAGCATAATAGGCCTTTACAAATAGGGGTAGCTACTTAAGAAACTTATACACATATGATATCAAAGATTTAACTAAATGCATTATGCATGGCCAACGATTATGTGCCACCATCTAGGAGTCCTTTAAGGAAATACAAGACATACATTTCGACTTCCTGTGATCTTGTCCAACCTCAAAAGCTAACCGAAAGCGAACTTAACCTGAAAGACAGTGAAAGGATGAATAAGTATGATTACTTAGTGAGGTAGCTTAAAGCAACTAAAGCATGAAACAATAATTCATCCTTTCACCTAGGTCTATTAATCATATACACATAATTCCAAGCTTGGACAAGAAGCTAGCCATTTTAGGACAAGACATTCAATCAAGCAATTATACTTATACATGGGTGATTCGAACTAGGCATGTTCATATATATATATATATATATATATATATAGGTATTCGATTAGAGCATAACTATACACCCAATTAGATACTCACTAATCAATAGAAAGACATTACTTACTATGCAAAACCTTACAATAATTCCTTAATTTAACTTATAAACTTTCTTGGTTTCTTCTTTAATATAGCTTATCAATATGTAGGTTACTTATCTATTTGTAACACCCCCTTCCCGTATTCGTACACCGGTAAGAGTCGAAAATATTATGACTTCTTTAATAAAAACGAGGTAATTTAAAAAAAAATTTAGGAAAACTTCTTAATGGTCACCCATCCTAAAATTTCTCTAACCCAAGCACGCTTAACTCTATTTATTCGAGTTCCAATTATAAATCAATTATCTTAGCATACAACTCATCACCTGAGTTTACTCTTAACTTTGTATCTTTCCAGAAACACCAATTACCATGAAACCCTGCCGAACTTTAAAGGCCAATCACAACTCAAATAGGTTTATCAAGTATACATGCCACTATAATAATCAAACCTCAATTAGGATGTCATTACTGTGATTACCTGTTGAGCTTTCCAATATTGATGCAATGCTCTTCTCACTCTTATCTTGATTTACCTACGTGTGCACAATCAAACACACGCTAAGTACGAACTTAGTGAGGAAATAAAGGAAATTAATAACAATAATTTAAAATTTATTCTACTTCATGGCTATGTTTATATAACATGATATATATATGCCAAAGCATCAACTTTCACATTGCATTAGTAATGATTTACTATATGCTAATGTCATAAGACTTTCATGCTTGTCCATTTGTCATAATATGTCATATATGCATAAATGCATCATGATCACTAGACATTTATTACCATCATGTTAATCATATATTAACATAATATAAACCAGATATAAATTTCTTACCAATATACTTGCCATTTATTCCAAAAGCTTATAAGCTTGTTCACATGTTTATCTTTTATTAACCAATAAACCATAGCCCAAATATAAGCCTATGAGGACCCCGGGTACACGAGTTAAATATGCACCGAAGTGCTAATACACATAAGGTCGTGCCCACCATCTGCACATTTATAAGGTCGTGCCCACCATCTGCACATTTATAAGGCAGTGCTAACCATCCACACATTTATAAAGCAATGCTAACCATCCACACTAAGTGTCTTTTATATACACTATAGTGCTAAACCGAGTATGCAGCATGCTGCTGGACTCTATGGCATGCCAACTATACCCTGTCCCTCAATGACTTACTTAGGCATATTTTCCATATTTATTTCATCCATGGCAATGTATACCAACATAATTTAATAGTGGGCAGTTCATACCCGAAATACATTCGTATATAACTAGTGATCCATGCATTTATATTCAACTTTTGACATATTTAAAATATGTCAAATATATGATCAATGACATAAATATCATGCCAATATATAAACAAGGTAGACTCATCGCAAGTCTTACTTATGCTGTATAAAACATCCATGTATCATGTTATGTATGCATTGCACTCACCTTGGCCACTTAACACAATGCCTCACTAAGTCCTAGCTCGATCCTTTCTTTCATAGTACCTCGAACCTTCTTTGATTCAGACTTGACTTCATTAATCACATGAATAAAATAATATATTAAATCTAACAATACCTTAAACATGTTGTCTAATATAATCATTCGAATATAAAATTTCCAAATATTCTTCCTTGTATTGTTCAAAAACTCATTATGGTCCTTAGTGAGCAATTTGAACTTCCATTAATTCTTCCGAGCTTGCTAACTAACATTTGAATACAAAATGTTTCAAATTTCATTTTTTGACAAGCGCTACCTTCAAAGATTTACTTATACAGGGCAGAATACATATTGGATCTTAATTTATTTTATACTGAAGAAACTAGATTCGATAACGGTTCTAACGGTATAATCCACATAAATTAATAAAATCTACAAAAATTATGAAAAATCGCTGAATTCACGTCACAGACTATCCAGGCAGAAAACTGCTCTATAATTTTTCTGACCTTCATTCAAATAAAAATTAATATCTTTTAACTCAGAATTTGAAATCAGTTTCCGTTTGTTGGAAACGAAACTAGACTAACCATTCTTTCCAACGGTATAAAATTCATCATCTAACCATTTTTGTAGAATTTATGGCAAAATTTTAAACTTACTGCCATAATTCAATTCCAACATAACTTTCCATAAATAACTTCTAATTTACACCAACTTCTCCCTATTTCTCTACTTGTCAATTTAGTCCCATCACTTTGCTTCAAATGACCAGAATAAATCTTGTATTCATATGTTCTATTTACATCCTTCATCAAAATATGCTCAAACCTTTACTTCTCTAATTTCTCTTGATTTGTCGAGATGGACACCAAATTTCAAATATAAGGATTCAAGCTTCTTAACTTTGCAAATTAGTCCTCCAATCAACATTACTACCTTAATTCCATAATTTTAACTAAAAATCAGATTTACTCCTACATATCCTCTTTGCCGAATAGACCATTCAAGTTTGACAATTTGTCAAAATGGTCACTAATGTGATTAATCGTTGGTTTAGCATTCTAACTTCATTTTCATGTCTCTAACATTATTAATAATATAAATACACATCAAATTCAATAAAAAATTAGATCTAGTCCCTTAATTTTGAAGCTTGCCGAAATGGTCCCTATGCATTTAACTTAGGGTTTTGCTTCCAAACAACAAATCAAGCTTACTAGATCATTAATCCAACATCACAAACCCTAAGTTAGACTTGAATCCATAAACCTTAATCTTCTCTATGCAAACCGAAATATGTAGGGTTTAAATCCCAATTCAATAACATGATTCCAACATCATACAAGCATGATTCTAACTTAAAATCAACCATAGATTCATAAAATCATAAAAGCCCCAATTTGTTCATAAACCCTAATTTCTTCCACATATCAAATCTCATCAACCAAGCAAGTATTATATAAATTATTTACATCAAAAGATAGAGCTCGAAGAGTAGAACAACTTTGTAGTTCGAAAGATTACCTAAAAACCGAGATTAGGGGCTTAAATCGAGCTTGGAAATTTCCCTTTTCTTTCTCCTCTTTCTCCATGGTTTATGGCTGGAAAAGATGAACATTTTTTCAGCTTTTTCTACTAAATTACACTTGTAACTATTAAATGAATTTTAAATTCATTTAAATAGTGAAATTACCAATTTAGCCTTTAAATCCAATGGCTAATTTAATATCATCCAAAATCAAGGGCCAAGATGAAATCCATGTATATTTCATCTTCCAAAAACGTCCTCAACATTTTAAAAATATTTCAAAATTGATATCCTTGCCAAATGACCAATTTGCCCTCTAACTAGTCTTTATTTACTAGTTTGTTTCAAAATTGCCATTCCATTATAATATAACTAAATTAGTTCCTTCTCAACTGACCACTATTCCATAAATATCATTTTATGATTTTCCATGGCTTATGGAACAATCTCTAAAATTTCAATTCAATCTGATTTCTCGATATTCACTAAATACTTCTACTACGATTTTACCTTTACCGAGCTATCGGATCTATTTCGAAAATTCTATATTTCCATAATGTACCTCATGTCATCATCCTTCATCCAATGGCCTAGATTTAATCTTGAGCTAGTAGTTACCATCCTTGCCCTTATAATTTTCCAAAATTACGATCTTGCCATTTTCCATCCAACGACTTATATTTAACATGGAAAATCAACTTAAATCCAAGGGTTCATATTCTTCCAACACAAAGAAAATATCTTAGACATGTAAAATGACATAATTAACCTTGCCTTATCATCCTTCAAAATATCCTGGATATTCGGTCCGATCTGATTATTAGAATATTTTTCTAAACTTTATCGCTTTATAGTCATTAATACAAACTCCGTACGAAAAATCTGGGTAAAATGAAAACATCATTCTTGGGGGTAAACTATTCATTTACGGGAGTAAAATACATAACTTTTGAAAATTACAATTTAATCCCTAAACTTTTCCTAAGTTTATTCTTTATCCACAAAACTTTCAAAATTTACATTTTGGTCACTAGCCAAAAATTGGGATATTACACTATTACTTATCAAACAAGTTATCAGCTTAATAAGTCATGATCAAGTTTACTTATCTATCAAATATAGCATATCATAGACTTATGTTATTTTCATATAAGAAAACAAGCATAGCATCACATCCATGATATTGCTAATTCATGAGTAGTCATATATATATATATATATATATATATATATACACACACACAACAGTCCAATACGTACTTGTATCTATGTTCAAAACAGTCCAGAATTTATATGTATACTACATATGTTCAAACAGTTCAATACATACTTGTCTACATCCAAAACAGTCCAGAATTTATATGTATACGTACATATGTTCAAAATAGTTCTATAACACCATTAACGTATAATCGTAAGCCGAATATACATTAAAGATGTTACGGAGTCATTGAAAGAAATCTTGACTTGTAATTTTTTTTATATACCAAAATTCATCTTGCAGTTTAACCCTTCCTCGGTTTTAAATTAAAAACTATGTCAGTCTATAGCAGCTAGTTTTGACCCTGAATTGATTTATAAAATTCATAATTGAGCTATTGAAATAAATATATAATTCAGGGTGAAAACTATGTACACTGCCTAGACCCTTTCTTGATTTTCAAATTTTTACGCGATCAGGGTTAAACAACATTTAACTACGTCAAAATTCATAGTTATTAATAGCAAACCATTTCTTTAAGTCCATACTTCCATGACAATGTATAAATACGTTATAAACTTAGACTTACAAAACAGTTTACCCACTTAAAATATTACATGCCCACTAGTCTATCAAATTATGTTAAAGATATGCGTACTGTACTTACAGATAGTAACTTGATCTTCCCAATTAACAGCTCCTCCTTGCTAGTCTATTTTCGGAAAACCTACATGTGAAATAAAACACACGCTAAGTACAAACTTAGTGAGGCAATGATCTTATTTATCAAAACATAAAATAAAGCAATGCATGTTATACATTAACCTAGCGTAGTTTCTGTCTAAGGTAGTATCGTACTAACAAGGTTCACATACTTAGTCAATATTCATGTGCAAGTCATAATTTTTCTAACTTAGTCTAGTTTCCAATACCCCATCATTATCAAGTAAATCATATGCATGGCATAGCTCATATACATGGCATATTTCATACACATGGCATAATTCACATGCATGACATGATTTATATATATATGACATAATTCACATACATAATATACTTCATATACATGGCATAATTCATATATATATGGCATGAATTATATACATGGCAGAATCCATATGCGTGTCATAATTCATATACGTGGCATGATTCATAAACGAAACATCATTCATATACATGACTTAATTCATATACATAACATGATACGTGTACATAGCATAATTTATATGCATGGCATAATTCATATACGTAACATAATTTGTATACATGGTATGATTCATATGCATAGCATATTTCATAAATATGTGACATTCTTCGTATACATGACATAATTCATGTACTTGGCATGATTCATATACTTGATTTAACTCATATACATGGCATGTTCCGTATTCATGGCATGGTTCAAATACATGACATATTTCATATACATGACATGGTTCATATACGTAACATGATTTGTTTACATGACATGATTCATTTACGTGACATGATTCGTTTATCACTGCCCAAAGTATGCTATATGAGATCGAGGTACGCAAGTCATCTTGAAATGACACCGTAGTGTCTAACGTGAACGTGAAGATGAGTACGTACTTGGTGACGCTCTTTTCTCCCCATAAACATGAAGCACCTCGATAGTGCACTCGGGCACAATGGGCATGGATCCCCACGGTGCATGTGACACAATCATTTTGTCACAATATCTCTTTGATAACATGAACATGAGGATGCAGCTGCTAAAGACTCTATGGCATGCCAACTATACCATGGACTCTCATACACAATACTTGGCCATTTTTTTTCATCATCAACTCAACATCATAATTAATCATATAAATAGACATTTCATGTTTCATGCTTCATCATAAATATTCATAGTAAACATAGATCATCATTTATGCAAACAATAATTCGTACCTGGTATTCCATCAAGCTTGCCATGTCGAGCAATGTATCATATCATGTATTATAGAGAAATGCAATGTCATTTTCAATATAATGCAAACATTTAAAAATGCACTCACCTTAGCCATTTATTATTATGCCTCACTAAGCTCTATTGATCCTTTCCTTTATAGTACATCGAACCTTCTTTTGATTCGGATCCAACTTCATTTATCACATGAATATAAATAAACATTTGTTAGATTTACTTCTAACAATATTTCAATTAAGCTATTTAATCATTCAACATAAAAATTTTCCATAAATTTCTTTCCTTGCTTATATTGTTCACAAACTCATTTTTGGTCCCTAATGACCATTTTGATCTTCAAATAATTCCTTCAAGCTTGCTAACAACTTTAGACACAAATTGTCTCAATTTCCATTTTTTGTTAACTTGCACTACCATCAAAGATTTACTTCTACAAGGCAGAATACATACTGAATCGTAATCTCCTTTATACCGTGGAAACTAGATTTGATAACGGTTATAACGGCATAAGCCGAATAATTTAATAAAATCTACAAAAATTATGAAAATTCATCAAACTCTCGTTTACAGGGTTGTTCTGACAGAAACTGTTCTGTAATTTTTCTAACCTTTATTCGATTAAAAATTAATATCTTTTAACTCGGAACTCGAAATCAGTTTCCGTTTGCTGGAAACGAAACTAGATGCGATAAGCTTTTTCAACCATATAAACTAATAACCCAGATTCAAATTTTACGATTTATGGCAGATTTTCAAAGTCAAATTCCAGTATTGAATTTCGGAACAAACTGCTATTATGTTTTCTGACCTTTCATCACTTAAAAATTCATATCTTTTGATATATGAATCGAAATCAATCACCGTTTGTTTTAAACGAATATAGACGAATAAATATTTACATCTATATAAAATTCACCATCTAATCATTTTTTTAGAATTTATCGAGAATTTTCAAACTTACTGCCAAATCTAAATTTCCTACACAACTTCCATAAATAACTTCAAACTTTGTACTAATTTCTCCTCACTTTGCTATTTGTCAATTTGGTCCCCTTACTTGATTCAAACCACTAATGTATCACTTTCTTCATCATATAATTCTTCAAAAATAATTCCCTCTAATTTTTTGTTCTTTCCGAAATAGTCACTAAAAATACAAATATAAGGATTCAAGCTTCTGAACTTTGCAAATTAGTCCTCAAATAAACATTACTACTTGAATTCTATTATTTCAACTAAAATCAGATTTAGTCCTTCTCTAAAACCTCATTTCCGAATTGGTCACTTAACTTTGACAATTTGTCAAAATGGTCAGTAACTCGATTTACATCGGTTTTGCATTCTAACTTCAATTTCACATCTCCAACATTAATAATAACATAAATACACTTCAAATCATAAAAAAATTAGATTTGTCCTCTAACTTTTAGAATTTCTGAAATGGTCCTTATACCTTTAATTTAGGGGTTTGCTTCCAAATAATAAATTCAAGCTTACTAGATCATTTATCCAACATCACAAACCCTAAATCAAACATGAATCCATAAACCCTAATCATCTTCATACAAACTAAAATATGTTGGGTTTAAATGTCAACTCAATAACATGATTTTAACATTATACTAGCTTGATTTCAACTTGAATTTTATCATGAAATCATAAAATTCCAAAAGCCCCAAACTTTTTCCATAAACCCTAATTTCTTCTCATGAAAAATTCTCATCAATCAAGCATGTTTTCCAAGAATTGTTTACACCAAAAGATAGAGCTTGAAGAGTAGAACAACTTTGTAGTTGATGAGATTACCTGAAAATCGAGTTTCGGTGCTTGAATCGAACTTGGAAAATTTTTCTCCATTTTTCTTTCTTTCTCCCCCTCATATTTCGAAATTTGAGGATGAAGAATGGTCTTCATCTTTTATTTTTCATCCAATTTGGCCACTTGTCTTGTATAAATGAATTTTAAATTCATTTAGATAGTGAAATTACTAAAATGTCCCTTTAATCCAATGGTTGAGATTGATCTTATCATTAATCAAGGGCCAAGATTTAATCTTCCATTTTCTTTTTCGAAAATTTCCCTTGTAACTTTTTAAATATTTCAAAAAATGCTATTGGGGCAAAATGACCAATTTGCCCTCCAACTAGTTTTTATTTGCTAGTTTACTTCAAAAATCCCATTCCATTACAATCCAACTAAAATAGTTCATTCACAACCGGTCACTATTCCTTAAATATTATTTTATAACTTTTCCATGGCTTATGGAACAACCTTTGAAATTTTGATTCGATCTGATCTCCCGATATTCGTAAAATACTTCTACTGCGATTTTACCTTTTCCGAACTATCGAATTTATTCCAAAAATTCCATATTTCCATATTCGGGAAATAAACTCTATTATCTCATAAAAACTTCCTTTCCCAGAACTTAGACTGAATTTTCCTAACTCAGTCTACTATTCCAATAATTGTCAAAAATCTCCATAGAATAAAATTTCTCTTAGAAATCCTTTATCGATAAACCATTCGAATATTCTTTACTTTTATTGATTCCAAAATATCGATTAGAAACACTTTTATGGGACCTTCCCGGAGGTCACCCATCTTTGTATTTCCCTGGCCTGGGCACGCTTAACAATTTCATTCAATCCAAATTATGTACCTTTCTCTGCATCTTAATTCTTAAATCCGATATCAAGGTACCTGTTTCGATCCGATTCATTCTTATACTAAATAAAATTACTTGTTGGGGAAATTTACACTTTAGTCCCCAAACTTTTTCAAAGTTTATACTTTAACCCCTAAACTTTCAAAATTACATTTTAGTCACTAATCAAATTTGGGATATTACAATTTCTCCCCCTTAAGAAAATTTATCCTCGCATTTTCAATGCGTATCTGTTCCAAACATTTACGGATATTACTTTCTTATTTTCTTCTCAGCCTCCCAGGTGGCTTCTTCGACCTTGTGATTTTTCCTCAAAACTTTAGTCAATGAAATTTCTTATTCCTTAATTCTTTAATTTCATAAACCAATATTTCTACTAACTCCTCTTCATGTATCAAATCTAATTGCATCTCAATTTATTCAGGAGTGTTGACATGTAAATAATTCAGTCAATGTCCCCAAAACATAAGTATATATACTATAGACTTTTGCTCACTTCTGGAGATAAAACCCATTAATATACTATTGGTCCAACTCTTTCACGTTTCCTTGAGGTATAACAGTTCTGAAACTAAGTTTTCCCTTTTTGACCTATAAATCATCCTTCATTTTCAAATAAACAATCATAACTTCTCTTTTGCTCTGGCATTTAAGGCTCTCAACAGCTTAAACATTTAAACAACCAATGCTTTATTATATACAGTTGCTGAAGGTTACAACCTCTTAGGTACTTCTTGTTCTTTTACTTGAGCCCTTTACTGCACCAGTAGCTCAATCTAGGTAAAAATCGGAAAAAGCTTATACTTGATTTCATTGTTACTGCTACGACTATCTTTATAACCCTTGTAATCTGAGGCTCTTGTTCTTGTCTAGAAACATTTCTAGGGAAATTTCAATTAGTCGGAACAATCCTCAACTAAACACACTTCCTTTGAATTCATTAAGGAACTAATTCCTTTTAAAAATTTAAATGTTTCGTCTTATAATCACTTCTACCTTATGCACAGATAACCAACTTATCTAAATTACACTTCAGATTCCCGAGATGATACCTTCATATTGCCTTCTAGTATTTGATCACTTAGATCATTACAAAATCCTTTTTCCAGCAATCTACATTATTTTAATGCTTGTCATACACATCATCTTATATTACTGATTGTCTTTATCAAAACCTTTCTGAAAAAATATCTTAGCTTATCCATTACACTTCACCCTACCTTTATAAGGCTCTGTTGTCAACTATTCAGGTAGAATTAACCTCTTAGTTGACTTCTCTGAATACTCTTTGGTTACAAGTTCAATACACTTTATCGATAATAGACTTCCAATCTTGTTCAGTATGTACTCAAATATCACTTTCATCATACTTTTAGTACTCTGGCTGATTCATACCTAACACTTTTTTTGAGCTTCAAAATTAATCTATTTACAGATCAATTTTTTCCTTAGTTTCTTTTCTAATCATCTCAGTAGTATCATTACTTAACTTTCCAATTCTCCCTTATATGTACTGACAGTACAAACATTTTATAATAAGATACTACTGAGTTATTTCCATCATAACTTCAATCCTTAACTTATCTTGAGTAAATTGCTAGATTTCATCTGCAGTAACTACTGACATTGTTATCTTCAAACATATATATATCTAAAGTAAAGATACTTCTTCTTCTTACTCCTTCGTCAGTATCTTATAATTATTGTATCATCTCTTTATTATGCAGATAACTTATTCTAAACAAGAACTAACTTCCAGGCTTATTTTACTGTATCATATCCACTATGGGTCCTTTCTTGACCTCTAAGATTCGTCAACTGACAAAATCCATTATCTTTTTACTTTCCTTATTCTAGTATCATTTCACATCTGCATCATATGTATACAACCGTTCATTCCAAAAATAATATCAAGTTTGCGAAATAAAAGCTCCAATAAGCTTGCCAGGAACTCAATTCCTTAAAGCACTAACAGACATTTCTTACATATTCTAGTCACCCATGCACTATGTCCAAGTGGGTTACTAGGAATCACATTACTAAAAATATAGTTTTCCTCAAGAATATTTCTTTGTACTACTATCTTAGTACCAATATACGAGTGAGTCGAACCCAGATCAATTAAAGTAATTGCAGGCTTCCTCCATAGCCTTTACTCTCATTATAGCATCCTAGTAAATCGACAAACTCATACCTGAGAATTACTCTTTAGGCCTCAGGTTAAACCCCTCGATAAACCATTCTCATAGGGACTTCTCAATCGATATCAAATCAGCTGTATACCGACTTAATCCATTAAAATCCAACTCATACTCGTAGACAGTACAAGTACTTTGTTTCAAACTTTGAAACTACTGTAACATCTCTTTCTTAAACTGGTCTCCAACATACTTGACTCTAAACACTTTTTACAATGTCCAAGTCACTTTCTCAACAAGTATAATTCTGTGGCTTCGGACCATCAAATACAAGCACGTTCCCTTAATAAGGATGCAGCTTTTCTAACTTTTCAGCATCTGTACAATTTGATTCCTTTAGCGTGACTTTTAACATCGTGGAGCCATAAATTGGCATCCATCAGACCACCTTCTCCATGAAATTTAGGAGCTCCTAACTTCTTAAGCTCCATAACAGTCGATGCCTTTACTGGTGTAGGTGCCAGATTGATACAGGCATTAGGGTTTAAATTTTTTTTAACCATAGCTTTTTAGGGCTCGTACTAAGGTTCCATATTCTTATGTTGGAGCTCCCTACTGTGTAGGTGGCTTAGCTAGGGTAGGAGCTAGAGGTGGAACATTCTATATCTTTTTGCTTCCACTTTAAACCTTCTCTTGATCCCCATAATTAAACATTTAACGCAGTCCATCAATACTTAACATCATCTGTTTCCACTAAAACTTATTCATGTAAATGAGGAGCATAATCAAGTTACACAGATAGTACATCGGTAACATGACATCCTAGGGGCATGTACTTAACATCAAATCATATTTAACTCAGTTTTGTAACACCCTCTTCCCGTATTCGTACACCAAACACGAGTTGGAAATGTCACAATAATTTAAAATTTATTTTACCTTAAAAAATCATGGCTATTTCAAAATTTCAATTAACTTATGGACAACAATAACATTAAAACTAAATTCTAACATAAAACGCAGTAATTATACATATCACATACTATTCACTATACATAAACAGAATCATTACAAGGTAGGCCAGTTAGATAGTTTCACAAAATAGATAGATTATTCCATACATGCCACTATTTACATACAAAATTAGGATGTCGTAGGTATTGAAAATAACCTGTCACTATAGTATCTTCTTCCAAAAATTCGATGCAAAAGCTTTACCCGACCTTACTTCTGTTTACCTACACGTATTACAGAAATACACACTAAGAATACACTCAGTAAGGCATAAAGTAATTAGCATATATAAAGAATCTTGAAATGCATGATACTTTTCAAAAGCATGATAATTTTAAATCACATACTCAGTAATGCAGGAATGTCTATGTAGGTAAGCATGCTTTGTTCAATTTGGTACTTATACAACACATATAGCTTAATTTATAAAATCAGATAGCCCCAGGTAAATATCAAGTGACTAATATTTGAGTCATGTACTTTAAAAGTACTATCATTTTCTTGCTCGTATGACACAATGAAGTGTCAGACACAGTAAAGTGTCAATAACTCGTGAACACAATTGTGCCAGAAACTGTAAGACTCTAATGGTATACCACAATACTGTCTAACTCAATATTATACTAGCAAGGGCAAACTTTAAAAACAATTCCTACAAAAATGGAAAGAAATCCAATTTTCACATATATATCACATTAAACATCTTCATACTAGAGCAGTTCATACTCCAATATGTTCTATAACATCTCATGGTATACTGCCATAAAAAATATATTATCATGTAACTCATCATGTATATATCATGCCATAAACATATGTAAGCATAAAAATATGCCATATTGTTAAAATAAAGTATCATGCCCAAAATCATATTATGCCTTAAAAAAATCTTTACCTTTTAGGTCAACTTATCACAAGTCTCCCTATCATTTGTATGTTAACTAACATACATTTAAAAACATGTATGCACTCACATTTGCCCTGTAATGCTTCTAATATTCGATCTCAATCTCGAACCTTTTCCTTTCCTTTGTTACTGACACGTCCTCGATTAGTATCGGAATCTACGTCAAAATAACATATACCATTTCAAAGTATATGTTAGAGTATATTCAATTCTTATACAATAATGGAAAGTAAATAAATAACTATCCACTATCAATAAAAATTGATCTGATAAAACTTTACATATTCGAACCAATATATCTCATACTTTTCTTTAATTTTCCAACTTTTCCCAAAATTCACCTTTTAGTCCCTAAAGACACCTTTAATCTTTCAACCACCATTTTCAAGCCAAATCCTTAATTTTCTCATCAGTTACACCTTAGGACCTAAACTTTCAAAATTTACATATTAGTCCTTGAAGTTTTTGAAAATCACAAAATGGTCCAAAATTAGATTAAACTTCAAAATCAACATCCAAGACACTTAACTCGATTTTTCAACCCAATACACTTCAAAAACAAGCTTAACAATTATGTCCCTAAACTTTACAAAATTTGCAATTTGGTCTCTAATACAAAATAATTAGGAATTTTCATTCCAAACACCTTGTATCATCATTTTAAATCATTCTTTCTTCAATCACATCTTAAAATTCCAAACTTAGCATAAACCCTAATTTTCCATCTTTCAAGAACATGAATACTTCTTCAATCTAACAACATAAACAAGCTTGTATAACATCTTTCTCGTCATTTCCATCATCAAAATAATTTTTGCAAGAATTTCCCCTATTTCTTCATCATAGCCGAATGATCACCTAGGCTTTTTCCATGGGATTTTCAACATTTGAACCATAGAAACAATATCGCAACATCATAACCAACAAGAACAACCTTTAAAACTCAAGTTTCCATCATGCTCTTCGTCCACCAAATCACCAAACTACATCTTAGAGACATGGAAACTTAACAAAAATTATACCAAAAGATAGAGAATTTCAAGGAGATTAAATTTCTATTTCATGTCTCAAGCCTAAAACCAACCATGGAAGCTTAAAAATCAAATTGAAATCTCACTTACTCTAGCTATGGTGTTTTCGGCAGCCTTGGAGATGAAGCGAAAAAATTTTGTTCAACTTTCTTTCTTTAATTATGCCAAATGGCATAATATACACCAAATTTTATAATATAAATCTTTAAAAGTCAAAATACCATTATACCCTTGAGTTATAACCAATATCATGCCAACACATATCTTTTCTTATCTAAAATAATCAATAATAATCAAAAAGTAAGGGTGAAATGACCATTTTACACTTAATGAACCAACTTATCTTCAAAAATGCCATTTCACCTATTTCACCAAAAATTTCATTGAATCGAATTTAAACCAAATAAAAACGATTCAAAAACTATACTATCATATTCTTCAAGTCTTTCTAAGGCTTCCATTAATTTTCATAATTTTCTGAGTTCAAATAATCATTCGAATAAACTTCCGAAACTTATTCCCTTTTTTAGCTTTTCGCACAAATCTCGTACCAAAAATCTGATTCCCACCAAAATTCTTATACTGGGATAAACTATTCATTTTTTCCATAAAAATATTATTGGGAAAATTACCATGTTGGTACCTAAACGTTTCCTAACTTTTCACTTTAGCTACCAAACTTTAAAATTTTACATTTTAGTCACTGAACTAAAACCACTAACTTTTAATTCTTTGCATTTTAGTCACTAAGCAAATATTGGGGTATTACAATTCTCCCCCTTAAGAAAATTTGTCCTCGAATTTTCAATACGTATCTGTCTTAAAAAATGCAGATATTGCTTTTCCATCGCGTCCTTTGTTTCCCATATTGCTTCCTCTACTTTGTGATTGCGCCAAAGAACTTTCACCGATGGTATTTGCCTGTTCCTCAATTCTTTAACAACATAGGCCAATATCTTAACGGTTCCTCTTTATAGGTTAAATCTGACTGTAGCTCCACTTCCTCTGGAGTAATCGCATGAGATAGATCTGATCTATATCTTTTAACCATCGAAACATGGAAAACATCATGAATCTTGCACATCTCTGATGGAAGAGCCAAATGATATGCTACTGGACAAACTTTCTTCAAAATTTCATATGGTCTGATATATCTAGGACTTAACTTTCCTTTACGACCGAATTTCATTATCTTCTTCTAAGGAGAAACTTTCAAGAATACATTTTCTCCAACTTTGAACTGAATATCTTTTCTTTTCAGATTTGCGTATGACTTGTGTCGATCAGCAGCCTTTTTAAGATTATCTTGCACAATCTTAACTTTTTTCTTCCATGTCTTGCAACAAATCTGGCTTAATAAGCTTACGATCATGTAGCTCAAACCATTTTAATGGGGATCCGCATTTTTTACCATAAAGAACTTCATAGGATGCCATTTGAATACTTTCCTGATAACTGTTGTTGTATGCAAACTCTGCTAATGGCAAGTGCTTCTCCCACAATCCTTCAAATTCAATAACACAAGCTCTTAACATATCTTCAAGTATCTGAATTATCCTTTCCGACTAACCCTCAGTTTGAGGATGATATGTTGTACTGAAATTCAATCGTGTCCTCAAAGCTCTATGCAAAGCTTTCCAGAATCTCGATGTGAACTTTGGATCTCGGTCAGATACTATGGATATTGGCACTCCATGTAGTCGAACTATTTCTTTAATTTATAACTCAGCGTACCAGCTCATTTGATAATCTGTCTGAACTGGTATGAAGTGAGCTGATTTAGCCAACCTGTCTACAATTACCCAGATAGAGTCTTTTTTTACTGGGAGTCCATGGCAATCATGTTACAAAGTCCATCGTAACTCTATCCCACTTCCATTGTGGAATGAAAATAGGATGTAACTTTCCACATGGTACTTGATGTTCAGCTTTCACTTTTTGGCAAGTTAAGCATTTTCCAACAAACTCTGATATCATTATCTTCATACCAAGCCACCAATATCGACTTTTCAAATCTTGATACATCTTATTTCCACCAGGATGCATGGTTAGCGGGCTATAATGTGCCTCAGTAAGTAGATCCTGCTTCAAATCAGCATATTCAAGAATATATACTTTATCCTTGTAATAAAGACATCCATCGGGTTTAATTTCAAAATCTTTAATTTCACCCGAATCTACTTGTTTCATCTTTGTTGTACAATTTTTATCTCGGTGTTGACTTTTTTTAATTCGATCAAGCAATGATGATCTCAAATGCAGCTCCACCAATAAAGAACCATCTAATTGCTCTTCTAACTGTGCATTTAAAGTCCTTAATGCAGCAAATGACTTCCAACTCAAAGCATCTGCTACAACATTAGCTTGACCCGGGTGGTAATAAATGATCAAATCATAATCTTTTATCAGCTCTAACCACCTTCGTTGTCATAGATTCATCTCTTTCTGTGTCATCAAATATTTTAGACTCTTGTGATCGGTATATACATGGCAACGTTCACCATATGGATAATGTCGCCACACCTTCAGAGCAAATACTACAGCAGCAAGCTCTAAATCATGCGTCAGATAGTTCCTCCCATGCTGCTTTAATTGTCGAGAAGCTTAAGAAATTACCTTCCCATCTTGCATTAGTACGCATCCTAAACCATTATAAGATGCGTCGCTGTACAAAGTAAATTCCTTACCCGACTCTGGTTGTACTAACACTGGAGCTTCTGTCAAAACCTTCTTTAACTGATCAAAACTTTCTTGGCACTTTTCAGTCCAAACAAATGGAACATCTTTTCTCAATAACTTTGTGAGCGGAGCAGCTATCATCGAGAAATTCTTCACGAATCTATGGTAATATCCAGCTAGTCCCAAGAAACTACGAACTTCAGTAATATTCTTAGGAAATTTCCATTCAACAATGGACTGTATCTTTTTAGGATCAACTCTAATTCCTTCAGCTGAAGCTATATGTCCCAAGAAAGCTACCTCGGATAACCAAAACTCACACTTTGAGAGCTTAACGTATAGCTTATTTTCTCTCAAAATCTGTAATACTATTCTCAAGTGTGAATCATGATCTTCATTAGTCTTCGAATACACCAATATATCATCAATGAAGACTACCACAAACTGATCAAGGTACGGCTGGAATACTCGGTTCATTAAATCCATAAATGCATCCGGAGCATTAGTAAGTCCAAATGGCATTACTACAAATTCATAATAGTCATACCTTGTCCGGAAAGCTGTTTTTAAAACATCTTCCTCTTTAACTTTTAACTGATAGTAACCAGATCAAAGATCAATCTTAGAGAATACAACTGCTCCTTTTAGTTGATCAAACAAATCTTCTATCCTTGGCAGTGGATACTTGTTCTTTATTGTTACCTTATTCAATTGTGGATAATCAATGCACAGTCGCAATGATCCATCTTTCTTTTTAACAAACAACACCAGAGCTCCCCAGGGTGACGTATTGGGACGAATAAATCCTCTATCCAATAATTCTTGCAACTGAGACTTTAATTCTCTCAATTCCGCAGGTGCCATTCTATACGGAGCCATTGACACTGGTTCAGTACCTGGAATAACTTCAATTCCAAACTGAACTTCTCTTTTTGGAGGCAACCCTGGTAACTCCTCTGGAAACACATCAGGAAAATCCTGGACTGTCGGTATGGTACTAAGATCATCATTAATCTTTTTAGTATCCACCACATGTGCTAGGAAGGCCACACAACCTTGCTCCAATAATTTTTTAGCCTTAAAAGCTGAAATCACATTCTTTAAACAATGCGATTCTTCACCCAACTTTATGATCTCTGAACCATCAGCAATCTTTAAAATCAACTGTAGTTGACTACATCTCACGATAGCATCATGAGCATGAAGCTAATCCATACCCAAAATAATCTCAAGATCACTAAAGGGCAATTCCAATAGGTCAGCTGGGAACTCAATTCCCTAAACTACGAGTGGACACTTCTTACTCATTCTAGTTACCTGAGCACTTTGTCCTAAGAGATTAACAGCTATCACATCACTCTGAGTTGGTTCTAAAGGAATCTTTCTTTCCCAAACTAACTTAGAACTAACATAAGGTGTGTGGATCCAGTGTCTATCAAAACAAATACAGGTTCACCATAGAGTAGAAAAGTACCTGTAATGATATCGGGTTCATCTCGATCATCTCTATCATCATGTGTCCGAAGATGACAGACTCTAGATCATCCCGATCTTCTCTCCGTGTAGCAGCTTCAGTTTCCCTTTGAGAACTTACTCTGGACGATCCTCCAGATCCTCGGTTTTGACCTCTCAACATACCAACTGATCTCTCAGTCTGCACCGGTCTATCATTCCAAGTTGGGCAATCACGTATAAAATGACCCATTTTACCATAGCAGAAACAAGACCCTGTAATCATCCGACACTCTCCATGGTGCTGTCTGTTACAAATCTTACATCGAGAAGGACTTGATTTACCATCTGAACTTTTCGCTGCTGCTGCAGTATTCTTAGACCTCCCAGCTTTGTTGAATTGTCCTCGAGCTGATGAAAATGCAAATTTCCCTTGTTTGTTATATCCTTTACTCCACTTTGATGATTGCAAAGTAAAAGATGTCCCAACACTTCTTTTCTGGCCTTGAGATTCTTTCTCAGCTTTTTCTCAAACAATTTCCATTACTTTAGCTCTATTAACGGCTTCTTGAAAGTCCCTGGGAATAATTGTCACCAACACTTCTTGATATCTGGCATCTAAACCACTGATAAAACTATCAGTGATAGCTCTCTCGTCTGGTAGCAATTCAGAAGCAAACCTACTCAATCTATTAAACTCGCATTCATATTCATACACCGAGTGATCTCCTTGCTTAAGGTCTAGGAACCGTTGTCTCATTTCCCGAATGAAGGCATCTCCAATATATTTCCTCCTAAACTCACGGAGGAAAAACTGCCAGTTCACCTCTTCATGAACACGAGCGGTGGCATTGTTCCACCATATCAAAGCTTGTTCCCTCAATAAGGAAACTGCACCTTCCAACTTTCATCGGTCATCACAATTAATCCGGGTCAACATGGTATGTATATCATTCAGCCAGAAATCAACAGACATTGGGTCTCCATCACTGTCACCTTTAAAATCAGGAGGTTGCAGCTTCTTTAACTCTTTAGGTACAGAAATCCGAGGAGGTTTATTTATTATGGCATCCAAAGCCTGTAAAAAAGTGCCACAATCTTGTACTGCATCTCCTGCTGCGCAGACTGTTGTACCTCCTCTCTGACTTCTGGGGCATTTTCTGGCCCCATCTGCTGAGTAGCATGTCGAGATCCTTCTCCTTCCTACATATGTACTCATAACATTCACTTAAACTAATAAGCAATTGCATCAATCAAACAAGTATCATTTCCAAGTAAATACGACATCCTAGTGGCATGTACTCTTTAAAACACTTTCTTTGAGTTCAAATCAATCCAGAACCGGGTAAACCTGTAGCTCTGATACTAATAAATGTAACACCTATTTCCCATATTCCTACACCGAACACAAGTTGGAAATGTCCTAGTAATTTAAAATTTATTTTACCTTAAAAAATCAGGGCTATTTCAAAATTTCAATTAACTTATGGACAATAATATAATTAAAACTAAATTCTAACATAAAACGCAGTAATTATACATATCACATACTATTCACTATACATAAACAAAATCATTACAAGGCAGGCCGGTTAGATAGTCTAACAAAATAGACAAATTATTTAGTACATGCCACTATTTACATACGAAATTAGGATGTAATAGGTACTGAAAATAACCTGTCACTATAGTATCTTCTTCCAAAACATTCGATGCAAAAGCTTTGCCCGACCTTACTTCAGTTTACCTACGCGTATTACAGAAATACACGCTGAGAATACACTCAGTGAGGCATAAAGTAATTAACATATATAAAGAATCTTGAAATGCATGATACTTTTCAAAAGCATGATAATTTTTAAATCACATACTCAATAATGCAGGAATATCTATGTAGGTAAGCATGCTTTGTTCAATTTGGTACTTATACAACACATATAGCTTAATTTATAAAATCATATAGCCCCGGTAAATATCAAGTGACTAATATTCGAGTCATGTAATTTAAAAGTACTATCATTTTCTTGCTCGTAGGACACAATGAAGTGTCAGACGCAGTAAAGTGTCAATAACTCGTAGGACACATTAAAGTGTCAGTAACTCTAGGACACACTAAAGTGTCAATAACTCGTGAACACAATTGTGCCAAAAACTGTAAGACTCTAATGGTATACCACAATACTCGTGAACACATCTCATGGTATACTTCCATAAAAAAATATTATCATGTAACTCATCATGTATATATCATACCATAAACATATGTAAGCATAAAAATATTCCATACTATTAAAATCAAGTATCATGCCCAAAATCATATTATGCCTTAAAAAAATCTTTACCTTTTAGGTCGACTTATCCCAAGTCTCCTTATCATTTGTATGTTAACTAACATACACAGGGTTTTAAATCGCGGTCGCGGCATTATATCGCAGTTTCGGACAAAAGCAGCTGAATTGCGGCGATTGCGAACCGTTTTTTACCCCAATCGTGGTTTCGGATGGCGGAGCGACCGCTATATCGCGGCCGATATCACGGTCGCGGTCCACTTTTTGAATCCCTAAACATACATTTAAAAATATGTATGCACTCACCTTTGCCCTGTAATGCTTCTAATATTCGATCTCAATCTCGAACCTTTTCCTTTCCTTTGTTACTGACACGTCCTCGATTAGTATCAGAATCTACGTCAAAATAACATATACCTTTTCAAAGTATATGTTAGAATATATTCAATTCTTATACAATAATGGAAAGTAAATAAATAACTATCCGCTATCAATAAAAATTGATCTGATAAAACTTTACATATTCGAACAAATATTTCTTATACTTTTCTTTAATTTTCCAACTTTTCCCGAAATTCACCTTTTAGTCCCTAAAGACACCTTTAATCTTCCAACCACCATTTTCAAGCCAAATCCTTACTTTTCTCATCAGTTACACCTTAGGACCTAAACTTTAAAATTTTACATATTAGTCCTTGAAGTTTCCAAAAATCACAAAATGGTCCCAAAATTAGAATAAACTTCAAAATCAACATCCAAGTCACTTAACTCGATTTTTCAACCCAATACACTTCAAAAACAAGCTTAATAATTAAGTCCCTAAACTTTACAAAATTTACAATTTGGTCCCTAATACAAAATAATTAGCAATTTTCATTCCAAACACCTTGTATCGTCATTTTAAATCATTTTTTCTTCAATCACATCTTAAAATTCCAAACTTAGCATAAACCTTAATTTTCCATCTTTCAAGAACATGAATATTTCTTCAATCTAACAACATAAACAAGCTTGTATAACATCTTTCTCGTCATTTCCATCATCAAAATAATTTTTGCAAGAATTTCCCCTATTTCTTCATCATAGCTGAATGATCACCTAGGCTTTTTCCATGGGATTCTCAACATTTGAACCATAGAAACAATATCACAACATCATAACCAACAAGAACAACCTTTAAAACTCAAGTTTCCATCATGCTCTTCATCCACCAAATCACCAAACTACATCTTAGAGACATGGAAACTTAACAAAAATTATACCAAAAGATAAAGAATTTTAAGGAGATTAAATTCTATTTCATGTCCCAAGCCTAAAACCAACCATGGAAGCTTAAAAATCAAATTGAAATCTCACTTACCCTAGCTATGGTGTTTTCGGCAGCCTTGGAGAAGAAGAGAAAAAAATTTGTTCAGCTTTCTTTCTTTAATTATGCCAAATGGCATAATATACACCAAATTTTATAATATAAATCTTTAATAGTCAAAAAACCATTATACCCTTGAGTTATAACTAATCCCATGCCAACACATATCTTTTCTTATCCAAAATAATCAATAATAATCAAAAAGTACTGGTGAAATGACCTTTTTACCCTTAATGAACCAACTTATCTTAAAAAATGCCAGTTTCACCTATTTCACCAAAATTGCATAGAATCGAATCTAAACCAAATAAAAACTATTCAAAAACTATACTATCATATTCTTCAAGTCTTTCTAAGGCTTCCATAAAATTTTCATAATTTTTTGAGTTTGAATAATCATTCGAATAAATTTTTGAAACTTATTCCCTTTTATAGCTTTTCGCACAAATCTCATACCAAAAATCTGATTCCCACCAAAATTCTTATACTGGGATAAACAATTCATTTTTTCCATAAAAAAATTTATTGGGAAAATTACCTTGTTGGTCCCTAAACTTTTCCCAACTTTTCACTTTAGCCACCAAACCTTAAAATTTTACGTTTTAGTCACTAAACTAAAACCACTAACTTTTAATTCTTTGCATTTTAGTCACTAAGCAAATATTGGGGTATTACAAGTTTAACCTCCAGAATCGGATAAACCTGTGGCTCTGATACCAATAAATGTAACACCCTTAACGTATACTCGTCAGCTGGATATACATTAAAGATGTTACGGAGTCATTGAAAGAAATCTTGACTTGTAATTTTTCTTGATATACCAAAATTCATCTTGCAGTTTAACCCTTCCTCGGTATTAAATTAAAAACTATGTCAGTCTATTGCAACTAGTTTTGACCCTGAATTGATTTATAAAATTCGTAATTGAGCTGTTGAAATAAAAATATAATTCAGGGTGAAAACTATGTACACTGCCTAGACCTTTTATTGATTTTCAAATTTTTACGCGATCGGGGTTAAACAACATTTAACTACGTTAAAATTCATAGTTATTAATAGCAAACCATTTCTTTAAGTCCATACTTCCATGACAATGTATAAATACGTTATAAACTTAGACTTACAAAATAGTTTACCCACTTAAAAGATTACATGCCCACTAGTCTATCAAATTATGTTAAAGATGTACGTACTGTACTTACAGATAGTAACTTGATCTTCCCAATCAACAACTCCTCCTTGCTAGTCTATTTTCGGAGAACCTACGTGAGAAATAAAACACACGCTAAGTACGAACTTAGTGAGGCAATGATCTTATTTATCAAAACATAAAATAAAGCAATACATGTTATACATTAACCTAGCATAGTTTCTATCTAAGGTAGTATCGTACTAACAAGGTTTCCATAGTCAGTCAATATTCATGTTCAAGTCATAATTTTTCTAACTTAGTCTAGTTTCCAATACTCCATCATTATCAAGTGAATCATATGCATGGCATAGCTCACATACATGGCATATTTCATACACATGGCATAATTCACATGCATGACATGATTTATATATATATATATATATATATATATAATTCACATACATAACATACTTCATATACATGGAATAATTCATATATATATATAGAATGAATTATATACATGGCAGAATCCATATACGTGTCATAATTCATATACGTGGCATGATTCATATACGTGACATCATTCATATACATGACTTAATTCATATACATAACATGATACTTGTACATGGCATAATTCATATGCATGGCATAATTCATATACGTAACATAATTTGTGTACATGGCATGATTCATATGCATAGCATATTTCATATATATGTGACATTCTTCGTATACATGACATAATTCATGTACTTGGCATAATTCATATACTTGATTTAACTCATATACATGGCATGTTCCGTATTCATGGCATGGGTCATATACATGACATATTTCATACACATGGCATGGTTCATATTCATGACATGGTTCATATACGTAACATGATTCATTTACATGACATGATTCATTTATGTGACATTATTCTTTTATCACTGCCCAAAGTACGCTATATGAGATCGAGGTACGCGAGTCATCTTGAAATGACACAGTAGTGTCTAACGTGAACGTGAAGATGAGTACGTACTCGGGGACGCTCTTTGCTCCCCATAAACATTACCATTCCATTACAATCCAACTAAAATAGCTCATTCCCAACCGGTCACTATTCCTTAAATATTATTTTATAACTTTTCCATGGCTTATGGAACAACCTCTAAAATTTTGATTCGATACGATCTCCCGATATTCGTAAAATACTTCTACTACAATTTTACCTTTTCCGAACTATCGAATTTATTCCAAAAATTCCATATTTCCATATTCAGTAAATAAACTCTATTATCTCATAAAAACTTCCTTTCCCAGAAGTTTGACTAAATTTTCCTTACTCGGTCTACTATTCTAATAATTGTCAAAAATCTCCATAGAATAAAATTTCTCTTAGAAATGCTTTATCGATAATCCATTCGAATATTCTTTACTTTTACTGAGTCCAAAATATCGATTAGAAACACTTTTATGGGACCTTCCCAGAGGTCACCCATCTTTGTATTTCCCTAGCCTGAGCACGCTTAGAAATTTCATTCAATTCAAATTCGGTACATTTTTCTACATCTTAATTCTTAAAACCGATATCAAGGTATCATATGAACCCCAAACTTTTCCAAAGTTTATACTTTAACCCCCTAAACTTTCAAAATTACATTTTAGTCACTAATCAAAAATTGGGATATTACAATTCCTCCCCTTAAGAAAATTCGTCCTAAACCAGTGTTACTTGTCATATACTTTAACCCCCTAAACAAGTGTCACTTGTCATATAAGTTATCAAGCAAAGCATATGATTAACATGTTTTAAATAAAGTTGTCAAACATAACATATTATGAACATGTGTTACTTGTCTCATAAGTTATTAAGATAATTCATTATTTAACATGCAAATTTCATGTTTTGACTTTAACATAGACTTGAGAATCAAGTAACAGCCCAGGTACACGAATCCCCAACCAACTATCGCCAAATATAATGGTACTCACAGTACCGGTCAATCCTTTCTATTGTCTCCAAGTGACCACAACACTTCCCTCCTACTGTTGCCAAATAAAGACCGTAGTCCACCCCAAACACGAGCTCTATGGACTCTATGGCATGCCAACTATACCTAAGATTGACTCGAAACCAAGGCTCTCAAATTTATCTTATTTGAATTGCATGTCTTATTCATATCAGAATTGGAACTAAACATAGCTTCATAATCAGAGTAACAAATAACATGATTTATTGTTTATCATGTCAATCATATACATAATTCATATATGATTCTAATTTTGATCATAAATCTAAATAAAATGTTTGCATAACAAAGATCACGTATCAAGCATGTATTGCTTTCTCTATAAACATAACATTAAATCAAGCATTACATTTCATAGAATGCTTATCATATAAGCACTTACCTCGAATCCAAGCTTTTAAGTGCATAGCATAACTTAAAGATAAAGTAATATAATTAAATCAATAAAAGATGCTCGGGAAGGTTACAAGCCTATCCTGAGACTTTAAACTACAATCATAGTTCATTCCAGGTAGTTTTGCTCCTATATTGTAAATCCTTCTTGTTTATCCACTATGTGGTCTACTTTAGCCTTTACCCCTTCTAATCCTTCTTGGTCTAAAAGTATCAAAAGGTAAAATCACGTATTAGGACAATTCTTAACAGCATGCATTAATAAAACTACTCACCACTCATGTATATGTATATATATATATATATATACTTTCACACAAAGTAGCCTATTATGATACTTACATGTACAAAACAGTCCAAATATTCATGTATACATTTGTAGATACTCAAAACAGTTTATTCAACTCTTCAAAATAGACACTATTTCTTGTAAAATAGTCCTCCATTGATTTTCAAAACAGTCCTTTAATTAAATGCAAAAACAGTCCCTAAAACTTCACAATCAGTCCCTGTTTTAGTAATTAAAAACTGTCCATTCTTTTCCTTTTTAAAACAGTCCAAACTCTTCTTTAAATTCACAAATAGCTCCCTAAAATTTCATTAATCCTTATGCATTTAGACTAACAATTTAAACTTCAAAAACTACTTGAAACAGCCATCAACAAATCGGATTATAGCAATACAGTTTGTAATCTGTTTGTATCAATCGACATGGTCACAAATCAATTCAAACAAAGTTTATCTAATCACAATGTTTTAACCTATTGTTCAACCAATCCAATTTTTAATATGAATTCATTATTAATCAAAGCATCACCTTACTTATTTTGGTAAATTTTCAAATGCACATCAATTTACTCTTTGCATTATTCGAATGGTTCCAATAGACTATCTATGACCTTTCACAATATTACCACATCTCATCACTCAAATGACCATAAATTTCATAATCATGCATTTAAATTATCTAATCTTCCTAACAACAACATGATCTATGATATCAACAATCTATTCAAATTTAAGCGTAACTTAAAGAGAAAATAGAGAGTATGATCACCTTCCTCCCAAGCTTATTCGAATAACAAACAAGGAAATGAGTATGTATAATGCCATTCTTGCAATCTTTCATTCTTTAGCATTTTGGGTGTTTTCGGTTCTCTCTCTCTATTTGGGAATTAAGATGATAAAACTTTTAATCATCTAACTATCAAGGAGTCGAGACTCCCAACACCTTGCTCTCCCATGAGCTTGACAAGTGTGTGGGCCCTTAACAAAGAAAATGTTTTGCATGCAAGCTCATAATTTTAATGTCATTGGATTTCAATCCTTTATAACATGGATATCCATTTCTTAATTGTTTCAAAAAGGTCCTAAGACACTTAATTAATCTAATAGGTGGAAGTTCTATAGCAAGATAACTAAAAATCAAATCGTATCTTTACTCCTAAGCCATTGTTTAGGATGTTACATTTTCTTTCTTCCTTGTACTGTTCAAAAACTCATTATGGTCCTTAGTCACCAATTTGAACTTCTAATAATTCTTCCGAGCTTGTTAACTAACATTTAAATACAAAAAGTTTCAAATTCCATTTTCTGACAAATTGCACTACCTTCAAAGATTTACTTATACAGGGCAGAATACATACTGGATCTTAAGTTCCTTTATACTGATTCGAAAGCGGTTCTAACGGTATAAGTCACATAAATTAGCAAAATCTACCAAAATTATAAATATTCTTTACATTCACGTCACAGAGCTATCCAAGCAGAAATTGCTGGGTAATTTTCTGACCTTCTTTCGAATAAAAATCCATATCTTTTAACACCGAACTCGAAATCAGTTTCCGTTTGCTGGAAATGAAAATAGACTAACAAATCTTTACAACGTATAAAATCCATCATTTAACCATTTTTGTAGAATTTATGGAGAATTGTTAAACTTACTGCCATAATTCAAATTCCAACATAACTTTCCATAAATAACTTCTAATTTACACCAACCGCTCCTTATTTCTTTACTTGTCAATTTAGTCTCATCACTTTACTTCAAATGACTAGAATAAATCTTGTATTCATATGTTCTCTTTACATCCTTCATCAAAATAGCCTTAAACCTGTACTTCTCTAATTTCTCTTGATTTGTCGAAATGGTCACCAAAATTTCAAATATAAGGATTCAAGCTTCTTAACTTTGCAAATTAGTCCTCCAATCAACATGACTGCCTTAATTCCATCATTTTAACTAAAAATCATATTTACTCCTTCTAAACATCCTCTTTGCCGAATAGACCATTCAAGTTTGACAATTTGTCAAAATGGTCACTAATGTGATTAATCGTTGGTTTAGCATTCTAACTTCATTTTCATGTCTCTAACATTATTAATAATATAAATACACATCAAATTCATAAAAATCAGATCTGGTCCCTTAATTTTGAAGCTTGCCGAAAAGGTCCCTATGTATTTAACTTAGGGTTTTGCTTCCAAACAACAAATCAAGCTTACTAGATCATTAATCCAACATCACAAACCGTAAGTTAGACTTGAATCCATAAACCCTAATCTTATCTATACAAACCAAAATATGTAGGTTTTAAATCTCAACTCTATAACATGATTCTAACATCATACAAGCATGATTCTAACTTAAAATCAACCATTGATTCATAAAATCATAAAAGCCCCAATTTGTTCATAAAACCTAATTTCTTCCTCGTATCAAATCTCATCAACCAAGCAAGTATTCTATGAATTATTTACATCAAAAGATAGAGCTCGAAGAGTAGAACAACTTTGTAGTTTGAAAGATTACCTGAAAACTGAGATTCGAAGCTTAAATCGAGCTTGTAAAATTTTTCTCTTCTTTTTCTCTTCACCAACGTTTTGGAGAGTATTTTTGCTGATAATTCCTTCATATTTCATATATTTAAGATACTTGTATCATTAAAATGAATTTTTAATTCAATAAATTTCAATTTCCAAAAATACCCTCCAACTAGATTTATATTTCTAATTTGCCATTTTGTAACATTCCAGCTAGACTTACTTGGACTCTAATCAGCCACTATTCATCCATAAAAGAAATCTCAAAATTCCCTCCATGTCCATTTTGGGTAAAATGACCAAAACGCCCTTTACTAATCAACTTACTCACAAAATTGACATTCCATGCCATTCGATCGATTTAAATTTTCCTGATCTCTTTTAACATCTAAATATCAATAAAATGATTTTATGACTCTTCTAAGGTCAGTGGAACTATCTCTGAAATTTTAGCTCAATCCAATTATCCGAATATTTTTCTAAACTTTATCGCTTTATAGCCATTAATACAAACTCTGAATGAAAATCCAGGTAACAAGAAAATGTCATTCTTGGGGGTAAACTATTCATTTACGGGGTTAAAATACATAACTTTTGAAAATTACACTTTGATCCCTAAATTTTTCTAAAGTTTATACTTTAGCCACAAAACTTTCAAAATTTACATTTTGATCACTAGCCAAAAATTGGGATATTACACAAATGTTAGAAATTAACAAAGGGAAAAACAAACTACCATTACCTCTTTCAGCACATTTATAAGTTTCATTGATGATAATTCGGCCAACATTAATCTTGCGTCTCGTAATAATGGAGTGCAATAACGTTAGCCTCTCTTCCGAGACAGTCTCATTGTGGGTAGTTGGCATCAGATTTGCCTTGATAAAATGGTTCCACCCTCTTGGCTATGATTTTAAGGCCAATCGCTTGACCATCCGGTGTCCCTTAGATGACATAGTCCATGTAGTACCAGGTTCGCACAAACTTATCAGTATCTTCTTTCTCTTGGCAATGTTCATGGAGTCGACAAACTTCTGGTGTTCATCCTTTGTACCAGTCAACTTAAACATGGAGTTAATGTACCCTTCATCGAAACGCACACACGTACCTTGAATCATCAAAAAGGGTGAATCTTTGGTGACAAGATGGGCATAGAATTCTCGGACAATGTTGCGGTAAACATCTCTCTTCTATTGGCATAAAAGCTCCTACTTGTGCTTGGTTACCACTGACATGAACTCCGGGGTAAATCCCAAGTTTGGTTCATCCTTGACCTTAAAGGTTTTCTCATAACAGAATGATCTCGAAGCAAAATTGTCATCATACTTCTTGTGGATCTCTTTGTTGAAGAAGATTTTGAATGGAGTCGATGAAGAAGCAATTGAAAAAACTCGAGCATTTTGGACAAGAGAAAAATAGAGTGAACCTTGGTTTTCTTGATAAATAAAAAGGGAAAAGTGAAAAGCTTTTAGGTTTTGAACGGCTAGGGCAGATGAAAGGTAAAGAGGTTAAGTGTGTTTAATTGGGGTAATAAAGTGGCCAATTTAAGAGGGGTAAGGGTTTAAGTGAAAATGATGATGTGATAAGGATTTAAGTGATAGGGTAGGTTTAAAAGTGGAGTGATAAGGCGATATGATTAAGTTTAAATTCAAAATTCAACTTATCACTTTGGGCGGCTAGGGTAAAAAATCAAAGGACCATTTTCACTTTTTATGGGACGAGTTTTAATCAAGCCTTGGGTAAATTTATTTCTTCCAAATTTCCAATCACCGCATGCCAACCCCTGCCCTGGGATTGTATCTGGCACACAGATTTCTCCCAATTTGCAATCACCACTTGCTAGGTCCTTGTCTTAGCAATATGCCTGCACATTAAGTCTTCACATTCTCAAAGAAAACCTCTCAACACAAAAAAAATCAAAAGAAAAAGAAAAAATTTTAAAACAAATAAGAGAAAGAAATAAATAAAAGTTACTGAAAAGAAAAACATCTAACCTACTATTTACAAAAATTACACACTGATGATGATCACTGAATCTCTGCCAGGAGGATAACCTCCTTGGCATTCCTCGGAGTGCCTTCCAAATGGTGCTTTAATCGTTGACCGTTTACCTTGAAAATTTCTCCCGAATTCAAATTTTTAATGTCCACAGCACCATGGACATATGGCTTTACAACTTCAAAGGGCCTGACCACCTTGACTTAAGCTTGCCTGGAAATAATTTAAGCCTTGAGTTAAATAACATAACATGTTTGCCTACCTCAAACTGTCTTGGCATTATCCTACTGTCATACCAGCGTTTGGTCCTCTTCTAGTAGAGTCTGGCATTTTCATAAGCTTGTGTTCTGAACTCTTCCAACTCATGTAGGTCTACTAGTCTTTTTCTACTGCAGCACTGCATGCCATATCAAGCGTTTTGATTGCTCAATATGCACGGTGCTTTATTTCTACCGGTAGGTGGCATGCCTTTCCAAAGACAAGTCTGAATGGTGAAGTACCTAAGGGAGTTTTAAAAGTTGTCCTGTAAGCCCACAATCAGTCATCTAGTCTCAAGGACCAATCCTTCCTAGATGGATTTACAGTCTTTTCAAGGATACTCTTGATCTCCTTGTTTGAAATCTCAACTTGCCCATTTGTTTGGGGATGGTATGTCGTGGCAATCTTTTGCTGAATTCCATATCTGCACAAAGCTTTAGAGATTAGATTGCATTTAAAATGGGTACCCTCATCATGAATAATCACTCTGGGGGCACCAAATCGAGTAAAAATGTGTTTGTGCAAGAACTTACAACGGCCTTAGCATCATTCGTTGGCAATGCAACAGCCTCAACCCATTTTGAAACATAGTCAACAGCCACGAGTATGTATAAGTTACCAAATGATGGATAAAATGGACCCATGAAGTCTATCCCCATACATCAAATAAGTCCACAGCATTGATGTTTTGGAGCGGCAGTTGGTGTTTTCCAGAGATGTTTCCTGTCTGCTAGCATCGATCACATGCCTTGGCATAGTTATGGGCATCTTTGTATAGTGTGGGCCAAAAGAATCCTAACTATAGCACCTTGGAAATAGTCTTTATCCCAGCAAAGTGACCCTCATACGGTGCGGCATGACATAGTTCCAAAATGTTGTGTTGCACATCCTCTGGTACACACTGTCTTATCACTTGGTCAGCACACTGTTTGAACAATATTGGCTCGTCCTAGTAGTATTGCCAAACTTCTCGCATTAATCTTTTCTTAGCACTGTATGCCAGATTTGGTGGCAGAATATTACTTACCAGGTAGTTGACTATGTCAGCGTACCATGGCACAACATTGACTCCAAGCAAATACTCATCTGGAAATTCATCTCTTATGGTAGTGTTCTTACCATCTTCAAGGTGATGCTCTAGACATGATAGGTGATCAGATATTAAGTTTTCACTGCCCTTCTTGTCTCGAATCTCGAGGTCAAGTTCTTGTAGTAGAAGCGTCCATCGGATTAGTCTGGACTTGGCATCCTTCTTTGCTAAAAGGTACTTTAGTTTTGAATGTTCTGTATACACCACAACCTTGTACCAACTAAATAAGATCTGAATTTATCAAAAGCAAATACAACTACAAGAAATTCTTTCTCGGTTGTGGAATAATTCAGCTGAGCTGAATTTAGTGTCCGGCTGGCATAGTAGATGGTTTGAAAAACTTTGCCACCACGTTGTCCCAATACTATTCTGACGGCATAATCGCTGGCATCACACATGAGCTCGAATGGCTCATTCCAATTTGGTGCCATGACTATAGGGGCATTAATCAACTTCTCCTTAAGTTCTTGAAATGCTCTTAAACAAGAATCATCAAATGCAAAAATGGCATTTTGTTCCAAAAGCAAGCATAAAGGTTATAAATTTTAGAAAAATCTTTAATGAAACGACGATAAAAACCTTCATGTCCCAAAAAACTTCTAATACCTTTTACACTTGTGTATTTAATAATCGAATATACGTTGAGGGTGTTACATTTAGTGGTATCAGAGCAAAGGTTTAGCCGATTTTGGAGGTTAAACTGAGTCCAATGTGATTTGTTTAAAGTGTACATGCCCCTAGGATGTTATGTTATTGATGTATTACTTATATAACTTGATGTGGCTTCTTACTAAAATGATTCTGTATAAGTTGTAATAGACAATGCCGGACGCTGAGGGATCACGTCATACGACGGATCACCAGGGCCAGGAAGAGGCTCATAGCGGTAGTAATAAGGTGCAAAATGTCCCACCTCCAGCTCCTACCCCAGCTGAGCCACCTGCGTAGCAGAGAGCTCCAGCTCAAGAATATGGAGCGTTAGTGCAAGCGTTAGAGGCGATGGTTAATAGGCTGCAACCACCTGTACCTGTACCAGCTTCGGCTCCTACACCCGTAAGGGCATCGACTGCTAAAGAGCTTAAGAAACTGGGTGCACCTAATTTCAATGGAGAAGGTGGTCCGATGGCCGTAGACTTATGGTTAAATGATGTTAAAGTTATGTTGGACCAGTTAAATTTTTCTGATGCTAAAAAATTAGAGGGAGTTGTATCTCTTCTAAGGGAACATGCTCGTATATGGTGGTCGAATGCCATAGAGGTGGTACCTGCTGAACAAGTAACTTAGACATTTTTTCAGGAAGCATTTAAAGCCAAATATGTTGTTGATCAATTTAAGAGAGAAATGCTTCAGCAATTCCTGGATCTCAAGCAAGATAATCGTTTAGTTTATGAGTATGAGCTAGAGTTTAACTGATTAAGCTGATACGCAGCCGATTTAATGCCGACTGAAAAATCTCGCTGCGAATGGTTCATTGAAGGGCTTCATCCAAGACACAAGGAATTACTGTTCGGCATGAACCTGTCAGTTTATCAGGATGTAGTGAATAGAGCAAAGGCTATGGAAAAGGCCTATCTAGAGCGAGTCAGAGCTCAATCATCTCGATTAACTAAAAGATCTGGAGAATCATTTGTCTCAGTACAGTCTAAGCAAAGTAAAGGTTCTCGTCAACAAATTAAGACTGGAACTGGATCTACATACGGGAATCCTTTTTCGAAAAGAGCCCAAGCATCTCAGATGTATACTAAGGCTCAAAGAAGTTAGAAAGAGCTTCTTACCCAGAATGTGAGCATTGTGGGAAGAAGCATGGAGGGGTTTGTTGGACTATTACAGGAGCTTGTCTGCGATGTGGTCAAATGGGACATTTTGCTAGAGAATGTTTGCGAGGACAAACAGAGAACCATATCCAGTTAGAATGATCTACAGTAGCTCCACCTAGAGGATGTGGTCGTGGTGTAAGCAGACAAGCTAGAACATCAAACCAAGCGGATCAGAGGCGGCATCAACACGAGAATTTTGAACCCCAGCTCGAGCGTATAATATACGCACAGATGAGGACAAGCATTAGCCGGATATTATAGTAGGTACTTTCTGACTTTTTGGTGAATCTATGTTTGTTTTAATTGATCCTGGTTCTACTCATTCATATATTAGCTCCAAACTAGTTACTAAAAGAAGAATTCATGCGGAGAATATTTGTAGTGATGTGATTGCCAGTAATCTACTTGGTCATAATGCTAGAGTGGCTCGGATATGTAAGAGTTGTCCCTTAGTAATTCAAGAGATTAAATTTCTAGCGAATTTAATGGAGCTACCATTCCATGAATTTGAGATTATCTTGGGAATGGACTAGCTATCTGCATATGATGTAGATGTTAAATGTAAAAAGAAGCAATTAGTACTTCAAGGACCGGATGGTTCTGAGGTGGTTGTAGTGGAAAAAGAAACGATTGTCTAAACTTAGTAGTCTCTGCAGTGAGGGCTCGAAGAATGTTAAATAATGGGTGTGAAGCGTATTTAGTTAATGTGGTGAACATGCAAGCAGCAAATAAGAAATTGGAAGATATCCCAATTGTGCGAGAATTTCCAGATGTATTTCCATATGAGTTGTCAGGGTTACCTCCAGATAGAGAGGTACAATTTGGAATAGATGTGTACCTCGAAATAGAGCCGGTATCGATGGCACCCTATAGAATGGCGCCAACAGAATTAAGGGAGCTGAAAGCTCAATTACAAGAGCCATTAGATCGAGGCTATATTCGACCCAGTGTGTTGCCATGGGGAGCCCCGGTATTATTCGTAAAGAAGAATGATGGATATTTACGATTGTGCATAAATTATCGACAACTAAATAAGGTGATGATAAAGAATAAGTATCTGTTCCCAAGAATTGAAGATTTATTTGATCAGCTCAGAGGCGTTGCTGTGTTTTTTAAGATCGATCTTCGATCATGCTATTATCAGCTAAAAGTTAAAGAAGAAGATATACTAAAGATAGCATTCAAGACTCGCTATGGACACTACGAGTTTTTAGTAATGCTGTTTGGACTTACAAACGGCCCTACAGCATTTATGGATTTGATGAATAGGGTGTTTCAACCCTACTTGGACCAGTTTGTGGTGGTGTTTATAGATGATATCTTGATATATTCTAAGACTGAAGATGATCGCGATTGACATCTCCGAGTTGTATTACAGACATTAGGAGATAAGCAGCTTTATGTGAAGTTTTCCAAATATGATTTCTGGCTATTTGAAGTAACTTTTCTAGGACATGTCGTATTTGCTGATGGAATAAGAGTGGATCCCAAGAAAGTACAAGCTATTCTTGAATGGGAAGCATCAAAGAGAAGTCAGAAGTTTCTTAAGATTAGCTGGATACTATAGACGATTTGTCCAAAACTTCTCTATCATCGCCATGCCACTTACTTAGTTGTTAAGGAAAGGTGTTTCTTTTGTATGGAGAAAGAAGTACATTTTGTATAGTGATGCATCCCATAATGGTTTGGGTTGTGTACTAATGCAAGAAGGACGCATTGTAGCTTATGCATCACAATAACTCAAAACTCATGAAAGGAACTATTCGACTCATGACCTAGAAATGGCAACAGTGATTTTTGCACAGAAAATTTGGAGACATTATTTATATGGTGAAAAGTGTCATATCTACACTAATCACAGAAGTTTAAAATACTTAATGACACAACGAGATCTGAATCTGAGACAACGAAGGTGGATTGAATTCCTGAAAGACTATGATGTGATTATTGATTATCATCCTGGAAAGGCTAAGGTGGTAGCTGATGCTCTTAGTCGAAACATGTTCTTTGTGTTGCATGCAATGAATGCACAACTATCTTTGGGACAAGATGGTTCTCTAGCAGCAGAGTTTCAGCTTAAGCCAACTTTTTTGGATCAGATTAAAGATTTACAGCTTTCAGATGAAGAATGCCTTGAAAAGAGGAAACAAGCTGAATTCGGGGAAGCGCAAGACTATGAAATCAAGTCTGATGGTTGTTTATACTATCAAGGAAAAGTTTATATTCCTGGAAATAGTGAATTGAAGAAAGAGATTTTAACAGAAGCTCACTATTGCCTATTAACAATGCACTCAGGAAGTAATAAGATGTATCAAGATTTGAAAACCCGCTATTGGTGGCCGGGAATGAAAAAAGCAATCTCAAAATTTGTAGCAAAATGTCTGACATGTCAACAAGTTAAAGCAGAGCATCAAGTACCTTCTGGACTGTTACACCCTATCTCCATTCTTCAGTGGAAATGGGAAAAGTGACTATGGATTTTATAACAGGGCTACCAGTTACACCCAGTAAAAAGGATTCAATATGGGTTATTATGGATTGTTTATCGAAGTTTGCTCATTTTATTCCAGTTCATGTGGATTATTCAATGGATAAGTATGCAGAATTATACATCGGAGAAATAGTACGACTACAAGGTGTTCTAGTATAGTTTGTATCGGATAGAGACCCAAGGTTTACTTCGAGGTTTTGGGAAGCATTACACAAGGCACTAGGTACTAAATTAAATTTTAGTATTGCATTCCATCCGCAGATGGACAGGCAGTCAGAACGAACGATCTAGATTTTAGAGGACATGTCGAGAGCTTGAATTATTGAGTTCATTGGATCATGGGAAAGGTATTTGCCATTAGCTAAATTCGTATAAAACAACAGTTGCCTGACAAGCATCAAAATGGCACCGTTTGAAGCACTTTATGGATAAAAGTGCATAACTCCTCTTAATTGGTTCGAATTACAGGATCAAAATGTTCATATTGACCCAAAAAACAAGTGGGATTGATTTAACCCGAGAAATAGAAGATAAAGTAAGGATTATTTAGAATAATCTCAAAGCAGCCACGGATCGACAAAAGGCATATGCAGACAAAAAGAGAAAGGATGTTGAATTTGAAGTTGGAGATAAAGTATTTCTGAAGGTTTCACCTTGGAAGAAAGTACTACGTTTTGGTCGAAAAGGGAAAATAAGTCCCAGATTCATTGGACCTTATGAAATTCTCAAAAGAGTGGGACTGATGGCTTATCAACTGGCCTTACCTCTAGAGATGAGCAAGATCCATGATGTATTTCATGTATCTATGTTGCAAAGGTATCGATTAGATCTATTGCATGCTATCACTCCAGAAGAGATTGATTTGCAACCTAATTTAACATATGAAGAAGAACCAGTGAAGATTTTATCGTATGGAGTCAAAGAATTGAGGAATAAGAAAATTCCATTGGTTAAAGTCCTTTGGAGGAACCACAAAGTGGGAGAGGCAACTTTGGAGGCCGAGGATAAAATGAGAAAGCAATAACCGAAACTACTTAAATCAGGTACGTTTTAAAATTTTAAGGAGGAATTTTCTTAAGGGGGAGAATTGTAATACCCCGAAATGTGCTAAGTTGTTTAAGAGTCATTTAGTACTAAGTTAAGGGCTCAAAAGCTAACTTAGTGACTAAAATGACCAAATATAAAAGTTAGGATTTCTTTAATTATGGATTATAGGACAGGAGTTTCTGAGAATTAAGAGTATCGTATGATAGAGAGCAAGCAAAATCGGGTACTTGCAAAGTTTGTTTGTAATCCGATGGGAAAAGTATAGGCACCTGATGGAATATTTTTACCATTAAATATTGTTATTGCACAGATAAGTAGTACAGGTTACAGGAAGTTGATCTGTATAATTAGATTTTTGGTAATGGGTTTATGTGGAAATCTATTTTTGATCGAACAATTAGGGGATTAGTAGATACTTGATTTGAATAAAAATACAGTATAAGATATCAAATTTCGATCGAACTGCAAAGTTCAGCGTGCTTAGGGCATAGTATGGGCAACCTATTGGGAAGGTCCCATGCCAGTACTTGAGACTGATAAAAAGGAATCATTTCGAGTTAATAATATCTGTATGGATAACTGATAAAGGATTATTAAGAGAATTTTATCCGATAAAGATTTCGGGTAAATTATCAGTATATTAGACCGAGTCAAAATTTCAAGATTTTGATTTTTATAAAATTATGGAATATTTTGTATATCAACAATATTTATTCATGGAAATTAGAAATATGAGAATTTCGGATTTGATCCGATAGTTTAAAAATGGAAAATCGTAGTAAGTGATTATCAGGTAATCAGATCGAATTAGAATTTTAAAGACAGATCCATAAGCCATGGAAAATTCATAAAATATTATTTTTATGAATATTTTAATATTTCTATTTGGATTCTAACTAAATTTAGTTCTACATTTACATGATGGCAAATTAGAAAATAGAATTTAGTTGAAGGGTTATTTGGACTAAAGTAATTAAATGAATTTAATATTCATTTAATTAGGTACACATGGCATAAATAAGATAAAAAGATGAACAAAAAATATGTTCATCTTTTCTCCTCCAATTCGAAAACATCAAAGAAGAAAAGGGAAAAATACACAAAATTTTTCCTAGGCATTTTGAAGGCTCCAAAGTTAGAATCAAGGTGTATTGCTTTGGAAAAATGATCTATGCTTAATGCTCTTTCTATTGATAGTAATTTTACAAGGAGTTATGAAGATTTGTTCATGTTATTGATGAGAGACAAAATAGGGTTTCATGTTCTATGTTGAGATTGAAGATTGATTTAAGTAAATCAAGTGTTGTGGAGTTAAAATCAAGCTTATATTTAGATTAATTTCATGTTTAAAGACATAAACCTTAACCCTAGAATTTAGGATTTTATTTAGGGTTTTGAAATTAAGGATGAATATGGAAGATTTATGATTCTACAAGCTTGATTTTGATGTTAGAATGAAAAATCCTCAACTAGTCATCTAAGTGACTATTTTGGCATGCTTGGTAAATTAGGGAAAATATTGTGAAAATTATTCTAGTGGTGGATTTGAAGAGATTATGAAATTACAAGCTTGATTATGGCATTAGGACTAAAATAAAGTCCTTGAAAAGTTTAGACACCTAATTTGTCATGTAGGAAGAATTTGGGGTTTTAAGTGTCAATTCTTGGAAATGAAGAATATATGTTGGAAAATTATTTCGAGCATATTAGAATGTTGTTTGAATGAAAAACAACTTTGGGAAGGTGTAGTGACCAATTTGGCCAATGGCTAAAATAGAAGGAAAATTGTAAAAAATGTTGGATTGATTAATTAGTACAAGTTTGCAAACTTTTTTGTGAAATTGGTGACTAAAATGTCACTTTAACAAAAGTTAGTGGATTGAAAGGCATTGAGAAAAAGTTAGTGAAAATGTTAGAATTATGGAGTAATTGTGATCCGGGCTTGAATAAATTGCAAAAGTTGCAAAATGGTCACTAGGGACCAAAATGGACTATTCGGCTACTAATGGAGAAAAAGAGAAAAAATTTTGGAAAAAATTTATATTCAAATAATTCTACTGGTATTTTATAGTTAAGCAGCATTAGATAAAAAATATAACATGCATGTTATTGTATATGTTCGATGGGTAAATATGCAGCATTCGAGCAGGACAAGGAAACACGAGATAAAAGAGGAAAGGAAAAAGTAGAGAACTAGCTTAGTGAGGCTCAGCATTTTGCATAGCCAAAGTGAGTGCATTATATGCATGTATGACATGTTACAAATAGGACGACTTGCGACAAGTCGACATTGATATTAATTAAAATGTATGTTGATCAAATTATGTAAATGGCATGTGTGATACACTGATATGGTACAATGATTTATCTAAGATAAATCAGATTTTATATTTTGGGTATGAACTGTCCATTGTCGAATTATGGATGATATTACTCATTGATTGGATATTGAATAATGAATTATTACACTGCTATGCCCGAGTACTAGTGTGAGAGTCTTTGGTATAGTTGGATATCCATAGAGTCTTAGCAGTTGTGTCCTAGAACTACGGTGAGTTTCAGTCACTCCGGTGATGTTTAGACATTTCGGTGTCGACTTAGACGCTACGGCATTGTTCAGACACTACGATGTTGTTAGCACAAAATGTGCGATTATGAGGAGCAAAGAGCGTTCTCAAGTACGTACTCATCTTAGTCGCTTCGGTGATGCAAACTCTACGGCGTCATAGACACTATGGTGTCATGATGACTTGTGTACCATAGTATCACATGATTTTGTACTTTGGGTTATAATTCAGGAAATGCTTTTATGCAAGTAGATAGGCCAATATGTCTATTGTATTTACTACCGATAAAGTAATAATGATATTATGACTTTGAATATATATATATATATATATATATATGCAACCATGATTTATTGAAATAAGTTAGTTTCTCATTTACCATGATAAATGGTGAAATGTTATAAATTATACGGAGAATCGCTTGCCAATTTGCAGGAATTGTGATATTTATGTTATTGGTTTATATTGTTACATTATGTCTCACTAAGTTATACGTAGCGTGTGTTTCCTAATACATGTAGGTTGATCGGGCTAGTATTATCGAAGAAGGAGCTGCACTTTTGGAAATCGAGTTACCGCGTATAAGCAATAGTATGTATACTTACATCCTTGTCTGGTGGGCATGTACTAGTATTTTAAATATGCAGTTGTTTTGTATTACTAAACTTATAAGTTAGTTTACTTATTTTAAGTGGGCTTGTAAACTAAGTATTATGGATGAACAGTATGGTTTTAAACTCTTAGTAGTGGGATTTGGTATAATTATTATATAGTTAATGCTAATCGAGTAGCGATTTTAAAAATCAAGAAAGGATCTAGGTAGCACACATAGTTTACACCTTGAATTAAATTTTTCATATTAATAACTGTCTTAAGTATTTATTTAACCAATTCAGGGTCAAAACTAGGTGACACTAGACAGTTTTGTAATTTAATGAAATCGAGAAAAAGTTATTTTACTAAACTAATTTAAAAAAATTACAAGTCAGGAAATCAGTTAAAAACTTTAGTAACATCTTCAATGTGTATTTAATAATCGAATATACATTGAGGGTGTTACAGCTATGGCAATTTGGTTATATCCTGAATAACCATCTAGAAAACAGTAAAATGCCTTACCTGCCAGTATGTCCAACATCTGATCAATGAAGGGCAATGGAAAATGGTCTTTCTTGGTGGCATTGTTCAGCTTCCTATAATCCATGCACACTCTCCATCTGGTAACGGTCCTGGAGGGAATTAACTCATTGTTGCTATTTTGAGCCATGGTCATGCCACCTTTTTTGGAACACATTGCACCGAGCTGACCCACAAGCTGTTAGAAATTGAATAGATTATCTCGGCTTCTAGCCACTTGATAATCTCCTTCTTAACAACCTCTTTCATGCTTGGGTTCAATCTTATTTGACCCTCAATGGTCTTCCCATGATATTCCTCCAAGATGATTTTGTGCATGCAAATGGTTGGGCTTATTCCTCAGATATCAGCCAAGGTCCATCCCGACGCTTGCTTGTAATTGCTTAGAATTTCCAGCAATCATTCCTCATGATCATTGGTGAGATCAGCAGCAATGATCACTGGCAAGGTTGAGTGTTTTACCAAAGTAAGCATACTTGAGATAGTCTGGCAGTGATTTGAGCTCCAGTTCAGGTGGATCTTCAATGGATGATTTTGGTGCCACGATCTCTCTGCCAGCCAACTCTAATGGTTCTGGTTGTCCAAAATAGCTTACTTCTACTAAGGATGCTCCTTCAGTGTCCTCACTTGTTTCACCTTCACTGTCACTTCCGTTGGCATCATCATCGGTATCTTGGCAGAACTGTGCCATGTCCACTTTAAAAATAGACTCTATCTTATCATTTTCTTGGCATTCGTCTGATTCATCTGCACATTTCAAAGCTTGAAACGCATTAAATGTAACTTGTTGATCATTTATGTGCATAGTTAATTCACTTTTTTAAACATCAATCAGCGCTCTACATGTGGCAAGGAACAGTCTACCCAATATAATTGGGACATTTAAATTTGCCTTATAATCTAAGATAATAAAGTCGGCTGGGAATATGAATTTATCTACCTTTACCAACACATCCTCAATCTTACCCTTAGGATGTGCAAAGGATTGGTCCGCCAACTGAAGTGTCACTGTGGTAGGCCTTGCTTCTATGCCAAGCTTCTTGAAAGCAGACATTGGCATCAAATTGATGTTGGCTCCCAAGTCACACAGTGCCTTACCCATGAATCTGTTGCCAATGGTATAGGGAATAGTAAAACTTCCCAGATCTTCTAGCTTTGGTGGCAACCGATTGAGTATTATTGTACTGCATCCCTCAGTGAGAGCTACAGTTTTGAAATCACACATCTTCCTCTTTTTGGACAAGATGTCATTCATGAATTTGACATAGTTGGGCATTTGCTCGAGAGTTTCCACCAATGGTAAATTGATTATCAATTGTTTAAGTACTTCCAAGAAGCGCTTAAATTGTTGATCTAGCTTGTGCTTTTGTAGTCTTTGTGGAAATGGTGGAGGTAGATAAACATATGCTGGCTCTACCGGCCTTGCCAAGGTTCTACTGACATCCAATTGAGGTCTGGCATCAGATTGTGGTATGGCATCGCTTATGTCCGCTTCTTTCTTCTTTGGTTCTTTTGGTTCATCTATTGGTAGTTTCTTCTTCTCCTGGAAACTATTTGGTTGCTTGACAGATGTCTCAACCTCGCACTATTTTCCACTCTATAGAGTCACAACTTTGCATTGTTTATTATGGTTTTTCCTAGCATTCTCTGTATCACTTGGCAAAGCTCCCTGTGGTTTATTGCTGAGTGCATTGGCAATCTGTCCAATTTGTACCTCCAAGTTTCGCATCGATGCTGCCAAACTCTGAACAGTTGCATTATTCTTCTCCATGTATTTTGTCAAAGTCCCTTGGTTGTTTCTTCGTCCTGCATAAAAATTATTTTGTGCCTTTTGTGGCATGGCATTCTGGTTGACCCCTGGCGTGGCATTATTCTGACGTTGGGCATTGTATTGACGTTGGACATTGTTGTTCTGCTATTGGGCATTATATTGGTTGCTTCCTTGATTCCCCCAAGCTAAATTTGGGTGTTGCCTCCATCCTGCATTGTAAGTATTGGAATTTGGATTATAATTACGATTAAAATTGCCAACGAAATTTATCGACTCAGGGTTGGCATGGCAATCTTCCGTATAATGATCCTCTCCACATATTGTACAAAATGGGTATAATGCCTTAACTTCTTGGGCCTCATAACTCTTTTGCAAAGTTCTCACCATGCTAGTAAGATTGAAAATCTCAGCGTGGAGAGTGTTGGAGTATGCCCAAAGACCAATCATGAGATGGTTGTAAATGATAAACTTATTTTATCATGTTTATTAATATAAAACCATTATTAATTTTCAATCTTATTCTGTGCATTTATAAATAAATTGAATTATAATAAAGTCCTTATAATAATGGAGTTATTCTTGAATGTCCTTAGTCATGTATTATTGTGGGCATGGACAACAATAATATATTAAGACTAATATGTAGTTGATTGATGACAAAATGTTTTCATTGACATGAAGATGTCAAAATCAATACATAAGTATGTGTTAGAAAACGACATGTTGGACTGACCCGCTATGAGCATGTTTCTTGGATTATTATGTGACAGACACAACATTGCTCATAGTGATAACTACATGTATGATCCTCAGACTTGAGATCATCATTATTTCAATATCGTGAGTAACATATTTTGATGTGGTGAAACGTGTGTCGTAACTGACTACACTATAAAGTAGAATCAGATTCTACATATTTAATTATACTCGGTTAAATATATTGTATATTTAATGAATTCAAATTTAATTAGAATTAGGTTTTTGAATGCTATATAAAGGCATAAGGTCTAGCAGTCGATATATGCCTTTTGCGAAAAACCTCTCTAACAGTTAGAAAACTAAAATATTGTTCGTTTCATTCAGGTGGACTGCGTAGAGTTCGGAACGCTGTTGTGACGACTTGGATTCGATATCGTGCTAGTAGAATTGGATTCTCCTAACTCCCTGTGTTTTTCAGATTTATTTAAGGTAACGTTTCATCCCTTTTCACCGCGAATTCGTTCCTCTTACATGGATCACTGGCAGAATACGTCAGACAATTTTTCCGCTACTCCATGGGGTGTACTAGCATTTCTCAACAGTGGTATCAGAGCCTCTTGTACGTTACGAATTCGGACTTAAATACTTGGATGATGCATTTATATGAGATGCATGTTTTGTTTGTCTGTTTGGACGAGTATACAATATTTGTGCGAAACACAAAAATTGAATCCAGTCACGGTTAATATGTTAATCTATTTTAAATAAGTTTTTACAATGGATGGTTAAACGTTAATCACATGTTTGTTTTTGTAATGTTTTAATGTTCGTATGCTAATTGTTAACCTAATGAACATGTAGTTCTGATAGCAGATCATTTTTCAGCAGAGGAACAATGGTTGTTCAAGTGCGAAAAACCTTAGGGATTGAAAAATCCCAAAAACACGAATCTGTTGTAAAAGTTATCAAATCGTGCGGTTTTTCTATAGTAATCGAAGTGCTAAAATTAAAAATTTTCCCAGCAGACCGGGGTCACCGGCCAGCACTCTACGAGCAGACCCGGCAGCACCGGATCTACCGGACCGCATAGGCAACAAAGGTCATAGAAACTATTTTGGTAATTATAATTAACAAGATAAAACATGTTTATGTTTTGGATAATATGCACGGTATTTGAAATGCATGGTTATAGCCAAATAGCCCATTTACTTTGGTTTTATATTTATAAATACGGCATGCGTGCCGTGCCTTTCTTTCATCTATTGTAATTCTCTTCTATCTTACTCCCTCGTATGTAAAATAAGTTTCTAAAAATTGTAATATTTGCAAAGAAAGCGTGGATCCCAGGAGCAGAATGATGGGTCGATCAAAGGTGGATTAGGTGCTTGAGAAGCAAGTTCTATCTTTAGTTTATTTTGGTTCTCCCATTGTCTTGGGATAGGCCACCTTAGTTTTACGGGCTATAACCATTGCATTTATATTTACTACTTTACATATATGTGTTACAATGTATGTTTTTAGCATGATAGTAATTGATTAGATCATACTTGAATGGTGAGATTAATATAACAAAAAAAACCCTCCATATTTAATCAAAATAGCCATCCAACATTTGCCCTCGTTAAAACCTCGACCGGTAATATGTAGGTTTTGCCAAAGCGAAGTACTTATATATATCTTGGTTAAACGCAAAAAATAAGCAAGTAATATTCACTAGTTCTAATATAGGTTAAACTAGGTTGTCCTAATAAGATTAGAAACCTAAAGGCTAATAATCATGAGATGATTAGGAACAATAGTTGTTCACCAAATATAGGAATTACATGAGATGTAATTAGCAAGTGTTGCTTACCTAAATAATTGAATTCTAGGAGTAAAGCCAAAGTTGACTTAGGATGAAATGCCAAAGTTGACTTAGGATGAAATGAAATATGGATCCTTACTTACTAGGAATACTTTTTAGTAAGTTTTTTAATTTTGAGGGTTTTTAATAGTGGGAATGTTATTACCTTATAAACATGATAAAAGGTACTTATAAATCATATTTTATCGTTGTAGATTTGTTATGGCAAACTCAAACTCATTATCATTGCGATCCGTCCTTGAGAAGGACAAATTGAATGGCTTGAACTTCCTTTACTTGTTCCATAACTTGAAGATTGTCCTCAAGCAAGAACGAAAATTACAAGTCATCGAAGAACCTGTCCCTAGAAAGCCAGCAAATGATGCCTCCAAAGATGAATTGGAAGCCTTTGAAAAATACTCAAGTGACATGGCAGATGTTGGGTGTTTGATGCTTGCGACCATGACTCCTGAGCTTTAGAAGCCACATGAGGACATGGTTCCCTATGAGATGGTTAAAAATCTCAAGGAATTATATGAGGGGCAAGCTCGTCAAGAGAGGTATAAGACCTCTAGGGCTTTGTTTCGATGCAAGATGATGGAGGGAACTCCGGTAAGAACTCATGTTCTCAAAATGATAGGGTATATTTAGACCCTGGAAAAATTGGGCTTCCCTCTAAGTGTTGAATTGGTTATTGATGTTATCTTGCAATCATTGTCGGATAGTTTTAATCAGTTTGTTCTTAATTTCAATATGAATGAAATTAACAAATCGTTGCCCCAATTGCTTGGTCTATTAAGAACAGCAGAGAACAACATGAAAAAGGTTGGCTGCAAGCCCATTCTGATGGTCCGAAAGGATAACAGAAAAGAAAAGCCCAACACCAAGGCAAAGCCAAATCCCAAAAAGGAAAGGCTGCATTGAAACCCAAAGGAGGAGTTGCAAAAAAAGGAAAGTGTATCCTTTGCAACAATGTTGGACATTGGAAGATAAATTGTCATGTCTATCTTGAGGACATCAAGAAGGTAAAAGAAAATGGACAGTCTGGATCAGATATTTATGTTATTGATATAAATATATCAACGTCTACTTCTTGGGTATTAGATATTGGTTGTGGTTCTCACATTTGTACTTCTATATAGGGACTAAAAAAGAGTAGAAAATTGGCAAATGGAAATGTAGACCTACGAGTAGGAAATGGAGCAAGAGTTGCTGCATTAGCTATAGGAACATATACTTTGTCATTACCTAGTGGACTTGTTTTAGATTTAGAGGACTGTTATTTCGTACCTAGTTTGACTAAGAACGTTATTTCAATTTCTTGTTTGGACAAGATTGGTTTTGAGATTATTATTAAGAATAATAGTTGTTACTTTTATCTCAATAATGTTTTTATGGTACGGCACATTTAATAAATGGCTTCTATATCTTAGATCAAGACAATTCTATGTATAACATAAATACGAAAAGATCAAAAACAAATGACTCTAATCAAACTTTATCTTTGGCATTGTCGCTTGCGTCATATAAGTGAGAAACGCATATCAAAACTTTATAAAGATGGATTTTTGGATTCTTTTATTTTTGAACAATTTAATAAATGTGAACCTTGCTTAATGGGAAAAAAGACCAAATCACCATTTGACGGTAAAAATGAGCGAGCAAGTGATTTATTAGGTCTAATACATAGTGATGTATGTGGACCAATGAATACACAAGCCAGAGAAGGGTTTCAATACTTCATTACTTTCACCGACCACTTTAGTAGATATGGGTACATTTACCTAATGCATCATAAATCTGAAGCCCTTGAAAAGTTCAAGGAATTTAAGAATGAAGTACAAAACCAACTAGGAAAGAGTGTCAAAGCTCTTCGATCAAATCGAGGAGGAGAATACTTAAGCTTAGAGTTTGATGAACTTCTTAAAGAATGTGGGATTGTCTCATAACTTACACCTCCTGGTACTCCACAACATAATGGAGTCTCTGAAAGGAGAAATCGAACATTGTTAAACATGGTTTAATCAATGATGAGTCATGCTGATCTTCCAACTTCTTTTTGGGACATGCGCTAGAAACTGCTGCTTTCACACTAAATCGTGTTCCATCTAAATCGGTTCAAAAGACAGATATAGACTGGGAAGCGTCCTAGTATGTCTTTTATGAAAATTTGGGGATGTGAAGTTTATGTTAAACATCAGATGTCTACAAAACTCGAACCTAAATCTCATAAGTGTAATTTTGTGGGGTATCCTAAAGAAACTAAAGGATATTATTTCTTCAATCCATCTGAGAACAAAGTGTTTGTTGCTCGAACAGGAGTCTTCCTTGAAAGAGAATTTATTTTCAGAAAAGGAAGTGGGAGAAATATTGAACTTGAGGAAATTCAAAATCAACCACGGATCACTGAACTAGAGATTGAACAACAACAAGTTCCACAAATAGTTAAGGAACATCCAATCATTCTTGAAACACAACCACTGCGGAGATCTATGAGAGAACGCAATGCAACTGAGAGATATGGATTTCTCATCACATTACATGGTGATGTTCTCCTCATGGACCAAGATGAACCTAGGACTTATCAGGAAGCAGTGGCGAGCCTAGACTCTAAGAAATGGCTAGAAGCCATGAAATCTGATATGGATTCCATGTCAGAAAACCAAGTATGGACTTTGGTTGACCCGCCTGAAGAGATAAAGCCCATAGGGTGTAAATGGTTTTTTAAAAGGAAGATCGATATGGATGGCAATGTATAAACATACAAAGGGCGATTGGTCGCTAAAGGATTTCGCCAGATTCATGGTAAGACTATGATGAAACTTTTTCTCCTATTGCTATGTTTAAATCCATTCGGATATAGCTGCATTTCATGATTATGAAATCTGGCAAATGGATGTCAAAACTGCTTTCCTTAATGGAAAATTAGATGACGATGTGTACATGACATAACCTGAGGGTTTTGTTGATCCAAAAGATGCCCAAAAGGTATGCAAGCTATAAAGATCCATTTATGGGTTGAAGCAAGCTTCTCGAAGTTAGAATCTTCGTTTTAATGATGCAATCAAAGAATTTGGTTTTATTAAAAATGAAGATGAGCCATGTGTTTTCAAAAACACTAGTGGGAGCACTGTCACATTATTGGTATTGTATGTGGATGACATACTAATAATAGGAAATGACATACCTACCTTACAGTCTGTATAGACTTTGTTAGGAAAATGTTTTTCTATGAAAGACCTGGGTGAAGCAACCTACATATTAGGAGTCAAGATCTATAGAGATAGATCAAGATGACTCCTAGGACTAAGTCAAAATACATACATAGATAAAGTACTGAAAAGATTCAGTATGGAAGAATCTAAAAGAGGATTCTTACCTATGAGGCATGGTATTTCACTCTCAAAGGAAATGTGTCCTTCAACGCCTCAAGAAAGATAGTGCATTAGTAAGGTTCTATATGCTTCGGCTATTGGATCTATCATGTATGCCATGCTATGTACATATCCAGATGTGTCATATGCATTAAGTATGACAAGTCGATACCAAGTGGATCCCAGTGAAGGTCATTAGGCTGCAGTCAAAAACATCCTTAAGTACTTAAGAAGAACTAAGGATACATTCCTTATGTATGGAGGTGAGGAAGAGCTAAGTATAAAAGGTTATACTGACGCAAGCTTCCAAACTGATAATGATGATTCTCGATCGCAATCAGGTTTTGTGCTTTGTCTTAATGGAGGTGTTGTAAGCTGGAAAAGTTCAAACCAAGATACAGTAGCAGATTCTACAATAGAAGTCGAGTATATTGCAGCAAATGATGCTGCAAAAAAGGTTGTTTGGATCAAAAAGTTCATATCTGAACTAAGGGTTGTGCTTAGCATATCAAATGCTATAAATCTACGTTGTGACAACAACGGAGCCATCGCACAAGAAAAAGAACCCAGATCTCACCAGTGATCCATATTTAGCGTTACCATCTCATTCGAGAAATCATTGATCGAAGTGACATTGAAATATGCAGAGTACCAACGGATGACAATATCGTGGATCCACTGACAAAGCCTCTAACACAGCAGAAGCATGATCGTCACACTAAGTCTCTTGGTATTAGATACATGAGTGATTGGTCTTAGTGCTAGTGGGAGATTGTTGGAGTATGCCCAAAGACCAATCATGAGATGGTTGTAAAAGATATACTTATTAATATAAAGCCATTATTATTTTTCATCCGTACTCTGTGCATTTATAAATAAACTGAATTATAATAAAGTTCTTAGAATAATATAATTATTCTTGAATGTCCTTAGTCAAGTATTATTGTGGGCATAAACAACAATAATGTATTAAGACTAATATGTAGTTGATTGATGACAAAGTGTTGTCATTGACATAAAGATATCAAAATCAATACATAAGTATGTGTTAGAGAACGACATATTGGACTGACCCGCTATGAGCATGTTTCTTGGATTATTATGTGACAGTCACAATATTTCTCATAGTGATAACTACATGTATGATCCTCAGACTTGAGATCATCATTATTTCAACATCGTGAGTGACATATTTTGATGTGGTCAAACGTGTTTCATAACTGCCTACACTATAAGGACTAATATTGGATATGTCGTAATCTATGTAGCGGAATATGGTTGATCAAGATAGGATTTGTCCCTCCTACATAATAGGAGTAATATCATAGGCCACTTGATTGAGTGAGACTAGAAAATGCATGGTCATGCTCGAATAAATTGATATGAGATATCATAGTTATTCGTTTATAATAGTCTGCTCAAGATATCAAGAAATATTAGATGGACTATACAAGTGTGACTATTGCATGACTTGTGTCCAATCTAGATATGAGACAAAAGGATGCAATACATGAAAAGAGTTAATCACGGAAAAAAGGTTATGTCGAACCACGACTTCTTGTAACTTAGGTAGCAATGATGAATTGCTAGATGCCACTCATTACTTGTATATTAGAATTGTTCTAGATATTACTGCTAACGTTACATGAACCTACAAGGGTCACACACTATGATTGAAACGAACAAATATCGACTAGATAGCATGGGTACAAACTTGTTGTACACGTAATAAGTAAAAACTAAAATTATTATAATTACCATAATTATAGATAATCTTATTTATATATGTTTTAATACTAGATAATTATTATAATTATCAAATACTATTAAAATATATATCTCTAAATAAACCTAATTAAAGTATAATCAGATTCTACATATTTAATTATATTTGGTTAAATATATTATATATTTAATGAATTCAAATTTAATTAGAATTAGGTTTTTGAATGCTATATAAAGGCATAAGGTCTAACAGTCGATATATGCCTTTTGCAAAAAACCTCTCTAACAGTTACAAAAGTAAAATATTGTCTGTTTCATTTGGGTAGACTGCGTAGAGGCTGGAACGCTATTGTGACGACTTGGATTCAATATCGTGCTAGAAAAATTGTATTCTTCTAATTCCCTGCAATTTTTTAGATTTATTTAAGGTAATATTTCATCCCGAATTCATTCATCTTACATGGATCACTGGCGGAATACGTCAGATAATTTTTTCGATGCACCATGGGGTGTACTTGCATTTCCCAACAGATAGATATGAGCTCATCTATCTGTAATTTCCCACCAATTTTAGTGTTGATCCCAAGTCTAGCAGTAGGATATTCAAAGTCGTTGATTGAAATCCTCTCAAGGATGCCAACTGCCTCTGTATAGTTTTTGTCAAGCAGTGAGCCATTTGTCGTCGCATCAACAACTGTTCTGGTTTGCGCATTAAGTCTATTGTATAAGGTCTCCATTTGGGTCTATTCCGGGAATCCATGCATGGGACATCTCCTCAACAGATCTTTATATCTCTTACAGGCATCATATAGGGTCTCATCATCAACCTGCCTAAATGTGATGATCTCACCCCTCAGATTGGCGGTGAGTTTAGGTGGCTGAAATCGTAACAAAATATTTTGGCATAGATCTCCCCATGAGGTGACAGAATCAGGTGGCAAAGAACTTAGCCACGCTTTTGCTCTATCTCTCAAAGAAAATGTAAACAACTTTAGCTTCACTGTATCCTCTGATACTCCAGGCTGCTGGAATAGCTGGCAGACTTTCATGAACTACTTCAAGTGTTGCCTTGGATCTCCAGTAGGTGCTCCATCAAAATGTATTACATTCAAAAGCGTTTGTATCATTATCGGTTTGAGTTTAAAATTGCGTGTATTTACCTCGAGACCAATTAGTCTTGGCATCAAATTGCCAATGTTTGGTGTCGAGTGTTCTCTAATAGGTCTCTCTTCCTCCACATTAACAGCTAGGGAACAGGAGCTGGTGGTATTCCATTGTTATTGGGTGGATTTTCCTCATTGTTTAACACGTCATTTCCTCCATTGCCTCATTTAGTCATCTCTTGAATCTTTTTCTTTAACCTTTGTAGGGTTCTTTCGATTTCTGGATCGTATAGCCAATCTTCCACCACATGGCGATTTTTGGTTATACACCGGTCAAAATAAAGAAATAAAATAAAGAACAAAAATAAAAAGAAAAGTAAAAATTTAAAAACAACAAACTCTGTTGCAATCCCCGGCAATGGAGCCAAAAACTTATTCGATTGTGTGAGTGCTTGGCAAAAGGGAGGAAAATGTATTGGAAATATATGAAAATAGTGCCAAGACTAAGTCTTTTACGTGCAAGTATACACGGTCTACAAGTAATACAGCAGTAAGTTGGTTATCGATCCCACAAGGATTGACCAAGAGTTTGTTTGCCTTGTTTGTTTACTCATCAAAGGGAAAGTGTTGTTGATTTGAAGTGGGTTTTGAAAACAGTTTAAAAGAAAAGAAATAAAAGGAAAACAGCGTTGGTACAAGGAGAGTTTAAATAAGTGATGAGCGTTGGCAATGGATGCTTGTTTTTTCATGCTTTTCATGCCAGCCTTTAATAATTTTCTGCATTGATATTATTTGCCGAGCATATTCAAAGTTGGCATTGCCTTTGTCGATGGCAATGCCCAAAATTAACCATGTAAAAACCCTTATATCTCTATAATGAAGTTTTTCATAAATCAATTTGATTAAGTCCCAATCTATACTCCTAAGGGGTAGTCTCACTCCCGAAGTAAGTTCATCTACTTAAACATCTTCCGTCGAAGCATCTCACCTTAGTATCTAGCGACTAATCGTTGCCCCCTAAGTATATTAAGATATTAAGGTGCAATAAGCATACTGTGTCAGCGATCGCTTGGCACAGAATTTAGAAAACTGTAAAACATGCCAGATAGGAAGGACAATGCCAAGGCATTTTTTATTATTAAAAACTAAACATGAAAACAACATTCAAATGCAAACATTCCCCACCAACTGTAAAAGTTTAGTTCATGGTAGGAGTATTCATCCAAAAACCATAATCGTGTCTCAACATCATCATCATTAAAAATAAAAACAATTTAAAAACAAAGAGAATGGGTAAATAGGGGTCCATCGATGCAGCCCTTCAAGGTCCAAGCTCTCGGTCAAGCTGGTTGAACCACATCTCCTTGGAGAAGCCTTTCTCTCAATCCGATCGTCTCTTTCGATCCCCCTCCTTCGGTGATCGATCTCTTTTCCTTCTTTAAATAGGCAAGCACACAAGGATGAGCCTTGAAATTTGAATTTTGAATGCGCAAGGGATAAGGGATGTGATCATATTATCCTATATTTGAATCCTAGGGCTGACGTCATCAAGGTCCAACAACTACTCGGTCGGGCATCAAACTACTCTTCTCTAGCAACCGGTGCTTTGGCAATTTTTGGTCCATCACTGCCAAACCTATTCTCTGTTGAGCCTGCAATAATCCCAACAAAGCAACCCTTCACACTGGCATAACACAATTCCTAACTCCTTATGCAAATGCATGAATTTTAAGGCTAAATGCAACTAAACACACTTAAAAGGCAAGCAAAGACAATGTGAAATAAGCATACGATTTAGTACTTTTGATGAGTTAACAGTGTTGATAATCTAATAAATCATAAGAACAAAAAATGTTTAATTGAATTTTTTAAACATTTTATTTATACAAGTTCGAAGGAAAAATAATTAAATTTTCTATAAATTCTAATAAGAAGTATTTTAATTATCGATTGAAAATTATCTTATGATATGTGAAAAATAAGTTAGGTAGAAATATCAGTTAAAATTCTTTTTCTTATAATTATTTAATGATGCTAATGTAAGTGAATTTTTAATAATAAAAGTTAAATGATGTAATCTAAATAAATTAAAAGTTTATGATTTAAATGAAAATTGAAGTTAGATTCAGAATTTAAATTACTCATACATGTCTACTCAAACAGGAAGTAGGTTTAAACTTTACCTGGCTATTCATTTTTTAAAGAAGAATTTAACTTGACTATCAAAAAGAAGAATTTAACTTTACCTGCTTCTATAATACGCGTCTCTTATTTTTCTCTTGTTTTTTCAAGACTCTTTCGCTCCGGTTTGATTCCTCAGTTTGATCTCATGTCGAATGTCAACTCTCCCATGTCTATGCTGGAAATTGAGGAGGGAGAGAATGATCTTCTCTAGGTAGAACAAGATGGTGTTGACTCAGCCTCACCACTCGATCATTGTTTTGTTGGTACCTTTCTAACATCTAGTGTCATCCATTTCTTGTCCATGAAAGCAACATTGGCCAATGTGTGGCATCCAGTTGATGATATTGCTATATCAGATCTGGGAGAAAAGCGATTCTTATTTTAGTTTTTTAATTCGATGGATGCTAATCGGGTCGATACGGGTGGGCTATGGAATTTCAACCACCACCTTTTAGCCCTCCATCGTCTGCAACCTAGAGAGAACCCCTTAACAGTGCCGTTAATACATCTAAAATACTGGATCTTGGTACATGATGTTCCCCATGGGTTCATATCAACAAAAGTGGCTCAATCATTTGGCAATTTCATTGGCACCTTCTTGGAGCATGATACATCTGCAACCACTTTATGTTATAATGGCATTCTCCGAATTAGAGTACTCATGGATATCCGGATTCCATTGAAGAGAAAGAAAAAACTGTTGTATCGAATGGTAAGAATCACTATGTCAGATTTGAATACGAGAAACTGACACTATTCTGCTTTATTTGTGGATTGTTGGGACATGGCGAAAGCTTCTGCCCTCGTCGAACTGCTCACCCAGATCACGCTTTCGAAATGGCTTGGGATAGCTCGCTGTGGGCGCCGGGCTGGTATTCATCAATTCCGACGAGCCCTTGGTTGCGGGAGGCTCTTGTAATTTCTGCAATTATTAGGGCTGCTTCAAATATGAGAATTCCAATCTTAATCTTTCATCACCATTATTCCCGCAAAAATAAATCCCGCTAAATCAGCTCTCTACTAAAAGGATTTTCAAGTCAACTGAAGGGGATTCAACAACCTGCCATGGGCCAAGTTTCCTGATTGGGCCGATCATGGAACCTTCAATGCATTTTGATACTCATGTGGATATGGCGAAAGAAAATAATCCTCTAACTAAAGTTGAAAGCACAAAACGAGCCCGGTCACAGTTATCACCACCTGGATTTTTTGATTTCTCGAATTTGAATGGTGTTTCCCCATCTTCATCGGCAGGCCTTGCTAAGCAGGCCAGCCGCCCGCAATGATTCTTTTAAGTTGGAACGTCCGTGGTTTGGGGAAGCTGCGGGCCGTTAAACGTCTCAGGAATAAGCTGAGAAAAGTGCATCCCCACGTTGTGTTTCTTATGAAAACTAAACTTTCAGCTACAAGAATGGTAAGAGCTCGTGTTAAGTGTGGTTTCACTAACGAATTTGATGTGTCTACTGATAGGTCTCGGGGTGGATTATCTCTTGCATGGTCTCTACATATTTTAGTATCCATCCGAAGCTTCTCACTATCACATATTGATGCTGATATTCTTGACTCGGTCACACAAATTGCTTGGAGGTTTACGGGTTTTTATGGCAACCCAATGGAAAATCTTCGAGATTCATCATGGGATTTGTTGAGTTCCCTTGGCACCGGCCAAACTCAGCCATGGTTGGTGGCAGAGAATTTCAACAAAATCTTACTAGCTTCTGAAAAGAAGGGGAAGGGTTAAACCAGCTTGTTGCATGGAAGCGTCTGTACAGTCCTACAAGTGTGATTTATCAGACTTGGTTTATACGGGTCGATGGTATACTTGGGAGAATGGCAAATTCACTACAAATAATGTACGTGAACGCCTTGAAAGAGGAGTAGCCAATCCGGCATGGTGGGATTTATTCCCGAATTTATCAGTACGACATTTGCTTCACTCCATTTCCGATCACAGCCCAGTTTTGATTTCTACATGCTCGGACCCATCCCGTTCTTATGATCGTGACATGCCCTTTCGTTTTGAAGCTAATTGGACACTGGAAGATGACTACGAAGATCTTATTCGTAGTACTTGGGCTTCATCCAATTTGCCAATACCCAGTAAACTACATGAGCTAGGTGCAGCCTTGTCAAAATGGAATTTGGATAAAGTGTCTTTGCGTAGAAGGAAATCCAAACTGTTAAAGGAAAGGTTAGAATCACTTTTTTCTGTTGACCCTGATGATGATACCTTGGCAGAATTAAAGGAGGTAAAATTGATTATGAACATTGAGACGAATTATACTAGGAACAGAGGGCACATGTAAACTATTTGCGTCACGGAGATCAGAATACTACTTTCTTTCACAAGTGGGCATCCTTTAGGAAAAACATAATACAATTTCGAAATTGAAGAATGCAAATGGTGAGTGGATAGACTCAGAGCAAGGATTAACGGAGCTGGCCGAATCCTTTTACAAAGATTTGTTTACTGGGTCTATTACTTTCGGGGAAGATGTTGTATTATCAACTGTTCAATCTACTATTTCACCGTCCATGAATAGTAAACTGTTATCACCATTTACGAAAACGAAAATCCCAACGCTTTGAAGTCTATGGCCCCTCTTAAGGCTTTTGGAAATGATGGCTTTCAGGCTTTACTCTATCAGAAATATTGGCACATCATAGGCCATGAGGTATCATCTTTCTGCCTATCGTTTCTGAATGGTAACTTTGAGCTTGATGATATTAATAATGCAAATATTATCCTCTTACCTAATGTGTCAAGCCCTGCATCGATTGCCCAATTTAGACCTATCAGCTTATGCAATGTATTATACAAAATCATTGCTAACGCTATAATGAACAAACTTTGTGGATTACTTGATTTTGTATTGATCAAACACAGGGTGCCTTTGTCCCCGGTCTCCACATATCAAACAATATTCTCATTGCTTATGAGGTTCTCCACTCGTTAAAGAATAAGAGGTACGGTCGAAAGGGTTCATTTGCTCTAAAAATAGATATGAGCAAGGCATACGATAGGGTCGAATGGTCCTATATTCGGAACATTATGCTTGCAATGGGTTTTGATTCTCGTTGGGTTTCGCTTGTTATGAAAAGTGTTTCATCAGTATCATACAGAGTTACCTTTAATGGCATAGCGGGAGAACAGTTTCATCCAACAAGGGATCTTCGGAAGGGTGACCCTCTAAGCCCATATTTATTCTTGTTCTGTGCGCAAGGCCTTTCTTCTCTGCTTCATTCGACAAAAGCTGGTCAGAATATAAAAGGAGTTCAAGTTGGCCGTAAAGGGGCCCCTCTTACACATCTTTTCTTCTCCGAAGATTGTATCCTATTTGGGGAGGCTACTGACATTGACTCTATGGCACTTAAATCTCTTTTGACATCCTATGAGTCTGCCTTGAGACAGAGTAAATTTCGAGAAATCATTAATCTATTTCAGTTCCAATGTTTACCAGATTGGGAAACCTGTTTGGTGTGCGCATCGCAACCAACCCTGAGCACTACTTGGGATTGCCTTCCATGGTTGACAGACAGAAGCGTCAGGCTTTCGCAGAGCTGTGTGATAAAACTGCTAGGGTGGAAAGCTAGTGCATTCGATTTCTTTTAATGGGTGCCAAGGAGATTTTTATAAAATCAGTCCTCTAAGCAATTTCAATCTACTCCATGTAATGCTTCCTCTTCCCTATTTCATTGTGCCGAGATCTCGAATCAATTTTTAGCAAAATTTGGTGGCGAAATAACAAAACAAAAAAGGGGATACATTAGTGCAAATTGAAGGATCTCTGTTGTCCTAAGACTATGGGAGGTATGGGTTTTTGCGATCCAGCTAAATTTAATATATCCCTACTCGCAAAACAAGGATGGAGAATCCTAACTAATACAGAATCATTACTAGCTCGTGTATTAAAAGGGCGTTATTTCAATGGGAAGTCATTTACGGATGCTGACCTTGGCTCTAGCCCATCGTACACATGGAAGAGCATTTGGTGTTCACGGGGCCTTCTCGAAAAAGGTTTGAGTTGGCATATTGGTAATGGATCCTCTATTAACATCTGGTCTGCGCCATAGGTATCTGGTGAAGGAAATGGTATGGTTAACTACGACAATATCAATATTCAATACTTTTATGTTTCTGATTTGATTGATACTAAGTCAAATACCTGGTGTGAATCAGCTGTCCGAGGCTCCGAGCTATCACTAATTCTCAACAAGCTATACAGATACTATGTATGCCTCTCCCTCGCTCCCCTGAACCCGATTTGCGAATCTGGAGATATGATAGGTCTGGCCAATACTCGGTAAAGAGTGGATATCACTTGTTGCTTGTCAAACTCTATCATCAGCTTGCCATCTACACAGAATATTCCATCATCAGTGTTTAAGTCTATATGAGCATCAGAAATCCCAGCAAAGGTAAAAATTCATGGTTGGAGATTCATCAAAAATTATCTGCCAACTACAATGAACCTACACGCCTGCAATCTTAACGTTTGACTTGCATGCCATTTTCTAAATGATTACTCTCACTTTAAACAAGCTTTACAAGGCTTGAGGATCGTACTACCTATAATGCCCGATGAGCAGCAATGATTATGCTGGCTGGGTAATCTCTTTGAAACTATTGGTACGCAGGCAACCAAAACATTTCTAGTGGCCCTTTGGGCACTCTGGTACAATTGAAATAGAAAAGTGCATGAAAACTTGATGAAAAGCCCTGCTGATCATACCCTATTTATTATGAGATATATAGCCGATCTAGAAGCTATCAAGATCAAATCTTCCCATGCCCCCAATCAGAATACTGCCGTGTTATGGAGGCGACCGCCAAGTGATCTCATTAAAATTAATTTTGATGCTGGGTTTTATGAGCAATCTAATTCATCTACCTCAGGCATCAGAATTAGAGACTCAGATAGACTAGTCATTACCTCAGGATTTTACCCACATACCTTTGTCCGTGACCCGAAAATGGCAGAAGCCAAAGCGTGAGAGCAAGCACTCCTCCTCGGCCGCGACTTAGGGTTTCGCCGCGTTATTGTGGAAGCAGATGCCCAGATGGTGATCAACAAGGTTCAATCCCCTGCAATTGATAGATCGAGTATTAATGCCCTAATTAGCAAAATTAAAGGGTTACGAAAAAGCTTTGATTACCTATCTTTCAGTTACACGCCACGAAAGTTGAATTCGGTGGCTCATCTCCTTGCCAGAGCAGGTAGGAATTTCATCAACTATCGAATCTGGATTGAAGAGGCCCCTGCCTGCATTAAAGATGCTCTTCACCGTGATAGATAGTGGTTCACCCACGTTTAACTATTTATTTTTCTGCCCATCGTCGAAGCACCGTATATCTCTCCTCCGACTGCCGTTGAACTCATCTGCCCGTATAAGTGCTCTATCTTTCTCTAAGTGACAAAGGCTGATCTCAGATGAAGCTATGCCGATCATTTTGTATGCGATCTTGGGACTTTTCTACTTTTCTTATGTTTTTTTAAGCTTGATTTCTTTGATTTCATTTAAGTTGTTTATTGTTTTTTTGAGACTTAAACTTTGTTTCCTTTTTTATCTTTCCTTTATTGTGTTAATAAAGATCGGTATTTTATTCAAAAAAAGGGAAAGAACAGTAAATGCTGAAATTCATATTTTTGGACCTATTAAATGCTACCGCTCAAACTATGTCACTCAAAATCGGGTCTAATGCTAATACAAGCCTCTGTTCGACATGGACAAGATCAAATTATTTTTTCAAACAGATTTGAAGGTCGGACACAAGTGTTGCATGCAGGTACTTCAAGAGTAAGCAACATAGCTTTCAGATGTAAATCAATTCAGCTAAACTCCAAGTTCATACTTCAGAAGGATATCTGAGATCAGACAATGAATGCTCATAGGAATTAAGGATGATGTCACAATCCCAAAAAGGAGGAGACAACTTTCACCTTGGCTACGCAGTAAAGTTCAACAGATAAACAAGTGTTCAACCAAGGAGAAGCCTTTTGTAGGAACCATGAGACCTAGAAAAAATTCGAAATATACAATATCTTATAGGTTGATGCGAACCGTGGATGAGACATTCTGCCTATTCTACCTTGACATAGTGACCTAAAATATGGCGGCAACACAATTAAGTTGGCCAACTAGTTCCCTTGTAGGACCAAAATTTTTAATTACAGAAAAATGTAAAGATTCAAGAACTATAGCAACTCTTCAAGACAAATTAAATAGCTAATAGCTCATACGGCGTGGCAAGGCTTATAACCATTGTGAATAACCAAGATGAATGAAAAGAATTCATTGTTTCAGCAATTTTTATCTTCAAAGCATCCAAAGACTCGGTGAGGTCATATACCTCTTGTTGGTCCATCTCCAGCAACATTGCAGCCACTTTTCCAGCATTATTTTGTTCCATATGCTCCATAAGAGGAGATAACTGTTTCCCCATTATCTGTTGTTTTGGAAAAAGAAAATGAGCAATATATAATTACCCGGACCGGTGATGTAGTTCATTGTACAGATGATTTGGAACTTTAATGCATGGTTTAAAGCCTTGCAAATGAATTTATCAGTTCGCTAAGATGCTAATACTGTACAACATCAAGCAGATCATTGTTCTACCTTTGTTATAGCTGAAGTAACTAAAACAGTTTGAACTCCAAAGTCTTTGGGTTCTGATCGACAATTCTTTATTTGGCCGAGGATCTTGTGAATTTCAGAACCAAATCCATGATCAAACATAGCGTCCATTTCATCTAATACCTGTTTAGAGACTTTTAGCTATCACTAAATATGCAAGATATCGAATATCATTAAGAACCAGCCTTCTAAAACACTGTTGTGTAGATGTACTTGATAGTTAAATTTCGGATACAAACCAAGAAGTTGATGTCATCTAGAACAACACTTCCCTCCTCAATATACTGAATAATTTCATTAGGAGTGGCAACAAGCATGCCAATCGAGTCATCTGCCAAATTTTCCGAGATTCTTGACTTGCCGTAACGACATTTCGAAGCAGAATTCAACTTAGCATGACGGCTGATGAATCTGGCTGTTTGAAAACTCTGCATGAACACCGTGATTTAATTAAAAACTTGAACTGATGAGAAATATGGGATTTGAATGAACTGTAAATCTAACTCAGACATTCATTCTCTCATATAAATCGCATTTTGATGCCAAGTGAGCAGATTGGTACAAGTAGATAGAAAAAGGAAACTTTCTTTCAATATCCATTTACCTGGAGAAATAGATAAGATATCTCAGCATAGTGGCATCTCTATATATTTATTTATTTATTTTTATTTTTAAAAAATAACCTCTAAGAACTAAAGAGAAAGAGGATATATGTCCAAGAAGTTATCATACATAAAAATAAAATACAGAGGTCGTAACAATGAACCTGGTCGCATAGTTCCTCCGAGGAGCACAACACAATGGCTCGTGGATGGTTTGGCTTCACACTTAGCAATGCCTCATCCTGTCTAAGAAGCTGTTCACCTTAATGTCAGTGTATGGCTTAACCTTTATTGTAAAACTTTTCCTGGAACCTCTATATATAAATTTTGGGTTTACTTACACACATAATTCTAACTAATAAATTTTAAAGTTTGTTTACTCAATAATTTATACTAAATTATATGTTAATGAGATTGTTAGTTTTACTAAATTGGATCACTAGTATTCCCTACCTCGAAACATGTGTACCAGTTAGAAAATCGTTGGGGCTATAGTACTTTCTTATAACAGAGTACCAATATCACAATCTTCAGCATGAACAAAAGTTAGTGATAAACTTAAATCTTGTAACATTTTATTATACTAAACATTTGGCTGTCGTTATCTCAACAAAAGTAGAAACATATTTGTTGGAGTTTGTGACTTGAATTTTGCCTTGATCTGGTATGAAAAGTTCACGGTGCAACCCAATTGGTGAAGAAATAAAATTCAGGGAAAGATGAGGATATGTGATGGAAGCATACTTTAAAATCAAGTAATTAACCCTAAAGTAAATAGATAATGTGGTTTAGGATTTTGTATGTTTGCAAGAAAGAATGTGTGAGAACGTATCCATTTAGGGTTATTTTGGGATCCATTTGTATTCTTGTTATTTTGACATTATAGTTAATTTCTCTCCTCTACCCATAGGTTTTCATGTTTAGGAATTTCCGGATAAATATGTGTGTTCTCGTTTTTTTTTTCTTTTGTTATTGTGTGATGGATTCATTGTCATCTGTGTATCCCGTAACAATATTATTATGCATATCAAAGAAATGTAAAATAATATTGGCATTAATGGTTGAGTTCACATAAATGTTAATTACTGAATTTATGGAGTTACCTGGATAAAAGAATATCGCCACACAACCAAGCTCATTTCATGAATTTGACAAAAAAGAAATCAATGATTCATATCGGTGTTGACTGTAGAATAGATATACCAATAGAGGGTTACCTAGAATGCAGTTCGGTCCAATACGAGAAGCAGAAACTGAAACATGAATCACTATTTTTATAGAACATAATCTGACAGGGATAGCTTTCTCCGGTTCGTTTAGTAAGACAGAAACACAATTATTAAATCGTAAAACGTTTTTTTTTTTGGAACTTCTATATATAAATTATGGGTTTAATCAAACACACAATCCTAAACAAATAAATTATAAAGCTTGTGAATTGTTAGTTTTACTTGATAAATGGGATTGATAGTTTTATTTAATTGGAACACTAGAGTTCCCTAACTCAGAAAATGGTTGGGGCTACAGTAATTTCTGATAATAAAGTACCAATATCATAACTTCGGCATGAAGGAAAGTTAGTGACAAACTTAAATCAATTAAAAAGAAAGACTCTTGAAAACAATTTGAGTTATAAAATTTTGCACAACCACTTGGTTTAACTGTAATCTCCAAGGACTAGATATAATTTTAGCAGCTTTCAAAGGGGGGGAATAACATTAAAATTAAGGGTTAACAAAGATGACATATAGATACATAGGTTAAAGGAGAAAAAAAGGTTTACCTGAATGAGAGGTAACAAGAAAGCCAAAGTCCTTCCAGACCCAGTCTCAGAACTCAAGACCACGCTTTTCCCATCCAACAAAGCTGGGATCCCAACACAATGAATTTCAGAAGGAACCCATATTCCAATCTCACTCAAAGCTCCGATTATCTCAGCTTTCAAACCCAGTTCTTGGAAACTAGAAACAAACTTTGTAGCACCACTTCTGTTCTTGTCTTTCTCAAGACCCAACCCCATCATCCCTTTTTCCTTTAGTTGTGGACTCCGAGCTGCTTTTCAGGGAACCATTGAGCTGTCTTTGTCGGAACTTCTCAAGAATGAGGGAGTCCCTATGGGATTTTGGTGAAGAGGTTTCTAGTTTTCCGGGTTTTATGGCAGCCTTAGTGTTGGAGGAAGATAGAGGCCTAATTAATGGAAAAGGCGTGATGGGTTTTAATGGTTTGGTTGAACGAACAAGTTTAGAGGAGAGGGAAAGATTGGTGAGGGCAACAAGTGATTTGCTTGTTCTTTTCATGTCTGTTTGCGTTTCTGGTACTCTCTTTAGGACAGCAGCAAAACAGCCTCTCGGTGGCGCTAGAGTCTAGTGGAAAGACGACTCTTGGAAAGACGACTCCTTTATTTGTTTTTTAAGGGCTTTAAATATTACAAGGGGAAGAGGTTCGGCTATTTTGATACATAGGAAGGGCCAAGATTATGCAAAGTGTTATAATAATTATATGGGTAAACTACATATTTAATGCCTCATTTATGCCCGTATTTTTATTTTAGTATCCCAACTAAATTTTTGGTAAAATAATACATAATGCTACATTTCGTTTATATTTTGGTATCTCATCTGTTTAAAATTAACAGAAATAATGTTGTGACTTGGTTTAATAATAGTTTTAGTCAAAAACTTAAATAACCTATCAATCTAGTTTAAAATTCTATCATTTTAAATTTTTAAATTTAAACTTTAAATTTTTCATTTTTCATTTTTCTTCTTCTCCCCCTCAAAACTGTTCATATTTTTTGGAATTTAAAATTGTAGGAACTTCAAATACACCAAATGTTTCAGAACCTTGCCCAACATTAGAGCTGATTAGTTTTGGTTTCCAGTTTCCACTCCTCAAGGTATGAAAAACCACTCCTTTTTATCCTTTCTCACAGTTGCGGTGTTATTACGGGTGTTGCTTTTGTTGACATAAGACTCTTCACCTATCCTTTAAGTTATGATGTCTTGCATTCAGGGGCGAAATTATTAAGGGTCATATGACCCACCATTAATTTTTTTGACTAAACTACTACAGAAGTCACTCAATTATAGGTAAGGTTATATTAGGTTAGCAAATTTTTAAAAATTACATTTGAGTCACTCAAAAATAAATAAGGTTATATTTTGGTCATTCAATTACGGGTAAAGTTACATTTGAGTCATCCTTCATATTTAAAAAAAAATTACATTTTGGTCAATTCTCAAATGCTCAAACTTTTGATAACTTTTGTCTTTAAAACTCGGAAAAACTTTCACGATATCACACTTATCTCTTTAAAATGTTCTATTTGATAAGAAAAAATGGTTGGTCCCAAATTTCTCTACTCATCCCTCTATCAATTCAACTTTCTTGTTCATTTTTACCAACCGGGGATTGTTATTACTTCTTTTAATTCCTCTTTCAAGTAAGGTGATTTCTTTAACAAAATGATTTTTTATGCTATTTAGTTTGTTGTATTCAAATTGATTGTCTGGAAAGTAGGGTTGTAAATGAACCGAACAAACACGAATGAGAGTATGTTCATGTTCATTCGTTTAGTTTTAACCGAAGAAATGAGCGAATACGAACAACTAAACGAACATAATTTCTTGTCCATGTTCGTCCGTTAAAATAATAAACGAACACAAATGAACGCAAACGAACATTGAGTATTGCTTAATTTTTTCTTAAGAAGTCTGAAGTCCCGTAATTGAGTATTGTTTAATTTTTTTTCTTTTTATTTCATATTTTTAATATATATTTTTTTAATTCTTTTAATATAATACTTTTGTTATGAAAAATAATAAATATGTGAATAAATTTAATCGAACATAAACGAACGGATTATCGAACGTTCACGAACATAAAGGAATGAATAAGCCATTTGTTCGTGTTCGTTCATTTAATTAAACGAACAAAAAAATCTTATTCATGTTCGTTCGTTTAATAAATAAATAAACTTTCCGCCGAACGGTTCACGGACGGTTCGCTAAACGTTTAATTCGTTTACAACCCTATTGAAAAGATTCAAAGCCTTTAATCTCTAAATAAAGTAAATATGTGAAGCACCAAATTTAAATTCATGAATCCGCCTTGCTTGCATTTAAAACATACAGCAAAAATGGTTACTGGTACCCGTTTACCAAAGATAGTATAGGTTCCAACTCTAATAAATGGCAATATAGTATGTCTGAAAATCATTTTTCAAGCAAACTTGTGCCAACATTCAAGTAAATTTTCCAAGAACAGTTAAAGTTACACAAATGCCATCTCCAAGATAAATACGTGAGCATCTATATCTTTTTTCTCTTTCCTTGTGTATCAATTAAATATTATTTAACGATGATATGTGATAAATATATTACGTAAAAGTATTAATTTTAATTTTTTCAATTATTTAACAAAGTTAATATAAGCGACTTAGTGTATTAATAATAAAAGTTGAAAATGTAATTTGATTAAATTAAATGTTTATGATGTAAATGAAAGTAGATGATAAGTTTAGTGATCTAAAATGTAAACTACCCTAATATAACTGAGCAAGTCATTATAATATTTGAATAAGATATTATATTATATTATTAAAAGGAAAAAAATTGATACACAAGAACTTTAGTTTACACAAGCCTTATAGTTTTAGGGGTCATGGGTTTAGTGTATGGTTTAAGGTTTAGGTGTTTAGGGTTTAGAATTTAAATTTAGTGTTTTGAATTTAGGATTTGGGGTTTAATATTAGGAATTTAGGATATGAATTTTATAGTATAAATATGCATGCTTATATAAAATAAAATTTACATAATTCGTGTATTAAAATATAACCCTTATTAAAATTGTTAATAAATATATTTTAGTATTTTCAAAAATAATATTTTTTAGGGTTTAATGTGAAGCCAATCCGGTAGCCACTTAAATTCAAAATGTGTTTTGATGTTTTGTCGATGAAATATTATAAAAATCAGAAATTATGTTCGAGGTAATATCTTTCTAATTATTCTGGATGAAAGATACTTTATATATTTTTTATGTTAAACATATTTTTTTTAAAATATGTTTCAAAACCTACTTTAAAATGTTTTAATACTCATTTCTTAAAAAATTGTTTCAAGGCACTGTGATATGGGTGCTAACATTTGAGAAGGCATAAATTAGAATACCGAAAGTTTATAAATTGGGAAAAATCGAGGGAGCCTCCAATTTTATGTCTATTAACATTTTTAATGTTTTATAACTGACATGGCATTTAAGCATTAAAAGTGAAAGTCATTTAACACTTGTAAATTATCATAAGTTATGAGTGGATTTATAAACCATTATAAATTGTGAGTGGTTTTTTTAATAATAGGATAATAATTATGAAAACCGTTATGGTGATTAATGCTAATTTTAGCATTATATGGTCCTTGCTAAACAAAATTTTGATAGATTAATTGCATAGTTAAAACATGCATTAACTTTATAGGTTTCATGTGTTTTAATAAAACATGATAAAGAGACATGTGGTGGTTACTATGTTTCTTGAATGATATGTTGAACGTGATTTAAAACCGTCATTTGAATGGCTTTTAAATAAATTGATAAATTATTTTAAAAGTCGTTTAATGCTATAAATTGGCCTAGTATTTTTCAATAGGTTTTAAATTTATTATTACTTTTGTATAATACCTTTTTGAAACACTATGAAGACCTGATTTATGAAATGACTTTCAATAATATTTTTAAAGCAAACTTTAAATGCTTTAAAAATTTAAAAAGTAGAGGGAGATTGAACGGTTTTTCAATCGATTAATGGCAATCTTTTAAAAAAAATTAATATGATTAAAATGGTATTTAATGGCTATAAGTGTAAGCAACCACTTGATATTTTCTTAAACAATTATGTTTATGGACTAATTTATTGTTGTCAATAACATTAATTGGTATTAATTTTTTGTACTGATAATTTCTTTTCACGAGTTATATTTAAAATGAGAACATTATGGATAGAGGTTCATCTATCAGACCAAAAATACAAATGTCTAAATTAGATTAACTTGGAGGAGATGTGTAGAGTTAAAGACGCAGGAATGAAAATTTCTTCAAATCAAATAGTTGTCAAGTACTGTTTTGATTCTTGTAATATGTTGAAATTAAAGAAGCAAAATACTAAAATAAGGACTTTATTACTATCAGTAATATTTTGAGATAATTTATTATTGTTAGTAAGTTTTAAAGTCTAATCTTGTTAAATTTCTTCTGCTTCTAGAATTGACAGATTTAAAGAAGTTTCGATCCAAATAAAGTGGTTATCACGGTAGATTTCGTGATCATTTTATTTTGAAGATGATACTCAAATTACAAGCATTGTGAGAATGAACAAGTCTAGTTGGAAGTTAATTTCTTTTCCTATGAGGTAGATTATTTAGATTTATTGCATGTTAATTCATGTTTTTATCACATGAATTTATATTGAGCCTTTAAATTAGTATGTAAACTTAGTGAGCATGTTTTAGACTAGGATAAAGACTAAAGGCTAGAATGAATGACTTTTCTAAGTAGTGAACTTTATATTAAAGTATGCTTAATAAGATACTATTGTGAGTAAAAGTATCAAGCATAATTCTTTAAGAGGCCTTAATTAAAGAAAGAGAAAAATTCATATATGGCTTATCAAAAAGCATTATGAAAATACATGTCTAGGATTGGTTCTATGAAAGACTTGGTTTTTAAGAGTGCCTAGTGCACCACCTCTCTTTCATGGTAACCTACCTGGTGCATTGTTCTTTAATGTGATCACTTTTATAAAAATACTATGACAAAGAAGATCTCTTTAAACTTAATGTAGAAGTTAAAAGAGTAGAGATTAATTTGGTTGGGTAGAATACCAAATTTAGTCATAGTAAACTTGAGATAATTTTCTTGTTGTTAGGAAAAGTTAAAAACTCCTCATAAACATTTTTATAATTTTCCTAAACACGTCTTATGGAGAATTAGGAAAACTGAAATTCCTTTTGAATGAGAAAAGTCATGAATGACTACTGATGAGATATAAGGAATTTCATAATCGTTTGAGATTATGCATACTAATCTTAATAATTAGTAAATTCTCAAAACTTTGAAAAATATAATCATGTGTAAACAAGATCTGCGTTTGTTAAACATAGTTTTATGGTTAAAACTCATAGCAAACTTTACTCTATTATGATTGAGTCTTTGTTTACATGTTGTCCAAGAAACTTATGGATTTATTTCTATCTTTAAAATGTTAGAAATGTGGGGGTGTCTTAAAATGATGATTAAAGTCTGAGAAGAACCTAGTTGATCGACTTACCAAAAGGTTAAAGTCAGAAATTGATTATAGATTCGTCGAGGGGGATGGGTCTAAAGCCCATTGGTTGAGGAATTCATGGTGGATACCCAAGCTAGTTATCTAAGTTCAATGTGGTCAAATGAAACCATGGAAAGACTCATAGTGTACATTTCTACCTACCTATCCCTATGACGAATAATGTACATGCACATGATGAGCTTTATTGCTCTTAATAAATTCATAGCCAGGCTTTGGGTGGTCTTAATGAGAAAGAGTAAATGAATTTACCGACTTTGGATGAATATCTACTCTTAATAAGTTCATAACCTAATGTTGAGTGGGTGGTCCTATCGCAAATGACTAGATGAACTTACAACTAGAGAGGATGGGTTTTCTTAAACTTTTAATGAATTCAATCCCAAGAGTTTGGGTGATCCTAAGTGAGAATGACTCATTGAATTCACCGATTAAAGAGGTTGAGTATTTATTGTTAGTGATTTCTTATCAAGAGTTTTAGTGGTTCATTTAATATGAACTTGAAGAAATTTACCTTGTTTTATGAGGTTGAGCTATTGTAAAAGCTCTTAATTATTTCATAGCCCGTTTTTGGGTGGCTTATGTTGAGATAAACTCGATGAAATAACCTACATAAGTGAGAAGGACTAGCCACCTTCTATGAAAAATGTTGGGCCTTTTTTCTAGTACGCTTACTAGAATTCTAAGGAAAGAGGGCTATATACATACATTCGCATATATACTTTGTAGAAATATCAAGGATTTCGGTGGATGAAGGGGTTAGTTGTGTGTTATGGATTCACTCAAATCTTAAAAAGTTCAAGATTCGTTCACTTATCTAAGAGAAGAATTACTCATCATCACTATGTTCTAGTTCCAGATACGTTCACTAGTGCTTAAGCAACTAATCTCACTATTGTTCTTCTCATGTTTTAACTTCAATGCTCTCATTTTTATGAAGGATATTCTTTCGCATTAGTGGGGGAATATTGTTAATACTTAATTATAACATTTATTTTATGGAATTAAATTGTACTTTGGGGACATGCACTAGAAATAGTTATTTTCACGTTAAATCGTGCTTCATCTAAATCGGTTCAAAAGACACCATATGAGATGTGGACTAGGAAGCATCACAGTATGTCTTTTATGAAAATTTGGGGATGCGAAGCTTATGTTAAGCATCATATGTTACAAAGCTCGAATCCAAATCTCATAAGTGTAATTTGTAGGATATCCTAAGGAAACAAAAGGATATTATTTCTTGAATCCTACCGAGAACAAAGTTTTTGTTGCTCAAACAAGAATCTTCCTTGAGAAAGAATTTATTTTCAGAAAAAGAAGTGGGGAAATATTAAACTTAAGGAAATTCAAGATCAACCACATATTATTGAACCAAATATTGAACAATAACAAGTTGTTGAGGAACACTCGACTATTTTGGAAACAAAACCACTACGAAGATTCTTGAGAGAATGCTATGTGCCTGGGAGTTATAGATTTCTTGTCACATTGCATGGTGATGTTGTACTCGTAGATCAAAAAGCAATAACAAGCACGAACTCTGAGAAATGGCTAAAGGCCATGAATTTCAAGATGGATTTCATGTTAGAAAACCAAGTTTGGAACTTGGTTGACCCACCTGAAGCCTATAAGGTGCAAGTGGGTTTTCAAAAAGAAAACCGACATGGATGGTAATGTACAAACATATAAAGGGTGACTGGTTGCTAAGGGTTTTCATCAAATTTATGGTATAGACTATGATGGAACCTTTGCTCATGTTGCTATGCTTAAATTCATCCAAATCTTACTTGCGATAGTTGTATTTTATGATTATGAAATCTGGAAAATGGATGTCAAAACTACTTTTCTTAATGGAAAATTAGACAAGGATGTGAAAAAGACACAACTTGAAGGTTTTGCCAATCCAAAGATGTCGAAAAGATATACAAGCTACAAAGATCCATTTATGGATTGAAGAAATCTTCTTGAAGTTAGAATCTTCATTTTAATAATACAATCAAAGAGATTAGTTTTATCAAAAATAAAGATGAGTCATGTGTTTTTAAGAAAATTAGTGGGAGCACTATCGTATTCTTGGTGTTGTATGTGGATGACATATTGATAATAGAAAATAACATACATACCTTGCAGTCTATAAAGACTTGATTATGAAAATGTTTTTCTATAAAAGACTTGGGTGAAGCATGTAACACCCTTGACCCGGATGTCACATTTGGGCCTCAAGCTCAAACCCCTTACCATAAAATTTCGCAACTAGATTTAGCCCAAATCACATTCATTCGTAAAATCCATTAAAATGGAGTATTTCAAAGTAGATAAACCGATTAAAATGTTACATGTGAGTTCTATTTAAAATACATAATTAAAATTATTCGATTCACAAGTTAAAAATCCCAAAATAAGAGTTACAATACAACTTAGGATCCTACGAATACATAGCCCAAATAATCTAAGTATTGTACTTGGACAACAAGTCTTTTCTGAGGTCCTACTCTGATGGTACTCTAATAATGCACGTCAACCTACTAACCTGAGAACGAAAACAACAATTCTGAATATTAAGCTAATGAAGCTCAATGGATACACTTCCACTCAACCATGCTTCATGCAAATCATAAATATGAGCATGTAGCTAAGAGAATGAGATCATGGCATAATAAAATAACATTGGCACTACCTCTAGCCGCCTAAACACATAGCAAAAAATAGGAAGCATTAACCTCGCATAGCACATAAACATCATACCAACAAAATTAGAGTGAGGCCTGATGCCACACAGCTTCGAGAATGTACACTCTTGGGTGAGGCCCGGTGCCACACAACTTCGAGAACGTACACTCATGCTCAAAATCTATTTTCGAGCATCTTTGAATGAGACTCGATGCCACACAGCTTTAGGAACGAAATTTAGCACTCTATAACCATGGTGTTGCAACACTCTTTCTCTAGGTATCCAGATCCCAACAACAAGGTAACTCAACCAAACAAGTTGCCTTACTTGGCACGTAGCAACACACGATCCACCAAGGATCCTATGAATGATGTTGTAAACAAGTCACCTAACATTTACCAAGTTATTACTCATTATGTTCGTATATAAGGCTAAATTATCTATTTCTCAGTTTTACTATTCATTTTACCACATTAGAGACCTATTGGGCCTTAGTCTCGAATTATAGGTCACTTAAACTCAAAATGTATTTTTCAAGCAGATTGCCCAGAGGGTATTGATACCCTCATACGTGTACTGATACACCCTTTAGGGTACCAATACCCATTAAATCATACTGATATCAAGTTTCACGCACATAAGGGTTTGATTAGCTACCCCGTACCGATACACGATGCCTATGTATCGATACCTCAACCATACCGATACACCCTTAAGTTTATCGATACACATTTTAGCTACTAGAATTTGATGGAATAAGGGTATTGATACCCCTTTAGGCATACCGATATGCCCTTTCATTTTGGCTTGATTTCAACCGATTAAGTACAAGGTACCAATATGCGTTCAACCCGTATCGGTACTAGAACCTAGAATTAGTTTTTTTGGAGTTTACAGATCACCTCTTCGGCCCCTAAAACAAAACTACAAGTTATGGAAAGTGATTTAAGTGGTTTCCTACCATTTTAAGCCATTTTAACACTAATATTAAGATTAGCGATTAAAGTGGTCTCAAGCACTCATACAACCAAAACATTACCCAAGCAACAAAGCAAACAAATTAATGATTTCCAGGAACACAAGGGAGTTAGTAGTGTACTAACCTTGATGATAAGCTGCAAATGAAGTTCCAAGTTGTCACCACAAGCCCTCCTCTTCTTTTGAGCCTTGGAAGCTTCTCCAGCCTCTTTCACTACAAAGAGATGTTGTAAAACAAGTTACAACGTTGCTGAAAACTTAAGATATAAAAAATGAAGAAATCTATAACAAGAAATGGAGTCAAATTTACCATTCTCGTTCTTCCTCTTCAACCCCCACTAAACACTCATTTTTCCAATCTCCACCAAACTCAATCATTCTTACCTTGATAGATAGATCTTTGGATGATGATTAACCTTTCCTCAACAACTAGTCCGGGATTCACACTTCCTAACTCAAAGGTTTAACCTTTGCTTGGGTTTAAGAGTTGGGGAATGGAATAATTGAGTAAGAGAGACAAAGAAGATAAGGGATGATATCATCCACACTTTTTTGCAGAAAAACATAAAGACTCTCAACTTTCCCCTTTAAAAACAAGGTAGAACTACCCCTTTGTCCCTCATTCTCCATTCCAACACATATCCAAGCCCAAAACTCAAGCCCATCAACCACAAACAAGCCCGCAAGGCTCACGAAAGCCTAAACTCTTAGCTCAAACATGAAGCCCACTCTTCTAGTTAATCCAACCCTTGGATTCTAAAATCTGGGTCATCACAAAGAAAAATACATATTAGGAGTGAAGATCTATAGAGATAGATCGAGACGACTCCTAGGACTGAGTTAAACTATATACATAGATAAAGTAATAAAAAATTAGTATGGAAGAATCTAAAAGGGAGTTATTACCTATGAGACATTGTATTTCACTATTAAAGGAAATGTGTCCTTTAACACCTCAAGAAAGAGAGCGCATGAGTAAGATACCATACTTAGCAAGCGATGTTGCAAAAGAGGTTGTTTGGATCAAGAAGTTCATATCTGAACTAGGGATTATGCCTAGCATATCAAATAATATAGGTCTACATTGTAATAACAATGAAGCCATTACACAAGCAAAAGAAACCAGATCTCACCATAGATCCAAACATATACATAGGCATTATCAACTCATTCGAGAAATCATTGATCGATGAGGTGTGGAAATATTAAAATACCAACAGATGATATCATTATTGATCCACTGACGAAGCCTCTAATGCAGCAGAAGCATAATCATAACACTAATTCACCTGATATTAGATGCATGAGCGATTGGTCTCAATGCTAGTGGGATATTGTTAGAGTATGCCTAAAGACCAATCATGAGATGATTGTAAATGGTATAATTGTCTTACCTTGTTTATTAATACAAAGACATTGTCATTATTATTTTCAGTTACTATTCTGCGTACATAAATAAACTAAACTATATAAAGTCCTTAGAATAATATAATTATTTTTAAATGTCCTTATTTAAGTATTATTGCGGGCATGGACAACAATAATACATTAAGACTAATATGTAGTTGATTGATAACAAAGTGCTGTCATTGACATAGATATGTCAAAATCAGTACATGAGTATGTGTTAGAGAACAACATATTGGACTGATCCGCTATCAGTATGTCTCGAGGATTATTATGTGACGGTCATGAAATTAGTTATAGTGATAACAATAAATATTATCCTAAAACTTGAGATCATCATTATCTTAACATCGTGAGTTGCATATCTTGATACGGTCAAACGTGAGTCGTAACTGATTACATTATAAAGACCGATGTTGAAAATGCCATGATGTTTGTAGTGATATGTTGTTGATCAACATATAATTTTTTCCTTCTACATAACATGAGTAATATCATAGGCCACTTGATTGAATGAGACTAGAAATGCATGACCATGCTCTAATAAATTGATATGAGATATCATAGTTATTCGTTTATAATAAGTCTACTCAAGATATCAAGAAATATTAGATGGACCATTCAAGTGTGACTGTTCCATAACTTGTGTCCAATCTAAATATAAAGAAGAAAAGGATTTGATACATAAAAGGTTAATCACATAAAGGTTATGTCGAGTCATAACTTCTTGTAACTTAGGTTGCAATGATGCATTGCTAGATGCCACTCATTGTTTATAATATTGGAATTGTTCTAGATATTACTACTAATGTTACATGAACCTGCAAGGGTTACACCCTATGGTTGAAACGAACAAATATCAACTAGATAATATATGTACAAACTTATTGTGTACGAATTAGGTATTCAGTTAAAATGAATATATATGCATTTGATACATATGATAGTTTTAATTATAACAAAATTATTATTATTATTATAATTATAAAGATAATTTCGTTTATATATCGAATGAAACCTAATCAAAATAAAATCAGATTCGATATATATTTGAAAGGTGATAATTATTGTAATTATTGAACTCTTTTAAAATATAATATTAGGTTCAAGATATGAGACATCTGATAAAACCAAAGTAAAATCGTTTGCTTCATTTGTGTGGACTGCGTAGAGGTCGGAACACTATCGTAACGACTTAGATTCGAAACTGTGTGGGTAGAATCAGATTCACTATCCTTCTATGTAGTTTCCAGATTTTGTTAGGTAACTTTCAGCATTTTCACCCTGATTTATTTCTCGTACATGGATTATTGGAAGTTATCATCAGATTAATTTTTTCGTTGCGTCATGGGGTGTACCAACGATCCTAATAGTTACAAGATGCTTACGTTGAATTAGTTTTAGAATTTAAAGCAATTATTTCAAAACACAAAAAAGTGATTTTCAAAATTGAAAATGATTTGCTCTCTAAAACTAATTTTGAACTTGTAGGTAAACTTGATGAAATGCAAGTGAAAATCAAAGATTTTGAATAAAATAATTTAGACTTGCATAACATACTTAAAAAAAGTTCAAGAAGATCATCAAAAGAAAATAGACGATCCTGAAAAAAATTATTTTACAAAAGGTTTGAAAAAAAAGTTGAAAATGAAGAGAGCGCCAAACATAATTTTGTTAAAACAAACTTTTATAATAGACAAATTAGTTTCTCTAGATTTTTTAAAGGAAATTTGATTAAAATGTATGGGTCATAAGTGACTTATTTTTTCAAATAATAAGGACGCCATTGCAAAATGAATTCCTAGAACTAAATTTTTTTAGACTAATGTCAATTGATCCAAAGCAATTTGGATACCAAAATATGTATAATTGTCTATTGTAGGTGTGTTGGAGAAATGATGATGAAAGGCAAGATATTTGAATGCTTTAGTCACACAAATGAAGAAAGATATGTAACCTCTAAACTTAGTTTCTGTGATAGCATATTGGGTTGCCTATTTTGTCTTTTAACTGTTCATGCATATATGCTTGTTAAGGTACATTTTTTTATGCATGGCATAATGTGGTGCTTTATGCTTTTGTAGTTAAACATATTTCATTTATATTATTGCATAAACTCTAACAAGTCTTAGATTTATTGGTTTTCTTGTGTCCTTAAATTGATTTTACTCTATGTGAAATTCATTAATTTTCTTAAGTGTCAAAGTGTTTTGAGCTAAAACTTTAATGAAATGCTTTATTAAGGGAGAGTTTTTTTTCAAAGATTTTGTACTTAAACTCTTTGTTTTCCATCTTTGTAACACCCTCAGCCCCGATGTTACATTTGGGCCTCATCCCAAACCGCAACCATAAAATTTTGACCTAGTTTAGCCCAATCTACAATCAATTTCCAATTCCATAGATTTTCAATCCAATAAAACATAGATAAATATTTGAAAGAATTTATAAGGGAGCTCCTTTTAAATTACATTGTAAAAACATTCGACTCAATTATTTTAAATCCAAATACGAGTTACAAAACATACGATAGGGTTCTATGAATACATAGCCCAAAGATCTAAAGACTGTACTCTAGTGAGACGAGGCACTAAAATCCTTCATTGATGGTGCTCTTCCAAGCAACGTGCCAAACCTACTAACCTACGAACGAAAACAACGATTTTGAACGTTGAGCTAACAAAGCTCAGTGGATACACTTCCACTCAACCATGCTTCATGCAAATCATAAATATAAGCATGTAGCTAAAGATGAAATCATGGCAATATAACAACATATAGCGCTACCTCTATTCATCTAAACACATAGCAAACAATAATCAATGGATGCATCAAGTCTCACACTGAAATCATAAGCATCATACCACAAACTTGGAGTGAGGCTCGGTGTTACACAGCCTCGAGAATGTACACTCTAAGTGAGGCTCGATGTCACACAGCCTTAGGAATATACACTCTCTCTAGGTGAGGCCCTGTGTCACACAGCCTCGAGAACGTACATCTACACTCGACATCTCTCCTCTAGTATCTTCGAATGAGGCCCGATGTCATATAGCCTCGGGAGCATACATTCGGTGTCTCATCTCTTGGTGTTGCAACACGCTCTCTAGGTATCTGGATCCCATCAACCAAGGTGACTCAACCAAACAAGGTGTCCAATGCAGCACACAACATGGACACGGCTATCATATAGCACATAGTATTACTCAATCCACCAAGGAACTTCTATGGTTGCTATTACAACAAGTCACCCAAGATTTTACCATGTTATTACATGTTATGCTCATATAAGAGTGTGTTATCTCGATTTCTCAATTTTACAATTCATTTTACCACTAAAAGAGTTCATCAGACTATAGCTCTAAATTAACAGTCCCTCAAACCCAAACTCAAAATTTTTGGGCAGATTACCTAGGCAGTATTGATACCCTATTACGCGTATCGGTACACTTATTAAATCAACTAGGTACCAACACACCTACACGCATACTGATACTTAAAATGACTACTAGAATTCTATTTAGCTTTCACGTACCTGCCCCAAGCGTACCGATACTCGATCTTTACAGGAAACAAGGGTTAACCAATAACCCTATACCGATATACGATCCATGCATACCGATACTCCTTCAGTATCGATACGCCCTTAAGCATATCGATAAAAAACTTTGCTATTGGAATCTCATCAAAATAGGGGGTACCAATACGGCTCAAGCTCGTACCAATACGGCTCAAGCTCGTACCAATACGCCCTTCAACAATTGCTTGTGTTCATCATTCAGAACACTGAGTATCGATACGGGTTCATCCCGTACCGGTACTCGAGCCCAAAATTCAAATTCTAGAGCTCAAAAATCATTTCTAACTCTCCCAAACCTTTATGAAAAAACCCCAAATCAAACCTACAAGTTATGGAAGGTAGTTTAAGTGGTTTTCTACCATTTTTATGAGTTATTAACACCAAATTCAGATTTTACCATTTAAGAGGGTCTTTAACCTCTAACACCCAAACTCAACCACAAACATCAAATTTAAGCAACAAAGTAATCAAATTATGATACTCATGAAGGCATAGGAGTTAGTAGTGTACTAACCTTTAGCACGAAATCCCGAATTGTATCTCATTGTCTAGTTTTCTCCATATTTTCTCCTTACTTTCATCTCTTTGATTAACCCTCATCTTCATGGATTAACTCACAAACCAAAAACATATAAACAAGAAAAGGTCACCGAGAATCATAGCTATTACTTTCAAAATCACCAAACAATTCAAATAAGCATTCTTGAAACTAAACGTTCTTACCTTTTCTTCCAACACTTTATCCCTCACAAGAACTCATCTCATTTGCTTCCTATGAAAACAAAAGAAGGATTTATGATCTACAAGATCTTTAGAATCTTTTTCTCTCTAATAGTTTTGTTTAAAATCTTACTCATTCTTCCCCCTCTCTCTCCCATGTGTAGAGAAAGATAAAGATGACAACTTTTCATCTTTTCCCCCATTTAACTACAATTGTCCTTTTTACCAACTTTTCTTTATTTTATACAACTTTAATTTCTAACAACATATCATCCAAGATATTTTCAACTCTTAAAAGACATCCCTCTTTGGCCAAATTTGACCCAATAAATCTAGATTCCTAACTAAACTATCAAGCCCATGGCTCGGGTCAACACCCATTTGTTGACTCAAAAATTTAGGTCGTTACAATCTTATTTCCCATTATTATTGTGTACTAACAATTGTTATCAAACTTACTTTGAATTGTTTTAATATAACAAAAAGGGGAATGAGTAAGTGAAAAAATCATTTTCTGAAAAAAGGGGAGCATAAATATTTTTCAACATATTCTTTTTTTTCAAAATATTATTTCTTTAAGGGAGCATTTTTCAAAAACAAATTTTCAATGTTTTTTATTAAAAAGTGAAAGATTATTAAACTAATATTTTAATATAACAAATTAAGTGCAATAATTCAGAGTCCACAAAGCTTGAAAAATATATTTAAAATATTTTCTAAATGTTTTGACCAGAAATCTATATCGAATATATATTTAAAAAGTCAAAATCTGGCTAATTTTTAAGTGTTTTAATAAAGGTTTCGATAACCCCTTTAGGAGGTTTCGAAACCACGCAGGAAAAAAGATTTTAGAATCAAAACTTGGGCTAAGGTTTTAAACCCGACAAGAGGTTTTGAAACCTTTTACAAGGTTTTGATACCCCCAACAAGGTTTCGATACGTCTGGGTCACAATGTCTAATAACAACTAGTTTGTTTTTTTAAAACCCCTGAAGGTTTCGAAACCTCATCAAAGGTTTTGATACCTCTATGCTTATATGCATTTAAAGCTCGACTTTATGACCCTCAACGGCTTCAGAACATTCTCAATGGCTATAAATGGCTAGAATCTCATTTCACACTACAAAAGCAAGCCAAGGACGTTGAAAATGGTTAGACGATACATCCAAGCAAAAAGATCAAGAGAAAAGAGTTTTCATTCTTGTATTCTTTTTTTTCTCTTGTATATAGTGTTTGAGAGTTTAATTGTGCAAACAACTAATCTTGCGAGTATTATTCTTTGTTCTCTTTGTTTGTATTTCTCTTTTGAGATAGGTTTAGACTTAAGATTTTGGGTAGAAATCTTAAGGGGAATTTCTTGGGATTTTGAGGTATAAATCTCAAGGAAATTTGTAAGGTTAAACCTTGTCCTCAAAGGTTCAAATTCAAGAGCCAATTCACCCCCTCTTGGTAATTTCTGGTTGATAGATTCGAGCCTACAATATATCATATATATATTGTTGATTTATCGATGATTTCGATGGATGAATGAGACTAATAGTGTGTTATGAGTCTACCTCTATCTTAACAAGTTCAAGATTCGTTCCCTTGTTTAAGAAAAAATTTACTCATTTTTTACTATGTACTATATCAAGATAAGTTCATTAGTGCTTAAGTGACTAGTCTTGTTATTGTTCTTCTTGTGCTTTACTTTAAAATCTCTTCTTGGTATTATAAAAAAAATTTATGCAATAGAGAGAGAATATTAGTAATGCAACGAATCCTACATAGGGGTGTGCATTATTCGGTTTTAACCGAATTAACCGACCGAACCGAATTTTTTTCGGTTAATTCGGTCGGTTAATTTTAGGTAAGTTCGGTTAACGGTTAATTTTTTTTTGGAAAAATTGGTTATTGGTTAATTCGGTTCAAAATTGGTTAATTAACCGAATTAACCGAAATTATTAAATATTAAATATTATATATATTACATATATTTATTTTTGGTCATTGAACTTTTAAAAATTATAAAACGATCATTAAATTTTTTGATATATTATAAAATGTTCATTAAACTTTTATCAAAATAGTATAAAATGAAAGTTCAGTGACTAAAAAGGTCATTTTAGCATAATTTAGTGACCAATTGTGTAATTTACCCAAAATTTTATAACAAATTTCGGTTAATTCGAAAACTGACCGAATTAACCGAAATAATATCGATTCGGTTAATTCGGTTAAGGCTAATTCGGTTCGGTTAACGGTTAAAGTTATAAAAATTTTGGTTAATTCGGTTATGGCTAATTCAGTTCGGTCACCGACCGAATTAACCGAATGCACACCCCTAATCCTACATAGAGTGAGAATAGGCTTTAAAGGGAGTTTAAATATAGCCTTGTTTATTTCCCTTATTAAGTAATGATGCTAAAGCTTTCCTCACATGCACAATTGCTTCCAACCTTTCGGTTTGGTTTGTTCGTGTTTGTGTGAACACGTTTTATGACACGTAGTGGTTTAGTTTTGGATGAAGAGTTTAAATTCATTGAAAAAATATTTTGCAACCGTTTTATTTTTAACGGTTTGTCATTTTGTTTTTACGTTTTATCCTTCATGAATTCCTACAAATATAAAGAATTTTCCCATTTAGAATACACGAGAAAAAAGAAGTTTTTCTCTCTACTTCGTATTGAGTTATTTTTTTGGTATTTTCCGTGCACCGATGGTAAACTAGATAATGCTTGAGAGTGAAAAATATCATTTCCGAGGAGCAAAATCACCGTCGTTTACTTTGAATTTCGAATGTACGATCTTTGAAGAGACTAGGTTGACGTGAGGGGATGTTTAATGTAACGATTGCACCAATTGGGACTTTTAAGGTATTGGTTCATACCACAACACATTTAGGCTTCATTTTTTATTCATTTCGAATAACTTTCATGTTAATGTTAATATTTTGTTTTGCAGCAGTACATTTTACAACAAAATTCACCTTAAAAATTTATTTTAAAACCCAATAAGTAGTTCAAGTAAAAAAGATGATATGTTCACCTTATGAGACCTAAATTCGAGCAGTTTTATTTGCAATTCGTGTGTACTTTATCAAATGATTAATATGGACATATATTATATTGTAATCGCCTACAAAAAATTATTAAAAAATAATATTATATAATTTTTAAGATAAACACATTTAATTGGGAGAATATATAGTACATTGTGATCGCCTAAATACCCAACTAAGCCCATTTAATTGTATATGCACTTACCGTTCAAAAAAAATAGTATATGCACTTTCTGTCATTATCACACACAATGATGAGTGTAAAGATGAGCACTTTCTCTCATTTGGTTGTATTCCTGCTACAACTCATGCTCTTTCATTGATAGATACCCTGATTTAGATCTAAATGCTTAATCAGCTTCGCTGGAATTTTCAACATTTCATCAATCCCGATCCCCCGTAAGTCAAATAATTCATTTTTTTCTCTTCTAAATTCTTCGCCCTTTCTTCCATTTTTTGCCCTAATTGTGATCCTTTTTTCAAAAGAAAATTAGGGCAATGCAAAGTACTGAACCGTAATCACGTGAAAACTTGACATTTTAGAAAATTCCATTTTGTTACAGTGAAATTAACTGAAGTTGCTAGAAAAGAAAGTTTTAATTTTTCTAAGTTCGTTTTACTTTGTCAAGGATTCCTTGTTTTTGTAACTTTTTCGGTGTTTATTTCAGGGCTGAAACTATAAATGCAGCTTCAAATTTGTAAAACTTGAAGTGGGTATTAGCCCTAAGAGAAAGCAAATAGAAAAAAAGGAAAATTGTTGCTTCAGAATTTGTTCGGCTTCGTGGGTTGGGGATTGACAGAAAGGTAGAGGAAAATGGTGTTTTGGGAAGGATATGTGAGTGACGAAGCAATGGGGACGATTGCCCCAATTGTAGTATATTGGTTGTATGCTGGGTTTTATCAACTCTTCCCTCCTTTGGATATGTACCGTTTACATTCTATAAAAGAGGAGGAAAGAGAAGAATTCCGTACCTCTCGTTTCAGTTGTTAAGGGCGTGTTATTTCAACAGCTTGTTCAACAACCGTTGATAAATTGCTCTTTAGTTGTCAAATCATATTATATTATTCTTCCTTCACAAACTTTATTCTTCTGTATAATTTCCGGTTTCATTGTTCAGTAGATGGGGTGCTTTGATTTGTTTCACAGTAAATTTTATGCTTGGCCTTATGATGCTTTGATGTCAATGTCGTGGGAGCTTCTTTTGTCTAGTTGTTTAGAAATATGCTGGAAATTGTTGTCGGTAAATATAAAGTAATAAGTTAACGTGCAGATATGTTACAAATAGATCTAACATCTTAAAATACAAAGGGAAAATGGGCTGGTAGTTATTAGATATATTGAATAGAAAACAGACTTCTAAAAAAAAAAAAAGAGGGATAACGAAAAAAGGGTATAAAGTGAAGTGATTGTTAAAGATTAATTTAGTGTTTGTGATTCCAAATGGGATCAAACATAGATACTTTGTGTCAGTCAGGGCCTTTGCATGTGAATGCGAGTTGTGTGAAAGTAGCAGTGCCTGCAAGTAGGTTTGACATGTTCCAGTAGTTTATGGAATCAGTTTACTCCATTGCCCCCTCCTACCTTATGGAATCTACTAGATAGAGTAGATTTGGATTTGGTTTCAAGTTTGGAATCAAATTTGAATATATTCATTAGTTGTTTCACTGTTAAAAAAAATTGGAGGCATGATCAATTGTGGCTAGTAATAATTGATGCAACAAGGCAAAATTGGATTGTATAAAGACCTGGGAATTCTATCAACACTAGGGAATGAATGGTACATTATTCTCAAGGTATCGGAGAAAGATCTAAAAATGTAGGGTTTTGGTGGAATGGATCCTGCACAGGCAACTTATTTTGCTTAGAGTTCGACCTTACTTTTTAAACCTAGATAATACTTAATAACCTAGCCACACTTCATTGTCTTAACTACCTTTGGCTATATGTTAATGCCAATTGTTGCTGCCTTAATTATATTTTCCTTAATTAATTTTTTAGGCAGATGTATATTTATGTGATTTACATTGTTAGGTTTTACATATGAGGTTATATATATTCTAATGAAGCATGTCGAGGACTGTTGGTCTTTTATTTTATGTGATTACAGCTCCATCAAGTGCGTCAAATAGTCAGTCATGCATTTTTAATGCTCTCATTGGTGATCTGACAGTTTGGTTACGAGACAAATAAAAAATAAAAAAACCTTTTTCTTGTCCTCATTTTTACTTGCCATATATTTTGTCACTTGTCATGTTGAAGATATATTAAGTTACAAGCTGAAATCATCTTTTGCTCCAGTCAGAAAGTAGGCCGAGGTGAAATAGTCAAATTTTCATGTACTCGGTGCCCAGTGTTAAAAAGAGCTCAAGGCGCACTAAGGCAATCGGGGTTCAATAGCCAAGACGCAAGGCGTAAGGCGCGCGCCTTATCAAAGTAAGGCGCACTTTTTAAAATTTAACCATGTACATATTTTTTTTCAGTTGTAAACAACAGTTAATGTAATTTAAATACTAAAGAGTATTCATAAGAACATTTTATGTGTTAAGCATAACTTCTAAGTTCAATTTTATCATAAACGAATTGAGGAGAATTTATAAATGCACCTGAAGCATAGTACTAAACAAGAAAGAAAAATAAAAAAGACTCTAAGTTCAACAAAAGATCTTAATTTCACTAAATTACCTTTTATTGTCCAATAAAAAAACATATGACATTGTATGTTTTATATTGTAAATAAACAAAACCAGTTATAAAATATTCTCAAAAAGATATATTGAACAAACTTAGGACGAAAGATTGTTTTTTTCTACTATTTCTCAATCAATAGATTACAATTTATAGGGAAGAGTTAGTACAAAGAAAAGGAAAAGATCCCCTAAAAATCAGCAAATCCCTAAAAATCAGCAGCTAAGATTAGAGACTATTTACAAAAGGTAAGCTCTTAGAAATAAGGAAATAATATTCTATCCCTTAATTCCGTCCCTTAATTCTAGGAATTCCAACACTCCCCCTCAAGCTGGAGTGTAGATGTTTTATCCAACCCAGCTTGCCAATAAGATCTTCAAACATGCCTTTATTTAAGCTTTTAGCTAACAAGTCTACAACTTGTTGTCCAGTGGGTAAGTAGGTTATGCACACTTCTCCTGAGTCGACTTTTTCTTTGATAAAATGGCGATCTATCTCCACATGTTTGGGTGATCGTGATGAACTGGATTATGTGCTATACTGACTACTGCCTGGTTGTCACAGTATATCTTCATAGGTCTGATATGCTGTATTTTTAGTTCCTCCATTAGCCGTTGTATCCAAATTCCCTCGTATATACCATGAGATAATGCTCGATACTCAGCTTCTGCACTGATACGAGTTACAACAGATTGTTTTTTTACTTTTCCATGTCATAAGATTACCCCATACATAACTACAATAGCCACTTGTAGAGCGTCTATCATTTACTGAACCTGCCCAATCTGTGTCAGTGTAGATCTCCACATATCGGCTAGCTGTTTTCTTGAAATGTAAACCTTTACACGGAGTTCCTTTCAAATACCTTAACACTCTATATGCAGCTTTTAAATGTTTCTCCCTTGGGGTGTGCATATATTGGCTGATGACACTCACACTGAAAGCTATATCAGGACGAATATGAGATAGGTAGATGAGTTTTCCTACGAGACGTTGATACCTCTCTCTGTCTACTTCTTCTCCATCCTTACCAGTGCCTAGCTTTAAATTGAACTCCATAGGGGTCTTGGCTGGTTTGCAACCCAACATACCAGTTTCCTTTAGTAGATCGAGAACATATTTCCTTTGGGAAATAGAAATACCTGTTCGGGACCTTGCTACTTCCATTCCAAGGAAGTATTTGAGATTTCCCAAGTCCTTAAGCTCAAATTCTATGCTAAGAAACTCTTTTAGACTTCTGATTTCACTCAAATCATCTTCTATTAGGATTACATCGTCAACATAAACGATAAGAATATAGCATTTACCTTCTTCTGAGTGTTTGTAAAACATAGTATGGTCTGGCTGCCCTTGAATATAACTCATGCTGGTCATGGCCTTGGCAAAATGAGTGAACCATGCCCTTGGGGATTGTTTCAGCCCTTATAAGGATTTCTTTAACTTGCAAACTTGACCCTTTTCTTCCTCAAACCCAGGTGGAAAATCCATATATACTTCATCGTTTAGTTCACCATTGAGGAAGGCATTTTTACATCTAATTGATTCAAAGGCCAATCAAGATTGACATCAAGAGAAATGAGAACACGAATGGTATTAAGTTTGGCAACGTGAGCAAATGTCTCGTCATAGTCAAGACCATAGGTTTGGGTGAAACCCTTTGCCACAAGCCAAGCCTTGTGCCGATCAATGCTGCCATCAGGTTTAAATTTTGTGGTGAAGATCCATTTGCAACCTACAGTTTTCTTTCCTTCAGACAGATCTGAGACTTCCCACGTTTCATTATTTTTAAGAGCATTCATCTCTTCCATTACTATATGTTTCCATTTAGTTGATTCAAGGGATTCTTCCATATTTCTTGAAGTCTCTACATGATAAACATTAGTCACAAAAGTCTTGTAGGACTTAGATAAATTTCCATAGGATACAAACCGAGAAATAGGATATTGTGTGCAGCTCCTTGTGCCTTTACGAACAGCAATCGGAAGGTCAATAGAAGGTGAAGTAGGGGATACCTCTGGTACAGAACAGTCATCGGGAGTGGATGAGATTGGCACTGCTGTGTCAGTTTTAGGAAAATAACGACGCCGAGAGTACACAAGAGGTTTAGGAGATCGATGTTGTTTCATCGAGGTAAGAATTTGTCTTGTTTGTGTTTTGGTGAGAATGTCACTATTAGAAGGGATAAGATTAATTTTCTGCTGCTGTGTGGGAAGAATGTTCAAATCGGGAATTATAAGGACATCATGGTTATTAGGATTTTGTAAGACAGCAATGGTGGGAGTAGAATCAGGAGGTATAATGAGAAGGGTATTAAGTGTCTCATCTTCATTGAGAGTCTCCCCCTGAAGATGAGTTGCTGAAAAATAAGGTTCAGTTTCAAAGAAAGTGACATCCCGAGAGACAAACATGCGAGGCAAAGTTGGTGAATATTATTTGTATCCTTTTTATGAAGGAGAATAACCAATGAAGACACGAGTATGAGCTCGAGGATCAAGTTTAGATTGATTTGGTCGATGACTATGGACAAAGGCCTTACAACCGAATATTTTGGCTGGTAGGGTAGGAACACAAAATAGTGGGAAGGCTTTTTGTAGGGTATTTAGAGGTGTTTGGAGGTTTATGACTTTGGATGGCACTCGATTTATTAAGTAGCATGCAGTAAGGACTGCCTCTCCCCACAAGTATTTTGGGACATTCATGGTGAACATTAGGGCTCGAGCAACGGCTAGAAGGTGTCGATTTTTTCTCTCAGAATTTCTGTTTTGTTGTGGTGTGTTAGGACAAGAGCTTGGGTGTATGATGCCTTGGTCAGAAAGGTATGGACTTAAAACAGAGTTGAAGTATTCTCTCCCATTATCTGTGCGGCGTGTGTATGGTAGAGTTAAATTGGGTTTGAATCATTGAATGGAAACTTTGGAATATTTTTGGTACTTCAAATTTTTCTTTGAGGAGATAAACCCAACAAACTCTAGTATGATCATCAATAAAGGTTATAAACCACCTAGCTCCCGTAACATTTTTCACTCGGCTAGCTCCTCATAGATCACTGTGTATCAAAGAGAAGGGTTGATATTGGATATAAGGTTTTAGTGGATATGGTACATGAGTATGCTTTGATAATTGGCAAATTTCATACTCCAAGGAATTGGTATTTTTATTTCAAAATAACAGAGGAAACAACTGCTTCAATTACAAGAAGCTTGGATGCCCTAACCTACGGTGCTACAACATGATATAGTCCACATTTGAAACCGAGAGAGCTAATCCTCCTTGTAAACTGTCTTTATTATCATTATTCCATATATGTAGTCCATCATCAACCTTAGCAGTGCCAATCATCCTCCCCGATTTATGTTTCTGTATAACACAACCAAGAGCAGAAAATTTAGCAAAGACATCCTTATCTTCAGTAAGCTTACTAATTGAAAGTAAGTTGCAAGATAAATTTGGAACATGTAACACTTTCTCAAGTGAGAAATTCTTGGTAAGTTGAACTGCTCCAACTCCAGCGACAGCTGAATACAAGCAATCTGCTATTCGAATACGAGATTGGTTATGACATGGGGTGTAGGTGTAAAACAAGGATGAGTTACCTGTCATGTGATTGGAGGCACCCGAATCGAGAATCCAAGAGGGCTGATTACTAGATATAGAGATGATATTAAGGGCAGTACCTTGAGTGGCTAAAGATCTATGAGCAGTTGATGTACCAAGCATCTTATGGAGAGTTTCGAGTTGAGACTTGGTTAGACGAACGTCTAGGACAGTTTCAGTGGTAGTAGAGGAGGTGTTGGAGGATAACAAGGCCTTGTTGTCTTTCTGATTTTTAGTATTTCCAGGATAGCCATGAAGCTTGAAACACTTCTCTTGTGTGACCAGCACAGTTACAATAACTACACCATGGTCGGTTTGGCCCTGAGTCACTTTCTGCTCGGGTTTTCTGAGATTGAGGACCCTTGGAATAAGTGCCGAAGTTTCAGCAGGACGGTCACTAATGGTGGTCACTGGTTTTAATTCCTTCATATCTCCCATCATTACTCAGCGACAATTTTCCTTTCTTCAAACTTCTACAAATGCTTCACCAATGGTTGGTAGAGGATTTCTGCCCAAAATACATCCACGGACTTCATCCAATTCTCGGTTTAGCCCTGCTAGAAACTCGTAGAGTTGTTCCTTGTTGAGGTGTGTCATAAACTTGGTGTGTTCCAAGCCTTCACCCCAATCTGCTTTATAATACATATCAAGTTCCTGCCACGTGATCTTTAAATTGTTATAGTAATGGGTTACTTCAAGTGCTCCCTGTCGAATATCTTTTAATTTGAGTTTGATCTCCATTAATTGAGAAGCATTTCCCAGATCGAGTAGTTTTCCTTGACTGCATCCCACATTTCTTTTGCAGTTTTGAACAGAAGTTAGGTACGGCTTATGTGGCTTTCCATTGAGTTGATTAGCCAGGTCATTACAATTGAATTGTTGAGTTCCCATGTAGCATAAGCAGGATCTTCTACGGTTGGCCTTGAGATTTCTCCATTGATGTACCCTAATTTGCCATGGCCTCGAATCACCATAAGAACTGATGGAGACCACTGTAAGAAGTTCTTTCCATTTAAACGGTGATTAGTGATTATAAGGGAGGAATTAATGTCACCATGAGAGGTAACCTGATTGATGTTCTGAGTTACTTGTGAAGTCTCAGATTCGAATGGAATTTCAATGTTGTCGGCCATGGGAGAAAGACTGGACAAGAGAGATTTTAAAAAAAGAAAAATAACAGGATCGGGAAATAGACCTATTGCTCTAATACCGTGAACAAAATTAGGAAGAAAGATTGTTTTTTTACTATTTCTCAATCAACAGATTACAATTTATAGCGAAGGGTTAGTACAAAGAAAAGGAAAAGATCCCAAAAAAATCAGCAAATCCCTAAAAATAAGCAGCTAAGATTAGAGACTATTTACAAAAGGTAAGCTCCTAGAAATAAGGAAATAATATTATATCCCTTAATTCTAGGAATTCCAACATATATGATAACAAGACATCAAATATAATCATCTTCCCCTTTTTATGTTTTCTTCCTCACAAATTCTTATGTTTTTTTCGGCTATTCTCCTTTTTATATTTTTTTGCTGTGATTTCTTTTTTACCCTAATTCTTCTTGGATTGGGCTGATACAATTAATTAGATTTTATTTAAATAACAAGAGTAGGTATCTAAAACATAATAAAAAATAAAAAAAATACATAAAAGACAAAAGTTGAAAAAGACAGTGATTTCAGTGCCTCCCACCGCCTCAGCTTCCCACCGCTTCATCAAAGTTGCGTCACCTACACCCAGACAAGGTGCTTCAACAACGCGTCGCTGCGCCTCAGCGCCTAGGCTCGCCTCTCCCTCGCCTTTTCAAACTCTGTCAGTGCTTGTCTAGGGGCATTGATCATAGAAGTGAAACCATGAGACCTTATGTTCCTCTAAGCACCTGAAATGTCTTATAGGTGGCATGTGTTTGGATTCTTTTGTTTGATGAAGTTTGTCCTTTAGGTATTATTATGTCCTAAAAACTGGTTTGGATTGCAAAAGGTGCCAAATGGACTTGGAATTTCAAGATTATTCACATGGCCAAACTGGGCTTTAATTTTCTTTGAGATGTAGATTGCATGGTTTCCTTGTAATTAAACACATATTACCTTGATTCTTATATATGAAGTTCCATTGTTGTGTTAACCTTGATTCTTATATTCATGTTGTGTCCTTAACATATGACCAATTGGTTTTAAGTTAGATGCTTAGCAGACAATATACATGTTTTTCTTCATTTAACTTCTGCCTTGCATGTAAAATATTGTTGATGGAAATGTTTGTCTGCTGAGGGGTTGAAGAATTGCCATGACTTAGACAATAGATTTTTCTGTAAGATAATAAGCTGGCTCATACTTAACCTTTTGATCTAGAACTTTTTACATCAAGTATTTAATTAATATTCTCTGTTCTTGCTGTAGTTGACATCGACGGCAGATGCATCTGGAACCATGATCCAGCCTTCTATTCCTGTTTAAATTGTGCAATTTATTGTTGCGATGCTTGTCACGGATACATGGTAGTACTTTGTTCACCGTTTCATGCATAAAAACAAACTTTTGTACCGTCGTGTCCACTCCCAACATCATAGACTGGTTGTTCCCTATGCAATCGGGGCCCTTTACAATCACCCACTTGAGGGACTCTTGCTCGATACTTTTGGTGGGGCCATCTATTTCCTTGCATCTGGAATGACTGCACGCACAGCTGTAATTTTCTTCTGCTTTGCTGTGATTAAAACTGTGGATGATCATTGTGGGCTATGGTTGCCTGGCAATATATTCCATATATTTTTCCAGAATAACTCTGCATATCATGACATCCATCACCAACTCCAAGGCACAAAGTACAACTAAGCTCAGCCGTTCTTTCCCAAATGGGATAGGCTACTAGGAACTCATATGCCTTACGTTCTTTTAAAGCGATCGGAAGGGGGTTTCGAGGTAAGGCTAAAGAAAGACTAGTCGCATTCTGTTGATTTCTCGTGTAGTACTAGAGGCTCATGCTTCACACTGGAATAGTTCTTTTGATGAGGTTATGCAATTATTGAGAAGTTGAATTTGTTTTGTTTGAGGCTTTAAGTTCCAGAATCCCTTGACTATGTTCGTTGTTGCAATTGTTTTACCAGATAATATTTGTTTTATGTTACCCGGGATTTAAATCTTCATCTTTTGTAATTTGTACGAGACCGGCGGATATGCTTCTCTTCAATTGGTGTAGAAGATATTTTCAGGTTGCTATTATGCTTCATGTTATTTATTAATGTTTTTTTAATATTTTGTTTGATATTTTCTTTTGCATGCACCAATGCAAACATATGGAATCATTTTCCATAGAGATTCAAGTATATGAAATTGAACAAACACTGCCCTCCGTCTCACAAAAGTCACACTTTTTGGTGTCAGAATTTTTCTAACTTTATTTTTTATTTGATAAAAATTTGAAAAAATATATTCTGATGAGTAGTCTTTGAATCTAATTGGTGTTGTAAATTAATTATTTAAAATAATTATTGTGAAAGTTTTAAAAAATTGATAAGAAAAATCAACTGACATTATAACTGGGATATGTGACTAATATTTTATAATAGCCTTACAAGGGGAGAGAGAAAGAATGTGTCAAATGATGAATTGAGATTTTGCTAGTGTTATGCTTATGCTTACTAGTAATCTCTACAAGAACAAAACCCATCTTTGAATCTGTGAAACTGAACTCGATCCCTCACGATAATCTGTCTCTCATATATCTTTGATACCAGCTTAATCACCACATGACAATCTGCACATATCCTAAGATTCTTAATCACATGTATTGGGGTTCCTTCACCAGTATTAATCAAACCAAAGGCCATTGCCAACTTCTCACTATGATAACACAGTTGGTTCTCCTTCTCCTCCTCCCCTATGTCATGAAGAACAAAACTAGTCTCAGCAACATACCCCAACTCTTTAATCTTGAATTTGATCTCATCCAATTTCAAATATATCTCTTTCCATCTGGCATTGCTCTTATCACCGGTGAAAAACTTGTGCCTCAACCCATCCACCTCCATGTAGCTAAAACCAGGTACCTTCTTAACATCCCTGTTTCTCATGGCATCCCTCACCCTACCAACATCATTCCATCTCTCATGCGCAACATATATGTTTGATAACAACACAAAATCCAAGCTATTATTGGACCCTATCTCTACTAGATTCCTCGAAGCGATCTCTGCCATCTCCACATCCTTATAAATCCAACAAGCTCCAAGCAAACTCTGGCAAAGCACTACGTCGGGCACCATTGACATAGAATTGATAAGATTATAAGCCTCCTTAAGCCTCCCTGATCGACCTAGCAAATCAACCAGACTCCCATAATGCTTTACATTAGGCTTCAATTCATGCTTCCCCATCGTATTAAACAATCTCACGCTATCCTCTACCAGGCCAGCATGGTTACAAGCACACAACACAACAAGATATGTTACTGCAGCAGGCTGCACCCCAGATCTCTCCATTTGCTCAAAAAGTTTAAGTGATTTATGTCCATCTCCATCCCTTGCGAAGGCCATGATCATAGTATTCCACGTAACAAGACACTTCCTACAACACATGTTATCAAACACACCATACGTCCTGTCCACAAATCCGCAATTTGCATACATATCAATCAGTGCATTACAAACCAGCACTTTTGTGACAACAATTGGGCTCTATTTTCACTTACCTGAGCTTTTCATTTCCAATGCCCCAAATTGTTCTTCAGTTGTAGTTGTAGGATGCTGTTATTCCATTCTTCAAAAGTGTCACCCAAACCGGCATTCTAGAACGTGCAGTGAAGCTTCTGATGCTTATCTTGTAGACTCTTCAGTTTCTCGCTTAATTCTTCTCTTTCTTGCCTGAGCTGGTTATAATCAGATGAATGCCCCTCTTCTGGGATGCCCCTATCTTCGGTCTCTAAATCTGACTTGCTTTTATTTAACCCTTGCCCTAGGTCTTGGCTCGTGATTGTCGGCTCACTATAAAATTTAGGGCTTCTATTTTCAAAACTCAACGCTCCCATATTGATATGATCCTTAACTCGGTTTTTTAAAGCCCCACAATTCTCTGCAGTGTGTCCCAAACCTCCTAAGTGGTAACTGCACCTGTCTCGGCTGTTGTAACCTTTCGGGTAAGGCAATTCGTTTAGAATAGAATGAACTGGGATGATAAGTTTTCTCTCAATAAGCATCGGGAGTAGCTCGGTGTACCTCACAGGAATTGGGATATTCTTCTTTACATCATTTTCTTTTCTAGTTTCTTATGGACTTGACTCTATTTTTTGGGAGCTTGACTCAGATGTGCCTCCCACTGTTTGTTGATGAGAATCACAATAGGGGTTGACTTGTCGTATTTACCAATGCTACTTTGCTTGGGAGTGGGATTCTGACCTTCAAGCTCATTATTTTGACTTTTGACTGACTCTTCTTCTGGCTCTATAGACCCCTTGTCTTTAGCCATATCGGTCATCATATCCATCATCTCGGCCATATGTTTCTTCAATTCTTGTACTTCGTCTCACTCATCCCCAATACAAGTATCAGCTACTCTATCTTGTTCGAACTCTTCAGACGATTCGCCCTCCCGACTCTTCTGACAATGCTCGGGATTTGCTCGCTTTATCTGGATATGAGACCTCTTGTCCATTATGACTGCCTTCTACAGTGATGGTCACTTGCGAAATAAATACCTTTTTGTTATGAAAATGCTATGCACAAAATGAAAAGAAGAAAAGGGCAAACACAAAAAGAAAATTTGTGTCAGTTAGATAAGAATAGTATAAATTAATGGTTAATAAGCATAAGCAATTAAATCACTCAAATCAAGCAGTTAAAATATACACAAACAAAAAAAAACGTGAACAAAAGAACTAAACAAGTTATCCGCTAAACGGACAAAATACCGACATGGCTAACAGGTAAGCTTTATGTCTCACTATATGCGGTTGAATTCTAAAGTAAACGGTACTCGAACTGTCGCTTGGACATTGATTCGAGGGAATACGGCCCTTATACCATACAGAGATGAAAACCTCACAAAATATAAGGACCGAATTCCTGAAGTGAATTACAACACTATACGGAGGTGAAAACCCCACGAAGCAAAGTAATCACTCCTCCTAAAGGTTCTAAGACTACTATATGATGTTAAAAAAGGTAAACAAACAAGACTTGGGAATTAAAAAATAAATTAAACCGAATTTAAATTTTCTGAATAATTACGATACGAATCTAACTATGGCTCAACTCTCTTTTTATTTTTGAAAACAAAAAAATTTTCCCCAGCAGAGTCGCCATGCTGTAGCGACTATTTTGAGTCGAAGGCCGCTACGAAAAATTGTAAAAATTGTGTATGGGGGGTATTTCCGCTTTTATTGAAAAATTATTTAAAAAGGGGAAATTCTTTAAAAACTCGTATTTTAAAAATGGAGTCGCCACCTGCCACTTTGGTAGGTCAGACACCGTAAAAACAAAAACCAGAGATTTTCTAAAAAATTGGGTCCGAGAGTTAGTTACGAATGAGGAAGGGTTAGCACCCCCACGCCACCCAAAATTGGTACCAAATAGGTTCGTATCGTATTTATTAAGAAAAATAAAAAATTCAATTTAATTATTAATTCCTAAAATGCATATTCGAATATTAAAATTTTGTCTCGATCCACGGTACCAAAGGAGATGACACCCGGAGAACGAGATGACACTCCCACTAGAATACCGAGATAAAAGGCCTAAAACTATGCGTGATAAAATATAAGCATGAATAACTTAAAATACATGAATTAGTAAAAGGGTAAACAAATATTAAATAACAACAAAAAAGTGCATACATCCACGAGTAAATATACGATTAAAATAAAACATCCATTCATGTATAAATATAATACATATAACAATTATTATACATTAGTATGCAAAATAACTTAATATTTATAACATATACATATAATATAAATTATATAAACAAAGTAATATGTAACATATAATAATATACATAGTATATAACATTACTTAGTATATACATAACATAATATATATATATATAATATTATATTAATATATATATATATATTAACATACTTTCCCATATATAAACATATATATAAGAGAAATAAAAATAATCAAATAAACAATATTAACAACATAATTTGAATATAAAACAACATTAACAGATTTACATATAAATAAACACAAATAAAAATACAAATAGCATGCATTGAACAAATAATATACAAACTAACACGAATATAATAAAAACATAATAGATAAATAAATAAATAAACAAAATATATAAACATTTAAACCAAAAATATAAATTAAAGGTTGAAATTAAAAGAACAGGGATTAAAAAGAAATTAACCCATAAAACATAGTTTTAAATGAAAGAAAAGAGATCCAATTGAAAAACAGTGAAAGGAAGGAAGACTGAACTGTGATTTACCCTTTTAAAATAATGAAAACGGACATTTAAGGATGAAATTGAAAACCGGTTAAAACTTTAAAGGACTGATCTTGTGATTAAACCATGCGACAAGCAAGCTTTGCAAACAAAAGTAGGACAGGGGGACTTCGGAGGTAATTTCCCCATTTAAAAATCGATTTCGTTAAATTTAGGGACGAGATTGAAAACTTTTGAAAATACAGGAGGACTGATCCTGTAATATTACCCTGCGAAAAATCCTTGTCGTGTAATTAATTTGGGGGAGGGAGGACTGTTTTGTTATTTACCCATTTTTAAATGAAAACGCCTATAAAAAGGCTTCATCAGATTCATTTTATCCCTTTAGCCATTTTAGGATTTCAACCTTAAAAATAAACTCTCCCCCTTTTACTTTTTCCCAACCGAAAACCCAAAAGTCTTTGAATGCTCATCCCTATCTGGGATGAACCTAGAAATCGGCCATGTGCCGCCATCATTTTCAAAAATCGACGGTGGTCCGGCTACTCCGGCCACCGCCCTCAGTCCCCAACCACCGTTAATCGGTGCCGAGAAAATAAAAAAGCCTCTTTTAAAACCCTTTTCCAGATTAAATCCCCGATCCTTTTTTATTTTCAAAAAAATAAGATTAAAATTTCATTTTTTTATGAAAACTGAAACCCATTTTTGAAAACAAAGAGCCCCATTTTCATGACCTAAGCCTTTCCCCTTTTAACCAATTCACCCTTAAAGGGCTTGTTACCAGCGAAATGGATATCGAACGGTCAAGGTAAACCCTCCATCTTTTACTCTTTTTTTGTTTCGAATATACAAGCATGCATGTAAGGAAAAAAAATATTATACCTCTCTAATTTTTTGCTTCTTTTCTTTTATTTCATTTGAAAAGTCTCTGAGTACAAATGGTTGATTACATTGGATATATATATGATTGATTTTTTTGATTTGTTTTTGCTTACAATAATCAAAACTATAAATGCATTTCCTGTTGATGATTTAGATCTGATTTGCCCTTTTTATTGTTTTTGGCATGTCCGATTGGTGAGAGAGCTGGTGAGATTGTATGTCGGTAACGAGAAGAACGGGCGGAGCAGCCATGTGGATTGGTGGTTGTAAGATGAAAGGACTATCTTGGCCAGATGCGTTTTGGGCCGTTGGATCAGATTTGATCCAACGTCCGAAGCTCCTCGAAGATGGCTTTGATTGCTTTTGGGCAATGACGTGGCATCACCAGATCTTGCCATGTGGCGCGTGAGATGCAGACGGTCTTACGCTTGTTTTGTACGCGCACGCGAGAATACAGATGGTCCTGAGCGTGTTTTCTACTCGCGCCAGCTGGAGGGTTAGTCTTGATCGTGTTGGATCTGGATCTGATCCAACAGCTCTCCTTTGGCCGCTGCAAAAGAAAATGATGAATATTAGGGTTGATATTTTTCTAGGGTTTTTTTAGTTTATTAAGATTGGATTTGGGTCTTGCCGAATGGGCCCTGCAATATTTTAGTTGGGTTTTAATTTATTTGTATATGGACTGAACTTTTAACAAAATTATGGATTTTAATTATATGATCTATTTTTTATATTGTAACCCAATAATACTATTAACTATTAATAATAATATTATCACAACAATAATAATACATATATACAAACATGCAATAATACGTACATATCTTATACATGCATTCAAAATGATACTCATATGTATACGTACACATGCATTAACCACATGCAACATAAAACACATATATAATATATGCATATATCTAATAAATATTATCAATCATTAATAACACATATATACTAGACATGCATATATGTACATATACATACAATACACATACAAGCATATAATATATACATCCACTTTAACAACATACATACATACGGACCCATACCTATATTTAGGCATACATATTACCACGCATACATACATACATTAATACATACATATTAACATATATAATAATTACTATAATTACTTAATATTACTATAATATTTACAACCCGAACAAAAATGAGTGATTACAGATCTTCACTTCACTAAATTACCTTTTATTGTCCGATCAAAAAACATATGACATTGCATTTTTTATATTGTAAATAAACAAAACCAATTATAAAATATTCTCAAAAAGATATATGATAACAAGACATCAAATATAATCATCTTCCCCTTTTTATGTTTTCTTCCTCGCAAATTCTTATGTTTTTTCGGCTATTCCCCTTTTTATATTTTTTTTGCTGTGATTTCTTTTTTACCCTAATTCTACTTGCATTGGGCTGATACAATTAATTAGATTTTATTTAAATAACAAGAGTAGGTATCTAAAACATAATAAAAAATTAAAAAATACATAAAAGACAAAACTTGAAAAATGCAGTGATTTCAGCGCCTCCTACCGCCTCAGCAACATGTGCGCTTTGCTGCGCCTCCCACCACTTCATCAAAGTTGCGTCACCTACACCCAGGCAAGGCGCTTCAATAACGCGTCGCTGCGCCTCAGCGTCTAGGCTCGCCTCTCCCTCGCCTTTTCAAATATTGTCAGTGCCTGTCTAGGGGCATTGATCATAGAAGTGAAACCAGGAGACCTTATGTTCCTCTAAGTACCCGAAATGTCTTATAGGTGGCATGTGTTTGGATTCTTTTGTTTGATGAAGTTTGTCCTTTAGGTATTATTATGTCCTAAAAACTGGTTTGGATTGCAAAAGGTACCAAATGGACTTGGAAGTTCAAGATTATTGAGGTTAAATGAAAAACTTGGCTTATAATCTTAATATTCTCCGTCTTTTTTACAATACCCGTTATTTCAAAACTCAGTTTCTCAATCAATCACATGGCCAAACTGGGCTTTAATTTTCTTTGAGATGTGGATTGCATGGTTTCCTTGTAATTAAACACATATTACCTTGATTCTTATATATGAAGTTCCATTGTTGTGTTAACCTTGATTCTTATATTCAAGTTGTGTCCTTAACCTATGACCAATTGGTTTTAGGTTAGATGCTTAGCAGACAATATACATGTTTTTCTTCATTTAACTTCTGCCTTGCCTGTAAAATATTGTTGATGGAAATGTTTGTCTGCTGAGGGGTTGAAGAACTGCCATGACTTAGATAATAGATTTTTCTGTAAGATAATAAGCTGGCTCATATTTAACCTTTTAATCTAGAACTTTTATACATCAAGTATTTAATTAATATTCTCTGTTCTTGTTGTAGTTGACATCGACGGCAGATGCATCTGGAACCATGATCCAGCCTTCTATTCCTGTTCATATTGTGCAATTTATTGTTGCGATGCTTGTCACGGATACATGGCAGTACTTTGTTCACCGTTTCATGCATCAAAACAAATTTTTGTATCGTCATGTCCACTCCCAACATCATAGACTGGTTGTTCCCTATGCAATCGGGGCCCTTTACAATCACCCACTTGAGGGACTCTTGCTCGATACTTTTGGTGGGGCCATCTCTTTCCTCGCATCTGGAATGACTGCACGCACAGCTGTAATTTTCTTCTGCTTTGCTGTGATTAAAACTGTGGATGATCATTGTGGGCTATGGTTGCCTGGCAATATATTCCATATATTTTTCCAGAATAACTCTGCATATCATGACATCCATCACCAACTCCAAGGCACAAAGTACAACTAAGCTCAGCCGTTCTTTCCCAAATGGGATAGGCTACTAGGAACTCATATGCCTTACGTTCTTTTAAAGCGATAGGAAGGGGGTTTCGAGGTAAGGCTAAAGAAAGACTAGTCGCATTCTGTTGATTTCTCGTGTAGTACTAGAGGCTCATGCTTCACACTGGAATAGTTCTTTTGATGAGGTTATGCAATTATTGAGAAGTTGAATTTGTTTTGTTTGAGGCTTTAAGTTCCAGAATCCCTTGACTATGTTCGTTGTTGCAATTGTTTTACCAGATAATATTTGTTTTATGTTACCCGGGATTTAAATCTTCATCTTTTGTAATTTGTACGAGACCGGCGGATATGCTTCTCTTCAATTGGTGTAGAAGATATTTTCAGGTTGCTATTATGCTTCATGTTATTTATTAATGTTTTTTTAATATTTTGTTTGATATTTTCTTTTGCATGCACCAATGCAAACATATGGAATCATTTTCCATAGAGATTCAAGTATATGAAATTGAACAAACACTACCCTCCGTCTCACAAAAGTCACACTTTTTGGTGTCAGAATTTTTCTAACTTTATTTTTTATTTGATAAAAATTTGAAAAAAAATATATTCTGATGAGTAGTCTTTGAATCTACTTGGTGTTGTAAATTAATTATTTAAAATAATTATTGTGAAAGTTTTAAAAAATTGATAAGAAAAATCAATTGACATTATAACTGGGATATGTGACTAATATTTTATAATAGCCTTACAAGGGGAGAGAGAAAGAATGTGTCGAATGATGAATTGAGATTTTGCTAGTGTTATGCTTATGCTTACCAGTAATCTCTACAAGAACAAAACCCATCTTTGAATTTGTGAAACCGAACTCGATCCCTCACGATAATCTGTCTCTCATATATCTTTGATACCAGCTTAATCACCACATGACAATCTCCACATATCCTAAGATTCTTAATCACATGAATTGGGGTTCCTTCACCAGTAATAATCAAACCAAAGGCCAGTGCCAACTTCTCACTATGATAACACAGTTGGTTCTCCTTCTCCTCCTTCCCTATGTCATGAAGAACAAAACTAGTCTCAGCAACATACCCCAACTCTTTAATCTTGAATCTGATCTCATCCAATTTCGAATATATCTCTTTCCATCTGGCATTGCTCTTATCACCGGTGAAAAACTTGTGCCTCAACCCATCCACCTCCATGTAGCTAAAACCAGGCACCTTCTTAACATCCCTGTTTCTCATGGCATCCCTCACCCTACCAACATCATTCCATCTCTCATGCGCAGCATATATGTTTGATAACAACACAAAATCCCCGCAATTATTGGACCCCATCTCTACTAGATTCCTCGAAGTGATCTCTGCTATCTCCACATCCTTGTAAATCCGACAAGCTCCAAGCAAACTCTGCCAAAGCACTACGTCGGGCACCATTGACATAGAATTGATAAGATTATAAGCCTCCCAGATCGACCTAGCAAATCAACCAGACTCCCATAATGCTTTACATTAGGCTTCAATTCATGCTTCCCCATCGTATTAAACAATCTCACACCATCCTCTACCAGGCCAGCATGGTTACAAGCACACAACACAGCAAGATATGTTACTGCATCAGGCTGCACCCCAGATCTCTCCATTTGCTCGAAAGGTTTAAGTGCTTTATGTCCATCTCCATCCCTTGCGAAGGCCATGATCATAGTATTCCACGTAACAAGACACTTCCTACAACACATGTTGCCAAATACACCATACGCCCTGTCCACAAATCTGCAATTTGCATACATATCAATCAGTGCATTACAAACCTGCACGTTTGTATCAAGCTTTTGTTTCCTTATGAACCCATGAATCTTTTCACCTTCTTTAAAATCTCCCATATGTGAGCACGCTGAAAGAACACCGATAACTGTCACCTCATTAGGCTTTAGCCCTTCAACTTCCATTCTCTTAAATAAATCTAACGCTTCACTCGTCTGGCTCCCTTGAGCCAACCCGAAAATCAAGGAATTCCTTGAGGCGATATCTCTAAGCTGCATTTCATCAAACACTAATCTAGCATAACTAAGATTGCCAGCTTTGGCGTACACGTCGAGCAAAGTAGTTCCTAACAAAGCGTCCGCCATGAACCCAAAGCGTATTATGTTGGCATGAAGCTGAAGAGACTCCGTAGCAGCCAAGACACGTGCGCAAGCCTTGAGAGTGAAGGAGCAAGTGAGGGCATCCACTCTGAAAGATCCACGTTGCATGGATCTGTACCATGCGAAAGCGGCGGAGGGTTGAGGGCTTTGGATGAGGCCGCAGATAATGGCATTGAGGTCATTGGTAAGAGGCCTTGGGATTTGGCGGAAAACAGAGATGGCAAAGGAGAGAGAGCCAAAGGGGGCGATGGCACAAAGATCGAGGAGCTTGGAGCAAGCGCCGCTAAATTTGAAGGTGCCGATTGTAAAGATGTAAGCTTGGAGTTGCTTTATGTGGGAGAAGGACGCGCATTTCGGTATGACCGACTCAAGATTGGCCATTCCATTGATCTTGGTAGTATATGTATACGTTTCTCTTACCATTATTTCTAGATTTTCTTTGAGCCTGTTGCCTTTACCGGTTTGGACGGCGAGAACGAGAAAAAGGAGAATGATGAATATGACCCCATATTTAATTATGTCGGTTTAACCATGTAATTATTTAAGTAGTATCAATTAAATCATTTATTATTAATTTAACGGATGAAATGATGTGACAGTTAAAAAATTTGTATAATTATACATTGATCCGCGTTACTTACACAATCAAATAATATAATTCTAATTTTAATGCAATCAATAAATAAATCATTTAATCAGGTGACAAACACGTGTCTCACAATCAAACACTTCCGCTTTCTCCAATCCAAATACTTCCGTGGCTTCTCCAACAATTATTTGGGTCAATCCCAAAATTTCCAACCCTCCAGCTCTTTGGCTCAGTTCTTAATCAAGTAATAATGGCTAAAATTGTACTGTGCTGAAGACTCTAAGTAGACACTCATTCAAACAGAGTGAAATACAGCTACTCAAAGAAAAAAACATAGCGGGCTCACTACACAAGAGAAATGGCAATTTTATAAAGAAAAGCACAGTGTAATTGGGTACCTTTTGTGGATCACTATAATAGCAATTTTAATAATGGATCACGGAAAGGCCACCAATTTCCATATCATGCGTTTCAGGGATTAAATTGCAAAACTGATAATTTTAAGGACCAAAACTGAAATTAAAGTTATCAATCCTCTATTAGTCTATTTACATGCTCACATGACAAATTTTGGGTCATTGCGATTATTCAAACTCTTACAATTGCATTAACAAAACTCCAGGACCAAAATGAAAGAAACAGAAACCTTCAAGATTCCAAAATAGCCGATTTAACGGTAACCGTACCGGTACGCGTACAAGTGTTTCGATACGCCCTTATGATTTCAAAAACTTAGATTTCAGTAACTAAAATCCGTATCGAAACGCCTGACAAAAATGCTTAAGACCGTATCCGAACACTTGCTCGAGTACTAAAACGCTATGCCTGTAAAGGCTTATACGTATCGAATGTAACACCCCTTTCCCGTATTCATTGCTGAATAAGAGTTAAGGATGTCACATGATACTTGTAAAATAATTCTTTAATATTAAGAAAATTTTATCTTTGACTGTAAAAAAATAGTTAATTAAAATTTAAACTTAATAATTTCGCATTTAATTTTGAACCAAGATTCAGGCAGCAACTTAACAGTTTGATCCATTAGCATATAATTAATAAAACTGCCTAATTTAAAAATCATTTTGATTCTGAATAAAATATGATTCATATTAGAGCAGGCTTCACATTTTACTATACATGCCAACTAGTAAATTCAACAACATAAAAATTATATTACTGATACTGATGTACATGTTTTTAATAGATGATGTTCGCTAATGCTCCTTACTCCCAAAGCATCTCTTTTCCTAAGCGTGAAACAATCACACGCTAAGTACAACTTAGTGAGGCATTATAAATAATAAGTATCGAAATAAATGAAAACATGGTTAAACAAAATCATATCAGATCTTTCATATACTTATAAACAATCACATATAAGAAATGGTGAATTTCATATACATTTACTTTATAATTAGCCCAAGAATTTGTATAAAGAGAAACTAAAGTATGCAAGGTCGGTACTCCTTGAGTACTAGCCACCGAAGTGACGATAACATATAGACACATAAAGTGCCAGAAACATATAGACACATAAGTGCCGAAAACATATAGATCTGAAGATCGATGTATAGCTATATTGTAGTACTTGACTGCTAGACCTCTAAAGACATGCCACTATACTGTAACTCTCTATCATAAACTTGGGCAAATAATTTCATATAATTGACTTGTAAATTGTCATTTGATAAATGATTCATATATCACCATTATTCAATAATAACTTATCAAAATAAAACATAATAGGGCAATTCATACCCTAACATGTACTAACCTTTTTTCCTTTGCCTGTGAATCATCATACATGTTATCATTTTAATAAAATAAAATAAAATAAATAGAATTTATAAAAGTTTACTAAAATACATTTCAAAACATATAAATGCACTCACCTGTGCCATTTATTATCTTGCCTCTCTAAGCTTACTCATTAATCTTTTCATTTCCTTGAATACTTGTACCTTCCCCGGTATTTCTTGCAACTCAAAGAACCTTGCTTGAATTCTTGATCAAAAGCCTTGAAAATGGCTAGGAATTTTTTTCCTATTTCCCTTTTTTTCCTTATTTTCGAATGGCATGAAGAAAATGAACAAATTGTTCATCTTTTTGACTATTATAATTATCAAATTTTAATAATAATTTGCCACTTGTAAAGATAAAAATGAATTTTTTATTCATTTTCACCTTTTCCAAATTTGCCCCCTTAACTAAATAAAAATTACAACTAGTTCAAAATTATGCCATCCCATTACATTTGAACTAGTTTAATTCCATTCCAACCGGCCATAACTATCTTAAATCATAAAATATCATTTTATGATTTTTGTTTGATCCAATTATCTGATTTTCACCTTCTACGATTTTTCTTCTATCGAACTATCAACTCTAATTCGGGAATCCCATATTTCTCTAATTCCATGAATAAATTCATATTTTCATATAAAATCCTCCATTTAATAAAGGCAAACTTAGAAATTTGACTCGATCCAAAAATACAAATAATTACCCAAAATCTTTATCGGGTAGCATCTTTCTTGAAAATCCTTTATTAAGCATTTATATGAATCTTTCCCACTTCACCTGAGTCCTTTTTACTAATCAAAATACTGTTATGTGACACTTACCAAAAGGTCACCCAAAACTTTTCTCTAATCTGAGCACGCTTAACAATTTTATTCGATCAAAATTTTATATTTTCTACTACATCTTAACCTCCAAAACTATTACCAAAATTCTTATTCTGATCGAATTTATCCTCATACTGAATAAAAATTATCTTTGGGAAAATTTACACCTGGGTCCCTAAACTTTTACCAACTTTTCATTTTGGTCACTAACTCTTATCTTTTGTCATTTTAGTCACTAAGTTAGCCTTATGCCAAAACCTTTGTACTAAATGACCCTTATATAACTTAGAAAATTTTTTGGGGTATTATAATTCCACCCCCTTAAAATAAAATTCGTCCTCGAATTTTAGAACGTAACTAATTTGAATAGTTACGAATATATATTTATTTTTTATCTTCTTCTAAGCTTTCTCCAGTGGCCTTCTCAATCTTGTGGTTCTTCCAAAGAATTTTGACCAAATGAATTTTCTTATTCCTTAACTCTTTAACTTCATATGCTAGAATTTTCACGAGTTCTTCTTCATACATCAGATCTGGTTGTAGTTCCATTTCATCAGAAGTGATCACATGTGAAGGATTTGACTGATACCTTCATAACATAACTATATGGAATATATCAAATAATCTTGCTCATCTCCGATGGTAAAGCTAACTGGTAAGCCACTAGTACTTTTTTAACCTTGCTACATCTTGTTTTCATCTGGATGCATATTCGCACGGATCCATCCTTCTTTTCATAAATAATACCGGTGCACCCCAAAGGTGACACACCTGGTTTTATAAAACCCTGATCCAACATTTCTTGCAATTGCACCTTCCTTTCCCAAAGCTCAGTCGGAACCATCGATATAGATATAATGCTTGGTAATACCTCTATTATAAATTCTACCTCTCAATCTGGAGGAAATCTTGGCAACTTATCAAATTTGCTACAAATTCTATTCCTATATTGATCACCAATATATTTCGCCTTGAATGCTTCTTGGAAGAATACCCATGTCACTTCAATTGCATGTATCATCTATCTGGTACTTGTCCACCATATTTGAACATGTCCTCTTAACAGGGATACATTTCCTTCTAACTTTTCCATATCGGAACGATTTAGCTCTTCCTTTATAATTTTAACATTATTAAACCATAAGTCAGCAGCCATCGGACCACCTTCACTATGAAATTTAGGATTTCCCATATCTTGTATAAGCACTCCCTATTGTGCCAATGTTCTTTCTTGTTATGATTAATCCAAAAGGTTATGGTTAACCTTATTATTACCACTATGGTTCTTTCTAGAACCTCCCATTTACTAATTCATCTCAATCTTCTTAACTCAAATATTAATTATAACTTATCTCCTTTCATATTAGTAAGGAGCGACATCAATCAAATCATATAAACATCAGATCAGTAATATTGATTATCCTAGTGGCATGTATAATCTTTTTGACATAAAATCACTTCTGTTTATGCCTAGAACCGGCTAAACCTGTAGCTCTGATACCATTAAGTGTAACACCATTTTCCCGTATTCATTGCTGAATAAGAGTTAAGGATGTCACATTGATACTTGTAAAGCAATTCTTTAATATTAAGAAAATTTTATCTTTGACTGTAAAAAAATTGTTAATCGCGTAAAATTTAAACTTAATAATTTCGCATTTAATTTTGAACCAATATTCAGGAAACAACTTAATAGTTTGATCCATTAGCATATAATTAATAAAACTTCCTAATTTAAAAATCATTTTGATTCTGAATAAAATACGATTAATATCAGAGCATGCTTCACATTTTACTATACATGCCAACTAGTAAATATTAACAACATAAAAATTATATTACTGATACGGATGTACCTGTTTTCGATAGATGATGTCGCTAATGCTCCTTACTCACAAAGCTTCTTTTTTCCTACGCGAGAAACAATCACACGCTAAGTACAACTTAGTGAGGCATTATAAATAATAAGTATCGAAATAAATAAAAATATGGTTAAGAAAAATCATATCAAATCTTTCATATACTTATAAACAATTACATATAAGAAATGGTGAATTTCATATACATTTACTTTATAATTAGACCAAGAATTTGTATAAAGAGAAACTAAAGTATGCAAGGTCGGTACTCCTTGAGTACTAGTCACCGAAGTGACGATAACATATAGACACATAAAGTGCCAGAAACATATAGATCTGAAGATCGGTGTATGCTATACTGCAGTCCTTGACTGCTAGACCTCTAATGGCATGCTACTATACTGTAACTCTCTATCATAAACTTGGGCAAATAATTTCATATAATTGACTTGTAAATTACCATTTGATAAATGATTCATATATCACCATTATTCAATAATAACTTATCAAAATAAAACATAATAGGGCAATTCATACCCTAACATGTACTAACCTTTTTCCTTTGCCTGTGAATCATCATATAACTTATAGAAATACCATGTTATCATTTTAATAAAATCAAATAAATATAATTTATAAAAGTTTACTAAAATACATTTCAAAACATATAAATGCACTCACATAGGCCATTTATTATCTTGCCTCACTAAGCTTACTCATTAATCTTTTCATTTCCTTGAATACTTGTACCTTCCCCGATATTTCTTGCAACTCAAAGAACCTTGCTTGAATTCTTGATCAAAAGCCTTGAAAATGGCTAGGAATTTTTTTCCTATTTTCCCTTCTTTTTCCTTGTTTTCGAATGGCATGAAGAAGATGAACAAATTGTCCATCTTTCTGACTATTATAATTATCCATGTTTAATAATAATTTGCCACTTGTAAAGATAAAAATGAATTTTTATTCATTTTTCACCTTTTCCAAATTTGCCCCCTTAACTAAATAAAAATTACAACTAGTTCAAAATTATGCATCCCATTACATTTGAACTAGTTTAATTCCATTCCAATCAGCCATAACTATCTTAAATCATAAAATATCATTTTATGATTTTTGTTCGATTCAATTATCCGATTTTCACCTTCTACGATTTTTCTTCTATCGAACTATCAACTCTAATTCGGGAATCACATATTTCTCTAATTCCATGAATAAATTCATATTTTCATATAAAATCCTCCATTTAATAAAGTCAAACTTAGAAATTTGACTCGATCCAAAAATACCGATAATTACCCGAAATCTTTATCGGCTAGCATCTTTCTTGAAAATCCATCATTAAGCATTTATACGAATCTTTCCCACTTCTTCTGAGTCCTTTTTAGTAATCAAAATACTGTTATGTGACACTTCCCAAAAGATCACCCAAAACTTTTCTCTAATCTGAGCACGCTTAACAATTTTATTCGATCAAAATTTTATATTTTCTACTACATCCTAACCTCCAAAACTATTACCAAAATCCTTATTCTGATCGAATTTATCCTTATACTGAATAAAAATTATCTTTGGGAAAATTTACACTTGGTTCCCTAAACTTTTACCAACTTTTTATTTTGATCACTAACTCTTATCTTTTGTCATTTTAGTCACTAAGTTAGCCTTATGCCAAAACCTTGGTACTAAATGACCCTTATATAACTTAGTAAAATTTTCGGGGTATTACATCGAAACACCTACCCACGTATCGAAACGCTATGCCTGAAATGGCCTAGCCATACCGGTACGGGGTCACCTGTTTCGATACGTCTGGACCTGTAATGTCCCAAATTGCTGTTTAAACACACTTTAGTGAAAACCAAACCACTTATACATGCTTCAAACACTTATACAACACCACCAAAATACATTTCCCACCAAAGCAACACAGAAACATCAACCAAACATGATATTCATACAAACTTGTTGATCTATAGGCATGCTTCCTAATATCATTCTACCAAACAACCAAAACTCACATTTGGTACCTTTAAGGCATACTCAACATGTTTGCACAATTATAGCATCATACCAAACTTGTTTGAATCATCAAAACATAGCAACCACACCAAAATAACTAGATGCACTCCTAAGCACACATCTAGCAAAAAATCGCAATGATTCACACAAGTCTAACAACAACAAACCAGCATGAAATCCAGCACTTCACGTGCTTAAAAACCATGGAAAAATAGAATTACAAAACTCCAAAATATGGCGAACACATTGCCTTATTAACAGGAATCATAAACTGAGTTCATACTCAAAATAGTCTTTGTCTTAGGATCACTTTAGCCTTGCCCTTGCAGCCCCCAAACTTTAATGCTCTGCATCATTAAGAAAAAGAGAGCGTAAGCACACATGCTTAGTGAGGATGCTCATAAACAATTATGCATTTAAAACATTTGAAACCAAAACTCTTGTTTCCAAAACATGCTTATAACAAAGCACTTTCCTTGTCTCCAACCGAGACATGCATAAACACCCTTATGCAACATCATATACATATTCTATGCTTAGATCCCAAAGCATTAAATCATAATCCATGCTTAAATCCCAAAGCATTATTAAATAAAACATGCGTAAATCCCAAAGCATTACATAAAAGGTTCAACACATGAACTTTCACATATATTGGCATTAATAGTGACCCGGATAGACTACCCTCTATCCAACATATCAGATAAAGGAATCTCTCATACCATGCCTAGTTAAACAGCATGATATACCCAAACCTTGCCTAGTTAAACCGCAAGATTTGACACCCTCACCTAGTTAAAAAGTGATATTTCCCCTTGCCTAGTTAAACCGCAAGAGTACCGGCCTTGCCTAGTTAAACCGCAAGATCACCATCAAATTGTGTTGCCTAGTTAAACCGCATACCCAATGAGGTTCCCAATAGTCCGAGTGGCCTTGTTAAACCGCCATACCTCAAGGACCCATGGCCACGATCGATTTTGTTCATATTTTATAGTACACTTGTAATCCTATGGCATGCCAACTATATCCGATTGTTTCTTACCTTGTCACATAGCCAATATATCATTTACAAACCATTTGCTTACTATTTTGCAATGCATTATATAAAACACCACATATGCAAATCACATTGCCCAAGCAATAACACCATTCCCAACCGAAATGTAATCCAATGCTCACTAGCATTTAATATACTTTTAATCCCCTGTATATGTACTTAAAATTATGCATTTCCAGTAAGTAAATCATACCATGTTTATCACCAAAACATGAAAACAACATGCCTATATCCAAGCCGATATTCAAGAGCAAAATAAGGGAAACTTACTTCCGACCTTAGGTAAGTGTCTCACGCTTATCCTAAACTGGCAACAACCTTTACAAACATTTGTAAAGCATTTAAAAGCCAGTTTTCACTCACCAATATGCCTCGCCTTGCTCGCCATTGCGAATCGAGCTCCCAGCAAGCAACAATCAATGTCAAACTTCGTCGCCTTGATTGCCCCCTATTTTAAACACATAAAACCAGAGGATAAATGCATCATTATGCATTCAAACCATTGTCTCAAAGCAAAACCCCGCAACTCTCAAGTTGCCCACTCGAAAACCATCTGAAACATACTGAAATCATCCTCAAACACTTCCAAAACTTAACCCAACCATAATATAATGATTCAACCCATAATACTTCATCAATTAGAGATTTAAGTGTTTCAGGATTCCATTGATAAAAACAACTTATCAACAACATAATACATCCAAAATATGGTTAAAATCAATCTTAAACACTAGAAAACAGATCCACTTCAAACCTTTCACTATTCCATCAATTTCATCCAATTAATTCAATTAAACATTGTAAAACTTAAAAAATCAGTTTATAAATCATGAATCAAGGATCAAACACTTGGTAATATCAATAAATAACCATTCAATATAGGAGATCACGGACCTTACCCCTATTGTGAGATTTATCCTTTAATTAGCTTGTTTAAAACTAGGAAAACACAAGATTTCAATGAGATTTTGTAAAGTTAAAGAATCAATTATAAATCAATAATATGAGTAAAAAGATTTCTCACCTCTGGATTTTGATGAAAACTTGAGTGTTTGGCTGAGAGAGAAGTGAAGAGAAAGGTTGAGAGAAAAGTTACGTCAAAATATATTGAAAAAGGTTAACTAATTTTTAATATCAAAATACCTTTAATTAACTTTTGAAACACATGTTAAAATAACTTAATTGAAAGGAGAAATCACCAGCAAAAACTTGGTAAAATATCTCCTTAAGGATTCTAAGAATTTGACCCCTTTTCATTTTAGTCACCTTTTAAAACCAGTTTTCAAAATTTACATTTTGGTCACTAACCAAAATGATACCCTTCCAAAACCCATTTTCCAAAATTGACTTTACCATAAATCTTAATATATTAAATAATGATTTTTGCATATTTTCCCACAATTTTAACACCTTCAAAAACATTTAATTCGATTTAATCCCGAAACCGACTCAAATCTCTAATTCTGGTCCACCATACCTTCGGACCAACCTTTGAAACACCTAGCCCCAAAGCTGGGGTGTTACAAATCTCCCCCACTTAAGAAATATCTTCCTCGAAATTTACGTGGAGGAAACAGATGCGGATACTGCTTCAACATGTCCGCCTTACTTTCCCAAGTGGCTTCATCAACACCACGGTGCCGCCACAAAACCTTGACAAGCTCAATCGTATTGCCACGAAGAACTTTACTGCTGGAATCAAGGATTTTCGCTAGCTCCTCATCATAGGATAAATTCGGTCTCAACTCAATATACTCCACCGGCATAACATGTGAGGGATCCGACCGATACCTCCTCAACATAGATACATGGAACACATCATGTATTTTCTCAAGCTCGGGAGGTAACCTCAACCGATAAGTCACAGGACCTACACGCTCCACAATCTCATATGGTCCAATAAACCTCAGACTAAGCTTACCCTTACTGTAATACCCCAAAATTTGCTAAGTTGTTTAAGAGTCATTTAGTACTAAGATAAGGGCTTAAAAGCTAACTTAGTGACTAAAATGACAAAATACAAAAGTTAGGATTTCTTTAATTATGGACTCTAGGAAAGGAATTTCTGAGAATTTAGAGTGTCGTGTGATAGAGAGTAAGCAAAATAGGGTACTTGCAAAGTTTGGTTCAAATCCGATGAGAAAAGTACATGCACCTGATGGAATATTTTTTAAATGCACAAATAAGTAGTATAGGTTACAGGAAGTTGATATGTATAATTAGTTTTTTGATATGATATTTATGTGGATATCTATTTTTGATCGAACAGTTAGGGGATAAGCAGCTACTTGATTCGAATAAAAATGCATTATAAGATATCGAATTTTGATTGAATTGCAAAGTTAAGCGTGCTCAAGGCATATGATGGTTAACCTATTGGGAAGGTCTCATGTCAGTACTTGAGACTGATAAAAAGAAATCAGTTCGAGTTAATATTATTCGTATGGATATCTGAAAAATGATTATTAAGAGAAATTGTATCCGATAAAGATTTCGGGTAATTATCGGTATATTTGGACCGAGTCAAATTTTTAAGTTTGACTTCAAAAATATGGAATAATTTATTTGATATTATTATTTATTTTTCAGATATGGAAATAAGGAATTTTTAGAATTTATTTGATAGCCCGGTGAAGGGGAAATCGCAGTAGAAGTAGTAAGTGAATATCGGGAAATCGGATCGAATTCAAATTTTAGAGGCTATTCCATAAGTCATGGAAAATTCATAAAATATTATTTTATGAATAAATTATTAATTGGTTGATTGTGACCTAACTAGAATAGTTGGATTTTTACAAAATGGCAAAATTAGTGATTTAAGTGACTAGTTTTGGTAATTTGGTCACAATGGCAATTCTAAAAAATTTTGAAAGTACCATAGGCAATATGGTAATTTCCCATGTGAAAGCATTACTCTAGTTTGGTTAGAATTGAATGGAATTTGGTTGAAATTGAACTAGAATGACAACTTGTAAATTATGATCCAGTTGAAGGTTAATTTTGGAATAAGGACTAAATTGAATAAAAAATTCAATTTATCAATTACATGTGACATAAATTAATAGAAGCATCTTCTTCAAACCAATTTTCGAAAATCATGGGGAAAGGGAGAGAAAATGCACAAAATTTTTTCCAAGCATTTTGAAGGCTTCTAAATAAGATTCAAGGTATGTTTTTGATAGAAAATTAATCTATGTTTAATTTTCTTTCATTTGATAGTAATTTTATCAAGAGTTATGAAGATTTGATTATGTTCTTGAAGAGAGAGGAAATAGGGTTTCATGTTCCATGTTTAGATTGAAGCTTGATCTATGCAAATCTAGTGTTATAGAGATGAAATCAAGCTTAGATTGTGACTAATTTAATGTTTAAGGATTAAAATCCCTAACCCTAGAATTTGAGATTTTATTTATGGTTTTGAAATGATGATAAAAATGAAAGATTGATGATATTAGAAGCTTAATTTTCATGTTAAAATGAAAAATCCTCAACTAGTCTTATAAGTGACTATTTCGGCATGCTTGGTAAATTAGGGAAAATATTGTGAAAATTATTATAGTGGTGGATTTGAAGAGATTATGAAATTACAAGCTTGATTATGGCATTAGGACCAAAATAAAGTCCTTGAAAAGTTTAGACACCCAATATGGCATGTAGGAATAAATTGGGGTTTTAAGTGTTAATTCTTGGAAATTAATAATATATATTGGAAAAATTATTTTGAGCATATTAGAATGTTGTTTAAATGAAAAACAACATTGGGAAGGTTTAGTGACCAATTCGGCCAAGAGCTAAATAGAAGGAAAAATTTGAGAAACATTGTAAAAATGTTGGATTGATTAATTAGTACAAGTATGCAAACTATTGTGTGGAATTAGTGACTAAAATGTCACTTTAACAATGGTTACTGGATTGAAGGGCATTGAATAAAAGTTAGTGAAAAATGATGGAATTATTGAATAATTGTGATTCGAATTTGAATAAATTTCAAAATGTGCAAAATGATCACTAGGGATAATTATACGAGTATAGTATAGTTAAGCAATGTTAGATTAAAAATCTAACATGAATATTGTTATGTATGTTCAAATGGTACTGTACAGCTATTGACGAGGCTAAGGGTACCAGATCAAAAGAAAGCAAGGAAAAAGTATCAAAATAGCTTAGTGAGGCTAATATCATGCATGGCCCAGGTGAGCGTATTTTTACTTATTTATTATAAATGTGATATGAGTGACTGCATTATATGTATTTATGACATGTTGTTAAATAAGACGACTTGTGATGAGTCGACTTGGGTATAAATAAAAATGTATGCTGGCTTTTTTATGCAAATAACATGAAATATTAAATGGCATATTAATACAATGATTGTAGCATAATGATTTACTCAAGGTAAATCGAATTTTAGATATTTGGGTATGAACTGCCCATTATCGAATTATGGATGATAGTATTGATGAATTGAATATTGAATGTGAAAATATTATATTGTTATGCCCAAGTACTAGTGTGAGAGTCTTTGGTATAATTGGATATCCATAGAGTTATAGCAGCTGCATTCCCACACGATGGTGTTGTTCAGACACTACGATGTTGACATTAAACGCTACGACGTTGCAGGCACTACAGTGTCGACTAGCACAAAAATGTGCGATAATGAGGAGCAAAGGTCGTCCTCGAGTACGTACTCACCATCAGACGCTACGGCATTGCAGACACTACGATGTCGTTATGATGACTCGTATACCATAGGTTCACATGAAATTGTACTTTGGGCTATAATTTATGAAATGCTTTTATGCTGGTGGTTAGGCCATTGAATGCCTAAGTATTACAACATGAGAATCTTTGGTATAGTTGGATATCCATAGAGTCTTAGCAGCTGCGTCCTAGCACTACGATGCATTTTAGTCACTTCGGTGTTGACTTAGACGCTACGGAGTTATTCCAACACTTCGGTGTTGTTAGCACAAAATGTGCAATTATGAGGAGCAAAGAGCATCCTCGAATACGTACTCATCTCATTCGTTTCGGTGATGCAGATGCTACGGCGTCGTAAACACTACGGTGTTGTGATGACTCGCGTACCATAGCATCACATGATTTTGTACTTTGGACTATAATACTTGAAAATGCATTTATGCAGGTGGTTAAGCTAAAAAGCTTAATGTACACAAGACTGGTATGACAGATTGAATCCTATGATTTGAATATTATATTGGTTTAATGAACTACACATGTAAGGTAGTTCTATGCATGATAAAATGTTAGCAGCTGCAATTGGAAATCGCATGCCATTTTGCAGGGCTGTGTTATTTATAATCATTGTTTTATACTATTATGATTATGCCTCACTAAGTTATACTTAGCATGTGTTTCGTATCACACGTAGGTACTTCGGACTAGATAGCAGAGAAGGAGCTGCACATTGTTGGATCAAGTTAGCCTGCATTATCAGTAAGTATCACCACATCCTAGTCTAGTGGGGCATGTATAGATATTAAATAAGTAGCTATTTTGTTTGTCTAAATTTTTGTACTCTAATTATAAGTTAATGTGAATGTATGATCTAGAAACATGACTTAGTTTGAGAATTAAGAATATTAGAAAAGTTGCTTTAAACGATTTTAAACTTAGTTTGTTGTTTATCGCGTAGTGATTTTAAAATCAAGAAAGGGTCTAGACAACACACATAATTTTCACCCTGAATTATATTTTCATTTTAATATCTGTTTAAAGTATTTTATAAACCAATTCAGGGTCGAAACTAGGTGGCTCTAGACAAATTTGTAATTTAATGAAAACTGAGAAAAGGTTGTTTAATCAAGTTAGTTTTGAATTTTTTTACAAGACTGAGAATTAGTGTAAATCAGTTATTAACATCTTTAATGTGTATTCGAACATCAAATATATGTTGAGGGTGTTACATTTAGTGGTATCAAAGAAAAGGTTTAGCCGATTCTGGAGGTTAAAATGAGTCCAATATGATTTTGCTAAAGTGTACATGCCCATAGGATGTGATGTTACTGATGTATTGCTTGCATAACTTGATGTAACTCCTCAATAGTATGTATACGAGTCTAATGGCTATATGAAAAATAAGATACAGTTAGATTTCGTCAGTTGACGAATTTCGAGGGTTAAGAAAATACCCATAATGGACACAACACAGTGAAATAAATATGGTAGTTAACTCCTATCCAGGATGAGTTATCTGTATAATAGAGAACTGTACAGTAATTATAAGATGTTAGTCTCTAACATCTGTATTTGCACTTATGCTTATAATAGCATAAGTTATACGAAATTTAGAGAGAGTAAGGGCTCATACGCACATTTTAAGGTAAAAGGTAGTCATAGGACAATAAGCTTATGATTAGATGGAATAAGAGTGGATTCCAAGAAGGTACAAGCTATTCTTGAATGGGAAGCACCAAAGAATGTCTCGGAAGTCAGAAGTTTCTTGGGATTAGCTGGATACTATAGACGATTTGTCCAAAACTTCTCTATTATCGCCATACCACTTACTTAACTGTTAAGGAAAGGTGTTTATTTTGTATGGGCAAAGAAGTGTCAAGAGAGTTTTGAAAGATTAAAGAAAGTTTTGACAGAAGCCGGGAAAATAGTATATTCTGTATAGTGATGTATCCCATAATGGTTTGGGTTGTGTATTAATGCAAGAAGGACGCGTTGTAGTTTATGCATCACGACAACTTAAAACTCATGAAAAGAATTATCCGACTCATGACTTGGAGATGGCAGCAGTTTTTTTTTTTGCATTAAAAATTTGAAGACATTATTTATATGGTGAAAAGTGTCATATCTACACTGATCAGAAAAGTTTGAAATACTTAGGTTAAATAAAAAAATTTAGGGACTTAAACCAAGTGAATCACTTACCTGTAACGTAATATCAATTAGTGTCGCACATTCAATAAAATCACAAAAATCACTCATACTTCGAATTGAATTAGTGCAATGTTGCTCCTCTGCCTTCACTACCATATTGAAGTCCCCATCCAAACACCACGCAATCCGACGCGATACTAATAATTCACGTAAATCATCCCAAAACCGTGCTTGATCAGCCACCACACAAGGGGCATAAAACCCAATAATACCACAGTCTCATTCATCTAAACTCCATCTTCCTTCAACAATCACTGAATTTCACCTTGTTAATTTTATGGACGCGTGAAATCTTGTCGTATCTCAAATCGCCAAAACACCTCCCGACCTACCAACGGACAGCAAGTACACATAGTCAAAATTATTTGTATACCATATCCGGCTCCCAATCCCATCACTGAAAATTTCCATTTTATTTTCCTATAGAAGGACCATCTCACATCTCTATTATCGCAATAGAAGTTGAACCGCCTTTCACTTTGACACCGCACCAATGCCCCCATACATTCCACGACAACAGTCTCATCTTTTGACGTTATTATTTTTGCTCCCTCGCTTCAATCAGTCGCGTGATATCCTTCACAATCTCCTCTTCCTTACCTACAATTTCAGCCCCGATCAATCTCCCTAAATCCAAAGTTTCCCTTGCCTCATTCAAAATCACACGTTTACGCTGTAGGAAATCCGACTCTGATAAAGAGCCTTTTGCAAAAGGTAGCGATGTTGGGATTTTCTTCTTTGGTCGACCCTTGCTTTTTTTCGCTAATTTCTTTTCAGCCTCACCATGTTCACCCGAAGTCAAAAAACTCAGTACAATCTCGTACACTTGTCGTACTTGTCTATTTTCCCCATTATATTATATAGTTATCGCTTTGTCAGCCTAGAAATTTCAACCCTCGGCGCAGCCAGCAATAACGAGCTCGATTCTCCTAAGGCAAGTTCCAAGCTGGGATATCCCACATCCCCATTGTTCACTATAACATTATCTTCGCTGGTCATCACATCTATGCTCGGCTGCATCTCCCTGTCTCGGTGCACAATATTTGCATCCTCATCCGCAATCCTACTTTTCCCCTGTGATAGTGTAGCTAGCACACGCCAATCCTCTCTCTTATTACCATCCTAAATACGGTCAATGTAACTTGAATGTACTTCCATATGTGATAAGGAATTAGGCACCACTGTTCCAGTCGTTGAAAGTTCGGTCCCAGCAAATTGACTAGGGCTCTTAAATTCCTCTTGTATATCCGGATCTTTTTCACTTACTCTGTCCTCTATGCTAATCTCCATTTCACAACTGTAAACACACTAAGGACCAATGGCTTTGTCTACTTCTGTAACACGAATCAGGAACACATGTTCACCCATATGAAGGTCCACTATTTCATCAATATGTGTGACCCAATCCGTCTCAATCTGAAAATGACTCCTCTCGAAAGTTGATGGTGCCACCGTTTCGATATCTATCTGTACTAGTTCACCCTACAATGCAGCAATATTTTGGAATGTTTCTTCAGACCATCCATGAATGAGAATTCCACTTACGACAAGCCATACTCTACGATTTGGCATCGTCATTGTAGGGGACCAATCCATCAGATTCTCTAACCATTGATTCAAGCATCTTTTTTCCATTGTTGCCTTCTGAGTTTCTTTATCCTCAAACATGAGTAAAACTAATGATCTCGTGACTCTCATCACTGAGAACCCTGTCAGGTTCGCTTTTTGAAAATCCTTCGTGATATCTGCTTTGATATGGCTTACGGCAAAACCCAGAGTACAATTTTGCATGATCTCCCATTTATCGACATCGATCACCCCCAATCCGTTTACGAATTTTCAGTTATGTCGACTCATGGCTTGTATTGTTATTGACTTCAACTGGTTGTTGTGTAGCCTTAAGTTCTTGGTTAACCTTTTGATCAGGGTTGGGGTTTTTGTGTTTTGGTACCATCTGACTCGTACGATGTCCCTGACTTGTACGTGTCTGGCCTGAATTATTTCCCGATCGTTTCTGCCTCCAAAATGCATCGCATATATCCCTTTGCTCCATCATCACTCTAACCTTAGAACCATAAAGCCAAAATTCATGGAATCTTTCAAAAACCCAGTTTGCATTAGCTTTCGATTCCATTCGCACAAGTCCAAATCTGGTTCTATCTTTTGCCCTCTTTCTTGGTACAATAACATCAACCACAACCCCATGTCTGTCGAATACTTGCCACACTCCTTGCCAATGCAACTGTTATGGTAAATTTGAGACGAACAACGTCCACACCCTATTCCTGAACCAAAGGAATAGAATTAATAATAGCCTCAATTTGAATATAGTAAAAAGACTAAATTGATTCAATTTGGGAAGTGACCATTTTGTAATAAGGGAGAAACTTATAGGATTTATGGAATGATTTTATCATTGGAAGAAAAGTGGGCTGATCTCCCCATAATTCATCTTGTCTTCACGTGGAATAAAGGGGACAAAAAGTGGGTATTGTGATATCTCCCATTTATTCATTTTTCTTCTTTTTCTTCTCACCATTTTTCTCATGGAAACCATAGATATCAAGGTCTAAAAATTAAATCTTTACATTCAAAAATTTCATTTCGAGATTCATGTTTGAAGGAGAAATTAGTCATCATTTCAAGAGCTCCAAGAAAAATATATTTTTGTGGGAAAAGGGTAAGCTTTTTATTTATGGGTTTTTGGGGATTCAAGGCTTTAAGGGTGTAAATTCGTAACTATGCCTTCCCCTAAAGTTGTTTCATGTCTTGTTTCATTTCAATGTTTGTGTGGAGGGTGGATGTGTTTGGAAAGCTTCTTTAAGCTTGGAGAAAGAAGAAAGCTTGAGGAAAGTGGTTGATGAGCTAAATTTAGGTTTGTTGCTTAAGGTCACTACATTTTTTATTATTATTCTTCTTGAAGATCATAAAATAATTGTATTACTTGATTTTATGGTTTAAGATTGCTAGATTTGATGTTTTGTAGCTTAAAACCTTGTTAATGGTAAAATTCGGATTAAATGTTAATAATGTGTAAAATTTGTAGTAAACCACCATAAACAACTCCAACAAGATGTAGGATAAAATTAAGAGGTTGTTGGTTGCGTTTTGAGGGCGTTGGGAATGATTTTCTAAGCCTAGGAAGCCATTTCTAGGCTTCAGTACTGATACACGGAGAGCTTGTACCGGTACCCTATGTTTTGGGTTGAAGAATACAAATGAAATGTGAGGGGCGTATCAATACGAGCTTCAACCTGTACTGGTATGTGATGCAAGTCGTATCGGTACGGGTCGACTCGTACCGGTACCCCTTGTTTAATTAAAATTCTAGAGAGCTATTTTGGTATTGGTACGCTGTGAGTACTGATACCCAGAGGTACCGTACCGATATGCGAAGGCCAGTATCGGTACCCACTGGACAATCTGCCCCAAAATGCTGATTTTTGCCATGAAGGCTAAAAAATTGTGATGTTCATTCCAGTAGACTCCTAATGGCCTGAAAAGAGTTGTAAATTTGTAAAACTGAGAAATCCCCTTCTACTTGAACATGAATCTTAAGAACTCGGTAAATGACTGGTGTGACTTATATGTGGATAGCAACCATAGGGTGGTATGGTTATATAATGATGTTGTATGCCTCGTGAGCACTTGTTTGATGGGATTCGGATACCCAGTGCGAGTGTTGTAACACTATGGTCAGAGGTGTCGAATATACGTTCCCGACATTGTGTGGCACCGATCTCATTCGAAGATACTCGAGGGGGGATTCTGAGTATAGAGTGTACGTTCCCGACACTATGTGGCCCCGGGTCTCACTTAGGTATTTTAGAGTATAGAGCGTACATTCCTGATGTTGTGTGGCCCTAGGTGTAACACCCCTTACCGTATTTGACTTGCAAATACGAGTCAAGAATGTCACAAAACAAATACAATACAGATAATGACATTTATTCGAAAATAATATAAAATTTAAAACATTTGAAAATATTTATATTGACTTATTCACAAAATCGGAGCTCTTTTACTTTCAAAAAAATAAATTGATTGTCCTATAAATATTGGACGCTGAACCAAAATAGACAAAATTATCCCATTTATACATGCCACTAAAATAAATTAAAAAACTCAAGTAGGATGTCATTACTGTGATAACTTGGTGAATTTTTCTGAACTTGATGCAATTCTTTGCTTACTCCAATGTCTCGAACCACTTACGTGTGCTGAACCAAACACATGCTAAGTGCGAACTTAGTGAGGTAATAATCCATAATCAAGTGCAATTTGACATAAATATCAATGTAAATAAATAGCAATACATATAATCACCTTACCATTTTCATGCATATTAACATAAGTAGAATCACATGTACTAACATATATCAAGTAGTAAATTTAATTCTTACCAATACCATTGCCATTTATATCAACAAGCTTTCAAGCTTACCATCTTCTTTTTCATTTTATTTAGCCCAAAGTTTTGAAATAAGATAATCTAAGTACAGAGTCATCTTCGTATACCCAACCTTCCTTGAGTATATATATACCCAACTTTCCTTGAGTATATATGAAAGTTGCACCGAAGTGCTTTAATATGTATCGAAGTACTCCTGTATGCCCTATATCATACTTGGGCTTTATATCATCAATTTTTTTTATCCATGGCAATATATATATATATCATATAATAACATTGGGCAGTTCATACCCGAAATAACATTTCTAATTTATATGTATAAGTAATTAAATGATCAATGCATTTTACATTCCAATCTTGACATATTTATAATATGTCAATCATATGCTCAATGACATAAATATAATGACAATAAAAATTTGGGTAGGCTCATCGCAAGTCATCCCAATGATGTATAAAACATCAATGTATTATGATATATATGCAATTGCACTCACCTTGACACTTCTTATCCTAAACTAAATTGTATAAATTAAAAGAACTTCAAGCTTGGCCCTTTATTCATCTTCTAAATTACCAAATCCTTGTGGTTACTTGAGTGTTTTACATTCATCCCCTTACATACAAAATTAACAGCACCAATAAGACACTCACTTTTATAATTTGCCAGCCTGAGCTACCTTTAAAGAAATATTTCTATAAATAATATAAAACTGGGAATCTGATACCATTTCTACTATAAAACACTAGATTCGATAAGCTTTTCAACCATATAAATTAATAGCCAAAATTTAACTCGTACGATTTATGACGAATTTTTAAAGTTAATTATATTGCTGAATTTTGGAGCAGACTAGTACTCTGTTTTCTGACCTTTCATCACTTAAAAAATCATATCTTTTGATATACAAATCAAAATCAGTCACCGTTTGTTTTAAATGAAACTATACTGAACCATGAATATAATGATATAAAGATCACTTCCTAATTATTTTCATAGAATTTTCGGTGAATTTCCAAACTCACTGCCAAAGACTAAAATTCTAGGCAGATTTCACAAATCAAATATTTAACATCTTTCAACCATTCCAACACTTCAAATTAACATTGAATTGAATTATTCCAACATTTTTCCTTTTATTTAAAGCCCCAAATATAACTTAAATACTTAAACCTTAAATTAATCCCTAATTAACCGAATTGTATTCGATCCTACATCAATTTCAACTTCAATCAAGTATGTAAAACTAAATAAACACTTGATCCTTCAGAATCAAATCATATATCAATTTGGATTCACAACCCTGACTTCTCTCTTTAATTTCAAGAGCATAACTTATTCAAAACTATGAATTATTGGTACCAAAAGAAAGAGAATTCAAAGGAGAACAATTTCATATTTCATGCTCCAACATCAAATCCAAGTATTTAGGAACTTAAAATTCAATTGAAAATTTTCTTACCTTTTCTTCTTGGTGTCCCACGTTGGAGAAGAAAGATGAGAAAAATCTTGTATTTTTCTTTCGTTTCTTTTATGTCATTTGTCATTTATTTAGGCCAAAAATACTAAAATATCTTTATAATAGTCAATTGACTATTTTACCCTTAAATCCAAGGTTCTAAACCAAATCCACTTGTCATCATCCTTCATCTAATGGCCCAAACAAATCTTGAGATAGTAATTTACCATTTCACCCTTGAAATAACTCAAGTTCCAACTTTACCCTTGAAATGTCTTAATTTTCCAATCTAACCCTACAAATCCAATGGATAAGATTTAAAATAGAAAATTAATTTAAACCCAAGAGTTCATATTAACTATAACCTTATGAAATGACATCTTTACCCCTAAATATATTGCCTAGAATTAATTATCAAAATTTCCATTCGATCTAACTATCCGATGATTTTTGAGAATTAATCAATTAATTCTTTTTTTTGTAAAAATCTCAAATTAATTTCGCAATTTCATATACGATCCCATCTCAAAGGTAAACTATCTATCTATGTAAAAAAATAATTCTTGGTAAAATTACCATCTTGGTACTTAAACTTTTCAAAAATTCACACTTTAGCCACCAAACTTTTATTTTATTCATTTTGATCACTTCACTTTGGACATCATACTTTTAATATTGTCATTTTAGTCACTAACAAAACTTTGGGGTATTACACCGGATCTCACTCATGGTTTGTAGTTCTACTTTATGTGTTTTACCTTGATGATCTAATAAGATCTCGGGTATGGTTGGGTCATGTGTGCCACGTGTGATAGATTACAGATTTATCTACCTCGAGGGTCTGGGTGACCTCGAGTGTTGTGAAGCATTATGGAACATGTAAGACTTCTTGAAAACTTATTGATGCCTTGAGATAGGTGATCTAAAAACTCTAGCTAGTGTAGGCTAGATGTTAACTCGTAGGTAGTGAAGCATTATCTATGTTGTCTAGACTATATTTATCTTGAATGCTTATTTTATGATAATCACAATTTGTGGTAGAGTAAAATGTACCATTGAGCTTTGTGAGCTCAGCGTTCAGAATTGTTGTTTCCGTTCGCAGGATAGTAGGTTGATCGTGGCCGAGGAGCACAACGAGAAGTGATTTCCCAGCAGCGCATCACTTCAGAGTACAATACATGATGTTTAGTTTTGGTCTATTGTATTCATAGGTGTTGCAAGTAATTTGAAAATAAAATATAAATTCCCTCGCTTTAAAAAAATCAATTTAGGGAGAATTTAAAAAGCTCTTATTTTTAAATAAAACTTGGAGTCACAATCAGTTACTTGGATAAGGTTGACCGGATAAAAAAAAATCATAGATTCATTGGTTTCAAGAGTCGGTTACAAGGGGAAGGGTTCCACCCCCACCATGCCCAAAAATCAGTAGCTAAAGGGTTCATATCGTAATTTACAAAGAAAAATTGAAATTTAACCTAATTTAATAACTAATCCCTAAATGCATGAGCATGGCAACATGATTCTAATATAAAGACAACCTCGCAACCTATGGTATCCAAAGAAGATGACGCCCGGAGACCTAGGACGACACTCCCAATAGGATATTGAGGTTTTGAGAACGAGGCTAATATGATAAATTAAAATGCATGAACAATGATAAACGTCATAATAAACATGATATATACAAAAACAAATATAAACAACATATTTCGAACAAATAAACAAACACGTGAACACATATAAGCAAGATAAGGGACTAAAATTAAAGAAATGAAAAAACAGTGCTGAAATTTAAATATGCATGAAGAATTGGGGCTAAAACAACAAATAAAAAGTAATAAGGGCTAACAAGGGGATTACACAACTTGATTGGGCAAATTAAAACAAAATTGGAATCATGGGGGCCAAAAAGGTGATTAAACCGTTTAAAATTTAATTAAATTGAAATAAGTGAAATTGAAAACCATTTGAAAAAGCCAGGGACTACGGAGGGGTTTTTAAAAGATGGCATGGCTGCGGAGGTAATTTCAAAAGCATGGAGGTCCTTATAATGTTATTAGACCATTTAGTTTTTAAAATATGACATATAACTTATTTTTCAGCCAAAATTCGAACCTTTTCCCTTTTTTTGCAAAAACCATTCAAAAATCTCCAAATCCTCTGAAAATAACACCTTTCCTCCTTTTATCTCCCGTTTTTAGATTAAAAACCCCTTTTATGATGAACACCAATGTTCTTCAAGAACATCAACTCAGAAACCACCACCATTTTTAGATTCTGACGGTCGACCGCCAGAACTCGTTGTGCCGGCGCTGGTAAACACCGAAAACCTCTTTTTCCCTTTTAAAAATAGATTCACCCTTAGTTTTCAAAAACAAAAATTTTATCCCTTTTATTTTTTAAAAGCTAAGACCTTTTTCCATATTTTTTGTAAATGAACCATTTTTTTAGAAACCCTAATTTTCCAGTTCACCACTATTAGCCTTGGAGGTCGAGGGCTTATCATCGGAGAGAGGCGCGTCCATCATTGGTAGACTCTAGGACGGCTAGAAACTAACAACCTCGAATGTAAAACCCTAAACTCTAATATGAGATACACTGAAAAAGAGAGAATTACCAGAATCTTTGAAAAATCCCCTTTTGCTGTCTTTTTATTGATTCCACAAATTCAATTACAATGCTTAGGGTTTTATTATACCCTAAATAACAATATGTAAAAGAGAAAAAGAAATCTGGATATCTATTGATTGCTTTTTGCCAAAATTCTCCTCTAATATCATATTTGTCCATATTCATGTATGCACTCTACCAATTTTGATATTGTTGGAATATCGCGGCTGAAGGAGGGGAACATAGAGAGAAGCAAAGCTTGGATCTAACGTAGCCACCAGAGAGGATGGCCAGAGAAAAACTAGGGCTGGAGATGCGTGGGCATTACGAGTTTGTGGGGAATTGAATAGCAGCCAACACTGTGTGGCACCGGGTCTCATTTAAAGATAATCGCGGGGGATTCCGAGTATAGAGTGTACGTTTCTGACGCTGTGTGGCCTCGAGTCTCACTCGGGTATTGCATAGTATAGAACGTACATTCCCGATGTTGTGTGGCCTGGGTTTCGCTCAAAGTGGTACGTTCCCGATGCTATGTGTCCCGGGTCTCACTCCAGGTTTGTAGTTCTACTTTGTGTGCTTTTGCCTCGATGATCTAATGAGATCTTGAGTATGGTTGGGCCATGTGTACCATGTGTGATAGATTACAGATAATGAGATCTTGAGTATGGTTGGGTGACCTCGAGTATTATAAAGCACTGTGGATCATGTAAGACTTCTTGAAAACTTATTGATGCCTTGAGATAGGCGATCTAAGAAGTCTAGTTAGTGTAGGCTAGATGTTAACTCGTAGGTAGTGAAGCCTTATCTATGCTCTCTAGACTATATTTATCTCGCATACTTATTTTATAATAATCACGAATTATGGTAGAGTAAAAATATACCACTGGGCTTTGTAAGCTTAGTGTTCGAAATCTTTATTTCCGTTCGTAGGATAGTAGGTTGATCGTGGCTGAGGAGCACATCGAGAAGGGATTTCCTAGCAGCACATCACTTCAGAGTATAGTACTTAATGCTTAGTTTTGGGCTATTGTATTCATAGGACCATACAGTGGTTGAGTTTGTAAACTCTATTTGAAATATTATTTTGTTATATGGTATTTTAAACTTGAAGCCCCTGTTTCGTAAACTTATTTATAATGCCTATTTAATTACATGGACTTACGGATGACTTGATGATCTAAAAATGGCTAAATCTAAAGTTTTAAATTTAAAAATTTCGATGGGTCGATTTTGGGTGACCCGTATATAGCACTTCGGATCGGGATCGGGATGGAGGTATTACAAATTTAGTCCTAATTTTAAGCCTAAGGCTTTAATTAAAAACATAAAAAATTCATTTTTAATAATTCTAACTCGATTTTTCCTTTACCAAATATTTTATTATTATTACTCGTATTTTTTTACATCAAAAATTTCTTTTTGCGGTAATTGCTTCTTCCTTTTCCTAATCACTTTCCAACTTTTAATGAAATATTCAACAAACACGAATTTCTATTTTTTTAATATTTTATAACTTGGATTTTATGTTCTAGCCTTTAATTGCCTAGAAAAATTTCTTTTTTTTCTTATTCTCGAATTTCTTTTATTTTCCTTCCCTTTTCTTTTTTAAACCCTATTTTCTTAAAAAAAAACATTTAGACATGAATTTAGTATGTGACAATGTAAGCTTAATTGGTTTATATGTCTACATACTTTTACGTATTTATTAGGTTGGAGCGACATTAACATCGTATCTAATTGTTAAAGTCCGGCACTCTAATTTTGATTAAGACTAAATATATTAGTTAATGTCTAATCTAAAGTTTGTTTAGACTTGAACTTTTTTTTAATTTTTTTATAAACAACGATATCTTATTTTTTTATTTTATATTCACTCATTTTCTCAATCTCTATTATTAAATTTTAAACATAAACAAATTGATTATTTTTTTAATATCTGCAATAAAATATCATATTTTTAATTTTCAAATGATATAAACTGCATAATATAAAAACATGTTATAAAACTGAAAAACAGGCCGTGCAGAGCTTGGGCCTTGAATTTTAAATCCCCCACTCAACCCATACTTTTAAATGTAACATGTATTTATTAGATGCTTGAATGGATTATTGTTACAAGTTAATTAGACACTAAATGGGCCATTCGTGAAATAATACATGTTTTCCCCAAAAAAAGGTTACTAATAATTAACGTAGAGTAGAAAAATAAGATTTAGACTTTCTAAATAAATTTTGATACTGATGAATTATTTTTTCTTATTTTTATTTTTATTCATGCCGATAATGAGTTGGATATTATTATGTTATGTCCGACTAATTATTTATTTGCGCCAACTAAAATCTCATTTGCAAAAAAAATCAATTAACCGAATTTTATATACCATTTATACAATTAAAATTTCAATAATCCAACCATTGAATTTATAGGGATATATGTACTTTATCATGCACCTAAAACTATAGAACCTCAATCTAGAATAAGGGTTTTACCAATATATATTTATCGGTTGAGAGATTTTTACATTAACTAAAACTCTGACATGCATAATCAACGTAAATAGAACATAAAACATAAAAGTGGAAGTGTGTGGAGGGCTAAAAAGTTAGGCTTGATTCACAAGGAAGCTGAATAATTGGACAAAGAAATGATAAGAGCGAAATACAGACCCTGAAACCCAAATTTCTTAATTGTAACAATCATTAGACCAAGTCTGAAGTTATTACAAAGGTCTTATACGTCATCCACCTGATGCCCAAAAAATGGGGGGAAAAAATAACCATCTCACCTCTGCAGTTAAACTCAACAGTCTTCAAACTGAAGGATCAGGGCATCCAAAATTTTGGTGTAGCCATTAATTCTCCATCTGCAGCATTACCACGTGCAGCAAGCTCTTGAATTCGACCAGAAAATTCCTCAGCCTGACATACGTGAATGATTAAAAAGAGTCAAAGGGCTTGCTTCAGAAAATCATCAACTCCTATCAATATCTAAGGAACAGAATTTTCTGTACTCATTTTGGCTACTGTATCAAGATCGTTTCATTGTGTACGATTTTGATGCAGGTAAATAGGGAATAAAAGTCGCATTCCCCACTTTTCCACCCAAATGTTCACTAATTTCATTGTGTACATAGCTCCTTTTCACAAACAACAAAACTAACAATTGCCTTACAAAGCACACAATTGAGGTGACCAATGGAGACCAGAGAAAAGACAACTAACCTTCTCATCGATCCACATTAAAGATGTTAGTTGATTATTCAAGATTTTGACCACCACATCTAGGGGAGTCATTCCGTCAAGTGCCTCGAGTTCCCCACCCTATACATATTTGAAGGCAGTTGTCATTTCTGCTTATGTTGTAAAAGCTGCTTAGAGCAAGTCTGGTCATAACACCAAGGACAATTACCTGACTAGAGTTTACAGTATCGATAATAGACTTGATCTGTTCTGTCATATGCTCCAATTCCCTCTCTACATTTTCAGCCTGCTCAAACCTGGAAAGAAGATGAAAGAATAAACTCCCAACCAATACATGTAAAGCAAAGCTGACTTGAGCACAACAAGACCATGCATGGGATAAGAATGCAAAGTGGAGAGAAGTTAAAACATAGAACAAGGTAGCTCTCACATTGCATCCCTTGTTGACGCAGCTTCATCGTCAAGAAGCAATCCACGCTCATCCTTGGAAATACGTTCTGCTTCTTCTTCCATACTTAGTAAAGCCTTATCAACCTAGGGAGGAGAGGAGCACATGATATTCACACTTTTTAACATGGTTGACTATATCACATTACACATTTAAGTATTGAACAATCTAAATATCATATTCAAGCGGAAAGCCATGGCTAATACAATAATTATACAGGGCACAACTGGAATTTTATATTATGAGTGTCCATGATCTTTGCAAAAACATTACAAACAAGTGTCACAATGAACATGAAATACTTCTTTTTATATTTAATTGGACAGAAAAAATTATGCTTGTGCATTTGAATATTGAGGAAACTTACACTAGAAAAACAGAACCTAGCTCTCAAGTAGCACCTAGAATGAGAAAACAATCATGGATACTGTAAAATGTTCCCACTACTTTCTTTTAACTAATAAAAGCTAATGGTACTGAGTTGAATATCCACTGTGATCTTATTTATGAAAAGTTGAAGCATATAGAACAAAAACATAAAAGTAACATAAAGAAGCACAATAATAATTGCAAAATCATAACAAGTTGTGACAAACGAATCCTCTTAGAATTAGGACAGCATTGCTAACAAAAGCAAGAGAACAGTTTCATCCAGAGTTTAAGCAACATAAATTTCAGTAGATATGTAGAGATTCCTACAACCAAAAGGCATTAGTAAAAGTTGAAATGCCTCTAAAAAAGTCAAAATGCCATGTAACCTTAGTATTGTTGAGTTTAAAGTTAGCAAAATATATACCAGCAGAAAACGATGGAAATACCTCTTTTTGATGAGTCTCAATTAACTCCAATTGTCGCTCCAAGCTAGATTGGGTCTCAACCACTTTTGCCACTTCTATCTGAATGGATGTTTAGAATTAGAAGAGAAATATACATAAACATATTACATGCTAAATTTTAGAAAATAGGAGAATATAGAAACCTTGTTAGACTCCAATATAAATGCTTTGTTGATAAGGCATACAAATGACATTCACAGGAAAGCTACCTCACAATAAAATATAGTACCTCAAGCCTAAGAAGAACATCACGGTTCTGCAAGATTCTCCTGTCCCACTCAGCTATTGCACTGGCCTGCTTTCGAAATTTTCCAGTACGTTCTTGAAGTTCAGCATTCCATTCCTTGATGATCTGCAGCCCTCAAAAGAAAGGCTCATCATCTCAACGACAACAATATATTAGAATGTAGACAAGGAAGAGATGAAATATACATCTTGAATCCACTAAAAAGATAAAGTTCATATATCTTCCTCCAAAGTGAAGTTTGAGGAACACAGGAGAATGAAGACCGTAAGGTTTGAAAGCGGCAGATGAAAAATGCTTTGTTGCTTTGCATGTGCTTGGGATACGTATCACATACATCCAGTCCCACTTGTTGAATTCGTTCTCCAGATACCTTATGAATATTATTTTACCATTTTCCCTCTTTTGCTTTGGTTAATCCCAAAAACTTAGCGATGTTGAAATATTGGGAGAAGACATTAAGAAGACGCATGAAAAAGAATGATTTAACATTACAAAAAATAAATTAAAATAGAAAAAAATACCTCCTCCACCGTCTTTCCTGCTATCTCAGAAGGTAACTTTGGGGTGGTAGATACTGCAGCAGGGGCACTTGAAGTCATCCTATAAGAAAAGTAAACAGAAGTAATAACACCATTTTTAATTAGCACCCACTTTTAGAAAAGAAATTTCATTGATTCAATAAGAAATTTCACAACATTTTTATTTGCAATAACTTAAAGAATATAGAAGAAATAACACCACTTTTAGAAAAGAAATATTCAGCAAATATAATTATAAACACAAGGATGTTACCCCGTAAAAAGTAAATGGGGTAAAACAGGAATAGATCCCATAAAATCTTAAAGGACCCTACAATTATTCCAAGCACTAGAACCTCTAAAACCAGACCAGTTTTAATTAGCACTCACCAAACTAGTAAATATCACAATCATCTCCCCTCATAAGTTCCACCAAAGGCAAGTTCAAGCATAAAATATGACAGAGTTCCAGCCCTCTATCTATACTCCTGACTTAGGCACCCAAAACTCATTTCCAATTCCCCCCTCACCTTTGTTTCCGTTAAATAATATGAGACGATAAAAATTAAAAACAATAAGCGATGTCAAGGAAAAATTAGCGAAAGCTGGGGAAGGGAGAAATGATGGGTATAATATCCCATAAAATATTTTTCTAAATAAAGTTTCAAATATAAGAACTGGAAGCTAATACAATTAGAATTTAATATGGACAAAAAGGGATACAGTTAAAACAGAGTTGTTAAGGGCGCAAGGTGCACTCTAGGCGCTTAAAACCCTTGTGTTGCCTCAAGCAGATGGTGGAAAAAAAAGTGCTAGCATGAGGGAAGTAAAGTGCGACATTTGTATATATATATATATATATATATGGGTTTTTGAAATATAATAGCACGTCTATATATCCATATATATAAAGCTTAAGATATATAATAAACCCCAAACTAGAGTCTAGTTTAACTACAAAACATGCAATTTTTCTATTGGTCAGTAGGCATGATTTCCTCATGGTCAATGTTTGTTGTTGAATGCTCAAGTATTACAAAGTACAGAGTTTGATATTACCCTTTACTTGCTAGTAAAGGTATATCAAATGAAAAAAAAAGGGGAAATAAAAGAAATTAAAGAGAAAATAAATCAAGTGGGCTTTTAATTCCTATCGCCTTACAAAAAAGCACGCCTAAGTGCACTAGGCCCGCGCCTGATCAAATGTGCCTGGCCTGAAAGGGTCCGGGGCGCTTTTGTTGAATAATGATAAGGTGCAGGTGTGCCTAGGAGCACACCTTGACAACACTGGGTTAAATGAATACCAGCTAAGGATAAAACATAAAGGAACCAAAAGGAAACCTAAACATACCCACTACTTGATGCTACAACAAGTGCTGATGATGTTTGAGCAGCAATAGTAGTAGTAGTAGTAGTGGCAGTAGTAGTTGTTGAAGCAGCAGAACCGAAAGCAGTGAGACCTGCAGGATCAGAATTCACATTTGCATAAGGACTCAACTCACCATACTTGATCTAGGCACTTTAGAATTCTATGAAGCAGCTGGCTACGGGATGAAAGAAATTTAGAGGAGCAACTTAATAATTATTAGAAGGCAAAATACTACACACACACATACAGAAAAAACAAAAAGATGACAAAAGCATTGAAGGGAACAAGCAAACCCAGAATATTACAGTATATAAGAAGACTCACTGAATATGGGAGCAGAGGCAGTGGATTGTGCTTGTGAGGATGAAGCAGGAGTGGATGGTTTTGTTGATAAAGAAAAGCCAGAGAAAGAACCAGAGGTCCCTAATGTAGTAGCTGCATTTGTCACACCAAATCCAGTCAAAGAACTCACAGCAGCTGAAGTAGAAGCTGAACTAGCAGGTGCAGCTAATGAAGCTGTAGCAGCAGAAGACGAAGAGCTTAAGTTGAAGGCAGGGAAAGATGGAGTTGAAGCAGCAGTAGTACTTGCTGCAGGAGTAGAAGCAGTTGTGGTAACTGTCGAAAACAATGGCGCTGATGATGTTCCAAAGGACGAGGAAGAGGGTTTTGACACAGCGGCACCGGAGAATGTGGGTGCAGGTGATGATGAAGCTGCATTGCCAAATCCAAATGCAGGTTGAGAAGCTGAAGGTGGAGCAAATGAGAAGCTTGAAGAGCCTGATGAAGAAGCAGCTGTTAAAGAAGCTGCAGTTTCTGCTGTTATTGAACTGACAGTGCTCTTCAAAAATGGTGAACTACCCCCAAAAGAGAATCCGGTTGAAGAAGCTGAGCTTGAGAAGCTAGGAAAAGATGGAGCTGTAACTGAAGTAGTAGAAACTGAAGATAAAGAAGAACCAAAAGGGCTAGTGGCAGCAGTAGTGGGAATAGCAGTAGCTGGTGCTTGTGAAGATGAAAACAAAGTGGAACCACTGCTAGCTCCAAATGGGGATGAAGAAGTCCCAAGTGTCCCTGAAAATTAGAAAATTAAGAAGAAAAAAAGGACAAACTAGGTTGGTTAGTATTAACAGATCAAAGAACAAAAGGACAACAAAAAGTGGATTTTGACAAGGCAGCACCAGAGACTGTGGCTGCTGACGATGTTGATGAAGCTGCATTGCCAAAACCAAAGGTAGGTTGAGAGGCTGAAGAAGGGAGGGTAAAAGAGAAGCCTGGTGAACTTGATGAAGGAACAGCCGTTAACGAAGGTGGTGTAGTAGAGGCTGCTGCTAGTGTTGAACTTTCAGTGCTCTTTGAAAAAGATGAAGTACCCAGGTAGGAGAACCCTGCCGAAGCAGAGAAAGGTGAAGTGGTGGTTGAATTTGAAGCTGAGCTTGACGATATGAAGCTTGAAAAAGCTGGTGTGGTCACTGACGATGAAGATGAACCAAAAGAGAGAGTAGGATTTGGCGCAGGTGAAGATGAAAATAGAGTTGAACCACCGCTTGCTTCAAACGGGGATGGAGATGCCCCAAACTTTTCTGAGAAACAGAAAAAAAAATGTTAGTGGAAGGAGACTGAAGCAGAGACAAGAAAAAAGAAGGGTTCACATGGCTGCACCACAGAAAACGGATGCTGGGGATGATGATGAAGCTGGGTTGCCAAATCCGAAGGAAGAAGATGAACCAAAAGAGAAACCCGAAGAGCTTGAAGAAGTAGAAGCAGCAGTAAACGAAAGTGCTGTAGCAGAGATTGTTGGGGTGGAACTTGCACTGCTCGAAGAAAATGGTGAGCCACCTGAGAAAGAGAACCCTGTAGCAGCGAAAGGTGATGCAGATGCTGAATTTGAAGCTGAACTTGATGAAAAAATTCCTGAAGATGGAGTTGTAGTAGCAGTAGAAGCTGATGAAGACGAAGATGCAAAACTAAAAAGGCTAGTAGTAGCAGCAGACGATGGAGATGAAAGTACAGAGGAACCACTGCTGGCTCCAAATAGAGGTGAAGTTGTGCCAAACCGTACTGAGAATTACAAATTTAACCAAAAAAAAAACTAACAATTGGTTAGATTAAGCAGATCAAAACAAACAAGAGCATCAATTATAATAGCGAAGATAATGAAGAGACTGCCACTATCAAACCTATACCATGAAAATGATTGAAAATGCAATATGAAAAAGAAAAATACACCATTCTCTGAAAAGCCAATGTTTACCTTCATAATGTCAAGTACAATACTAGACAAATCCCAAAATTTCAAATCAGATCTCATTGATATAAACTATACAAGCAAATCGAAAAGAAAGAATCAAAGAAACGAACCCGAAGAACCGAAGGGATTATTATTGGCCATTGCAAACCTCGAGCACTGACCAGACACTGCGAATTTCAAACATCAAAGCATTAACAAAAAAACTCAGTATACGCTCATAAATAGAGAAAAAGAAAAAACCAGTAACATACATAAAACTTCTGTGGAAACCCTTTCTAAGAAATTAGGGTTTTGGTTCTTTTAACTTGGTTTTTTCCCTCCCGAGTCCAAATTGGATCGGGTTAGAGGGTATCTAAGCAGGCCAGGTCGGTCAACTTCTTTCGTTGATGTGAATGGGCTGAGATGAACCATAAATGCTACATTAATATTAATATTAAATTTGTTATTGGGTTTATATTGCCCATAAAAAGTAAAATAATAATATAAAATATAAAAAATTTAAAATTTTATTTTAATTTAATTTTTTATTAGAGATGAACATTCAGTCAAATTGAATCAAGTCAATTTGAATAATTTATTTGAGTTAAATTAAAAATTAATAAGTTAAATGTAAACATTATTGATATTGATAATATGAATAAATTTAAAATATTAATTTTAATTTACTTTTTTATTAGGGAAGAGCTATGCTAAAGCTCTTGAGATCATTGAAAAAATTGCCCAAAATGTTTGTCAATTTCTTACCGTGAGAATATCGCAAGGGAAACCGATCAGCATAGTACATGACGATGAAACATTGTCCGCACTTGTTAAGCAAGTGTCGACACGTATCAAGGTGATTAAGCAGATATAACAGCCATGACAAGTAAAAATGGTGCAAACCCCCACAATTTCTTGAATAATTCGTGACGAACTACATCCATAAGAAGAATGCCCTTGAAATTCAGAATCAGTGTGCTACGTAGGAATCAAAATCGCATGGACACTAATGCCTATGGGAACACTTACAATCTCAGCTGGAGTATTTATCCCAACTTAACTTATTGGAATGCAAATGTCGGTGGAAGAAACTATAATCAACAATAGTCTTTCCAACATGTGTATCTCAACCTAAATAGGTTTGCTCAACAACCTATGTACCGACAGGAACAATAGCCCAAATTGATGGAACAAGGACAAACTTCAACTGGTTCATTTGAACCAACGTCTTCTCTTGAGTCTTTACTCGGAGACTATATCAACAAGAATGAAGCCAAAGTTAAAAGTCAAGATACAAATTTCAGAGCCCTTGAAACTCAGATTGGGAAATTAGCTAGTGCTTTTAACTCTCAACCACAAAGAGCACTTCCGAGCGATACTGAAGTCGCGCAACGTGAAGGAAAAGCTCACACCCACGAGCAATGTAAAGTCATAACCTTGAAAAATGGTGCCATAATCGAGAAGTCTAGTACCAACATCAAGGTGGATCATGACAAAAAAAACGTATATCGATGATGCTTACATGAAGGTAGATACAAAAGAAAATGAAGAAATGAAGGAAAGTGTACCGACAAAGAAGACTGAGGCCAGCATCCCAGTAAGCAACCATTAGCTCACGCAGCCAGCTTCGACGAAACAAACATAAGAAATTAAAAAAGTCAAAGACTGATCAACAAAGTCATAAGTTTATGAAGATTTTCAAACAGCTCCATATCAATATTTCGTTGGTCAAGACCTTTGAACAGAACCTGAATTACCTCAAGTTTTTGAAGGAGTTTCTACTAAAGAAGAGGAATTTTGGTGAGTTTAAAACAACCGAACTTACTGAAGGGTGCAGTGCTATATTATCGGGGCCACCGAGCAAGATTCCACCAAAGCTTAAGGACCTTGGGAGTTTTACTATCCCTTATTCTATTGGAAATCTTTATTTAACCTCCTTAACCCTATCTAGTGAAACCGAGTTAAAGGGGCTACATTAGGTTTGTCGAAGCAAACCCCAATTAATAACCTAAATCGTGTCTAGTTTTCCTTTTTATCTTATCTAAATGCTTCGATTTAGATCCTAAGGTGAACATGCAACAACAGATACGTAAACATTGCGATCAAATTACAAATGGAGTTTGATTGCTCAAACATGCACTTTGGGAACCAAAACATAATTTCCACAAATTATAAAGACTTTACCAAATTCCAGGTTACCAATTCTTTATTAATCAGGTTTCATGCTCACATGTCAAATACCAGCTTAAAACAAACATCCGAACTCATATAATTGCATACATAACATTCACAGACTAAAATGCACAACTTCAAACTTTAGCAGGCAAGAACATAAGAAAAACCACTGCGTACTGATGCGGACATGACTGTATCGATACGACATAATTAACAAAATAGCTCTGTGTACCGATACTTGTATTCCCGTGGCAAAAGAGCGTACCAATACAGTGGCTAGGCGTACCGATACCCTTTGTATATTTTCGTAGCCCTGAGCCTCACAAGACCTCGCGTTCTGAAACCAAGGTACTCGTACTGGTACGCGAAGGCCTGTAATGACCTCTAGATCCAACATATGACACTTTGGCTCACTCTAAACATGACCAAAAATTATATAGACATTATACATCATCAAAGGCATACTTATCACAACTATACAAGCATTTAAAGCAACTTCATCAAGCATGATTCAAATCTCCACAACATCTATAGGCATGATTCCTACTCAACATTCAAAACATAAATCCAAAGCAAAATCAAGCATATTGAGCCTTATACAACTTCCAAACAACAATTAAAACTTGTACAAATAGGGAGTTTAGCAAAATAACCCTCCCAAACATCAATTAACCACATTGCCTTTATTACTACAAGTCTATTGCAAAACCATACTTGGAAATGAGTAAGTCCTTGGAATCCCCATTTGCTTGTTTGCTACCTCCAATGCTTAATTCTTTGCATCGATGGAAAAAGAGAGCGTAAGCACAAAACAAACCACCATCAATGCATTTAAAACTGGTTATTCAAACCACTTTGAAAACCTCATTTAAAACATCTTCAAAACATCATGCCTTACAAAACTATGCACTTAACATTTCCAAAACATGCATTTTACACCATATACAACATGTATCATGGATTAACAACAAAATCCTTTTTGCAACACTCAATTTAAGCTTTCTCATGCATAACAACCCATATGCAAGGCTTAAAGAGTAAACATGTATAAACCAACATTATACATCATAATCCATCATCTTGATACATCATCAATTATATTGGCTTACATGTGATCATCAACCAAGTTCCACTTTAAAAAATATTACATCGGATACACGGATTCACAACTCAACCAGAATTCAAGGTACAATCACAACCCAATCATCGGTTAGATACATAATCCACTAATGAGAGTTTTCAGTACCATATAACCCCTCAACCGTTAGGGTACTTGGATGGAGTTTTCGATACACATAAACCCCTCAACATCCAAGACGGCTTTTTATAGTGCACTATTAATCCTATGGCTGGCCAACTATATTCGATAACATTTTAAACAACATCACTTGCCAATATAATTCATTTTAACCATGCACCTCACTATTTTTATATACATCAACAAAAACATTTACAATGCTTCAACCATGAATTAACAAGTATATCACAATACTTTATGAACCATTTTCCAAATGCATTTATCATCATTATATGATCACAAATAGTATAAAACATACTTTAAACCATGCATAAACATTAGGTACCATGTAATTCAAAAACAAGTGCATAAAACCAACTTTGCCAACCGAAAATGAGAGAGAATTCCTTTCATACTCACTTTTGAGTTTAAAATAGCGTTTCAAGCTTAATTTAAACTCCCATAACAACCTTTAAACCAATTCAAAGCTGAATTCCATGTTCTCACTCACCGACAATGCAAAGCTTTATTCGCTGATGTGAATTACTCCTCCAAAGCTTTCGAAACCCTTCTACAAGCTTGAAGATCAACCTCCAATATTTTAACCACAACATAATAGAGGATTTAATGCATCTAAATGCATCCATAAACCCAACAACATCAGTTCACACAAATCCTCATCAATCTCAAACTAATTTTCCTCCACAACAACCGAAAACAACATCAAACACCTTCTAAACTTAACCCAGCCAAAACCTAAAGGTTTAATCCAAAAATTATCATCAATTAACATCCAAAACAATCTAATAACATCCTTGTACCTCCAGCATTCATTAAACATCCACAACTCCTCAAAAACTCATAACTAACAACCTAGGAAATTAGAGATTCACTTAGTTTCAAGATTCCAATGTTAAAACCAACTTATTAACATTATAAATTATCAAAATTATGATCAAAATCAATCAAGAACTCAAAAAAATAGAATTATTACGTGATTCTTTTAATTTCTCAATTAAACCTCAATTAAAGCAATTTACCTCATTATAACATTAAAACTCATTAGAAAACACATATAAAGGACCAATAACTTGGGAATTTCAGTAAAGAACCATTCATTAGAGGAGAAGAACGAAGCTCACCTCTAATGTTGACTTTCCCCTTAATTAGATTGATTTATATGAGAAAACAAGATTAAAACAATAAGATTTTGACAGGAAATCATAGGAAACTCATTTGAAATAAAATGATTGAAGAACTCAAGAAGTTAACTGAGAATTTTGAAGAAGGAAAGAGTGTTTGACTAGAGGGAATTTGAGATAAAATCTTTTAGAGAAAAGTTAGTTACGTAAAGTTTATTTAGGGAATTTATTATAAAATTAATTCTCCAAGCCTATTTATACTCTTTTAAAACCTTTTAAAATAGTCAATTAAAGAGGAAAGTCTGATGTTAGACTTTGGGAAAGTAGCTCTTTAATAATTCAAAGTTTTGACCCTTTACAATTTAGTAACTAGAAAATAGGCTTTTCATTTTTACATTTTGGTCACCTATCCAAAATGTCACTTTTCCAAAACTCATTTTCCAAAATTGATTCGACCAAAATCTTTTATATAATAAATAAATATTTTACCATATTTTCCCATATTTTTATCCCTTTTAAAATTATTTATTTCGAACTAATCTCGAAACCGACTCGAATCCTCTAATCCAATCCACTAGACCGTCTATCCGACCTAGCTAACACCTAGGCCTAGAACTGGGACATTGCACTTTATATTAGTAAGGCATTATGTGATTTAGGTGCATATATTTACCTTATGCCTCTGTTCATTTTTAGGAAATTAGGGATCGATAAGGCCAGTCCCACCATAGTCACATTATAGTTTGCTGACAGATCGATCGTTCGTCCTAAAGGCAAGATTAAATATGTCTTAATTCGTGTTGATACATTCATCTTTCCAGTTGACTTTGTAGTACTTGACTGTGAAGTCGATGTAGACATTCTTATCATTTTAGGGCGACCATTTCTGGCAACTAGTATAGCCCTATTTGGTGTAGAAAAGGGCAAGTTAACCATGAGGATGAGAGATGAAAGTCTGACATTTAACATGATAGATCACAAGAAAAATTTCATACATGTATCGACATTGCAAGAAAGGAAACTAATGATGAAGATCTCATTATGGATGAAATGACAGATATCCCTAAAGAGATTGAACAACACTTGGAGTCCATGTTATTGTTCAACTTCATTGAGAAAGAAGAATACTTAAGGATAAACGAGTTTGACACTCAGAGCCAGAAACCATCTATTAAGGAGCAGTTAATTCTCTATCTTAAACCTCTGCATGATCATTTGAAATATGTCTAATCGGGATATCAAAAAACATTATCGATAATTATTGTAGTGGATTTGGAGCTAGAGCAAGAAGAACAACTGTTTGAATGTGCTCAAAAAGCATAAAAGAGTTATTGGCTGGACAATAACTAACATCAAAAGCATTACCTAGTAGTATGTATACACAAAATCTTGTTCGATGTAACGCCCTTAATTTGGGCCTAGGTGTTAGCTAGATCGAGTAGACGGTTCAGGGGAACCGAATTAGGCAATTCGAGTTAGTTTCGGGAATTAATTTTTAATAAAAGATTTTTCAATAAAATAAAATATGGAAAAATACTAGAAAATATTTAATTGGTATTTTAAGGGTTTTGGTAAACTCAATTTGAAGGAATTAAATCGGATTTTGGGACATTTTGGTTTGGTGACTAAAATGTAAAGTTTTCAAAACTATTTTGGTGACTAAATCGTAAAATGGTCAAAACTTAGAATCATTAAGGAGCTAATTTACCGAAGTTTTTCATTAGATTTTCCCCTTAATTTAGGCTATTTCTAAATGGTTTTTAAAAGGCTATTAATTAAAAATAAAAGAGATTTGATTAAAAGGATTTTAATAACCATTTTTATTTTCTTACGTAACTACTTTTGTTCTCAACTTTTCTCTCAACTCTCTCAGCAGCCAACTATTAATTTTCCTTCAAAATTCTTAGGAATCTTTTATTTTTGAATCTTTTTTGATTTCCTAATTGATTCCTTGGATCCCACACTAAATCCTTCTTGCGTACTTGAAGATTTTATCCAAAACTTGCCAATTAAGGGAGAAATCAGCAATTAGAGGTGATTTTTCTCTCTCCTCTAATTAAAGGTTCTTTATTGAAATTTCCAAGTTTTTGATCCTTTACAACTGATTTTTGTTATGTTTTTATGATTAAATCATGAATAATTTGTCTTAATTGAGTTTTGATACGAAATTTGATAAATCTTAATATGGATCTGATTTGTGTTGATTCTAATTGATTTAGATCAATTATAAGATGTGTTTTAATGATATAAGAAGAGATTAATAAAAAGAATCCCGAAACTATGTGAATTGCTACTTTTCTATGTTGTAAATAGTTAGATTTTGAGGTTGTTTTGGTGATGTAAGGTTGCTGGAGGTATAAGGACATTATATTATTGTTTTTGGATGTTAATTGATGATGTCAATATGTTAAAATCAATAGGTTTTGGCTGGGCTTTGTTTAGATGGAGTTTGGTGGTGATTTTAGTTGTTTTAGAGAAGTGTTTGATGGTTTTTAGTGTGGCAAAGTTTAGGAGATGTGCTGTTGTGTTTATAGATGCATGGGAGTGCATTAATCCTCTATTTTTGTGTGGGTAAAACAGGGGAGATAGATCCTTTATCATTTGGAGAGGTTGCGAAGGCTTCAAAAGCTTGATTTTTGCTTCGACTAGAAGGGCGTTTGTGTTGTCGGTGAGTAGAAACATGGTTTACTGCTTTTAAAAAGGTCTGAAAATGATTTTTGGGAGTTTAGATTAAGTCTAAAACACTTGTCTAAGCTCGAAAGTAAGTATTGGCTGTTGCTCTCGTTTTTGGTTTTGCAAAATACAATCTCATGCACATGTTGATGGTTTTGATTACTTATTGTTATATGCATGTTTTAGAAATGAAGGATGTTGCAAATGATCATACATGTTGATTATTGAGTATGACAAATGATTTATGAAAGGATTTTGAGAATACTAGAATACATGGTTTAATGTATTAGAAATTGATTAATTTGATGCATATGAAAAACAGTAAGGTAATGTGGTTTTATAGAGTATATTGGCAAATGACTGAGATTAAAAGTTATCGGATATAGTTGGCTAGCCACAGGTTTTAAAGTGTACTGTAATAAGTCACCTCATGTGTGTCGAGGGGTTAAGAGTGTGCCAATTCTCCTGCTGGTGGATTTATATATCATAACCGTTGAGGGCTGCTCCGGCTCGAGGATGTATGTGAAGTGGTTGAAAAACCCACTTGGGAAATTCGTGTATCCGATGTGTTTTTGATAAAATAGAATGGAATTGTTTTTGAGTCACTTGAATGCCAATATATGATATAATGTATCATGAGAAATGGATTATGTTTGTATAATATGGTTTATACACGTGTTACTCTTTAAGCTTGCTATTTTGAGATTTTAGCATGAGAAAGCTTAAATTGAGGTTATTGCTAGAAATTCATGATACATGAGATGCATATGTTTAAAAGTGAATTTTTGGAAATATTAAAGAAGCATGAGATGTTTTGACATGAGCTTGAATACATATTTTGAAACAAAATGTTTTTAAATGCATTGGTGAGTGTTTTTGATATTTCCCTCACTAGGCTTTATAAGCTTACACTTTCTTTTCTCATCAATGCGGAGAAGTAAGCATTTGGGTAGCGAGCAAGCAAGAGGCGATCCAAGGGAAAAGTGATTTCAAGTATGGTTTTATAAGTACTTTGTAGTAATAAGAGGCAATGTGACAAAGTTGTAATTAAGAGGGTTGTTTTGGTTACTCCATGGTTTGGACAAGTTACAATTGATGTTTTGGACTTGTATGATGTCTAATATCTTGCTTTAAGGGGTTGGGATATGTTTTGCATGCTTGGGTGGAGATTATGCCTATAGGACCTTTGCTTGAATATGCTATGTTGTGAATGATCCTCTAACATGCTTATATATTTGTGGAAATGATGTTTGAGATGTTATATGATGTTTATGAGATGGTTGAGGTTGTTTGGAGTGAGCCAAAGAGTCATATGTTAGACCTAGAGGTCATTACATGCCTTTGCGTATCGGTACAAGTACCTAGAGATCGGTATTGCAGGGTCTAAAACAGCTCCGTTTTGAGGGCAAAATGCCTAGAGGTACCAGTATAGTTAGCCGAGTATCAGTTTACCACTTGGAATTTCCACATCAGAATTGGTACACGGGTTTGAATACCGGTATAACCACTTCCATTTTTATAGCGTCGTACCGATACGTAGGGTACCGTATCAGTACGCATTGTGGTTACTGGAAATTGAGGTTTTAAAGGAAAAAGGGAGGGATCGGTATGAGAACTATGTTGTATCGATACAGGTTGCTTTATGCACCTATCAATATAATGGCTAGTGTATCGGTACGCCTGGCGGTTAAGTCTGTTGAGCAGTATCAATACGGGCTTGCCCGTATCGGTATACATTGTTGAATTCTTTGTGTTTAGGCCCGTTGAAGTTTGAAAATGTGCATTTTAGTTCCTGAATGTTATATATGCAATTGTATAAGTTTAGTTGATTGTTTTAAGTTGAAATTTAACTAGTATGCATGAAACTTGAATAATTAAGGATTGGTAACTTTAATTTCATGGAAGACCTCCTAATTTTTAGAAATTGCAATCTGGTCCTTAAAGTACGTTCTTAATCTATTGGATGTCAATTCAACACCCAATTGAGTTGTAAATTTCACCACTGCCAGCATGATCTTCTTAGAACTTAATTATGCACTTAGATAAGATAAAATGAAAAAAATAGATCGTTTTCTAAGTAATTCTTCCAGGTTTGTCTCAGCAAACCCAATGTAATTATCTCGGTTCGATCTAGCGTCTAGGCCGAGTCAAAGAGGTTACATTTGTTGGTATTAGAGCCAGGTTATGATTGTTAGGAGGTGGGTTATGGTTGTTTAGTGTATTGTTGTTGAATGAATTTGTTGAATAGCATGCACGGTGTTTGATTTTTGTGAGTTTATGATTGAAATGTGCTATATTAGGGTAGTAGCTTGGGGACACATTGCCTTATTACTACAAGTGTAAAATGATTTTTTGTTTTAAAACGTGAGCGACTTGGATTCTTGCTTCAAACTGGCCTAAGTATTTTGTTTTATTGCATTATCATGTTTTAGACTTATATTTTTGAGAAATAGGACCGAGGCGAGAGACAAGAGCTTATATGGGTAGCAGGGTTCTAAATCACGGACCGCTAATGTGATTGCGGCCGCGAAATTGTGGTCGCGCCGCCGTCTGAAACTGTATTTGGTGAAATTCGCGGTGGGCAATGGAATCACGGCTGTTGCGGCCTGTCGCGGATGGGAAATAACGCTATTGCGGTTGTCGCGGCGGTAACGGGACGCTATCCCCATTATCAGAATAATTGTGGCACCACCTGGTGCTCGGAGATAAAAATAAAAAGGAAAAAAAAGTTGCAGAGCTCGCGAGCGGGAGAGGAGAAGATGAAAAATAAAAAGGGTAAATTGCGGGTGGAGGGTTCAAATTTTAGTGATTTTTGGAAAGACTTAAAAGTTTTACTCCGCTTACAGTTTAGTCCTTTTAGATTTTTAGTTTAATTAGGATGTTTTGTTTTATTCCAATTAAGTCCTTAAATCCATAACGAAACTTCCAATTGAGCCACTAAGTCTTATTTTCTTTCAATTAAATCCTTTCATAAGTGTTGGAAAACCCTCTAAAAATCATAAAAAGTAACTTTTTTTATAATTATAATTGTTATTATTATGTTTTATAACAATTTGTGTGAATTTTACAAATAATAACAATGAAAACGAATAATTTGACCAGATATTTTTCAGGAAACATTGAAAACCTATCTCAAGTCTCATATATGGATTTTTAATTATTTTATTTATAAAATATTCAAACTTATTAAAGAAGTTGAATGTTTAATATTTCTTATTTTATTTTTGTTATAGTTAGTCCAATTTTTTGGGAAATTTGTAAAGAAATATAATAATAATAATTAATGATTGTAAAAATTGTGTTCTCATACTAATAAAAGTTCATAAACATTACAAAACATTCTAAAAATCATCAAAAGTGACTTTTTTATATTTACACTTACATTTATTACATTTTACAATAAGTTGTGTGAATTAAAAAAAAATCACGACCGCGACCTCCGCAATAACCGCAATGGCATTCGTTATGTCCGCAACCGCGATAAACGCGACGCGACTGAAAACGTGACCGCGTACGCTGTTTAAATCTCTGATGGGTAGTGTTGTGGATGTACATAATGATGAGTTCCCTTCTCCTCCACCGTTTCTTCCTGTTGGTACTAGAGTTGAAGGTGGTGTGCCTCAGGCATCGCAAGGACCAATTTTTAAGGATATGACACCATTGATCCAGGTGACGACTAAAGTGTTTCAAGCAACCATAGGGGGAGTGCACCGACACCTGCGACAGCTGTTAATACTGGACTTCTGTTGGAGTGTTTATGTAGTCTGAAAGGTATCGAGTTTAGGGGTTTATCTCTAAAGGCAACTGAGAAGTGGTTTTCTAGTACCGAGAGGATTCTCGGCTAGATAGAGTGTACGGATGTTCGTAAGTTAAGTTGCACAATATCTTTACTTTAGGGAGATACCTATAGTTGGTAGACAACTTCTATCGTGGATATGACACCTACAAATGTGATATCAGAGTTTTTTTATGTTGTTTTCCGAAAGAAGTATCTGGGTTTTTATTACCAAGATGAAAAGAAGCGAGAGTTTATGGCGTTGGTTCAGGGTAGCTTGTCTGTATCGGAGTATGAGGTTCAGTTTGTTCGGTTGAGCTAGTATGCTTCTAAGCTAGTTCTTGATGAGCGTCAGCGATGTGATCGATTCTGGTATGGGCTGGTTAAGGAGGTGAAGACTTATATGCTGGCTATAGAATCTAGGGTTATCTTCTCATTCGGGGAATTCTTTCGTTGGGAAGAGGATTGCTGAGTCAGATGTTGGTAGGGATTGGTACAAGAATCATCAGGATATGATGTATCATCCTGATTAGAGATGTGGTAGGAGTAGTGTTGGACGTGGACAACACCTTTGTTCGAGCATCGGAGTGTGAACGTTGTGGTAGGCGACATTCAGGGGAGTGTTGGGGTACCATTGGTACATGCTGGATTTGTGGTTTGCGAGATCACATTAGGCGTGATTGTCTACAGTTGGCTAGGGAAGGATAGGCTCCTGCACCTGTTGTTGCACCATAAAGAGGTTGTGGGGGCGGTCGAGGTAATTTTCAGTGTAGGGTAGAGGACAGTTGCTCATACCGTGGTGATTTAGCCTGAGGGTAATGGACCGACAAGGATTTACGCACATCGTGTGAGGAAGAATGATACAGATGTGATTGCAGGTACATTTACATTGCAGTCTATATTATCACACTCTTTGATAGATTCTGGTTCTACATATTCATACATCTTGCACGAACATGCATATTTTCTTGATATACCTGTAGAAGTGTTAGATGTGGGTATGCGTGTAACTAGTTCTTTTGGAGAGACAATAGTTGCTAGGAGGTTGTTTAGGAGATGTCCTTTGATGGTTTAAGGTCATGTGTTTGCGGCTGATTTAATGGAGTTATCGTTTCATGGTTTTGATGTAATCTTAGGGATGGATTGGTTGAGCATAGGGCTATGGATAATTTTGAGATCAAGCGAGTTTCGTTGAAACTTGCTGAGGATTATGAGGTGGTGGTTGTGGATGAGAATGTTAAATTCTTGTCCAATGTTATTTCGAGTTTGGAAGCGTGGAAGTTGTTAGAGTTTAGGGGTCAAGCATGTCTAGCTTCAAGAGTTGTTGGAATGTGTTTTATCTGACCTAGTGTGTCACCGTGGGGAGCACCAGTCTTGTTTGTGAAAAAGAACGATGACACAATGAGAATGTGCATTGATTATCAGTAACTGAACAAGTTGACGATTAGGAATAAGTATCATTTGCCAAGGATTTATGATTTGTTTGATCAGTTTCATGGTGTTACGGTGTTTTCCAAGATTGATTTGAGATCTAGATATTATCAGTTGAAGGTGAAAGATAAAGACGTACCAAATACAACTTTTCGCACTCGTTACGGACATTACAAGTTCTTAGTGATGTCATTTGGGCTGACTAATGTGCCTGCAACTTTCATGGACATGATGAATCGGGTATTCCATGAATTCTTGAATCAATTCGTGGTGGTGTTCATCGATGACATTCTTGTGTACTCTTATATCGGGGAAGACCACGATCGAGACCTATGGATTATGATGCAACTTTTGTTGGATAATAACCTTTATGCCAAGTTGAGCAAATATGAGTTTTGGATTAAGTAAGTGGTTTTTCTTGGTCATGTTATCTCGACGGAAGGTATCCGTGTGGATTCGTAGAAGATTGAGCGGCTATCAATTGGAAGCAACCTAAGTCGGTGATAGAGGTTCATAGTTTCTTGGGGTTAGCAGGGTATTATCGTTATTTTGTGGATGGTTTCTCGAGGATAGCTACTCTTTTGATGAAGTTATTGCAAAAGGATGCGTGTTTTGAGTGGACGGAAGCTAGACAACAAGCTTTTGATAAGTTGAAGGAAGCTTTGACGCAAGCTTCAATCTTGATTCAACCTGAGTCGGGAAAAGAGTTTGTGGTTTATAGCGATGCATCCTATGTTGGGTTGGGGTGCGCGTTGATGCAAGAGGGGAAGGTTGTGGCTTATACATCTAGGCAGTTGAAGGTGCACGAGCGCAACTATCCTACTCATGATATAGATCTTGCAGTGGTAGTGTTTGCTTTGAAGATTTGGAGGCATTATCTTTATGGTGAGAAGTGTATTGTGTACACGGACCACAAGAGTTTAAAGTATTTGATGTCGCAAAAGGAGTTGAATCTTAAGCAATGAAGATGGCTGGAGTTGCTTAAGGATAATGATTTGACGATAGAGTATCATCCGGGTAAGGCTAATGTTGTAGCCGATGCCATAAGTAGGAAGGTTGCAGTAGAGCTGAGGGCGATGTTTGCTTGGTTGAGTGTGACTCGAGATGGTGGTTTGTTAGCTGAGTTGCAAGTGAAGCCATCATTGTTGCAGCTGATCAAGGAGAAACAACTGTATGATGATTCATTGGTACCGCATGTTAAAGATATTATGGATGGTAATCAGACGAAATTTCGTTTTGATGACAATGACGTTTTTGTAATCACTAATTTTGTCTAGGCTCTTTTTTTTCAATTCTAGTTCATAACTTGGGCTCTTTTTTTCGATTTATTTTCCTATCAATACTAATATATATATAATCATTTATTATATTAATATTATTATCCTTAATTATTGTTAGTGTTGTTATTATTGCTTTTTTATTACGGTTATATGTTATAAAAAAATAAAAACAAAAAATAGTATTATTTATTATTAGTATTAGTATTTATTATATTATTTATTATCATATTTTATTAGTTATATTTTTTATATTATTACTATTGTTACTGTTACTATTATTATTATAAAACAAAAACAAAACAAAAAATAATAATGTACAATAAAATAAAAGCCAAGTATATATTTAAAAGTCCATACATAATCTTAAAACCAAAAATATATTGCACATACACCAGGTTGGATAAGGCCCAAAAACAATTTAAACCCTAACCTAACAACTTTTTGTTTTTTTTTTGTTTTCTACGCAGCTAGCTCCCCACCGTCAGATCAGATCTGACCATCCAAGATCAATCCAGAGAAGCTTCTGGAGATACCACGCGCCCACGCGCCTGTGCAAGTTGGCTCTTCATTTGTCCACGCGCGCGTAGAGTTCATTCCTTGGCTCTCCAATAGCCCTCCATACGCGCATCTGCCTATCTCCTCGTGAGGTTTCAAATCGCCCCAACCGACCATCTCTGCCAGCCATCTTTTGTCCCTGCATCCGACCAAAATGACCATTTTCCTTCCCTCTCTAGTGGCCACCTCGCACACAAACACAAAAAATGTCAGAAACAACACAAGAATACAAACAAATATCACATGGCAGCCAATAATTGTTTTAGAATTTTATTTTCGTTTTCTAAATGTTATGTAATATTCGTTTATAAAAACCAAACCCAAAAAACAATGAAGGAGACTTTTTATATCGAATATAGAGAAGAACAAAGATTTTCCTAAGGTATTTTTTTATTTGTATGCATAAAAAATGAAAGGAAAGCTAGGGTTAGGTTTTACCTTTGAGTGCGTTGGCCGTTTGAGCTCTTCCACCGGTGATAAACCCTAGACCCTCAAGGGCATCAGTGGTGAGTTGGAAGGAGTCGAAAGGGTTTTGTTTTTTAAACGAAAGAAGGGTTTTGGTTTCGATTTCTAAGGAAAATGAAGGGTTTTGTTTGGATTTTTGAAATTTTGGTTCGGTTTTGGGTGAGGAAAGGTTTTAAAAATTTTTTAAATCACTGGCGTCGGTAGCGACAGCCGGTATGACGGAACATCATCGGATTTTGGGAAACATAGAGGTTTCTAGGTTTGTGGATGAACGCACGGCGGCGTTCATCCTAGTTTAGAGAAAAAGAGAGAGTTTGGGTGGGGGACGTTTTAAAAAATAAAGAAAAAGGCCAGTTATAAATTTTCTTAGGTTTTATATTACTTTTAAAATGAAAATTGGTTTAATTCTATAATAAAACCCTCCGCCCCAAAATATTTACCCGCGTCGGCCCTTCCGCCTTCCTAATTTCCTTCTGTCGTCTCTGAAGTTTTCAATCGATTTACATTCTCGTCCCCACTTCTAATTAAATCCACTTTTAAGTGGGAGAATCCCCGGTTTAGTCGCTCAAATTAGGCTTTATCTTTTAATTTATCCCTTAAAATTTTGTTTTTGCATTGATTTTAGTCCCGAATCCAGTGGTAAAGTCCCCTTTTAACCCCTCTGATTTGTTTTGTGTTCATTTTGGTCCTTTTGCAAATTTATTTTTCTATACTTGCATGTTACGTTCTTTAATTTCCAGCCTTGAATTTATCTTTTATTTAATTTTACCCCTTTTTTCGTTTAGTTACTCGTTTTTACATGATTAATATTTGTTGGTTCGTATGTTTGTTTTGGTCTCCTGCATATGTATATGTATATGTACTTTGTTTTTTGTTATTGTTACAGTTTTATATTGCTTATTTTCGTGTTTGCTCTTTATACTAGTATTCCTGTAACACCCTTAACGTATACTCGTAGTACGAATACACATTAAGGATGTCACAATATTATTTAACAGAGTTATATACTTGTAATTTTTTAAAATTTGACATAAAACTAGTTTATAAAATAACCATTTCTCAACTTTTGAACTATTCATAGCCTATTTGCAGATTGCTAGTTTTGACCTTGAATTTTTTTATAAAACATGTTAGTCAGTTATTAAAATAAGTACGTAACTCAGGGTGAAAACTAGGTACACTGCCTAGGCCCTTTCTTAAATTTAAAATTGTTACGCGATAAACGAGAAATAAAATTTTACCCGATTAAATATCATTACCAGTAATTCTTTAACCATACAAATAATTTATATTTATCTGAATATTAATCAAACTTATAACTTTAAAACAACTAACGAATAAATTGATACATGACCATTAGAGAATAACATAAATTAGAATGTCTTATTGATGTTTGGCATATTGCAGCTTGATCAACATGCTTGACTCCTCTTCCGGTAAGTTCCCAATAACCTCTACATGTGAAACAACACACGCTAAGTATTCACTTAGTGAGGCAACCATAAATTAAAGTAAAGCATTTCAATGTATAGAAATAACATAAATAAACAAATTACTGTCTATATTATATAAAAATATAGAATCATATAAAACTGACTTATCAAAGTCATTCCTCTGTCATGTAACAGTGCAATACACTTCCTGCAAAATGGCAAGCGAGTCCCAATTGCAGTTTATATCATATCATTAAACATTTATTTTATTAATCAAATATACGTTATGCTTTTTAACTTAACTGTCTGCATAAATGCATTTCATGTATTATAGCACGAAGTACAATATAAAGTGATACTTTAGTACACGAGTCATCATAACCGACACCGTAGTGTATACAACGCCATAGCGTCTAATGATGAGTACGTACTCGAGGACGCCCTTTGCTCCTCATACTCGCACATTTGTGCTATGTAACACTGTAGTGTTTGAACCGACTCCGTAGAGTTTAACTCGACTCCATAGAGTCTATCTCAACCCCGAAAAGTCTATCTCGCACCGTAGTGCTATGACGCAGCTGCTAGGACTATATGGATATCCAACTATACCAAAGATTTCACAATAGTACTTGGGCAAAATCAAATTTATAATCAACATTCCATGTTCAAAGCATCAATATAAATCATATAAGTCGATATTAGGCAGTTCATATCTGATATCTAAAATCCGATTTATCTTACATAAATCATTATGCCATATCAATGTATCACATATGCCATTTAATATTTCATGCCATTTGCATAACTTTGATCAACATACATTTTCATTAATATCAAGGTCGACTTATCGCAAGTCTTCCTCATATCATATATATATAATAGGTAAAAATGCACTCACCTTGGCCGCTTAACACAATGCCTCACTAAGTCCTAGTTCGATCCTTTCTTTCATAGTACATCGAACCTTCTTTGATTCGTGATTGACTTTATTAATCTCATGAATACAATAAAATATTTGTTAGATTCAAATCTAACAATAAAATATTTGTTAGATTCAACATGTTGTCTAATATAATCATTCGAATATAAAATTTCCAAATATTTTTCCTTTCTTCCTTGTACTATTCAAAAACTCATTATGGTCCTTAGTGACCTATTTGAACTTCCAATAATTCTTCCGAGCTTGCTAACTAACATTTAAATACAAAATGTTTCAAATTCCATTTTCTGACAAATTGTGCTACCTTCAAAGATTTACTTATACAGGGCAGACTACATATTGGATCTTACTTTTCTTTATACTGTAGAAACTAGATTCGATAACGGTTCTAACAGTATAAGCCACATAAATTAGCAAAATCTACCAAAATTATAAAAATTCTTTACATTCACATCACAGAGCTATCCAGACAGAAATTGATGTGTAATTTTTCTGATCTTCTTTCGAATAAAAATCCATATCTTTTAACACTGAACTCGAAATCAGTTTTCGTTTGTTTAAACGAAACTAAATTAACAAATCTTTACAACGGTATAAAATTTATCATTTAACCATTTTTGTAGAATTTATGGCGAATTTTTAAACTTACTGTCATAATTCAAATTCCAACATAACTTTCCATAAATAACTTATAATTTACACCAACTGCTCCTTATTTCTTTACTTCTCAATTTAGTCCCATCACTTTACTTCAAATGACTAAAATAAAGCTTGGATTCATATGTTCTCTTTACATCATTCATCAAAATAAGCTTAAACCTTTACTTCTCTAATTTTTCTTGATTTGACGAGATGGTCACCGAATATTTTTTCGAACTTTATCGCTTTATAGCCATTAATACAAACTCCATATGAAAATCCAGGTAACACAAAAACGTCATTCTTGGGGGTAAACTATTCATTTACGGGGTTAAAATACATAACTTTTGAAAATTACACTTTGATCCCTAAATTTTTCCAATGTTTATACTTTAGCTACAAAACTTTCAAATTTTACATTTTAGTCACTAGCCAAAAATTGGAATATTACAATTCTCCCCCTTAAGAAAATTCATCTTCGAATTTTCAACATATACCTGGTTCAAAAAGGTGAGGAAATTACTTTCTCATATCTTTTCTTTCCCAAGTCGTTTCCTCAATTTTATGATTCCGCCAAAGAGCTCTAAGAAGCATGATCATCTTATTCCTTAGTTATTTGACTCCATGTGCTAGAATCTTTATCGGTTCTTTCTCATAAATCTAATTCGGCATGAATTTCTATTTCCTCTGAGGTAATGACATGTAAAGGATCTGATCAATACTTCCTGATAAAGTCACATTTGAGTAACTTTACATACTACACAATCTTCTTTCATACTACACTTTTGATAAAGCCATCTTTATACTCGATTGATAGATGTTACTGTAAGAAATTTCATATAGTGGCACATACTTTTCCCAAAAGCCTTCAAACTCAATCAAATATAAACTATACATATCATTCAAAATATGAATTAATCTTTCAGATCGTTCGTCCTTCTATGGATGCAAAGTAGTGTTGAAATTATGTCGAGTCTCTAATATCTTATGCAAGGAACTCCAAAATCTAAAGATAATATTGGATCTTAATCACATACAATGAAAATAGGTACATCACGTCACTTTACAGTACTTCAGATTTATCGCTCAGCATATTTATTCATTACAGATTGATTCAATCTATCAATAATTACACAAATCGAATCATCTTTAATCGGTATCATTGGTAACCTAGTTATGAAATCCATCATAATTCTTTTCCACTTCCACTAGGGGAATGGAAATATGTTACCAAATTTCTGAAGGTACTTAATGTTTCACTTCTAGTTGCTAGCCTGTCAAGCATGTAGCCATAAATTCAATTACTGTCCTTTTTATTTATGGACATCAATATTTGCTCTTCAGACCTAGATACCTCATATTTCTTTTTGGAAGCATCGTCAAGAACATAATATTTTTCTCAAACATCCGCATACTTAACTTTGAAGTCTTTATTTTCACCATTTTCAATTTGTTCTAACCTTGGCAACATTTTTTTATCTTTCAACTGAAAATCTTTAATCCGACCTAAATGAATAGGTCTAAACTAAAGTTTTGTGATTAACATACCAATCTTTTTCCAATACAGTTGCACATTCATTGCTCTTAAAGTAAATAATATCTACCAACTAAGTGCATTGGTTATTATATTGAATTTTTCAAGATAGTAGTCAACCACAACATCATAATCGTTAAGAAGTTCGATCCACCTTCTTTGCCTCATGTTCAACTCCTTTTTAGTTAACAGATACTTTAAACTTTTATGATATGTGTAAAGGTAGCATTGCTCACCGTATAGATAATGGCATCATATTTTTTAAGCAAATACAACTGCTACTAACTCTAAATCATGAGTAGGATAATTCCTCTCACGCGTCTTTAATTGCCTTGAAGCATAGGCCACCACTTTTCCTTCTTGCATAAGTACACATCCCAAACCATTATAAGAAGCATCACTATAAACCACATAATCTCTGTCTGATTCTGGTTGTACTAGCACCAGGGCTTCTGTTATGATCTTCTTTAATGTCTTAAAACTTTCTTAGCACATATCCGTCCAAATAAATGGCACATCTTTCCTCAATAGCTTGGTTAGTGGGGAGGTAATTATCTAGAATTTCTTTATAAACCTTCGATAATAACCATCAAGTCCTAAGAAACTTGAAACCTTGGAAACATTCTTTGGAGTTTTTCATTCAACTACAACTTGTACTTTCTTGGGATCTACTTTTATCCCCTCTACCGAAACCACATGGCTAAGAAAAGCAACTTCCGGTAACCAAAATGCACACTTTGAAGCTTAGCATACAACTTCTTTTCTCGAAAGGTCTGAAGAACAATACGAAGATAGGTATCATATTCTTCCTTTGTCTTTGAATAAACTAAATTATCATCAATGTCACAAGAGCATTTGTCAATCCAAATTGCATCACTACAAACTTATAGTGTCCATACCGAGTTCAAAAAGTTGTCTTATGAATATCTTCTTCCTTGATCTTTAACTAATGATACCCCGATCAGAGATCAATATTAGAAATTACAGTTGCACCTTTTAACTAATTAAAAAGATCATCAATCTTCAGAAGAGGATACTTATTCTTTGTTGTCACCTTATTTAACAGACGATAATCTATGCATAACCGCATATATCCATCTTTCTTTTTCACAAATAACACTGGCGTGCCCCAAGGTGACATACTTGGCCTTATAAAACCTCGATCTAATAATTCTTGCAATTTTACCTTTAACTCCCGAAGCTAGGTTGGAGCCATTCTATACGGGGCCATCGATATAGGCGCAGTACCTAGTAATGCCTCTACTTTGAATTCCACCTCTTGATTTGGAGGAAATCCCGATAACTCATATAGGAATACATCTAGATACTCTCGGACAGTCAGAATATCTTCCAATTTAATCTCAGAAACTCGAGTATCCACTACATTTGCTAAGAAAGCTTGGCAGCCTTGTAGCAACAGTTTTTTGGTAGAAATAGCTGAAATTACATTGGATAAGGGATTTACCCTTTCACCAACTACTATTATCTCTGTGCCTCCAAAGTTCCTCAATATTAATCGCTTTAAGCGACAATCCACAATGGCATGGTAGCAATATAACCAATTCATGCCCCCTTGTGCTATGACCCAATGGATAAGTTACCATTATATTGAGCTTTTCCCAATCATCACAACGAAGCCCTTCTATCATCATCTTTATATTTGTTAAACCAATAGTCTATCGACATTGGTTTTCCTTCAATATCCTACCTGAAGTCCAACACGTCAAGACTTCCCAGCTCTCTAGTAATAAAAGTCTAAGGAATTTGGGATTGAATTTTCTCTAAAATCATATCTAGGGTTCAAAATAATAAACCTCGGTTTAACTAGGCATTTCCAACTTCACCAGTACTTTAACATCATATTGAGCGGAAAGTGGTTGATGTCTAACCTTGTTACTACTTCTTCAATTTTGCCTTGATCTTTCTAATAACTTCTTTCTTCTTACATTTCCTTGAGAAAACCACTATTAATGAAATCTTCAGATTTCTTAATTCTTGGTCTCTATTAACCAAGTTTGCTATCCATTCAGAGAAAATTTGCTTTTCATCAAACATTCTTTCTTTATCGGGTTAAGTATAATTCCTGTCTAATAATTTCCTACTACTAAGTTTTCCAGCTATCTTTCTCATAACTTAATCAATGTTGTCTTATGGAGTGCCATATTCGACCCTCAAGCATCTATTTTTCCAAGTAAAGATACTTCTTCTTCTTTCTACTTCTTCATATCCAAATATCTTAATATCATTTAATCACAAACTTACAGTCTTACGACTGCTTTTTTATCTTGAAATACGAGCCCTTACTATCTAAATTTCCTTGTAACCTATGTTGTTATAAACATAAGTGCATATATAGATGTTAAAGACTAACATCTTATAATTATTGCATCAGCTCCTTACAATGCAGGTAACTTAACTCAAACTGAAGTTGATTACAACTTATTTCACTTCATTGTACTCGCTATGAGTCCTTTATTGACCTCTGAGATTCATCGATTGACAAAATCCGGTAGCGTCTTACTTTCCTTACTATAATCTTATTCTATCTTATGCTAATGAGGAGCAGCTTCAAGTCATACAATCAACACATCAGTAATATGACATTTTAGGGGCATGCATTTATTGACAAACTTATAACAAACTAAGTTTAGCATCCAAAACCGACTAAACTTGTAGCTCTGATACCACTAAATGTAACACCCTTAACTTCTACTCGTAGTACAAATACACATTAAGGATGTCACAATATTATTTAATAGAGTTAGAGACTTGTATTTTTTTAAATCTGACATAAAACTAGTTTATAAAATAACCATTTCTCGACTTTTGAACTATTCGTAGCCTATTTGCAGATTGCTAGTTTTGACCCTGAATTGGTTTACAAAACATATTAGTCAATTATTAAAATAAGTATGTAACTCAGGGTGAAAAATAGGTACACTTCCTAGGGCCTTTCTTAAATTTAAAATCGTTACGCGATAAACGATAAATAAAATTTTATCGATTAAATATCATTACCAGTAATTCTTTAACCATACAAATAATTCATGTAGCACGGAAACATCATTCTTGGGGGTAAACTATTCATTTAAATGGTTAAAATACATAACTTTTGAAAATTACACTTTGATCCTTGAATATTTCCAAAGTTTATACTTTAGCTACAAAACTTTCAAAATTTACCTTTTGGTCACTAGCTAAAAATTGGGATATTACAATTCCTTCATTCGATTTTATTATTCCTTCATTCGATTTTGTTCTGTTTTGTTCATGTTTTTTAGTAAGCCTTAGGGTTAGTTTTAGGGTTTTAAAATTTAATTTAATCAATTTAAATTATGCCCTTGGCTTATTGGGGTGTAAGTTTAAATTGATTAAACTAAATTTAGGTTTAGGTTAGTTGAACCCTTAGCTAGAATTAGGTTTTAAAATTTAATTTAAGTAATTTAAATTATGCCCCCAGCTTATTAGGGCGTAAGTTTAAATTAAATAAATTAAATTTAGGATTAGATTAGTTAAAACCTTAATTTAGATTTAGGTTCAAATTAATTTAATTAGTTTAAGTTCGCCCTTGGCTTATTTGGATGAATGTTAAATTAATTAAATTAATGTACCACCTCTTAATTATTTTAGATTGAAATTTGTATTCGACTTAGATGAAAGCTTAATCAAAATCATAATCATTGATTCGATTTTTTTTAAATAGTATCCTTGGCTTAATAGAATGCTAGTTTAAAATTAACCAAATTAATTATTTTGATTCAAGATAATCCATAAAATGTTAGAACTTTCTATTTTTTTAGGATTTAATTAATTTAGGGTTAATATTAGACTAACTTAGCTAATAATTAGATCACTAATCAACTTTCCTTAATTTAGGCCTTTTAGGTTTGGACTTTAGTGGGCCTAAAGTTTTATTCCAAGCTTTTCTTTGTCATGCATTTTAATTGTCATTCATATGACTTTAATATTTTAATTGGACATATTATTAATTAATCAACCTAAATTATAAAAAGAAGGTATTTATCAATTCCGATATTTGTGTCGTAACAGTCATGGCTCAATAGATGTTGACCAAATATTCAAATTAATTTTCACCGTCCGAAGGTAAACCTTAATTTGAATTAAAAGTTGATGAGTCATAACATCATTTTTAAATGTTTGCATCATGCATAAAGGTGATGTACAAAATTCAAACCATAAATAACATGGCAGTCAGGCATATTCAATGTCAGTTTAATCTATGGTCCGATGTATCGTCACCCTTATTAATTAAATGTTTGATTAATTTAAACCCAACAACTTGATAAAGATCATTTAATTAAAGTATGTATCCAATTAAGACCATTTAATTAAATTTAATTTAAATTTCAATGATTTCCATCAATTAAAAGCATCGTATATTTTGGTACCGATTTCCGGGCGTGATGGAGGTGCTAATCCTTCCCCACACGAACCAACTCCTGAACCCGTTTTCGAATGAATCTCTGGTTTTATGGTGTTCGGCCTACCAATATGGCCGGTGGCGACTCCAACCCTTCATTTTCAAACCATAAACAAGTTTTTTAAAACAAAATCCCCAAAATTTCAATTAACCCCAATTTCCAAAAAGCGAAAAAAGGATTTATTCTTCTAGCGATTTTGATTTTCAAAAAAGAGGTCGCTGCAGTTTTGTGTTTCAAGAGTCGAGTGATTGTGCCAAAGAATAAGGAGTTAAGGCACACTATTTTGATTGAAGCACATTCATTTCCTTTTGCTATGCATCCGAGTAGTACAAAGATGTATTAGGATTTGAAGAAGGAATATTTTTGGGTTGGTTTGAAGACGCATGTAGTGGATTTTGTTGCTCATTGTATGGTATGTCAGTGTGTTAAGGCTGAGCATTGGTTTTCTTTTGGGTTGTTGCAACCGTTGAAGATTTCGGAATAGAAGTGGGAGAGAATTACCATGGACTTTGTATCTGGATTGCCTTTGACTCCATCAAAGAAGAATTCTGCATTGGTGATTGTGGATAGGTTTACGAAGTGTGAGCATTTCTTGGCTGTGCATACGACGTACACTTTGGATAAGCTGGCGGAGTTGTATGTTGCGGAGATTGTAAGGTTGCATGGAGTGCCTAAGTCTATAGTATTGGATAGGGATCCGCGCTTTACAGTGAGGTTTTGGGAGTGATTGCATAGGGCTTTGGGTACACGGTTGAATTTCAGTACTTCGTATCATCCTTAAATGAATGGTCAGTCTGAATGCGTTATCCAAGCGTTGGAAGATATGTTGCGGTGTTGCATCATTAATTTTAAAGGAACGTGGAAGAAGAAACTACCTTTGGTGGAGTTTGCCTATAACAATAGTTACCAGGCTAGTATTCAAATGGCTCCATATGAAGCTTTGTATGGTAGGAGGTGTCGCACGCCACTTTGTTGGGTGGAGGCAGGTGAGAAGTATGTTTCTTTGCCTGATGTGCTGAAGGATATCAATAAGGTTTCGCCTTGGAAGAAGGTAATGAGGTTTCGACGTAAAGACAAGTTGAGTCTGAGGTTCTTTGAGCCTTCCAAGGTGTTAGAGCATATTAGTCTAGTTGCTTATAAGTTGAGGTTGCTTGTGGAGTTGGAGAAGATCCATGATGTTTTCCATATATCGATGCTACGACGGTATAGATCAGACCCTTCGCAGCAGTGAAATTTTGAACTCAATCGAGCTTCGAATTGACATCCAATTGATTGAGAGCATACTTCAGGGACCAAATTGTAATTTTTGAAAATTAGGAGGTCTTCCATAAAATTTATGTTACCAATCCTTAATTAGTCAAGTTTCATGCATACATGTTAAATTTCAACTTACAACAATCAACTAAACTCACACTAACATTCGGGAACTAAATTGCACATTTCCAAATTTCAACAGGCAAGAACACAAAGAATTCAGCAATGCGTACCGATACGAGCAATCCCGTATCGATACAGCTCAATGGATTTAACCACCATGCGTACCGATACACTATCCACCGTACTGATACGGTGAATAAAGCAACCCGTACCGATACAACATAATTCTCATATCGATCCCCCATTTTTCCTTCAAAACCTTAATTTCCAATAACCACAATGCGTACCGATATGGTACCCCGTGTATCAGTACGTCGCTATAAAAATGAAGGGGGGTGTGTACCAATTCTGATGTGTAAATTCCAAGGAGTGTATCGATACTCGGCTAACTGTACCAGTACCCCTAGGCATTTTGCCCTCAAAGCGGAGCCATTTTAGACCCTGCGTACCGATCCCTAGGTACTCGTACCGGTATGTGAAGGCCTGTAATAACCTCTAGGTCCAACATATGACTCTTTGGCTCACTCCAAACAACCTTAATCATCTCCTAAACACCATATAACATCTCAAGCATCATTGCAACAAAAATATAAGCATGGTAGAGGATCATTCACAACATAGCATATTCAAGCAAATGTCCTATAGGCATGATCTCTACCCAAGCATGCAAAACATATCCCAACCCCTCAAAGCAAGATATCAAACATTATACAAGTCCAAAACATCAAATGTAACTTGTCCAAACTAGGGAGTAACCAAAACAACCCTTCCAATTACAACTTGGTCACATTACCTCTTATTACTACAAAGTACTTATAAAACCATACTTGAAATTACTTTGCCCTTGGATTGCCTCTTGCTTGCTCGCTGCCTAAAAATGTTTACTTCTCTGCATTGATGAGAAATGAGAGTGTAAGCTTATAAAGCCTAGTTAGGGAAATCTCAAAAACACTCATCAATTCATTTAAAACCATTTTGTTTCCAAATATGTATTCAAGATCAGGTCAAAACATCTCATGTTTCTTTAATTTTTCCAAATATGCACACTTAAACCTTTACATCTCAAGTATCATGGATTTCTAGCAATAACCTCAATTTAAGCTTTCTCATGCTAAAATATCAAAATAGCAAGCTTAAAGAGCAACACATGTATAAACCATATTATACAAAACATAATTTATTTTTCATGATACATTATATCATATATTGGCATTGAAGTGACTCAAAACCAATTCTATTCTATTTTATAAAAAAACACATCGGATACATGGATTTCCCAAGTGGTTCCTTCTTCCACTTCACATACATCCTCAAACCGGAGCATCCCTCAGCGGTTATGATGTATAAATCCACCAGCTGGAGAATTGGCACACTCTTAACCCTTCGACCGCTATGGTTCTCATGGTGGAGCATGGCACACTCTTGACCCTTTGACATACATGAGGCAACTATAACTGATAACTTTTAATCTCAGTCACTTGCCAATATACTCTATAAACCACATTACCTTACTGTTTTTCATATGCATCAAATTAAACCAATTTTCAATACATTAAACCATGTATTATAGCATTCTCAAAATTCTTTCATAAACCATTCGTCATAGATTAAACCAATTTTCTATACATTACCTTTCTAAAACATGCATATAACAATAAGTAATCAAAACCATAAACATGTGCATAGGATTGTATTTTACAAAACTAAAAACGAGAGCGAGAACAACCAATACGTACTTTCGAGGTTAGGCAAGTGTTTTAGACTTAATATAAACTCCCAAAAATCATCTTCAAACCTTTTAAAAGAAGTAAACCATATTTCCACTCATCGACAACACAACGCCCTTCTAGCTGAAGCGAAATCAAGCTTCCAAAGCTTTCGAAACCTCTCCAAAGGATGAAAGATCTATCTACCCTGTTTTACCCACACAGACACAGATAATTAATGCATTTCCACGCATCTCTAAATACAACAGCACATTTCCTCAACTTTGCCACACTAAAAACCATCAAACGCTTCTCTAAAATAGCCGAAATCACAACCCAACTCCATCTAAACAAAGCCCACCCAAAACCTATTGATTTTAACATGTTAACATCATCAATTAACATCCAAAAACAACAATATAACGTCCTTATGCCTCCAACAACCTTACATCACCAAAATCACCTCAAAATCTAACTATTTACAACTTAGAAAATTAGCAATTCACATAGTTTATGGATTTCTTTTATTAATCTCTTCTTATATCATTAAAACACATCTTATAATTGATCTAAATCAATTAGAATCAAAACACATCAGATCCATAACAAAATTTATCACATTTCTTATCAAAACTCAATTAAAACTAATTAATCATGATTTAATCACAAAAACATAACAAAAATCAGTTGTAAAGGATAAAGAACTTGGGAATTTCAATAGAGAACCTTTAGTTAGAGGAGAGAAACGAAAATCCCCTCTAATTGCTTATTTCTCCTTTAATTGGCAATTTTGGATGAAATCTTCAAGTAAGCAAATAGGATTTAGTGTAGGAATCCAAGGAATCAATTAGAAATAAAAAAGGATTCAAAAAGAAATGATTCCTGAGAATTTTGAAGGAAAATTAATAGTTTGGCTGCTAAGAAAGTGGAGAGAAAAGTTGAGAGCAAAAGTAGCTACGTAAGAAAATAAAGTTGGTTAATTAAAATTATTTTAATCAAATCTCTTTTATTTTTATTAAATAACCTTTTAAAAATAGCCTAAATCAAGAGAAAAATCTGATGAAAAAATTTGGTAAATTAGCTCCTTAAAGATGCTAAGTTTTGACCCTTTTACGATTTAGTCACTAAAATAGTTTTGAAAACTTTACATCTTAGTCACCATACCAAAATGTCCAAAAATCCGATTTAATTCCTTCAAATTAAGTTTACCAAAACCTTTAAATACTAATTAAATATTTTCTAGCATTTCCCCATATTTTATTTTAATAAAAAACAATTTATTAAGGATTAATTCCGGAAACTAACTCGAATCGTCTAATCCGGTCCTTCCAAAAACGTCTAATCGATCTAGCTAACACCTAGGCCCAAATTCGGGGTGTTACAACTCTTCCCCTATTAAGAAATTTCGTCCTCGAATTTTACCTGGTGGAAAAAGGTAAGGAAATTGCTTCTTCATGTCCTCATTACTTTCCCATGTGGCTTCTTCGACACCACGATGTCGCCATAACACCTTTACCAACTCAATGGTCTTTCCACGAAGAACCTTGCTGCTATAATCCAGAATTTTCACCTGTTACTCATCATAGGTCAAATCTGGATTCAACTCAATCTCCTCAATAGGCATCACATGCGAAGGGTCCGATCTATACCTCCGTAGCATCGATGTATGGAAAACATCATGGATCTTCTCCAACTCTGCAGGCAACCTCAATCTATAAGCAACTGGACCAATACGCTCCAACACCTCAAAAGGCCCAATGAACCTCGGACTCAACTTGCCTTTATATCCAAACCTCATTACCTTCTTCCAAGGTGAAACCTTAAGGAACATTCTATCTCCGACTGCAAATTCTATCTCCCTAAAATTCAAGTCAGCATATAACTTTTGCCGATCCGAAGCCGCCTTCAACTGATCACTAATAAGCTTCACCTTCTCATTTGTGTCCTTCAGCACATCAGGCAAAGAAACATACTTCTTACCTGCCTCCGCCCAACAAAGTGATGTGCGACACCTCTTACCATACAAAGCTTCATACGAAGCCATTTGAATACTAGCCAGATAACTATTGTTATAGGCAAACTCCGCCAAAGTTAGTTGCTTCTTTCACGTTCCTTGAAAATCAATGATGCAACACTACAACATATCTTCCAACACTTGGATAACGTGTTCAGACTGACCATCCGTTTGAGGATAATACAAAGTACTGAAATTCAACCGCGTACCCAAAGCTCTATGCAAACACTCCCAAAACCTTGCTATAAGGTGCAGATCTTTATTCGATACTATAGACTTAGGCACTTCATGCAACCTTATGATATCTGCAACATACAACTCTGCCAACTTATCTAAAGTATACCTCGTATGCACAACCAAGAAATGTGCACACTTCGTAAACCTATCCACAATCACCCATACATAATTCTTCTTTGATGGTGTCAAAGGCAAACCGGTTACAAAATCTATAGTAATTCTCTCCCACTTCCATTCTAGAATCATCAACGGTTACAACAACCTAGAAAGAATCTGATGCTCAACATTAACATGTTGACATACCATACAACGACCAACAAAATCCGCTACATCCTTTTTTAAACCAACCCAGAAATATTCCTTTTTCAAATCTTGATACATCTTTGTACTACACAAATGCATAGGAAAGGACTTGAATGTGCTTCAGTCAAAATAATGTGCCGTAACTTCTCATCTTTCGGCACAACTACTCGACATTTGACACACAAAACACTATTATCATCAAAATGAAAATACGTCTAATTGCCATTCATAATATCCTTAACATGCGGTACCAACGAATCATCATACGATTGTTTCTCCTTGATCAGCTGCAACAACGATGGCTTCACTTGCAACTCAGCCAACAAACCACCATCTCGCATCACACTCAACCGAGCAAACATCACTCTAATCTCTATTGCAACCTTCCTACTCAAGGCATCAGCTACAACATTAGCCTTACCTGGATGATACTTTATCATCAAATCATAATCCTTGAGAAACTCCAACCATCTCTGTTGCCTAAGATTCAATTCTTTTTGCGACATCAAATACTTCAAACTCTTGTGGTCCGTGTACACAATACAATTCTCACCATAAAAGATAATGCCTCCAAATCTTCAAAGCAAGCACTACTGCCGCAAGCTTTATATCATGCGTAGGATAATTGTGCTTGTGTACCTTCAACTTCCTAAATACATAAGCCACAACCATTCTTTCTTGCATCAACACGTACCCCAACGCAACATAGGATGCATCGCTATAAACCACAAACTATTTTCCCGACTCAGGTTGAATCAAGATTGGAGCTTGCATCAAAGCTTCCTTCAACTTATCAAAAGCTTGTTGTCTACTCTTCGTCCATTCAAAACTCACATCCTTTTGTAACAACTTCATCAAAGGAGCCGCAATCTTCGAGAAACCATCCACAAAATAACTATAATACCTTGCTAACCCCAGAAAACTACGAACCTCTGTCACCGACTTAGGTTGCTTCTAATTCACAATCGCTTCAATCTTCTACAGATCCACACAAATACCTTTTGCGGAGACAACATGTCCAAGAAAAACCACTTGCTTAATCCAAAACTCACATTTGCTCAACTTGGCATAAAGCTTATTATCCAAAAAAAATTACAACACAATCCGTAAGTGTTGATCATGTGTACGAGAGTACAAAAGAATGTCATCAATGAACACTACCATGAATTGATCCAAGAATTCATAGAATACCCGATTTATCATATCCATGAAAGTCGCGTGTGCATTAGTTATGTCGTTTCAGCCCAAAAGGCATAACTAAGAACTCGTAATGCCTGTAACTCGTGTAAAAAAGCTATCTTCGGTACGTCTTTATCTTTAACCTTCAACTAATAATATCTAGATCTCAAATCAATCTTGGAAAACACCGTAGCACCCTAAAACTGATCAAATAAATCATCAATCCTCGGCAAAGGATACTTATTCTTAATCGTTAACTTGTTTAGTTGTCGATAATCAGTGCACATTCTTATCATGCCATCTTTCTTTTTCACAAACAACACCGGTGCTCCCCACAGTGACACACTAGGTGCAATCGACACTGGAGCCTTATCCATGTACATCTTGATGCAAAACTCCACTTCCCTATCCAGAGGTAATCTAAGCAACTCTTCTGAAAACATACCTAAAAAATCAAAAATAGTGCAGATATTCTAGACTCGCATCTCCTCCGTACTCGAGTTCATAACATAAGCTAGGTATGCTTGACCCCCAAACTCCAACAACTTTTGCACTTCCAAAGCTGAAACAACATTGGATAAGAATTTGATATTCTCACCCACAACCACCACTTTATAATCCTCAGCAAGTTGCAATGAAACTCGTTTGGTCTTAAAATCAACCACAACCCTATGCTCAGACAACCAATCCACCCCCAAGATTACACCAAAACCATGAAACGAAAACTCCATCAAATCAGCCTCAAACACATGGCCTTGAACCATCAAAAGACATTTCCTAAACAACCTCCTAGCAACTACTGTCTCACCAAAAGAACTAGTTACACGCATACCCACATCTAACACTTCTACAGGTATATCAAGCAAACATGCATATTCGCGCAAGATGTATGAATGTGTAGAACCAGAATCTATCAAAGAGATTAATGATATAGACTACAAAGAAAATGTACATGCAATCACATCAGTATCATTCATTCCCACACGATGCGCGTAGATCCTCATCTGTCTACCTCTTTCAGGTTGAACCGCTACAGTATGAGCAACTTTCCTCTACCCTCTCTCCCTATGCTAAAAATTACCTCAACCGCGCCCACAGCCGCTATGTGGTACAACAGTAGGTTAGGAGCCTGTCCTTCCCTAACCAACTGCGAACAATTACTCCTAATGTGATCTCACAAACCACAACTCCAGTATATACCAATGCTACCCCAAACACTCTCCTGAATGTCGCCTACCATAACGCCCACACTCAGGTGCTCGAACCAAGGTGTTCTGACTGTGTTATCCACGCCTAACACTGCTCCCACTATATCTCTAATTAGGACGATACCTCATATCCAAATGCTTCTTGTATTGATCTTTACAAGCATCTGACTCAGCAATCTTCTTCCCAGCAGAAGAACTCTTCGAACGTAAGGACAAACCTAGATTCTACTTTATGTCCTTAGCTCGAGAAACTAATACATCAAACTCGGTGTAATTCGTAGCCAACATATAGGTCTTCACCTCCTTAACCAGCCCATAAATAAAATAATCACATCGATGATGTTCATTAAGAACCAGCTCAGGAGTATACTGGCTCAACTGAACAAACTAAACCTCATACTCTGATACAGACATGCTACCCTGGATCAACGCCATAAACTCACGCTTCTTTTCATCCTGGTATTGGGAGCACAAATACTTCTTCTGAAAAGTAGCACAAAAGAACTCCCACGTCACATCTGTAGTTGTCATACTTGCGATAGAAGTCGTCCACTAGCTATAGGCATCTCACTGAAGCAAATACACTATACAACCTAATTTACGAACATCCGTACACTTTATCTTTCCAAGAATACTCTCGTTATTGGTGAACCACTCCTTAGCTACCTTTGGTGCTAAACCCCTAAACTCGGTACCTCCCAAGCTACATAAATGCTCCAACAGAAGGCCCTTATTAATAGTTGATGCAGGTGCTGGTATAGGTACTTGCACCCCTGTTATGGCTTCTTAAAACGCTCCAATCATCGCCTAGATCAACAATGTCATACCCCTAAAAACTGGTCATTGTAGTGCTTGAGGCATACCACCCTCAACTCCAACACCAACATAAGGAATCAGTGGAGGAGGAGGCAACTCCTCATTATGTCCATCCACAACACTACCCATATAAACTCTCGTATCTCGTCTCGGTCCCACTTCTTGAAAATATGAGTTTAAAACATGATAATGCAATAAAGCAAAAAATAATTAGGCCAATTTAAAGCAAGAATCCAAGTCACTCATGTTTTAAAACAAAAATCATTTTACACTTGTAGTAATAAGACAATGTGTCCCCCATGCTACTGTAGCACATTTCAATAATAAACTCACAAAAACAAACACTCTGCATGCTATTCAACAGAATCATACATCAACAATACATCAAACAACCATAACCCACCTCCTAACAATCATAATCTGGCTCTGATACCAACAAATGTAGCCTCCTTAACCAAGCCTAGATGCCAAACCGAACTGAGCTACAATGGGTTTTCCGAGACAAACTTGAAAGAATTACTTAGAAAATGGTCTATTTTTTCATTTTATCTTATCTAAATATAGAATTAAGTTCTAAGGTGATCATGCTGGCAGCGATGAAATTTGCAACTCAATCGGGCATCGAATTGACATCTGTAGCGACTAAAAAGTTCGAGTCATCGCTAAAAAATACATAATTAGTTTCCCTTCGTCTTACTAGAAAAATATTTGGAAAACTGAGGAAGTCCTTTAAAAATTCATGTTTTTGAAAATAATAAAACTTGGAGTCGCCACCGACCATTAAGGTAGGCCGGACACCATAAAAATCAGAGATTCGTTCAAAATGGGTTCGGGAGTTGGTTACACGTGAGGAAGAATTAGCACCTCCATCACGCCCGGAAATTAGTTCCAAAATATATGTTACTTTTAATTGATGGAAATTATTGAGATTTAAATTGACTTTAATTAAATGGTTTGTAATTGAATTTAAACTTTAATTAGACGGGCTTGGTCAAATTGGTGAATTCAAATTAATTAAACATTTAATTAATAAGGGTGACGATACCTCGGACCATAGATTAAACCGACATCGAATAAGCCCGACTGCCGTGTTAATTTATGGTTCGAACATCGTTCATCGCCTTTATGCATGATGAAAGCAGTTAGGAATGATATTATGACTTGCCAAAATTTTAATCCGAATTATATTTACCTTTAGATGATAAGAATTAATTCGAATATTTGGTCAGCATCCAGTGAGCCAGGACTGTTACGACACAAATATCGAAATTAATAAATATCTCCGTTTTATAATTTAAATTGATTAATTACATGCAATGTCCAATTAAAATGTTACATGTCTAACGAATGACAATTAAAAATGCATGACATAAAAAGGCACAAAATTGAAACCTAAGGCCCACTAAAGTCCTAGCCTAAAAAGGCTCAAATTATTGGAATCCAATTAGTGTTCTAATTATTAACTAGGCTTGACTAAATATTAACCCTCAATTAATTTAAATCCTAATGAGCCAAGGAAACTATCTAAAATTAATCGAATTAATTAGTCATGATTTTAAGTTAGGTGATCTACATGAAATTCTAATTTTTAGCCTAAAATGATTAAGAATTGTTCAATCAGTTTAATGCATTTAACATTTACCCCAAAAGTTTAAATGGATTCAAACCTAAAGTCCAACTAAGGCTCTAAACTCAATCTAAATTTAATTTAATTAATTTAAAACATATGCCCCAATTAAACGAGCGCATAGTTTAAATTAATTAAATTAAATTTAAAACTCTAAGCTAATCCTAAAGGCCCGACTTATCAAAACGCTAAAATGGGGAACGAAAAAAGGATCAACAAAAAAAACAAACTTTACACTATGCATGAATATAATACATATAATATATACATGTTAAATAACATACGCATTTAAGCTATATATATCTACCTCATGTTAAATAACAAAATAAATACGAACATAAAAAACAATAAAAGGTTCAAATAGTAAAAAGGATGTAATGCGTTATACAAAAAGCTACATATAACTAAAAGCAAACATCCATAATGGACATATGTTTGGACATATGTTTAAAACACACAAAACCCGAACCCAAAAAAGAAAAACAATACCCGACATGCTCATCAAGCGAGTAACTAAACGCATAAACGAGGATAAATAAAAAGAAGACGAAACTAAGTGTTGTACTAATATATGTATCTACATAAGCATACCATACGGCATATGAACAAGGAAAACAAGTGCTGCAAAATATGAAGCCGATATGATTAAAACCGTAACAAAGACCATCTGTAATATATGCGACTATATAACATGAAATATGGAGACTACAACTGGAACATAAACCGTGAAACACCAAATTAATTAGAACGACGAAGATGAGGGTCTTATGGGTGACTGTACCCTTGATCTTCGGACTTAATTAAAACAAAACAAAGTTAAAGACTCGAAATAGGAAGAAACTGGTGGCCAAATCGAACAATGTTGAAACATGAAGGATGACGGGGACGATTTCGAGGAAGCAGAATGGTTTAAACTGTAATAAAGCCAATTTTCATACTTGGTATAAATATCAAAAACTAAAACAGATTTCATTTTATTTTCATTTCGCAAACTGGATCAAAACCATTTCCCCAAAAATTCTCTGGTTTGCTCAACGAGGGGCTCTTGAGTTCTGCAAGGACTCAACCCCTTTCCAGAATCTGGCAAGTAACCGTCGTGCCGGCCATCACACAATGCCTCCGATCGCCGCTCGCCGGCGTCGGAGAAACCCCGAACCACTAACCGAAACCTTTTTTTCAAAACCAAAAATGACTTTCTTTTATCGTCCCAAAATCAGATCTAACCCCCTACTTTCAAAAACGCAAAAGGCTCCTTCGTTTTTTAGAAAACAGAACCGAAGATGCAATTTTTTAAAAAAACTTTTTTGAAAACACTTCCCATGGCCGGGAAGACTGATCGACACGTCTTCGGTTCACCCTTAAAGGCGCGAGGGCCACAGGCTTGTTACCGGAAGACGATGCGACGGCCAGAAGATGAAAGGTAAAGCTTTTGAAATCCTAGATCTATATTTTTATGTATTGTATTTTTGGTATGCATGCAAGACCGAAACGAGATACCTCTGAAAAGGTTCTTTTTTTGTATTTCTCTAAAAAACTGTGTTACAATGGTTGGCGTGTTCGGTTTTATAACCGAAGTTACATGGAAAAGAAAAATAAAAAATTGTCATTGCTCTGAAATCCGCCGAAAGCTTCTGTTAATTTCTATCTTTGATGTGTCTGTTATTTCATGCATTTTGGTTTGATCTAGTTTCTGGTTTTTGCTAATGTTTATCTCTTTGCGTTGCATGGGCGACGTGACTGTTCGATGAGGTGGAGGGGACCAGTGCAAAGGCTGGTGGTTGCGGCCGTGGCAGACGAGGCGTCAGAGGAGCCCAGGCGTCAGGCGCGTGGGTGCGTTGCTATTCGAAAGGTTTGGGCGTGTGGCACACGCCCGGTTGGGCAGATGAAAGGACGAACGCGTGCGAGCGTGAAGGCTCTGGAATCTTCCCTGCCTTGATCTTAGGCCATTAAATCTGCCCCAGATCTAACGGTTGGGAGCCGGCTGCGCATAAGATCGATAGTCAGATTAGGGTTTCTATAATTAGGCAGATTAGGGTTTATTTGGGCTCTATAACGGGCCGATTGTAATATTTAATTTTTTGGGTTTTAAAACTGTAATTGGACTGTTTAAAAAAACAATTTCGGGCTTTATTATAAATTATTTAGGCTTTGTTTATTTAGTATAATATTTTTAGGTTTTTGTTTAATAATAGTAATAATAATATAATAAATAATAACATAAGGTAATAATAGTAGTAATATAATTAATATAATATACTAATATAATAATAAGATATAGTATTAATAAAACAAATAATAATAATAATAAGTTAAAGATAAAAAAGAAGTGAAATAAGTGATAATAGTGACGTTAGCTATAATACTAATAATAATATTTTGTTTTGTTTTTCAAACTATGACACATGATAAAATAAACTAACAATAGTTATAATACACTAATAATATATATATTTAAAAACAAAATGACATATAATATGATATGATAGAAAATATAGTATACTAATATATTTTTGGTTTTTGTTCAACTGATAAATAACATATATAACATTAATTAATATATATAAAAAGGCAAAGACAAATAAAACCCATTATTCAAATATTTACAAAAAATAAAAACGGGTTAGAACCCCGGATAAAATTAGTGATTACAACTGCCCCTCTTTGCCTATCATTGTGGAACAAGAATAAAGCAAAGACCATAAGCACTAGTTTTATCCGACTTCCCCGTCAGACGATTTGCTCCTCGGAAGCGGCAGCGAACAAACCGAAATAATTTGCTTTCCCGGAGTGGCGAAAACAAACTGGATAGCACTGGCAAGTCCTCACGGAGTGGTAATGGACAGACCAGATAACTTGCTTTCTCGGAGTGGCAAAAACACAACGGCATATCTTCCCGAAGTGGTAACGGACAGACCAGATAACTTGCTTTTTCGGAGTGGTAAAAACACAATGGCATATCCTCCCGAAGCGGCAACGGACAAATCAGATAACTTGCTTTCCCGGAGTGGCGAAAACACAACGACATATCCTCCCGAAGCAGCAACAGACAGACTGAATAACTTGCTTTCTCGGAGTGGCAAAAATATTACAGCATATCCTCCCGAAGCGGCAACGGACAGACCAGATAACTTGCTTTCCCAGAGTGGCGAAAACATAACGACATATCCTCCCAAAGCGGCAACAGACAGATCAGATAACTTGCTTTCCCAGAGTGGTGAAAACACTACGACATATCCTCCTAAAGCGGCAATGGACAAATCGGATAACTTGCTTCCCCGGAGTGGCGAAAACACAACGGCATATCCTCCTGAAGCGGCAACGGACAGACCAGATAACTTACTTTCTCAGAGTGGCAAAAACACAACGGCATATCCTCCCGAAACAGCAACGGACATACCAGATAACTTGCTTTCCTGAAGTGGCAAAAACACCACGGCATATCCTCCCGAAGCAACAACGGACAGACCAGATAACTTACTTTCTAGAAGTGGCCAAAACACAACGACATACCCTCCCGAAGCGGCAACAGACAGATCGAATAACTTGCTTTCTCAGAGTGGCGAAAACACAACGGCATATCCTCCTAAAGTGGCAACGGACATATCAGATAACTTGCTTTAAATAAGAGTGTCCATTTCCTATGAGCCTGGATGGATAAGCTTTTTCTTTCCTGTCTAAAAATTCTTAAGCTATGTATCTGCTTCATTTGCTTGATGTTGCAAGTTTGAAATTACTCGCATGTAATCTTTAGGCTATGAGAATATGCCTCCTTTCGCTCTGAAATCTTCAAAAATGTTGATCCCTCTTATAGAACTTTTGGCCACGAAATCCTCTTCTCGAGGAGGATTTATGCCAACATGGCTAATAAAGAAAACTTCACAAACTGGATTTATGCCATCATGGCTACCCATAAGAAGTCTTTACTAACTGTATTCACGCTGACGTGGCTACCAAAAAGAACTCTTCAATAACTGGATGCCCGAACTTCAGATTATCCCAGCATAAAAAGACGCTCGCCACTCTTGAATTAACTAAAGACCGGAAGACCCTTTGAAATCCTAATCATGCAAGTTGAAGGTCTTTTGATTCTTTTCTGAGATCTACTTCTCTTTTCGTGAAGCTATAGATAAGATCTTTTATCAAACTTCAAGTACCTGTTTAAAATAATCCAAAATGCTATGATGGTATGAGTTATCATGCACCTAGCTTAAGGACATCTAACTACAAATGATGCATGAACATAATTATTTTTTAAAATTATTAGGGAAAACCCTTGCTTTTCAGTCGATCATCCTTAGCTCTCGTGGGCCCTTCGTCTTTGCGAAATCTTAATATTTTGTTTTATCTCGAAAGGGTATGACTAACTTGCACTGGTCGGAACACAATTTGCCACTTCCTGAAATTCAACTCTATAATATTGCCCCTACTTTACTTGGGCTTAAATTATGTCTCTTCAATGAATTTTCATGACGGGGTCTTCAACATTATGGTGAACCCATACCTCCAAGTCTCGAAGTTTTCCCCACTTCTATGAGGTCTGATCTTTACTTTCCTGAACTAAACAAGGTATTATCTTTATATCTACTGTATCTCTTTCCCTTGTTTCCTCTTGAAAGGATCTTTGACTTGCTCTGGCCAAAATCGAATCTATCATTTGCTAAAGTCCAAATTCATGACATCACCCTTACTCAACTGTTATCTCTTCTATGACTCTCAATGATGAGCCTCATTCTACCTCAGTACAGGGATGAACGCATGCCCCACAAGCTTTCAAGCTTTCCGGTCTTCGACAGGGTTTAATTTTCAATTTTCTGAACCAAACAAAGTATTTCTACTTTCTTTACTAAATCTTCAACTTTCATCTCATTCTAAAAGGCAATTGCTATCTCTTCCAAAATCTATCATTTTTCATCATGTGACATCACCCTCATTTAGCTTGGGCTCAACTGTTATCTCTTCCAAAACTCTCCACCATGAGCCTTCCTTTATCTTGACGTTGGAGTGAACACCATGCCCCCAAGTTCCAAAAGCATCATTTTTTTGATAAGGTCCCAAATCTTCACTATTCTGAGCCATACAAAATCTTACAGCAGAAAGTTACTTCAAATCTCTGAATTGTTTGGTAGCTTGAATCTTGTGATTATGTCGTTTGATCCACTGATAAATTACTTCTTCATTCTAGGCCAACCATGTAGATCCTTGTCCTAATACTCCAGCCACAGGGCCATGTAGGGGGCCATTCTTCTTATTCTTTACCTTGGTAGCATCTTATCTCACTTCTGGGTTCAACTGTTTATCTTGCCTCTGACCTATCGATACGGTCTTTCTTCTTTCTCGATATTGGGCTGAAAATATGCCCCATAAACCTCCAAACTTCTTTTCTTCAATAAGGCTCAGTCCTCACTTTGCTGATCCAATCAAGACATTGTGGCAAATACTCACCCGAGCCCTTGCAATTATTCTTTTCAAAATCACTGACTGGTTTTGTATTAGGTCAACCATGCATATCCTTGACCTAAACTCTATCTCAGAAGCCATGCCGAATGACAACTTCTTCTTTCTGGGTCTTGGTAACAATTTGTCTTGCCTTCGGGTTAGGCTGTTATTACCTTTTGCCTTTGATCCAATAGGATGATCCTTCTTCTATTTCAACAGTAGGCCAGAAAATATGCCTCCTTAAGTCTCAAAATTTTATTTCTTCAATAAGATTCAATCCTCATTCTTCTGAATTAACCAAGGCATTGTTATAGACACTCACCTCGAGTCTTTGAACCGTGTAGCCTACCAAGGCTTGCTACATCTCCAACCCTGAATTCTAAATTTTATTCTCAAAACAGCACAAAAAAACATGTTCTTCCTATTTACTTCTCTCTCTCTTTTTCTCTCTTTTCTTTCTTTTTCTTCTTTCTCGTTTCTTTTATTTCTCTCTCTTTCTTTTCATCTATATGTCAGTTTGCTAACTATCATTTCAACAAAGGATGCTTTTTTGGATTACTATACAAACTCAAAATCAATAAAAAAATAATAGAATGCCCTAGATATCAAATGCAAGAGCGGCTTAGACTCAATCCCTCGGTGATCAATGGTTTGCCCTTGATTGTTGTGGCGATATTTAAAGTTGTAAAATTCCTACCAAATTGCTCGGTTCATCCTCATGATTATGTTGTTTGCTTGATATGTTCGAAAACTACTCCTTCTAGTTCTCATTGTTTTTCTCCACAATACGTTCATTGTTTCTTAACACATTGAGTGTAAAGAATATCAATTTTAAAAAAAAGTATAGGTATATATTTTCAATTACAATTAATATCATGTTAGTGCCTTCAAAAAGTCATCTCTGACGCTAGGGTATTGAACAGGTGGAGCATAGCTCCTTATTAGATTTGTTCTTCCCCCTACAGCTCCATTAGGATGCTCCGAGACTTATTTGATCGTTCATTGATTTCTTAACTTTTAGAAAGTATTTTCTTTCTTGGAAATTTAGCTCATCACAGTCCTTTATCTCGAGAATAATGATGGAGCAAACAATAATACCCTGAGTTACTCGGCATAGTCACGATTTGAAAATTTACTCATACAACCAAGGCTTTAGATTTAAGTGGAGCAAAGCATCCATATTTAGCCTTTTCGCTATAGCGGAGTACCCTCTTGAATTAATCTCTTTTAAATACACACTTTTTTCTTTTCTCTTTTTTATATTAGATTTTTCACACTCTAACAACTTTATTGGTCTTTTTAGAAGATTTTTTCTATCATCGAACATTATCGAATGAGTAGTAATCTTATGACTCGCGCTTTGCTGACCAGAGCGGGCTGAGCAGGAACTCATACTTCATCGTGATCACAACATTCAATTGATCCTTCATTAGAATCAAATGCCACATCATGCCCATGATATCCAAGACTCTACGAGGGTAAGAAAGAATATACATATATATTTGACTAAAAAGCATCCTTTCATTGAAATGAGGAACAAAAGCAAACATGACATATGCCCTTAACAAAATCTTTGCTACTTTCGGGCAAATAATAGCAAAGTTGATTTCACACAAAAAAGTTCAACAAGAAAAATATGCAAGAAAAAGCGAAAAAGGTGACACCTAAAAGCATGGACATGATGCATTAAAAATCCCTAACTATAGCAACATTGGTCATTCACCCGCCCCCTCAAGCTCGAAGAATTCATCTCTTTGTTATCTATCATTCCCTGAACCAACTACTTGAAGTCTGGACATCAATAGATTTCATGTACCTCTTGCTGGTGGTACTCACAGAATGCCCCATATTCCTCTCGTGTATTCTTCGTACCACGCTTAATCAAACATGCTATAGAAAGCTGTTTGAAAACCCAACTTAAAGGGGACCTGATTTTTGACACGCTCGTCTTTACCCTCTTTTGCCTACCTCTGCGTGAGCATTCACGCCTCGACCTCCATGGCTTGAAAGCGGATTAATGGTTGTGTTTGACTCACCCAATTGCAATACTCCAGACTTTATCATGTTCTAGACAAATTTCTTGAATGCCTGTCAATCTTCAATTGAATACCCTAGAATATCGGCATGATACTCGCAATACGCATTAGCGTCATACCAAGACGGGTAGGGGGTTAAAAGAAGGTATATGATAGGGCCGGACCAAGTTTGCCTTGTATAACTGTGCATACAACTTCGTGTATGAAATTGACAGCGGGGTGAATTTCTCATTTTTTTCTCTTAGGTCTCAATGCTTCTTTCTTATTCAGACCTCGAGCACTTTCGGCCGTAGCTTGTGGTTGGGAGGCTGTGAGGTTCTTCGGGGCCTCGTGATCCTTTTTCTTGAATCGCTTGTGAGTAGGTTCTTTATCCGTTGGAGAAGATGAGATTTTTAGGAGAGAGTCTTTGATTTTGTCTAACACCAGCTCGATGGGACATTCAGAAGCGGTGCATGTCACCTGGTATTGGTCGATGATGGCTTGATCTTCATCAGATAAAATCTTTTTTTGCTGTAAAATCACAATCCCAACTCTCACTTGTTTCTTCGACATTCCCTTTGTACAAACGGGTCTTCAGCCAAACGTTTTCCCTTGGTCATTGCAGCCATCATACCTCTTAGTTCATTGATTTGCCCCGTAGCTTTCTCTTGGGACTTTTTCACATATGCCATTATCTCTCTTTGGTTTCCACCCAAAAGTTCTTGGATCTCCTCGAGTTTTTCCATCATGGCTACTAGATCATTCATACTCCCAAAACTGTGCTGGCTTAAAGTCCTCCCTTGGCTCTCTTTATTTTCTGAGGCTAATGCTCCTCTCAAACTGGCTTCCATCTTAGCAAAACTCGTTTCATTTGCTTTCTTTCGATGTCAAATCTTCGACCACTGGAACGGGATCCCCAACAATTAAATTTTATTATTTTAAATCAATGTATGTAATGCAACATAAGTGATTAAGCAAACACTTAAAGGTCATGAATGAAATGCAAACACGAAGAACCGAAATTCTTTCATAAGAGCTCTTAATCAATTTCAACTTAGCAATTTTTGCAAACAAATGCAACATAATGTAAATATGGATGAATGCAAAGAAAGACACTGATTCTGGCAAATGTCATCATTAAACGACTGTCATCGATGGAAACGTTGTTCCATTACATAAATTCAAAGAACACCGCTACGCATACGGTTCTAGGCTAGCGCCTAAGTCGACAATCTCTCTCAAGATCTGAACAATCTTTTCTCCTTCATCGGATTTGTCATCTACGCATTCTTGAAGCTCAACAGCATCCTCCGCTAGAAACTTCACCTTGCGGGTAATTTTTTACATCTATGGTCATGAAGCGTGCGAAATCTTGCTCTTGCCTCCAAATGGTGTAAGCGACAAATTGAAGCTGCTCCATCGTAGGCATCTGGTGCACTTGAATTGCTCCCCTAAAGCTCACCAATTGATCTTTGAATTGTTGGGCCTCAGTCTCTAAATCCTCGATCCGATCCCTCAAAGCCTAGTTTTCTTAACTACCGGCTTCTAGCTTCTAGGTAAACCCTTATGCTTGAAAAGGGATTTTTCTATCTGTTTTATCTGAGCCTTTAATGCCTCGTTCTGACATTGTTCATTCTCAAACTTCATTGAATGAGAAGTCTTCAAGTCCTCCATCATGAAGCTGCTCGCTTTCTGACCATATTTGTACATTGGAGTTCTTATCATCAGTCTTACAAACTAAGTCCCCATTGATCAAGTCTTTAAGTTCATACTATTTTCGAATCAGTGTTTTCCTCATGATATGATGAAAATATGCAAAACAAAGTATAAAGGAGGAAAGAAAAAAACAAATGAAATATGTTAGTAACGAAATAAACAAATTCAAAAATACAAGATAAAAACACAAACTAAGGAGCAACAGGAAAGAAGATACGGAAAAGAAAACCCTATCCACATGAATTCTAAAATACTATGGTTGTCCGCATGGCTCTAACCGGGGTGGGCTCTTAGGTTCTCACACATGGGTTTGGTTCTAAAAAGGGTACTCGAACCTATCTTGCCGCCTACTAAGACAACAAGAACCCCAATTTTGGCCCATTACAGGCTTGCAAATTGGATTCAGTTCAAGGAAATGCACGACCTAGTGACGTGGAGGGCTGCTCACTTGTCAAAAGGTGTGGACTCCGAAAGTGAATTACCGGCTCATGGAGGGCTACTCACTTGGGTATGTGGCGTTTCACTCCCACTCAAGGGACAAAGCTCGGGTATAGAGCTTGATGATCATGATGCAACACATATCGGTGATTCTTTAGAAATTAAATAAGCAATTAATTCAAAACCACCAATTATTAAAGCCCGTACAATTAAATTCGTATTTTCAAGAACGAACAAATTGATTGAAGTCAATTTAAATTTCAAACTTTCCATCATTAAAAGCAACATAGATTTCTTGGCTTAACTCTCTTTTTGTTTTGTAAAAACAAAATCTTCCCTAGCGGAGTCGACAGCTGTAGCGACTGAAAAATTGAGTCATCGCTAAAAAGTACGTAATTCGTTTCCTTTCGTCTTTTTGGAAAAATATTTGGAAAAGTGGGGAAGTCCTTTAAAAATTCGTGTTTTTGAAAATAATAAAACTTGGAGTTGCCACCGGCCACTAAGGTAGGTCGGACACCATAAAAATCAGAGATTCGTTCAAAACGGATTCGGGAGTTGGTTACGCTTGGGGAAGGATTAGCACCCCTATCACGCCCGGAAATCAGAATCAAAATATATGTTGCTTTTAATTGATGGAAATTATTGAGATTTAAATTGACTTTAATTAAATGGTTCGTAATTGAATTTAAACTTTAATTAGACGGGCTTGGTCAAATTGGTGAATTCGAATTAATTAAACATTTAATTAATAAGGGTGACAATACCTCGTGCCATAGATTAAATCGACATCGAATAAGCCCGACTACCGTGTTAATTTATGGTTCGAACTTCGTTCATCACCTTTATGCATGATGCAAGCAGTTAGGAATGATGTCATGACTTGTCAAAATTTTAATCCGAATTATATTTACCTTTAGATGATAAGAATTAATTCGAATATTTGGTCAACATCCAGTGAGCCAGGACTATTACGACACAAATATCAGAATTAATAAATATATTACATGCAATGTCCAATTAAAATGTTAGAGGTCTAATGAATGACAATTAAAAATGCATGACATAGAAAGGCACAAAATTGAAACCTAAGGCCCACTAAAGTCCTAAACTAAAAAGGCTCAAATTATTGGAATCCAATTAGTGTTCTAATTATTAACTAGGTTTGACTAAATATTAACCCTAAATTAATTTAAATCCTAAAAGCTAGAAAAAATCTATCAATTTATTGGCTATCTTGAACCATAATAATCAACTTGATTAATTTTAAACTAGAATCCCAATGAGCCAAGGAAACTATCTAAAATTAATCGAATTAATTAGTCATCATTTTAAGTTAGGTGATCTACAAGAAATTCCAATTTTTAACTTAAAATGATTAAGAATTGTTCAATCAATTTATGCATTTAACATTTACCCCAATAAGCCAGGGCGAATTTAAATGGATTTGAACCTAAAGTCTAACTAAGGCTCTAAACTCAACCTAAATTTAATTTAATTAATTTAAAACCTATGCCCCAATTAAACGAGCGAATAGTAAAATTAATTAAATTAAATTTAAAACTCTAAGCTAATCCTAAAGGCCTGACTTATCAAAACGCTGAAAAGGGGAACGAAAAGAAGGATCAAAAAAAAAAAAAACAAACTTTACACTATGCATGAATATAATACATATAATATATACATGTTAAATAACATACGCGTTTAAGCTATATACATATCTACCACATGTAATATCCACGTATTATTCTTTATATGCCTAACACACATGTATGATATAATGGGTACCAAAAATAAATACGAACATAAAAAACAATAAAAGGTACATAAACGGCAACATATATTGAGCACTATCAAATGGTAAAAAGGATGTAATGCGTTATACAAAAAACTACATATAACTAAAAGCAAAATCCATAATGGACATATGTTTAAAACACACAAAACCCGAACCCAAAAAAGAAAAACAATACCCGAGATGCTCATCAAGCGAGTAACTAAACGTATAAACGAGGATAAATAAAAAGAAGACGAAACTAAGTGTTGTACTAATATATGTATCTACATAAGCATACCATACGGCATATGAACAAGGAAAACAAGTGCTGCAAAATATGAAACCGATATGATTAAAACCGTAACAAAGACCATCTGTAATATATGAGACTATATAACATGAAGTATGGAGACTACAACTAGAACATAAACCGTGAAACACCAAATAAATTAGAACGACAAAGATGAGGGTCTTATGGGTGATTGTACCCTTGATCTTCGGACTTAATTAAAACAAAACAAAGTTAAAGACTCGAAATAGGAAGAAATTAGTGGCCAAATTGAACAATGTTGAAAGCATGAAGGATGACGGGGACGATTTCGAGGAAGCAGAATGGTTTAAACTGTAATAAAGCCAATTTTCATACTTGGTATAAATATCAAAAACAGATTTCATTTTATTTTCATTTCGCAAACTCGATCAAAACCCTTTCCCCAAAAATTCTCTGGCTTGCTCAACGAGGGGCTCTTGAGTTCTGCAAGGACTCAACCCCTTTTCAGAATTCGGTAAGTAATCTTCGTGCCGGCCGTCACACAATGCCTCCGATCGCCGGCATCGAAGAAATCCCGAACCACTAACCAAAACTCTTTTTTCAAAACCAAAACGACTTTCTTTTACCATCCCAAAACCAGATCTAACCCCTACTTTCAAAAACGCAAAAGGCTCCTCCTTTTTTTAGAAAACGGAACCGAAGATGCAATTTCTTAAAAAAACTTTTTTGAAAACACTTCCCATGGCCGGGAAGATTGACCGGCACGGCACTGGTTCACCCTTAAAGGCACGAGGGCCACAGGCTTGTTATTGGAAGACGATGCGATGGCCAAAAGATTAAAGGTAAAGCTTTTGAAATCCTAGATCTATATTTTTATGTATTGTATTTTTGGTATGTATGAAAGACCGAAACGAGATACCTTTGAAAAGGTTCTTGTCTTTTTTTTTTGTATTTCTCTAAAAAACTGTGTTACAATGGTTGGTGTGTTCAGTTTTATAACCGAAGTTACATGGAAAAGAAAAATAAAAAATTGTGATTGCTCTGAAATCTGCCGAAAGCTTATGTTGATTTCCATCTTTGATGTATCTGTTATTTCATGCTTTTTGCTTATGTTTGCCCATTTTGGTTTGATATGGTTTTTGGTTTTTGCTAATGTTTATCTCTTTGTGTTGCACGGGCGATGTGGTTGTACGATGAGGTGGAGGGGACCAGTGCAAAGACTGGTGGTTGCAGCCGTGGCAGATGAGACGTCAGAGGAGCCCAGGCATCAGGCGCATTGCGATTTGAAAGGTTTGGGCGTGTGGCACACGCACGGTTGGGCAGATGAAGGGACGAACGCGTGCGCGCGTGAAGGCTTTGGAATCTTCCATGCCTTGATCTTGGGCCGTTAGATCTTTCCCAAATCTAACGGTTGGAAGCCGGCTGTGCATAAGATATATAGTCAGATTAAGGTTTATGTAATTAGGCAGAGTAGGGTTTATTTGGGCTCCATAACGGGCCGATTATAATATTTAATTTTTTGGGTTTTAAAACTGTAATTGAACTGTTTAAAAAAATAATTTCAAGCTTTATTATAAATTATTTGGGCTTTGGTTATTTAGTATAATATTTTTGGTTTTTTGTTTAATAATAGTAATAATAATATAATAAATAATAACATAAGGTAATAATAGTAGTAATATAATTAATATAATATACTAATATAATAATAAGATATAGTATTAATAAAATAATAATAATAATAATAATAATAATAATAATAATAAGTTAAAGATAAAAAAAGTGAAATAAGTGATAATAGTGACGTTAACTATAATAATACTAATAATATTTTGTTTTGTTTTTCAAACTATGACACATGATAAAATAAACTAACAATAGTTATAATACACTAATAATATATATATATATATTTAAAAACAAAATGACATATAATATGATATGATAGAAAATATAGTATACTAATAATGTTTTTGGTTTTTGTTCAACTAATAAATAACATATATAATATTAATTAATATATATATAAAGGCAAAGACAAATAAAACCCATTATTCAAATATTTACAAAAAATAAAAACGGGTTAGAACCCTGGATAAAATTAGTGATTATAACATCTAATTGATCGAGAGCGTACTTAAGGGACCAAATTGCAATTACTAAAAATTAGTAGGTCTTCTATAAAATTTAAGTTACCAATCCTTAATTAGTCAAGTTTCATGCATATAAGTTAAATTTCAACTTACAACAATCAACTAAACTCATACAATTGCATATAAACATTCGAGAACTAAATTGCACATTTCCAAATCTCAACAGGCAAGAAGACAAAGAATTTAGAAATGCGTACCCGATACGGGCGGCTCAAAGGACTTAACCACCATGCATACCGATACACTAGCCACTGTACCGTACATTGTATAAAGTAACCTGTATCGATACAACATAGTTCTCGTATCGATCCCCCTTTTTTTTCAAAACCTCAATTTCTAGTAACCATGATGCGTACCGATACGGTACCCCACATATCGGTACGACACTATAAAAATGAAGGGCTTGTATCGGTACTCAAACTCGTGTAACGATTCTGATGTGTAAATTCCAAGGGGTGTACTGATACTCGGCTAACTGTACTGGTACCCCTGGGCATTTTGCCCTCAAAATAGAGCTGTCTCAAACACTGCGTACCGATCCCTAGGTACTCGTACTGGTACGCAAACGCCTGTAATGACCTCTAGGTCCAATATATGAATCTTTGGCTCACTCCAAACAACCTCAATCACTCCTATCATATAACATCTTAAGCATCCTTTCAACAAACATATAAGCACAGTAGAGGATCATTCACAACATAGCATATTCAAGCAAAGGTCCTATAAGCATGATCTCTACCCAAGCATGCAAAACATATCCCAACCCCTCAAAGCAAGATATTAAACATTATACAAGTCCGAAACATCAAATGTAACTTGTCCAAACTAGAGAGTAACCAAAACAACCCTTCTAATTACAACTTGGTCACATTGCCTCTCATTACTACAAAGTACTTATAAAACCATACTTGAAATCACATTGCCCTTGGATCGCCTCTTGCTTGCTCGCTACCCAAAATGCTTAGTTCTCTGCATTGATGAGAAAAGAGAGTGTAAGCTTATAAAGCCTAGTGAGGGAAATCTCAAAAACACTCATCAATGCATTTAAAACCATTTTGTTTCAAAATATGTATTAAAGTTCATGTCAAAACATCTTATGCTTCTTTAATCTCTCCAACTATGCACATTTAAACCTTTACATCTCATGTATCATGGATTTCTAGCAATAACCTCAATTTAAGCTTTCTCATACTAAAATCTCAAAATAGCAAGCTTAAAGAGCAACACATGTATAAACCATATTATACAAAACATAATCAATTTCTCATGATACATTATATCATATATTGGCATTCAAGTGACTCAAAACCAATTCCATTCTATTTTATAAAAAACACATTTGGTACACGGATTTCCTAAGTGGTTCCTTTGACCACTTCACATACATCCTCAAACCGGACCAACCTCCAATGGTTATGATGTATAAATCCACTAGTGGGAGAATTGGCACACTCTTGACCCCTCGACCACCGCAGTTCTCATGGTGGAGCATGGCACACTCTTGACCCCTCAACATACATGAGGCGACTTATTATAGTGCATTTTAAACCCTATGGCTAGCCAACTATATCCGATAACTTTTAATGTTATCCACTTGCCAATATACTCTATAAAACCACATTACCTTACTATTTTTCATATGCATTAAATCAACCAATTTTCAAAACATTAAAACATGTATTCTATCATTCTCAAAATTCCTTCATAAACCATTTGTCATACTCAATAATCAGCATGTATGATCATTTGCAACATCTTTCATTTCTAAAGCATGCTTATAACTACAAGTAATCAAAACCATAAACATGTGCATGAGATTGTATTTTGTAAAATCGAAAACGAGAGCGAGAACAACCATTACTTACTTCTGAGCTTAGACAAGTTTTTTATACTTAATCCAAACTCCCCAAAATCATCTTCAAACCCTTTAAAAGCAGTAAACCATGTTTCCACTCACCGACAACGCAACGACCTTCTAGCCGAAGCGAAATCAAGCTTTCAAAGCTTCCAAAACCTCTCCAAAGGATGAAGGATCTATCTCCATTATTTTACGCACACAAACACAGAGGATTAATGCATTTCCATGCATCTCTAAGCGCAACAGCACATCTCCTCAACTTTGCCACACTAAAAACCATCAAACGTTTCTCTAAAACAACCGAAATCACAACCCAACTCCATCTAAACAAAGCCCAACAACAACCTATTGATTTTAACATCTTAATATCATCAATTAACATCTAAAAACAACAATATAACATCCTTATGCCTCTAGTAACCTTACATCACCAAAATCACCTCAAAATCTAAATATTTACAACCTAGAAAATTAGCAATTCACATAGTTTCGGGATTCCTTTTATTAATATCTTCTTATATCATTAAAGAACATCTTACAATTGTTCTAAATCAATTAGAATCAACACAAATCAGATCCATAACAAGATTTATCACATTTCTTATCAAAACTCAAATAAATCCAATTAAGCATGATTTAATCATAAAAACATAACAAAAATTAGTTGTAAAGGATCAAGAACTTGAGAATTTCAATAAAGAACTTTTAACTAGAGGAAAAAAATGAAAATCACCTCTAATTGCTTATTTATCCCTTAATTGGCAATTTTGGATGAAATATTCAAGTAGCAAATAGGATTTAGTGTAAGAATCCAAGGAATCAATTAGGAAATAAAAGGGATTAAAAACGAAATGATTTCTGAGATTTTTGAAGGAAAATTAATAGTTTGGCTACTGAGAAAGTGGAGAGAAGAGTTGAGAGCAAAAATAGTTACGTAAGAAAATGAAATTGGTTAATTAAAACCTTTTAATCAAATCTCTTTTATTTTTATTAAATAAATTTTTAAAAATCATTTAAAAATAGCCTAAATTAAGGGAAAATTTGATGAAACACTTTGGTAAATTAGCTCCTTAAAGATTCAAAGTTTTGACCCTTTTACGATTTAGTCACCAAAACAATTTTAAAAACTTTACATTTTAGTCACTAGACCAAAATGTCTAAAAATATGATTTAATTTCTTCAAATTGAGTTTACCAAAACCCTTAAAATACTAATTAAATATTTTCTAGCATTTTCCATATTTTATTTTAACTAAAAACGTTTTATTAAGGATTAATTCTCGAAACTAACTAGAATCGCCTAATTCGGTTCTCCCGAACCGTCTAATCAATATAGCTAACACCTAGGCCCAAATTCGGGTCGTTACAAGTTGAATCCGGATTTTACTTATGATGAGGAATAGGTGAGAATTCTGGATTCTAGCAGCAAGGTTCTTCTTGGAAAGACCATTAAGTTGGTAAAGGTGTTGTGGCGACATTGTGGTGTCGAGGAAGCCACATGAGAAAGTAAGGAGGATATGAAGAAGCAGTTTCCTACCTTTTTCGCCAGGTAAATTTCGAGAACAAAATTTCTTATGAGGGGAAGAGTTGTAACGCCTTGAATTTGGGCCTATGTGTTAGCTAGATTGAGTAGACGGTTCAGGGGAACCAGATTAGGTGATTCGAGTTAGTTTCGAGAATTAATTCTTAATAAATGGTTTTTGGCTAAAATAAAATATGGAAAAATGCTAGAAAATTTTAATTGTAATTTTAAGGGTTTTGGTAAACTCAATTTGAAGGAATTAAATCGGATTTTGGGTCATTTTGGTATGGTGACTAAAATATAAAGTTCTCAAAATTGTTTTGGTGACTAAATCGTAAAAGGGTCAAAACTTAGAATCTTTAAGGAGCTAATTTACCATTTTTTCATCACATTTTCCATTAGTTTAGGCTATTTTTAAATGGTTTTTAAAATGTTATTAATTAAAAGTAAAAGAGATTTGATTAAAAGGATTTTAATAACCAATTTTGTTTTTTTACGTAACTACTTTTTCTCTCAACTTTTCTCTCTATTTTCTCTGTAGCCAAACTATTAATTTTCCTTAAAAATTCTCAGGAATCATTTCTTTTTGAATACTTTGTGATTTCCCAATTGATTCCTTGGATTCTTGCACTAAATCCTATTTTCTTACTTGAAGATTTCGTCCAAAACTTGCCAATTAAGGGAGAAATCAACAATTAGAGGTGATTTTTGTTTCTCTCCTCTAATTAAAGGTTCTTTATTGAAATTCTCAAGTTCTTGATCCATTACAACTGATTTTTGTTATGTTTTTATGATTAAATCATTATTAATTGGTTTTAATTGAGTTTTGATAAGAAATTTGATAAATCTTGATATGAGTCTGATTTGTGTTGATTCTAATTGATTTAGATCAATTATAAGATGTGTTTTAATTTTATAAGAAGAGATTAATAATGTAACGACCCGACTTTCTTGAGTCCACGATAGATGTTGACCCAAATTTGGATCGACACATTGGGTCAAATGTTTGGGTCATGTTGGGCCTTGTTGTTGGGCTTCACGGGCTTCCATGTCTTTTTGGGTTTGGGTGTTTGGCTTGTGTTTGGATGAGGAATGTTTAGTGAAGGGTAAATGGATAATTATCCCCCCTCAAGGGAGACAAAGTCTAATGCTTTGTTTATTTTGCTGTAGGGGAAAAGGGAATGGAATCACCCATTGTTCCTCAAACTATCCTATTTTCTCCCTCTTCAAAAACACCCATCCAACTCAAGGTTAAAGGAGAAAACTTGTTGTGGTGGATGTGAATCTCGGTTTGGTCATCAAGTAAGCGTTTACCAGTATTGAGGGATCTCCATTTTGAGCTAAGCATCTTTGGAATTGGTGGAGGTTGAGTTTGGAAGCTTGGACCAAGAAGGAAGGTGGTAAGAGCTTGGTGGGAGCTTCATTTCGGGTTTTGCTTGCTTAAGGCCAGTATATTTCTGACTCCTACATTTCACGAGGCTCATAAAATGTATGCCTTGCTTGGTGTTATGATTTGTGGGTGTGAGATAGGTCTTTAGAGATTTAAACCCCCATTAATGCTAAATCAAAGATGAGATGTTGATAATGCGTAAAATTGATAAAAAACCACCTATTATACTATAAATAACTTGTAGGATCGATTTGGGACATAACCATGGAGGTTAAGGGTGGGATTGAGGAAATCTCGAGCTTCAGGTTTTAAAATCTGGGCTTGAGTACCGGTACAGGGTGGATGCGTATCAGTACTCCTTTGTATTGAGGAAGACGAATTGTGAGGGGTGCACTGGTACGCATTCTTGTGTATCGGTACCCTTGTCTAATGTGAATTCTAGTAATGCTTTGGCATACCAGTACGCTAAGGGCGTATCAGTACCTACTGTTCTATTGCCTATAGAGGCTTTTCACGTATTGGTACACTAGGATAGGGGTACCAGTAAGGGTTGAGATCAGTATGGGGCAATCCGTGTATCGATGTTGAGTATCGATATGAGGTAAGAGCGTATCGATACAGCTAGTCGTCTAATTCTTCCGAATCTAATTAGTGTATCAGTACTCATGGGGGAGTATTAATACCTAGAGAGCAGTACCGATACTCACCTTAGAGTATCGATACTCGCCTGGTAATTTACCCAAGAAAGTTAAGTTCACGTTCGGGGGTTTTATAATTCGAGGTAAAGGGCCTTAGGGGTCTGTTAGGGTATAAAATGAATACTAAAGCTGAGAAATGTAGAGTTAAACCCCGTGTGTGAAGTAAATGGCTTGGTAATTATTGAGTGGATCGCTTATTTAATCACCCATAGAGATCCGTGTTTAATTTCTTGCTGTATGCTGAAGGGACGCCCATATAGGCTGATTGCCGCGAATAATAAGATAATTTAGCGAGAAAAGCGTAAATAAATCCTAAAAACATATATTAATTAGTGTAACAAATGAGTTATGCCTTGGGGCATTGGTAATGGTTGGCTGGATGCTTTTTATCTCTCGGTAAGATATATTGATGCTCATGGGAGCATGTGTTAACGTATGTGTCTTGTTAGGAATCCGGATGTCCTAGAGTCAGTGCAAGGGCACTTAAATAAGGAGATGGGTACTCTGGGCTATGTGATCTGGATGCGGTTAGAAACCTATCTTTGGCCTATGTGATCAGGATATGGAAATAAAACTCGAGGGTTGTGTGAGCTCGAGTAACTCGAAAGGCTATGTGGCCTCGAGTGACCTGATTGGCTATGTAACCTTAGGAAAAGACTGCTTGTGGCTATTGTGATCCAAGTATGTCTAGGACGTATTTGTGTCTACAGTGATCCAAATATGATCCTAACCCAATGACTATGTGATCACGGGTAACCCGACGACTGTGTGAGCACGGGAAAAATAGTAGGGCTTCATTGGCCACTAGGGAATGTATATTATTTATGTTGTTGTATGGATAATAGATGTTGTCTATTTTACCCTTGAGCTATGTGATCAGGGTAGGGTTGTAACTTGACGGGCTGTGTGAGCTTGAGTAACTCGATGGGCTGTGTGACCTCGAGTATGGGCTATATAACCCTTAGGCTATGTAATCAGGTTATGGGACGTAACTCGATGCATGGAGTAGCCTCCTGTATGGTAAGCTTGGGATGGCTTGGTTGTCTTCTTACATTTAGTGGTATTTTGAGATAGTTGTAAGCTCTAGCTAGGGTAGGCTAGAAGATGATCCTTAGATATTGAGAAGCCTTTTGTGCACTCTTAATTATATTTATCATGCATGTTTGTTTTATGATATTTATGAATTACTGTAGAATAGAAATATACCACTGAGCTTTGTTAGCTCGGCGTATGGAATTGTGGTTTTTCCGTGCGTAGGTTGACAGGTTGCTTTTGGAAGAGTACATCGAGGAGGATTTCCCAGCACCGAGCCAATTTCAGAGTACAGTACTTGATGTTTAGTTTGAACTGATTGCATTCATAGGACCTTACCATAGTCGAGTTTGTATCTTTATTTTGATTTACTACTACATGGTCAAACGGTGTATTTTAATTTGAACTTATATTTTGTAAACCCTTTTAATCTTATTATCTATGTGAATTTTATGGAAATGGATCGTTTTGAGAATTGCCAACTCGTGGATTTAAATGAGAAATTTTGATGTGTCAATTTTTGGTGACCTAAATGTGATGCTCCGGATCTGGGATGGGATCGAGGTGTTACATTTAGTGGTATCAAAGCTTAGGTTTAGTCGGTTCTAGGAAACCCTGTGGTGGTATAGAAGTCGTGGTAAGGTGTCTAGTGAATACAAGTCCTTAAATTTAAGTGTACTTTATAAGAATAGGAATCCTGATGTGCCACCTTGTTTGTTGTGTTTCAAAAAAAAGATTGATGGAATGTGAAACCGGTAATGGAGAGGCAAGTCACTTTCGTGACCTTACCTCTGCCCTCTTACGTTTGGTGCAAGCTATTTTGTGGTAATCTGAGACGTCTCGTAAGACCCCTGTAGAGAGGCTTCATCGTTTTGGGCCAAAGAATTTCAAAGGCTTGGGTGAGGATGACCCGATCAAGGCTGACCAGTGGTTGCGCAACACACAAAGAATCTTGAGACAGATGAAGGGAATCTTGGAAGATGATCTTGATTACATTGTCTCCCTTCTTAAGGGCAATGCACACGAGTGGTGGGAGACCATTGAGTTAGGTCTACATCCTGAACGACTGACATGGGATATCTTTGTGGATGAGTTTCAAAAGAAATACATCAGCGAGGTACATATGGATGAGATGAGGGACCAGTTTCTGCATCTAGTTTAGGGAGATCGAATGGTGTTTGCTTATGAGCAAGAGTTTTTATGTTTGAGCTGTTACGCTTTAGAGTTTGTTGCGACGGAAGAGTTGAGGAGCAAACGGTTTAGGCAAGGTTTGAGGGTCGAGCTTCAGTTGCATGTGACAGCGGGTTCACTTGGGACATTTTCAAAATTAGCTAATAGTGCGAAGGCGTTGGAGCGGCTTCAGGATACAACATCAGGTAATACGGAGGATGTTAGGGGTCATGATGTAGACCTAGGATATCATGAATCCTTCTCTCAATCCGCATGAAAGGTTTTGTGCTTTGAGGAGATTGAAGAGAGTTACCTCAGACCAGTTACCTAGGGTCAGCTCAGGATCCAGATCGAGGGTTCATAGAGGATCTTTAATTTCTACTCCGGAAGGGAGTACTAATGGTTGTGTTAGAGCTTCGCTTTCACCAGCGTGCGAGCTTTGTAGGCGACATCACCTTGGAGTGTGCTTCTTGTTTCGGAGGGTTTGCTATAGGTGTCGAGCACTGGGACACATGGAAAAGGACTGCCCAATTGTGGATGAGGATACATCAATTCAGTCTTAAAGGTGGGCTACTTTCCGTCATGATCAGAGTTTTGCTAGAGGCAAAGCTAGGGCGCCGTTAGGTTATCGAGGTGGAGGTCCTATGAGAACTACCTCCAGGGTTGGCACACGAGGCGTTGCTAGACAGTCTGCTGCTCAGACTAGAGTTGACAGCGTAGAGACCGAGGATATGTCAGGTAAATAAGTTTTGTGTATGTTCTAGCTGTGTGTGTTATCCGTTTAGCTCTTCTGTTGTGTAATATACCAGTTCTTGTAATGTGCACCTTGGTAAATCTTGGGTTGTTATTGTTGTAGATGGTAATTAGAATTGTATTCTTTGCTAGATAAGGTTTTTATTGTAGATGGTTGTTGAGAGTGCAAGTGTGCCGTAAGATGTGGGTGAGAAGTTATGAGGTTTTAGATTGCTTGAATCTAGTTGTTAGTGTCAGTTGTGTAGGATCTTAACCTCTCTAAGGTGGACGTTGTGCTCCATAGTGCTAGCTCAAGAAATGTTCTATAGGTTGCAAGGTGTTCTTGGCTTGCGTCGTAGACTTGAGGGTTAAGAGTTCGTGGTTTTAGCGTTGTGGGTATTTTGAGGGTATGTAGGTACCCTTGGTGAATGAGCAATCTTACCAGTTGATTGTGGTTTAGAACCGTGATAAAGGTAAGGTTGAGTTTGTTGTTACTGTCCATCGCTCTATGGTATGTTACTTAAAGAACTCTTGTTAGAGGCACACTTCTGCATACGACCAATTGGGTGTCGTTGCCAAGTGCTTTGCCAAGATCGTGCCTGCATGAGAGTAGCTTGTATGGTGGCTTTGGATGTGTTGAGCTGTAGTGCAATGGTGAAAGTCCGCTGCCGATATTCGTGAGATTGGCGACCTTGTTTTAGCCTTGGAATGTGAGAATTTCGCGTGTTGTTTGTTAGAGTAAAGGTACCGTAGAAAAGGGTAAATAAAGGTTGTGATGTTCATGGTTGAGGTCTTAAGGGCGAATCGTGAGGATAGTTGCTTGGCTTGTGCACCTGTTGAGCTAGATTTTATGGGGTTGGAGGATTGTCCAATTGAGTTCGACCAAAGTTGTTATCGGTTAAGGCAAGTAGTATGAAAGTTATCAGAGTGGCGCAGCGGTAATGTGGATCAATAGTTGTGTTGAGGGTAACCAAATGGTTGCTTTGCAAAGAAATGTTTTTAGATTGACCATATGGAAATCCTTGAGAACAATCAGATGGCTTTCCACGTCTGATGGTTGGGACCAAGGCAAGGGTTAGAAAGAAGGTGTTTAGACCTTCTCAAGTAGAATAGCTAAGTTTTGGGTTCCTTGTGTGAGTTCCTAAGTGAAGGTGGTCATTTCTCGAAACCAAGTGGCTGAAATCGAGAGTGGTTGTTGACCTTGTTGAAAACAAGTTGGATAAAGCGAAGTTTAAATCTCATCTTGGTGGCCTAAGTCTGGGAAAAGAGTTATTGGATTCAAGGTAGATTGATGATAATGATCAGTTGTTAGGGTTTCGCTTGTCTTTTAATGGTTTGACTGGGACATGGTTGTTTGGCGTGATGCGTTCTTGGCAGTGCTTTGTGGAAGTGGTGCAGCGTTTTAGATAAAGATGAAGTCTAAGTTCAAATTTTTGGTTGACGGGCACTAGTTGGGGGAGTCGCTATCCGGGGTAGTACCCAATGGAGTTGAGTTCCTTGGAATTGATGTTTGAACAACGTGGGTCGAGGTTGGTTATGTTACCATGCTTAGCGGTTCGCCGTAAGTGTCGTTGGTTGCTGAAAATGAGTCATGGGAACCTCAAGATAAGTGTTGAGAGAGTGTGGTTTTATACTATAGTTTTGTCTAAGGTAGGTTGAGGGAGAACTGTCCCTAGTCAAGGTGATCCTGTTTGAATGGTGAGGTGGTTAGATCCATTCTGTTTATATCTCTTTCATCCATCTAAATTTTGAGGACGAAATTTCTTAAAGGAGGGGGGAGTTGTAACGACCCTGCTTTCTCGAGTCAACAATGGGCGTTGACCTGAATTTGGATCGACCTGTTGGGCCAAATGTTTGGGTTATGTTGGGCCTTGTTGTTGGGCTTCATGGGCTTCCATGTCTTGTTGGGTTTGGGTGTTGAGCTTGTGTTTGGATGAGGAATGTTTAGTGAAGGGTAAATGGGTAATTATCCCCCTCAAGGGAGACAAAGGCTGATGCCTAGTTTATTTTGCTCTAGGGGAAAAAGGGAATGAGATCACCCATTGTTCCCCCAACTATCATCATCCATCTCTCTTCAAAAACACCCATCCAACTCAAGGTTAAAGGAGAAAACTTGTTGTGGTGGAGTGTGAATCTCGGTTTGGTCACGAGTAAGAGTTTACCAGCATCAAATGATCTCCATTTTGAGCTAAGCATCTTTGGATTGGTGGAAGTTGAGTTTGGAAGCTTGGACCAAGAAGGGAGGTGGTAAGAGCTTGGTGGGAGCTTCATTTTGGGTTTTGCTTGCTTAAGGTCTGTACATTTCTGACTCCTATATTTCATGAGCCTCATAAAATGTATGCCTTGTTTGGTGTTATGATTTGTGGGTGTGAGATAGGTCTTTAGAGCTTTAAACCCTAAATCAAAAATGATATTTTGATAATGCATAAAATTAATAGAAAACCACCTATTATACTCTAAATAACTTGTAGGATCAATTTGGGACTTAACCATGGAGGTTAAGGGTAGTATTGAGGAAATCCTGAGCACTAGGTTTCAAAATCTAGGCTCGAGTATTGGTACGGGGTGGCTACGTATCGGTAATCCTTTGTATTGAGGAAGATGAATTGTGAGGGGCATACTAGTACGCCTTCCCATATATCTGTACCCCTCGCCTAATTTGAATTCTAGTAACGCTTTGGCATACCGATACGCTAGAGGCGTATCGGTACCCACTGTTCCATTACCTGGGAGGCTTTCGTGTATCGGTACACTAGGATAAGGGTACCGATACGGGTTGGGATCGGTACGGGGTGATCCGCGTACCGATACGGGGTAATAATGTATTGGTACGGCTAGTCATCCAATTCTTTCGAATCTAATTAGCGTATTAGTACTCATGGGGGAGTATCGATACCTAGAGGGCAGTACCGATACTCACCTAGGAGTATCGATACTCGATGGGCAATCTTTCCAAGAAAGTTGAGTTCACTTTCGGGGGTTCTATAATTCGAGGTAAAGGGCCCTAGGGGTCTATTAGGGTGTAAAATGAATACTAAAGATGAGAAATTTAGAGTTAAGCCCCGTGTGTGAATAAATGGTTAATGGCTTGGTAATTATGGAGTGGATTGCTTGTTTAATCACCCATAGAGATCCGTGGTGGATCGGTTAATGCTACGTGAAAGATCGGGGTCCTTGTTGTGTGCTGAAGGCATGCCATATAGACTGGTTGCCGCGAATAATAAGATAATTTAACGAGAAAAGCGTAAATGAATCCTAAAAACACATATTAAATAGTGTAACAAATGAGTTATGCCTTGGTGCATTGGTAATGGTTGGTTGGATGCCTTTTATCTCTCGGTGAGATATATTGATGCTCGGGGAGAATGTGTTAACATATGTGTCTTGGTTAGGAATCCAGATGTCCTAGAGTTAGTGAAAGGGCACTTAAATAAGGGGATGGGTCCTAGAGTTAGTGCATGCTTGTTTTATGATATTCATGAATTGCGGTAGAGTAGAAATGTACCACTGAGCTTTGTTAGCTCAGCGTGTGGAATTGTGGTTTTTCCGTACGTAGGTTGATAGGTTGCTTTTGGAGGAGCACATAGAGGAGGATTTCTCTACACCGAGCCAATTTTAGAGTACAATACCTGATGTTTAGTTTGGACTGATTGTATTTATAGGACCTTACCACACTCGAGTCTGTATCTTTATTTTGATTTACTACTACGTAGTCAAACAGTGTATTTTAATTTGAACTTATATTTTGTAAACCCTATTAATCTTATTACCTATGTGGATTTTATGGAAATGGATCGTTTTGAGAATTGCCAACTTGTGGTTTTAAATGAGAAATTTTGATGGGTCGGGTTTGGGTAACCCGAATGCGATGCTCCAAATCCGGGACGGGATCGGTGTGTTACAAATAAAAGGAATCCCGAAACTATGTGATTTGCTAATTTTCTAGGTTGTAAATAGTTAGATTTTGAGGTGGTTTTGGTGATGTAAGGTTGCTGGAGGTATAAGAATGTTATATTGTTGTTTTTGGATGTTTTGGATGTTAAGATGTTAAAATCAATAGGCTTTGACTGGGCTTTGTTTAAATGGAGTTTGGTGGTGATTCAGTTGTTTTAGAGAAGCGTTTGATGGTTTTTAGTGTGGAAAAGTTGAGGAGATGTGCTGTTGTGTTTATAGATGCATGGAAGAGCATTAATCCTCTATTTTTGTGTGGGTAAAACAAGGGAGGTAGATCCTTCATCATTTAGAGAGGTTGCGGAGGCTTCGAAAGCTTGATTTTCGCTTCGGCTAGAAGGACGTTGTGTTGTCAGTGAGTGGAAACATGGTTTACTGATTTTAAAAAGATTTGAAGATGATTTTTGGGAGTTTAGATTAAGTCTAAAACACTTGTCTAAGCTCAGAAGTAAGTATTGGATGTTCTCGCTCTCGTTTTCGATTTTGCAAAATACAATCTCATGCACATGTTTATGATTTTAATTACTTACTGTTATATGCTTGTTTTAGAAATGAAATATGTTGGAAATGATCATACATGTTGATTAATGAGTATGACAAATGATTTATGAAATGATTTTCAAAGTGTTAGAATACTTGGTTTAATGTGTTGGAAATTGGCTGATTTGATGCATATCAAAAATAGTAAGGTAATATGGTTTTATAGAATATATAGGCAAGTGACTGAGATTAAAAGTTATCAGGTATAGTTGGCTAGCCATAGGGTTTAAAGTGCACTATAATAAGTCACCTCATGTGTGTCGAGGGGTCAAGAGTATGCCACGCTCCACCATGAGAGCCCCAGCGTTTGAGGTGTCAAGAGTGTGCCAATTCTCCTGCTGATGGATTTATACATCATAATCGTTGAGGGCTGCTCCGGTTCGAGGATGTATGTGAAGTGGTCAAAGAAACCACTTGGGAAGTCCATGTATCCGATGTGTTTTTGATAAAATAGAAAGGAATTGGTTTTGAGTCACTTGAATGCCAATATATAATATAATGTATCATGAGAAATGGATTATATTTGTATAATATAGTTTATACATGTATAGCTTTTTAAGCTTGCTATTTTGAGATTTTAGCTTGAGAAAGCTTAAATTGAGGTTATTGCTAGAAATCCATGATACTTGAGATGCAAATGTTTAAAAGTGCTTTTTTAGAAAGATTAAAGAAGCATGATATGTTTTGACATTAGCGTGAATACATATTTGGAAACAAAATGGTTTTAAATGCATTGATGAGTGTTTTTGAGATTTCCCTCACTAGGCTTTATAAGCTTACACTCTCCTTTCTCATCAATACAGAGAAGTAAATATTTGGGCAGCAAGCAAGCAAGAGGTGATCCAAGGGCAAAGTGATTTCAAGTATGGTTTTATAAGTACTTTGTAATAATAAGAGGCAATATGACGAAGTTGTAATTGGGAGGGTTGTTTTGGTTACTCCCTGGTTTAAACAAGTTACATTTGATGTTTTGGACTTGTATGATGTTTAATATCTTACTTTGAGGGGTTGGGATATGTTTTGTATGCTTGGGTAGAGATCATGCCTATAGAACATTTTCTTGAATATGCTATGTTGTGAATAATCCTCTACCATGCTTATATGTTTGTGAAAATGATGCTTGAGATGTTATATGATGTTTAAGAGTTGATTGAGATTGTTTGAAGTGAGCCAAAGAGTCATATGTTGGACCTAGAGGTCATTACAGGCCTTCGTGTATCGGTAGGAGTACCCAGGGATCGGTAAGTAGGGTCTGAAACGGCTCCGTTTTAAGGGCAAAATGCCCAGGGGTACAAATATAGTTAGCTGAGTATTGGTACACCCCTTGGAATTTACATATCAGAATTGGTACACGGGTTTGAGTATCGGCATGACCCTTTTATTTTTATAGCGCTGTACTGATACGCCGGGTACTGTAATTGTACGTATTGTGGTTACTTGAAATTGAGGTTTTGAAGGAAAAAAGGGGGATTAGTACGAGAACTATGCTATATCCATACATGTTGCTTTATGCACCGTATTAGTATGGTGGCTAGTGTATCAATATGCCTTGCAGTTAAGTCTATTGAGCAGTATCGATACCGGCTTGCCCGTATCGGTACGCATTGTTGAATTCTTTGTGTTTAGGCATGTTGAAGTTTGAAAATGTGCATTTTAGTTCCCGAATATTATATATGCAATTGTATGAGTTTAGTTGATTGTTTTAAGTTGAAATTTGAACAGTATGCATGAAACTTGACTAATTAAGGATTGGTAACTTTAATTTTATGGAAGACCTCCTAATTTTCAAAAATTACAATTTGGTCCCTAAAGTACGTTCTTGATCTATTGGATGTCAATTCGACGCCCGATTGAGTTGTAGATTTCACCGCTGCCAACATGATCACCTTAGGACTTAATTATGCACTTAGATAAGATAAAATGAAAAAATAGAATGTTTTCTAAGTAATTCTTTTGGTTTTGTCTAGGCAAACCCAATTAGCTCTCTATGTTCGGTCTGGTGTCTAGGCTGGGTCAAGGGGGTTGTATTTGTTGGTATAAGAGCCATGTTATGATTGTTGGGAGGTGGGTTATGGTTGTTTGGTGTATTATTGTTGAATGAATTTCTTGAATAGCATGCATGATGTTTGATTTTGTGAGTTTAAGATTGAAATGTGCTATATTGGGGTAGTAGCTTAGGGACACATTGCCTTATTACTACAAGTGTGAAATGATTTTTGTTTTAAAACGTGAGCGACTTGGATTCTTGCTTCAAGGTTGGCCTAATTATTTTGTTTTATTGTAGTATCATGTTTAGACTCATATTTTTGAGAAATGGGACCGAGACGAGAGCTTACATGGGCAGTGTTGTGGATGGATATAATGAGGAGTTGCATCTTCCTCCACCGATTCCTTCTGTTGGTGCTGGAGTTGAGGGTGGTGTGCCTCATGCATCATAAGGATTAGTTTTTGGGTATATAACACCGTTGATCCAGTTGATGACTGGAGCGTTTTAGGCAGCCATAGCGGGGGTGCAAGTACCTGCACCGACACCTACAACAACTATTAATACGGGCCTTCCGTTGGAGCGTTTGCATAGCTTGGGAGGTATCGAGTTTAGGGGTTTAGGTCCAGAGGGAGCTGAGGAGTGGTTTGCTAGTACCGAGAGGATTCTTGGATAGATAGAGTGTACGAATGTTCGTAAGTTGGGCTGCACAATATCTTTACTTCAGGGAGATGCCTATAGCTAGTGGACGACTTCTATCGTGGGTATGGCACCTGCAGATGTGACGTAGGAGTTTTTTGTGCAGCTTTCTGGAAGATGTATTTGGGTTCTCGATACCAGGATAAAAAGAAACGGGTCAAGGAGGTTACATTCGAAGACCCATCAATTTTATAGAGCAACAAAGGAGACTGAATCCAATTATGAAGGAAGTTTTGAGGAAAGAAATTATCAAATGGTTGGATGCATGAATTATTTCCCCAATTTCAGAAAACAATTGGGTGAGTCATGTGAATTGTGTTCCAAAAAAAAGTGGGATGACCATACTCAGTTTTGACACAGGAGATCTTGTGCCGACGCGCATTAACACTGGTTGGAGAGTGTGCATTGACTACATGAAGCTAAACACGGCAACAAGAAACGATCATATCCACTTTCTTTAATTAATCAGATGTTGGATAGGTTAGCAAGGAAAAGTTTTTATTGTTTCTGTGATGGATACTCTGATTACAATCAAATAGCCATTGCACAAGAGTATCAACAAAAGACTATGTTTACATGTCCTTATGACACCTTTACTTTTCGAAGAATGCCATTTGGATTATGTAAACACACCAGCAACTTTCCAAAGGTGTGTAACTTCTATATTTTCTAATATGATTGATGAATTTTTGGAGGTCTTCATGGATGATTTCTTGGTGTTTAGAGAACAATTTAGCTCTTGCCTCTACAATCTTGATAAAGTATTGCAAAGGTGTGAGGATACAAATCTAGTCCTCAATTGGAAAAATGTCAGTTCATGGTCAAAAATGGAATTGTGTTGGGACACAAAGTATCTAGTAAGAGAATAGAAGTGGGTAGAGCCAAGGTTGAGGTAATACAGAAGCTGCCCGATCCAACAAATGTAAAAGGAATTCAGAGTTTTTCTATGGATTTTATAGGCGCTTCACCAAGGATTTTTCTTAGACTGATAAACCATTATGCTCTTTGTTAGAGCAAAATACGCAATTTAACTTTGATGAAAGTTGTTCAAAGCATTCACTGTTCTCAAACAACATTTAGTCGAAGCCCCAATTGTAGTACCACTAAATTGGACATAACTATTTGAGCTGATGTGTGATGCTAGTGATTATGCGGTTGAAGCAGTGTTAAACCAAACAAAAGGAAAGGTTTTCATGTCATTCATTATGCAGGAAACACAATGACTAAGTCACAACTGAGCTACACAACAACTGAAAAAGAAATGTTGGCAGTTGTCTTTGCCTTTGACAAATTCCAATCTTACCTTGTTAGGACAAAAGTGATAGTGTATACTGATCACTTAGTATTAAAATATTTTCTCACCAAAAAAAGATGCTAAGCTTAGACTGATTTGATGGACTCTCTCACTACAAAAGTTTGATATAGAGATCTGAGATAGGAATGGTACAAATAATTATATGGCGGATCATCTATCAAGATTGGAAACGTGGAATAGATGAAGACAAAAGTTGAAATTCGAGACTTTTACTGTTGAAAAACTCTTGAGTATCGACATACTACCTTGGTATGCTGATTATGTGAATTATTTAGTAGGCGAGATTTTCCCTCCTGGATTAGCCACACAAGCAAAGAAGAAATTCTTGTTAGATGTGAGGATATTCCATTGGGACAAGTCGTACACGTTCAAACAATGTAGTTATCAAATCTTCAGGAGATACATATCTGGAAATGAAGTCCAAGACATACTCAAACACTGCCATGACGCTCCATATGAGGGCCATTTTAGTGGATCTAAAATAGCATCAAAGGTTTTACAAATCGGGTATTATTGGCCTCATATATTTAAAGATGCTAAATATGTGAAATATTGTGAAAAATGTCAAAGAACATGAAACATATCCAGTCGATATAAAATGCTCCAACAACCGATCATGGAAGTGAAATTTTTTGACATTTGGGGATTGGACTTTATGTGGCCATTTTCTTCTTCTTATGAGAACGAGTATATCCTGTTGCAGTCGATTATGTATCCAAGTGGGTGGAAGCAGCTACTTTTCCAAACAATGATGCCAAGTCGGCACTTAAATTCTTGCACAAAAACATATTTACAAGATTTGGCAAACTAAGAGCTTTCATTAGTGACAAAGGAAAACAGTTGAAATGTAAAAAATTTGCCACAACATTAAACAGACATGGAATCCAACACAAAATGGGTACTGTTTATCATCCACAAAGTACTGGACAAGCTAAAGTGTCCAACTATAAAATTCTACAAATACTAAATAAGGTGGTGAACCCAATAAGAAAAGACTGATCATTAAGGTTGGATGACACTCTGTGGGCTTTCAAAATAACTCTGGGAATGTCACCGTATAAAATGGTGTATGAGAAGCCTTGTCATCTGCTTGTAGAACTTGAACAAAAGACTCTTTCGGCTTTAAAAAAGTTGAATACGAAATCGAAAGCTAGAGGTAAATAAAGACTCATTCAATTAAATGAAATGGAGAAATTTTGAAATGATGTTTACGGGAGTGCACGTATATATAAAAATAGAAAGAAGAGGTGCATGACAATCATATTTTTCACGGAAAATTCCATCTAGGAGAAAGAGTTTTTGCTGTTTAATTCCTAACTCAAGCTTTTTTCCAAAGAAGCTGAAATCAAGATGGACTAGTCCATTCGAGGTTGTTGAAGCATTCCCTCATGGTGCAGTCACAGTCAATGATATAAAAAATCAGGTACAATTCAAGGTCAATAGACAAAAACTAAAGCACTACATTGGAGAGCACTAAGCTCCCGTAGTGAGAATCCACTTGGGTGAGATCTTTTTTTAAGTATATTTTTGCTTACATTTTATAAATATTTTTTTTTTATTTTTAATAATTAGTAGATTAATATCATAGTCTTGAGATATCTTGTAAGAAACATTTTAGCAGCAACATGAACAATAGTAGTAGGAACCACCCACTGCCCCTGTCGTGACCGACACTTAGGGAAGTATTTTAATTTTAATGTTTATGTTTTGTTTTAATTTTAGCATCTTTATTTAATGTTGTGCATTAGGAACGTTACACCATGTAGGTTTGGGGTAGGGGTGTGCATTTTTTATATTCGATCCGATTCGAAATTTTAGATATCCAAAATTTTTAGATAGGTAATTTAGCGGTCCGTATCCGATCTGAAAAAAATAAGATGCTCGATTTTTAGATATCCAAAATTTTAGATCGGATATTCAGATATCCGAATATCTAAATTTATGACTTGATTTAATTATTTTTTTTAATTTGGTGGTCCTATCTATGAAAATTTTAGGTTTTCGAATATAACAATCAACAAATTATTGAATTTAACAAGATTTGTATCCATGAAAATTTCAATTGTCCATATATAACAAGTAAATATATCGAATATAACAAGATTCATATCTATAAAAAAAATTTGAATTTTTAGATATCGAATAATCGGATATCCGATCTGAATGTAAAATAACTATTCGTATCCGATCCAAAATTTTCGGGTATCCGATCTAAATTATCCAAAAAAAAAAAACGGATTGAATATCCAAAATTTCGGATCTGATCAACTGATAAACGGATCGAATCAATCAGATCGAAATTTTTTGCACACCCATAGTTTGGGGTGTAGTCCTTTAGTAGCTCAATATTAGTTTAGTTTTTGCTTAGATGTAATTTTTTCTTTTGTATCAATATATATTAGTAGTGTTGTTCGAGTTGGGGGGTTTTGTAATTCGGTTGCTAAGGATTTTTTAGGCTTAAATCTTGTGGTTTGTTGGTCGTTGTTTTGGATTTTGGGAATCATGTTGGTAGATTTATATCTTGGTTGCTATGCTTTATATCTTGCTATGCCATGATAAGCACGATTTGTGGTTTTACATAAGTCTATGTTGGATGCTCATTCAAGTGTTGAATTACCTATATAAATGATAGATGATATGCCGGGATTAAATTGATCTTTGGTTTGATTTTCAAGTTTGTAACATCCCCGACCAGAATGTCACAAATTGGGCCTCAAGACCAACTCAAAACCATAAGAGTTTACAACAAGATTTAGCCCAAAACATAGTCATTCATAAAAATTTGTTAAGTTCGAATGTTTTAGAATAGATAAACCGATTTAAAATGCTACATGGGAGCTCCATTTAAAAATACATAATTAAAGCATTCAACTCACAAGTTAAAATACCAAAATAAGAGTTACAATACAAAAAATAGGGTCTTACGAATACATAGCCCAATTAATCTAAGTACTATACTTGGACAACAAGTCCTCCTCAAGCCCTCATCTTCTCTTGAGCCTTGGAAGCTTCCCCAACCTCTTTCACTACAAAGAGATGTTGTAAAACAAGTTACAACTCTACTGTAAACTCAAAATATGAAAAAAGGAAGGATTCTACAACTAGAAATGGAGTCAAATCCCTCCATTCACGTTCTTCCCTTTTAACCCCCACTAAGAACTCATTTTCCAACCTCCACCAAAACCCACCATTTTTACCTTGATAGATAGATCATTGAGTGGTAGTTGTCCTTATCTAAATGACCAAACCGAGATTTCCACTTAAAATGACAAATATTATACCTTTAGACTTGGCTCATGGGAGGGAGATGAGCTTGGACGAAGGGAGAAGACAAAGGGACATGGTGAGATCACCAAATAACTTTTCTGCAGAGAAATAATGAAGCCCCTTTTTCCACTCTCTTCAAAAAGAAGAATTTACCCATTACCCCTCATTCACTCTCCCAACTCATCACTCAGCTAAAGTCCAAGCCCAACAACCCAAAAGCAAGCTCACAAGGCCCAAACTCTCAGCCCAAACACGAACCCACGCTTCGAGTTAAACCGACTCTCGGATTCTGAAATTTGGGTCATTAAAACTCTCCCCTCCTTAAAGAAAATTTTATCCTCAAAATTTACCTTTTGGAAACAAATACAAATAAAGTAACCTAATGACCTTATCGACTTTTCACGTAGCCTCCTCGACCCTGTGGTTCCTCCACAACATTTTAACCAGAGGTGTAACCCCCTAGACCCGACCTAGATGCCCGACCGAATCGAGTGAGCTACATTAGGTTTGCCTAAGCAAACCGAAGAAAGGTTACGAAAAGTTGATCCATTTTTTCTTTTATCTTGTCTAGATGCAAATTATTAAACATACATGAACATACATGCTGCAGGTGAATTTTCAAAGGAAACGAATCTTAGAAAGGTGATCAATTGCAACAAATTCTTTACGAGTACTAAAATGCAAATACCTTAAGTTATAGGACCAAAAGTGAAATTAAGTTTACCAATCCTCAATTAGTCAGGTTACATGCTCACATGACAAAAATCAGCTCAAAAAGATCCTCCATACCCATACAAATGATTCCACAACAACCAAGGACTAAAATGAAAGAAAACAGATCTTCACCAAAGCCATTAACTAACTTAACTGCCTCGGGTATCGGTACCCACACTTGAGTATCGATACGCCCTTGCCATTTCAAATCCTAAAAATTCCAGTAGGCAACTCCCGTACTAGTACGACACTACGTACCGATATGCCTTACCAAAACCAAAGACTCGTATCGATCCTCAAACCCGTGTACCGAAACCCCATGCCAAACTTAGCCTTTCCGTACCGATACACAAACCCGAGTATCGGTATGCTACTCTTAAAAAGCATATTCGTATCAGAATGCCTAGCTCGTGTACCGAAACCACAAGCCTGAAATGGCTTCCCATACCGATACGTGAACACGCGTACCGGTACGCTTGGACCTGAATGGTCACATATAACTGGTTTAACATGTTTATTTCAAATCTAACCCATTCCGTCATGCCACAAACTCACATACAACACTACCAAGATGCAACAGCAACCTAAACATCATAAGTTCAACAACCATTTAACATTCATACATCCCATGATATTCTAAAGGCATGCTTCCTAAAACCATTTTGCCAAACATCCCAAAATACACAAATAGGCCAATCTCAGCATATGCATCATAACAACACAACCCACACACCATAATAATCTTGCTTAAACCATCACAACATGGCAATAAACAAGGAAGCTCTAGATGCATACCTAAGCAACCATTCATCAATAACTATAAGCTAGTATTAGCAACAAGCTTAGCATCACCAAACATCCTCAAAACCCAACATAGAAACATACTTAAAATCCATAAGGAAACATGATTACAACTCCCAAAACCACGGCGAACATATTGGCTTATTATCCGGAAACATAAACCGAGTTTATACTCAAAAGTAGTTTATCACTTGGATCCCTTCAAACCTTGCCTTTGCTGCCCCGAACCTTAATGCTCTGCATCATTAAGAAAAAGAAAGCGTAAGCACACTTGCTTAGTGAGGATGCTCGTCAAACAATAATGCATTAAAACCATTGGAAACCCCCATGCTTGTTTTTCAAAACATGCTTACAACCAAAGCATTTCTCAAGATTCCAACTGAATCAATGCATAACAACCTTATGCAACATCTTACACATTTCATGCTTAAATCCCAAAGCATTAAATCATAAACCATGCTTAAATCCCAAAGCATTAGAAATAGGTTGAACACATGAACTATCACATATATTGGCACTTATAGAGACTCAGATAGACTACCTCTATCCTATACATATCAGATACACAGATCTCTCAAACCATGCCTAGTTAAACCGCATGATATCCCAAACCTTGTCTAGTTAAAAAGCAAGATTTGACACCCTCGCCTAGTTAAACCGCGAGATTCTACCCTTGCCTAGTTAAACCACAAGTACTGACCTTGCCTAGTTAAACCGTAAGATCACCATCAAATTGGGTTGCCTAGTTAAACATCATGCCCCAATGAGGTTCCCAGCAGTCCGAGTAGCCTTGTTAAACCGCCATACCTCAAGGACCCATGGACACAATTGATTTTGTTCATATTTTATAGTGCACTTTTAATCCTATGACATGCACATAGCCAATATATCATTTACAAAATCATTACATAAAACACCACATATGCCAATCTCATTGCCAATGCAATAACACCATTCCCAACTGGAATGAAAACCAATGCTCAATAGCATTTAATATAGTTTCAAACCCCGTATATGTATTCAAAATCATGCATTACCAGTAAGTAAATCATACCATGCTTATCACCAAAACATGCAAACAACATGCTCATATCTAAGCCGATATTCAAGAGCAAAATAAGGGAAACTTACTTCTGAGCTTAGGTAAGTGTCTCACGCTTACCCTAAACTGCCAATAACCTTTACAAACCTTTGTAAAGCAATTAAAACCAGTTTCTACTCACCAATATGCTTCGCCTTCCTTGCCAACGCGATACAAGCCATCGGCAAGCAACAAAACAACGTCAAGCTTCGACGCCTTGATTATCCCATGTTTTAAACACACAAAACTAGAGGATAAATGCATCATTATGCATTCAAACCACTGCCTCAAAGCAAAACCCCGCAACTCTCAGGTTGCCAACTTAGAAACCATCCGAAACAAACCGAAATAATCATCAAATGTTACCGAAACTTAACCTAGCCATAAAATAACAATTCAACCCATCCATCAACATCAAATAACATCTCAAACCCTTTCCCAACATCCTTTTACTTCCAGCAAAGATTAAACTCAAATATCATCACAAAAACTCAAATCTATCAACCTAAGCAATTAGAGATTCAAGAGTTTTTGGATTCTATTGATAAAACAACTTATCAACATCATAATACATCCAAAATATGTATTAAATCAATCTTAAACACTAGAAATCGGATCCACTTTGAAAATTACCTTGTTATATCAATTTTACCCAATTTACTCAATCAAACATTGATAAATCATTAAAATCAATTTACAATCAATAAATCAAGGATCAAATACTTGGGAATTTCAGTAAAAGCCATACCATATAAGATATCATGGACTTAACCCTATTGTGATATTTCTCCCTTAATTGGTTCGATAAAAGCTAAGAAAACACAAGATTTATATGAGATTTTGTAAAAACAATGTCAATTAATCAATTTACAAATCATAAATACAAGTTAAAAGACTTCTCATCTCTGGATTTTGATGAAAACTTGAGTCTTTCGCTGAGGAGAGAGTGGAGAAAAAAGTTGAGAGAAAAGTTTACGTGAATTTTCTTTAAAGAGCTTAACTAACTTTTTTAACTAAAATCCCTTTTTAATTAACTTTAAAACACATGATAAAATATCTTTGAATAAGGGAGAAATCATCAGAAAGAACTTGGTAAAATAGCTCCTTAAAGATTCTATGAATTTGACCTTTTTCATTTTAGTCACCTTTAAAAATAGTTTTCAAAACTTGCATTTTGTCACCAGCCTCATACTAGACATGCTTATGCTTCCATGGTGAAACCTTGAGAAATACCTTGTTACCAACCTCATACTAGACATGCTTATGCTTCCAGTCCATATAAGCTTTTTGACGATCAAAGGTCGTGTAATGCCCTGAAAATGGGCCTAGATGTGAATAGGGTTGGATCAGGGGTTCGTGAGAAACGGTTTCGACAATTCGAATAGTTTCAGGAAAATAATTTTATAAAAGTGATTTTGGGGGAAAATAAAATGTAGAAAAATGTTTTAAATTACTTAAATAATATTTTAAGTAAGTTGATAAGTTCAATTTGATGGGATTAATTCAGATTTTATGATATTCTAGTCCAGTGACTAAATTGAAAGTTTTTAAAATTATTTTTGGTGACTAAATAAAAAAAAGATCAAAACTTTGAATCTTTAAGGAGCTATTTACCCATTATTTTTCAACATATTTATTTCTTAATTATGGCCATTTTTAATGTATTTTTAAATGGTTTAATAAATGAATATATGAGAATTTAATTAAAACTTTTCTCCAAATCTTTTCTCTCAACTTTTCTCAGCAAAAAAAATGTGATTTCTACTTCTAAATCTCCAAGATTCAATTCTTATTGAATTCCTTTTTAATTTCCACTTGATTTCTTCAATTTCCTTAACAAAACCTCTTTGGATTTTAACAAATCTTGGCCAATTAAGAGGAAATCAACAATTAGAGGTGACTTTCGTTTCTCTCCTCTAATTAAAGGTCCTTTAATAAAATTCCAAAGTTCTTGATCCTTTGTTGTGGATTTATATTGTGGAATTATGATTTAAACATTGAATTGTTAATTAAATTGAGTTTTCTTGGAAAATTTATAGAAACTGAGTTGGATCTGTTTTGAGGATGGATTTATGTGATTTATATCTTAATTTGATGTATTATAATGTTGAAAGGATTGATTAATCAATGGAATCCTAAAACTATATGGATTGCTAGTTTTTAGGTTGTTTATGGTTAGTTTAAAGTGTGCTTTGGTTGTTGTGGTGTTGTTGGAGATATAAGGATGTGTTTAGGTTGTTGTTGAATGTTAATTGATGTTGTTAACGTGTTAGAATTGTTGGATGTTGGCTGGGCTTTGCTTGTGTAAGGCTAGGAGGTGTTCTCGTTGGTTTTCAAAAGGTTTTTGGTAGGTTCTTGTAAGGTTTTGTCGAGATTGTTGGTTGCTAGAGGGTTTTGATACAGAGATGTGTTCTTAATCCTCTGTTTTGGCTTAGTAAAGCAGGGGAGCTGAATCCTTTGCATATCGAAGAAGGTGTGGGAGTTGCAGAGGCTTGAATCATGCATTGGCAAGTGAGCGTTGGTTAGTTGGTGAGTGGATAAACGTTGTACTACTGTAAAAAGGCTTGAAAAGGGGTTGTGGGAGTTTAGATAAGGTTTGAAACACCTATCTAAGCTCAGAAGTAAGTATCGATTGAGTTTCTCTCGGTTTTCAACTTTTATGAAATGAAATCTCATGCACATGTTTACGGATTTATTACTCATTGTATTATGCATGTTTTGAAAGTGGAAAATGATGTAAATAATCATTGATGATGGTTTTGAGAATAGCATATGGTTTATGCAAGTATTTGAGAATATGTAAATACATGGCTTAATGTATTGTGTTGGAATGATTTTGATGTATATGTAAAACAGAGATGTAATGTTGGTTATTGAATATATTGGCAAGTGGCTGAGTTTAAAATGTTATCGGATATAGTTGACCGATCATAGGATTGAATATGCACTATAAAAGTTGCCTCATGTGTGTCGAGGGGTGTTAAAATGTCTGTAATCTCCACCATGAGAACCGCATCGATTGAGGTGGGTAAATGTTTCATATTCTCCCGCTGGTGGATTTATATATCCAAATCGTAGAGGTGGGTAAATGTTTCGTTCATCCGGTTTAAATCGTTAAGGTGGGAAAGTGTGTCGTTACTGTAGTTGAGGTATGTATGTGAAGTGGTTGTGTGAACCATTTTAGAATCCGTGTATCCGATGTGTTTTATGAATTGGAAGGTTACTATCTTTGAGTCACTTGAAAGCCAATATATGAAATAATGTATCATGAGAAATGGATTATGTTTGTATAATGTGATTTATACATGTATTGCTCTTTAAGCTTGTAATAAAGGTGTTGTGGTGTGAAGCTTAAATTGAGGTAAAGTTTGAATCCATGACACATGTGTTGAAATGATTTAAATGTGCATATTTGGAGATGACATGACAGGCATGAGATGTTTTACCATGAGTTATAAACATGTGTTTTAGCTAAATGGTTTTAAATGCATTGATGAGAGTTTTGCGGTTTCCCTCACTAAGCTTATTGCTTACTCTCTCTTTTCCTCATCAATACAGAGAAATAGCTATCCGGGCTGCACGTGAGCAAGAATGATCTAAGGATTTGATACCTTTACAAAGTATGGTTTTAATATTGACTAAGTAGTAATAAGAAGGCAATGTGATCAGGTTGTTTTGGGAGTTATATTTTGGAGATACTCCCTGTTGTAATAGTTTGGACTATGGTTTTAGACTTGTATGATGCTTTCTACTTGTATTTTGAGGGGTTGGGAAACTTTAAGCATGCTTGTGTAGAAATCATGCCCTTAGGTTGATGATTGATTATGCCATGCTTAGTATGGTCTCTTAGAATGTTGCCATGATTGATGAATGAGTGCTTATGATGTTTATATGTTGTGTAGAGGGAGTTAGAGTGAGCCAAAGTGTCATATGTTGGACTTAGAGGTCAATATAGGTCCTACCGTACCGGTACAGCCCCTCCTGTTTCGATACGTGGGGACAGATCATGTCTAAAATGGCACAAATTTTCCTAGTTGTACCGATACGCATGGTAACTGTATCGGTATGCCAGGCTTACAAATAGTGGAGGTTTAGTACGTGGGTAACTGTTCCGATACGGTTCTTAGCCACTAGAATTTGGATTTTGGAAATTAGGCATAATGTACCGATACGACTGAGGACCGTATCGGTACGCCGTAGCTCTTCAACACCGTATTGATACGGTGGACTACTATACCGAAACCCTAGTAGTTAATTTGGTTGGGATGCTGTGTGAAGTTCGAAATTATTGCATTTTGGTCCCTTTTTCTTAGTTATGCAATTAATGAGTATGAATGATCATTTTGGGTTGTAATTTAACATGAAGGCATGTAATATGACTAATTGAGTATTTGTAATTTTAATTTGGTAAAAGCCCTCGTAAATATCAAAAATTACATTTTAGTCCCTAGAACGCAGATTCGAGCAATTAGATGTCAAAATGACGTCCGAATAAGTTGAGATTTTAAACATGACATGTATCCACACCTTAGAACCTAAAAATACTTGTAGAAAAGATAAAAGGAAAAAATGGATCAGTTCGAATGTATTTCTCTTTGGGGTTTATTTCGGTAAACCCTAATGTAGTTCACTCGATTCGGTCTTGCGACTAGGCCGGGTCATGGGGGTTACGGGCCGCTTGCAATCTTTCCTTAATTATTTTGAACCTTCTCCTCAGTTTGTCTAATCAAATTTGATCCCATAATTCTTCTCTCATTGAGCTCAGTCCAACATAAGGGTGCCCTACATTTATGTTCATACAAGGCCTTAAAAAGAGCCATCTTGATGCTCGATTGGAAACTGTTGTTGTAAGCAAACTCGACAAGCAGTAGCTACTCTTTCCAACTCTTTTCGAAATCAATGATATAACACCGGAGCATATCCTCCAAGATCTAGATAACTCGTTCGGACTGACCATCGGTCTGAGGGTAGAAAGTTGTACTGAAATACAACTTGGTGTCCAAGGCCTCATGTAACACCCCTTTCCCGTACTAAATACGAGTCAAAGATGTCACATTACTAATGCCTTATCTTGTTTTATCCATATACGTTTCATCATCAAAACTGATTACTTCTCTATATGTTTAGTTTAATTTCATGCATCATACTCTACTAGTAATCAAATAATTACATGCTCACTAGATATTATCATAAGCTAGAATATCTTACTGATGTTTTGCAAATTGAAGCTTGATCATCACGCTCCTCTTCAAGTACTCCACCTTAACCTACGTGTGAATCAAACACATGCTAAGTTTTCACTTAGTGAGGCAATAAACAAAATTAATAATAATTTAAACTTATTAAACTTTATGGCTACATTTATATAGCATGATATATGAGAATGTATTAACTTTTATATAGAGAGAGAAACTTAAGTATGCGAGATTGGTACTCCCAGAGTACTAGTCACCAAAGTGACGATAAACATATAGACACATAAAGTGCCGGTAACATATAGACACATAAGGTCGTGCCCACCATCTGCATGTAAGATCGTGCTAACCATCCGCACATTTATAAGGCAGTGCTAACCATCCATACGTTTATAAGGCTGTGCTAACCATCCGCACATTTATAAGGTTGTGCTAACCATCTTCACATAAGGTTATGCTAACCATCTGCACATAAGGTTGTGCTAACCATCCACACTAAGTGTCCTTTATATACATTGTAGTGCTAAATCGTATATTCAGCGTGCTGCTGGACTTTATGGCTTGCCAACTATATCATGTCCCTTAATAACTTACTTGGGCATGTATTTCATATTCCATAATCATTTCAACCATGACAATATATATATCAACATAATTCAACCTGGGCAGTTCATACCCGAAATATTATGCATAAGCATATAAACCTTGTCAATATAAATAATCAAATGATCAATGCATTTTATTTCCCAAAACTTGACATATTCATTTTATATCAATAATATGTTCAATGGCATAAATATTAATGTATTATGATGTGCATGCAATTGCACTCACCTGGGCCATTTATTAGCTTGCCTCACTAAGCTTTATTCGATCCTTTCTTTCATAGTACCTCGTACCTTCTTTTGATTCGGATCCAAACTTCATTAATCACATGAATGTAAACATTTGTTAGATTCAAATCTAACAATTTCTCAAACATGATATCAAATCTAATCATTCAAATATACAAATTCCTCTTTCCTTCCTTATACTATCCAAAACTCATTTTGGTCCTTAATAACCATTTAGAACTTCCATTAACCCTTTCAAGCTTACTAATTAACCTTAGATATAAAATGTATCAATTCTCATTTTCTGGCAGATTGCACTACCTTCAAAGAAATATTTCTATAAAATAATCTACAACTCGGAATTCAATTCCGTTTGTTCTGAAAGAAACTAGATTCAATAAGATTTTCAACCATATAAATTAATATCCCAAATTCAACTTGTACGATTTATGGCGAATTTTCAAAGTCAATTACAATGCTGGAATTCGGAACAGACTGGTGCTCTCTTTTCTGACCTTTCGTCACTTAAAAATTCATATCTTTTGACTCGAAACTCGAAATCAGTTTCCGTTTGTTGGAAACAAAACTAGATGAACAAAACTTTACATCGGTGTAAAATTCACCATCTAATCAATTTTGTAGAATTTATGATGAATTTTTAAACTTACTGCCATAATTCAGTTTTCTACACAACTTCCGTATTTAACTTCAACTTTTATACTAACTTCTCCTTACTTCTCTATTTGTCAATTTAGTCCCATAATTTCTTTAAACCACCAACTTATCACCTTCTTCATCAAATAACTATTCACAATAGTTCCCTCTAATTTTCCTTCTTCATCGTGTGGTCACTAATAATGCAAAGGTAAGGAAAGGATCCAAATTTCTTAACTTTGCAAATTAGTCCTCAATTCAAGATTACCACCTTAATTCCATCATTACAACTAAAATTCAGATTTAGTCCTTATCCAAAATCTCATTTCCAAATTCGTCACTTAACTTTGACAATTGTCAAAATGGTCATTAATTCAATTTAACATCGATTTAGCATTCTAACATCAATTTCACATCTCCAACATCCTTAATAACATAAATACACACCAAATCCATACAAATTCAGATTTGGTCCTCTAACTTTAAGATTGCTGAATTGGTCCCTATCAAATTAACTTAGGGTCTTGCTTCCAAGCAACAAATCAAGCTTACTAAATCATTAATTCAGCATCACAAACCCTAAATTAAACTTGAATCTATAAACCCTAATCGTCTTCATAATAATCTAAACATGTAAAACTTAAATCCCAACTCAATATCATGATTTTAACATCATACTAACTTGATTTCAACTTGAATTCAATCATGGAATCATAAAATCTCAAAAGCCCCAATTGATCCATAAACCCTAATTTCTTTCTCATGTAAATTCTCATAAATCAAGCATGAATTCCATGAATTTTTTATATCAAAAGATAGAGCTTGAAGAGTAGAACAACTTTGTAGTTGAAGAGATTACCTGAAAATCGAGTTTCGGGGCTTGAATCGAGCTTGGAAAAATTTTCTCTTTCTTTCCCTAGCTCTCACGTTTTTTGCTGGATTGTGCATTTTTTCACCATTATTTTACACAAACATCTATTAAATGAATATTAAATTTATTTAATAGTGAAATTACAATTTTGCCCTTTTATCCAATAGTTGATATTGATTTTATCATCAATCAAGGGCCAAGATTTAATCTTTCATTTCCTCTTTCCAAAATTGCCCTTGTAACTTTTTAAATATTTCAAAATTGCTATTGGGGCCAAATGACCAATTTGCCCTCCAACTAGTTTTTATTTACTAGTTTGCCATTCTTGTAAAAATTCAACTAAATCTAGTTGGAATCTAACTAACTATAATAAAATATTCATAAAATAGTATTTTATGATTTTTCCATGGCTTTTGGATAATTCTCTTATTTTCCATTCGATCCGATATTAAATACTTCTACTGTGATTTTACCTTATCCGGGCTATCGGATTTATATCGAAAATTCTATATTTCCATATTCGGAAAATCCACACTACCGTCTCATAAAAATTTCATTTCCCAAGGGCTTAGACTGAATTTTCCTAACCCAGTCTATTATTTCGATAATTATCGAAAATCTTTATAGAATAAAATTTCTCTTAGAAATCCTTTATCGATAATCCTTATGAGTATTCTCTACTCTTATCGAGTCCAAAATATCGATCAGAAACACTTTTATGGGACCTTCCCAGAGGTCACCCGTCCTAATATTTCCCTAGCCTGAGCACGCTTAACAATTTTATTCGATCCAAATTCAGTACCTTTTACTGCATCTTAATTCTTAAAACTTATATCAAGGTACTTATTTCGATCCGATTCACTCTTATACTGAATAAAATTACTTATTGGGGAAATTTACACTATAATCCCTTAATTTTTCTAAAGTTTATACTTTTAACCCTAAAACTTTCAAAATTTACAATTTGGTCACTGGCCAAAATTTGGGATATTACACCTCATGTATCTTCTTCCATAACCTTGTCGTGAAATGTGAATATTTATATGATATGATTGATGATGGCACTCTATGCAACCTTACTATCTCTTGGATGTACAATCGCGCTAACCTCTCAAGTGTAAAATTAATACGTACAGGTAGAAAATGAGCAGACTTGGTCAAATGATCTACTATCACTCATATGGCATCATGCTTCTTTTGTGTCAATGGGAACTCCATTACAAGATCCATGGTCACTCGATTCCACTTTCATTGTGGAATCTGACTGGGCTGAAGCAAGCCTGATGTTCAGCCTTAACTTGCTGACAAGCTAAGCATCTTGTCACAAACTCGGATACATATCTTTTCATACTAGGCCACCAATAAAAAGGACGGAGGTCTTGATACATCTTGTTACTCCCTGGATACATAGCAAACGAACTACGGTGCGCCTCCCACAGGATACTGTCTTGTAAATCCTCTAAAGCTGAGATACATAACCGTTATTTAAAGTACAAGATCCCACCGTCTCGTACTTCAAAAGTGGGTGCTTCATCCCTCTAAACCATCTCAATCTTTGCCACCAACACTTCATATAACACATGTATCTTCTTGATCTCTTGCACTAAGGTAGGCTCTACACGAAGCTCGGCTAACAACCCACCATCTTCGGTTATCCTCAACCTGGCAAACATCGCCCTCAAGTCTGACATAGACTTCCTACTTAAGGTATCGGCCACCACATTAGCTTTACCAAGATGATATTATATGATGCAATCATAGTCTTTTAACAACTCAATCCATCGTCTTTGCTGTAAATTTAACTATTTTTAGGTAAGAAGGTACTTCAAACTCTTATGATTGGTGTCGATGTAACACTTTTCCCTATACAGATAATGTCTCCAAATCTTCAAAGCAAAGATAACTGCGACAAGCTCCAAATCATGCATAGGTTAATTCTATTCATGAGTCTTAAGTTGTCTTCAAGCGTAAGCAACCACCTTACCTTCTTGCATAAGAGCACAACCAAGCCCATTTAATGAAACATCACTAAACACAACATAATCCTTTCCTGATTCGGGTTGCATCAACATCGCGACATCTGTAAGATAAGCCTTCAACTGCTCAGAGCTTTGCTATATTCTTTTGTTCCACTTAAATGAAACTCCTTTTTGAACAACTTGGTCATAGGTGTCGCTATGATGAAGAAGCCCTTAACAAAATGACGATAATATCTAGAAAGCCTAAGAAAACTACAGACTTCTACGATATTTCTAGGTGGTCTCTACTCCACCACTGCTTGAATCTTTTACAGATCAACTATGATCCCATCCGCTACAATAATGTGGCCCAAAAATGCCACCTCAGAGAGTCGAAATTCACACTTACTAAACTTAGCAAAAAGCTACATTTCCATCAAGGTCTGAAGAACAATACGAAGATGATAATCATGCTCCTCTTCCGAGCTCGAATAAACCAAGATGCCATTGATGAAAACCATCACAAACTGATCTAGGTAAGGCTGAAAGATCTAGTTCATCAAATCCATAAAAGCTGCAGGTGCATTGGTAAGCTCAAATGACATTACCATGAACTCTTAATGTCCATACTGTATTCTGAAAGCAGTTTTTTTGAACATCCTCTTCTACTACCTTCAACTGATAGTAACCTAAGCTTAATTCGATCTTCGAAAACACACGAGCACCTCTCAGCTGGTCAAATAGGTCATCTATCCTTAGTAGGGGATAACAGTTCTTTACCGTTACCTTGTTGAGCTGACGGTAATCCATACACATCCTTATCGACCCATCATTCTTCTTAACAAACAAGACTGTTGCACCCCAAGGTGAAATGCTTGGTCAAATAAAACCTCTTTCTAACAACTATTGGATCTGGTTCTTTAACTCCTTCAATTTTGTCAATGCCATGTGATACGGTGTAATGGACACTAGTGTTGTGCCAGGCATCACATATATCTGGAACTCTAACTCATGGTTTGGAGGAAGCCTGGGTAACTCTTTCAAAAACACATCAGCAAACTCTCTAACAGTCCAAAGACTCTCAAGCGCAGACTCTCAACACTTTCATCAACCACGCGAGCCAAGAAGGCCTTGCAACCCTATTGGATCATCCTTTGTGCCGCCAAGGCTGACACTACATTAGAAAGGTAAGGATTCTTCTCGCCCTTCACTACCAACTTCTCCCCATCCAAACCATGAAGCTTAAGACTCTTCGCTCTACAACCCAAATGCGCATCATGCTCAAACAACCAATCCATCCCTAAAATAGTATCAAACTCTTGGAATGGTAACACCATCAAATTGGACAGAAAGATCAAACCCTAAACCTCAATCGAATACCTCCAATACACCTTACTCACCAAAACATCATACCCTAAAAGACTCATCACACAAACCTCTATCTCAAGATCCTCGACTGGAATACCCCACTATTAAGATATTCCACTAAGATTGTAGGAATGAGTAGACCCTGAATCCATAAGAGCAACAATAGGAACTGAGAACAAGGTAAACGTACCTGAGATAGCATCAGTAGCCTTACAGACCTTCTAGGCCTTGACTGCATACTACTTAGCCAGTGCCCTAATAGTGGACTGGACTGTACCCTCACTCTGATTTTCAAACATATGGATCGCTCTCCCTGTAGCAAAGCCCTTACCCTGTTGAGCTGGATAAAAGGTCTTATGAGTCTGAACCTGAGTGGTGTTGGTAGCTACCGGATAGTTCGTTACAAAATAGTCCGGTGATCCACACTCCAAGCAAACCCTAGCCAAAACCCAACACTCGCCTCTATGCTTACGTTCGCACTTATCATAAACTAGTGTGTCGTCACTCTTTTGTGAGCCCTCCAAACTCATCATAGAAGAAGATGATGAAGGCCTCCTACGGCTAGCAAACTCTAACTTATGGTTTGATCTCGAACTCTAGTTTGAAGCTCTTCTTCCTTGTTTCCAACGGTTTCTATTCTTTCTGGAATAAGACTGTAAGTTGTTGGAGAAGTTCTAAGTTCTTCCACTTGAGCTCTCTTTCCCACCAGATGGGCCATAGGTCAAACCTTGCACTTGCTCAAGTGACTTGGCACTAGCAGTCTACTCTAAAAACACTTTCGGTAGGGCATCAGTCAAGTAGATTTGAATTTTCTTCCTCAAACGCTGAGAAATTTCTTGTATCACATCTTCTTGGTAGCAACCAACTTAGAGGCATACCTATTCAACTGCAAGAATTCTTGTTTATATTCAAAGACTTACCGATTCTCTTAGACCAAATTATTGAACCGATCCCTCAAACTATCAATGTGGGCTTCTCCCATATTTTTTTCTCAAATTCTTCCAAGAAGTCGTCCCATGTAGGTTGGTGAAGATACTAACCCAACTCTACGTTCTCCCACCAATCTTTAACATTCTTCTTCAACAGGGAGAGAACACATGACAACTTGTCATCAGGTTTCAACCTCATTTGTCTCATGATCCAACGAGCGCCCCTCAACCACTAATTCACCTTAACATAATTATCTTGCCTCGATCCAAGAAAGTCTGTAGCACCATGGCGATGCACCCTCTCTATCGGTTCCTCATGAGGGGTAGCCAAATGTAACACCTCGAATTTGGACCTAGATGTTATCTAGATCGATTAAACAGTTTGGGGGAACCGGATTAGGCGATTCGAGCTAGTTTCGGGAATTAATTCTTAATAAATGGTTTTTGGTTAAAATAAAAAATGGAAAAATGTTAGAAAATGTTTAATTAATATTCTAAGGGTTTTGGAAAACTCAATTTGAAGAAATAAAATCAGATGTTGGGACATTTTTGTCTGGTGACTAAAATGTAAAGTTTCAAAACTGTTTTGGTAACTAAATCGTAAAAGGGTCAAAACTTAAAATCTTTAAGGAGCTAATTTATCAAAGTTTTTAATCAGATTATTCCCTTAATTTAAGCTATTTTTAAATGGTTTTTAAAAGGTTATTATATAAAATAAAAGATAGTTAATTAAAAAGATTTTTAATAACCAATTTCATTTTCTTACGTAACTACTTTTGCTCTCAACTTTTCTCTCAACTTTCTCAGCAGCCAAACTATCCATTTTACTCCAAAATTCTCAGGAAACATTCCAATTAGATTTCCTTTTGATTTTCTAATTGATTACTTTGATTTCTACACCAAATTCTATTTGTTTTCTTAGAGATTTCACTCAAATCTTGCCAATTTAGGGAGAAATCAGTAATTAGAGGTAATTTTTGTTTCTCTTCTCTAATTAAATTTTCTTTACTGAAATTCTCAAGTTCTGATAAGAAATTTGACGAATGTTGATATGGATCTGGTTTTGTGTTGATTCTAATTGATTTATATCATTTATAAGATATGCTTTAATGTTATGAGAAGAGATTAGTAAAAGGAATCCCGAAACTAAGTGAACTGCTAATTTTCTAGGTTGTAAATAGTTAGATTTTGAGGTGATCTTGGTGTTAAAAGGTTGCTGGAGATATAAGTTTGATATATTGCTGTTTTTGGATGTTATTTGATGATGTTAAGATGTTAAAATAGTTAGGTTTTGGCTGGCCTTTGTTTAGGTTGAGTTTGGTGATGTTTTTGGATGTTTTAAGGAAACGTTTGATGGTTTTTAGTGAGGCAAAGTTGAGAAGATGTGTTGTTGTGGTTAGAGATACATAAAAATGCATTAATCCTTTATTTTTTGTGTGGGTATAATAGGGGATACTGATCCTCCATCCTTTGGAGAGGTTTCGGAGGCTTTAGAAGCTTGTTTTCGCATCGGCTAGTGGAGCATTGTATTGTTGGTGATGGAAACGTGGTTTAATGCTTTTAAAAGATTTGAAGGTGATTTTTGGGAGTTTAGATTAAGTTTTAAACATTTTTCTAAGCTCGAAAGTAAGTATTGGTTGATCTCGCTCTCATTTTTGATTTTGCAAAATACAATCTCATGCACATGTTTATGGTTTTGATTACTTACTATTATATGCATGTTTTAGAAATGAAAGATGTTACAAATGATCATATGTGATGATTACTGAGTATGAAAAATGGTTTATGAAAAGTTTTTTGAAAATACTATAATACATGGTTTAATGTATTGGAAATTGGTTTGATTTGATGCATATATAAAACAGTGAGGTAATGTGGTTTTATAAAGTATATTGGCAAGTGGCCGAGATTAAAAGTTATCGGATATAGTTGGCTAGCCATAGGTTTTAAAGTGCACTGTAATAAGTCGCCTCTTGTGCGTCGAGTGGTCAAGAGTGTGCCATGCTCCACCATGAGAACCACAGCGGTCGAGGGGTCAAGAGTATGCCAATTATCCCGCTGGTGATTTGTACATCATAACCATTGAGGGGTAGTAGTACCATGCTCTGGTTCGAGGATGTATGTGAGGTGGTTGAAGGAAACACTTAGGAAATCCGTGTATCCGATGTGTTTTATAAATAGATTGAAATGGTTTTTGGGTCACTTGAATGCCAATATATGATATAATGTATCATGAGAAATATATTATATTTTGTATAATATGGTTTATACATGAGATGTTCTTTAAGCTTGCTATTTTGAGGTTTTAGCATGGGAAAGCTTAAATTGAGGTTTATGCTAGAAATCCATGATACATGTGTTGCAATTGTTTAAAAGTGCATATTTGTAAAGTCTATAGAAGCATGAGATGTTTTGGCATGGGCTTTAATACTTATTTGGAAACAAAATGGTTTTTAATGCATTGATGAGTGTTTTTGAGATTCCCTCACTAAGCTTGTAAGCTTACGCTCTCTTTTCTCATCAATGTAGAGAAGTAAGCATTTTTAGACAGCGATCAAGCAAGAGGCAATCCAAGGCCGAAGCAATTTTAAGTCTAGTTTTATAAAAACAGTGTAGTAATAAGAGGCAATGTGACCAAGTTGTAATTGTAGGGATGGTTTTGGTTAATCCTTGCTTTGGACAAGTTTTATTTGATGTTTTGGGCTTCTATGAGGTTTTAAGTCTTGCTTTGAGGGGTTGGGATATGATTTGCATGCTTGGGTAGAGATCATGCCTATAGGACCTAGGCCTGGTTTGCTTGATGTAAATAATTCTCTATCATGCCTATATGATTATGGAAATGTTGATTGGAATGTTTTATGATGTTTGTGAGATGTTTGAGGTATGTTAGTTTGAGCCAAAGCGTCATATGTTCGACCAAGAGGTCGTTATAGGCCAGTCCGTACTAGTATGGATCCTCAAGGATCGGTACACGAAGTCTGTCACGGCTCAAATCTATGCAAAATTGCACAAGCATATCAGTACACCTTATCGATATGCATAGCTGAAAATTACAACTGGTGTCGGTACACGAGCAACCTTATCGATACGCCCTTTAGCCACTAGAATCCCCTATTTTTGATATCAAACAACTGTATCAGTTCGCTTGAGGACCATACCGATACCCTTTGTAAATTAAACTCGTATCGATACTGGATGTAGGTGTACTGGTATGCAGTTAGTTAATTCTGGTAAAATGCTTTCTGAAGTTTGAATCTTTACAGTTTAGTCCCTAATTCTTGATCATGCAATTAAATGAGTTTGGATGATTATTTTCAGATGAAATTTAACCGAAATACATGAAATCTGATTAATTTAGGTTTGGTAACTCTGAAATTAAGTAAGACCTAGTTTTCTAATATTGCAATTTGGTCCCTAAAGTGCAATCTGGTCCAATTAGATGTCAATTCGAAGCCCGATTCAATTGTAAATTTCACCGTCGCTAGCATGATCACCTTAGGACTTAATTATACATTTAGATAAGATAAAATAAAAAGGACCATTTTCTAAGTAATTCGTTTGGGTTTATCTCGGTAAACCCAATGTAGCTCGCTCAGTTTGGTCGGTGTCTAAGTTGGGTCAAAAGGGTTATATTTGGTGGTATTATAGCCAGGTTATGATTGTTTGGAGGTGGGTTATGGTTGTTTGATGTATTGTTTTTGAATGACTTTGTTGAATAGCATGCACATTGTTTGATTTTGTGTGTTTATGTTTGAAATATGCTATGTTGAGGTAAAAGCTTGGAGACACATTACCTTATTACTACAAGTGAAAATTGATTTTTGTTTTGAAACATGTGCGACTTGGATTCTTGCTTCAAACTGGCCTAATTATTTTGTTTTCTTCCATTATCATGCTTTAAACTCATATTTTCAAGAAATAGGACCGAGATGAGAGACGAGAGCTTATGTGGGTAGTGTTGTGGATAGACATAATGATGAGTTACCTCCTCCTCTACCGATTCCTCCTATTGGACTTAGAGTTAGGGGAGGTGTGCCTCAAGCATCGCAAGGACCAGTTTTGGGGGATATGAAACCATTGATCCAAGTGATAACTGGAGCGTTTTAAGCAACTATGGCTGAAGTGCAAGTACCTGCACCAACACCTGCAGCAGCTATTAACACGGGACTTCTATTGGAGTGTTTGCATAGTTTGGGAGATATTGAGTTTAGGGGTTTAGCTCCAAAGGCAGTTAAGGAGTGGTTCACTAGTACTAGGAGGATTCTTGGATAGATGGAGTGTATGGATGTTCGTAAGTTAGGCTGTATAGTATCTTTACATTAGGGGGATGCTTATAGCTGGTGGATGACTTCTATCAAAATTTTTCCACCTACAGGTGTGACGTGGTAGTTCTTTTGTGTTGTTTTTGGGAAGAAGTATATGGGTTCTCGAGCAGGATGAAAAGAAGTGAGAGTTCATGGCGTTCATCCAGGGTAGCATGACCATGTCAAAATATGAGGTTCAGTTTGTTCAGTTGAGCTAGTATGCACATGAGCTGGTTCTTAATGAGTGGCAGTGATGTGATCTTTTCCAGTATGGATTGGTTAAGGAAGTGAAGACTTATATGTTGGCTACAAGTTACATAAAATTTGATGTCTTAGTTTTTTAGGCTAAGGATATAGTAGAATCTTGGATTATCCTCTCGATCGGGGTGTTCTTCTACTGGGAAGAGAATTGTCGAGTCAAACATTGGCAAAGATCGTTATAAGAAACATCAGGATATGAGGTATTGCCCTGATCATAGACGTGATGGGCGTAGTGTTGGGCATGGATAGCACAGTCAAAGCACCTATTTTCGAGCACCTGAGTATGGGCGATGTGGTAGGTGACATTCAAAGGAGTGTTGGGTACCCTTGGTACATGTTGGAACTATGGTCTGCGAGATCACATTAAGTGTGATTGTCCGCAGTTGGCTAGGGAAGGACAGGCTCCTACACTTGTCATTGTACCATCGAGAGGTTGTGGGCACGGTCGAGGTAATTTTCAGCATAGGGAGGAAGGTTAGAGGACAGTTGCTTATACATGGCGGTTCAACCTTAGGGTGGTAGACCGATAAGGATCTACGTGCATCGCGAGGGAAAGAATGATACAAATGTGATTACAGGTACTTTTACTTTGCAGTCCATATCATTACTTTCTTTGATAGATTCTGGTTTTACACATTCATACATCTTGCGTGAACATGAACGTTTGCGTGATATACCTATAGAACTATTCAATGTGGGTATGTGAGTAACTAGTTCTTTTGGAGAGACATTAGTCACTAGGAGGTTGTTTAAGAGATGCCATTAAACAGTTCAAGGCTGTGTATTTGTGGCTGATTTGATGGAGTTGTTGTTTCATGGTTTTGATGTAATCTTGGGGATAGATTGGTTGACCGAGCATAGGGCTGTGGTTGACTTTGAGACCAAACGAGTTTCGTTGAAACTTGCTGAGGATTATGAAGAGGTGGTTGTGGGCGAGAATGTTAAATTTTTGTCCAATGTAGTTTTGACTTTAGAAGCACGAAAGTTGTTGGAGTCTAGGGGTCAAGCATACTTGGATTATGTTATGAACCCAAATATAAAGAATGTGCGAGTCCAAGATATCCGCACTGTTTGTGATTTTCCAGGGGTGTTTCTGGAGGAGTTGCCTGGATTACCACCGGATAGGGAGGCAGAGGCCTGTATTGAGACGTATGCGGATACGGCTCCAGTGTCGATTGCACCGTATTGCATGGAACCGAAGGAGTTGAAGATGTAGCTTCAAGAATTGCTAGATCATGGTTTCATTTGACCTAGTGTGTCATTGTAGGGAGCATCAGTGTTGTTTGTGAAAAAGAAGGATGGCACAATGAGAATGTGCATTGATTATTGACAACTGAACATGTTGACAATTAAGAATAAGTATCATTTATCGAGGATTGATGATTTGTTCGATCAGTTTTAGGGTGCTATAGTATTTTCCAAGACTGAACTGAGGTTTGGGTATTATCAGTTGAAGGTGAAAGATAAAGATGTGCTGAAGACAACTTTTTGCAAGCGTTACGGGCATTAAGAGTTTTTAGTGATGTCGTTCGGGTTGACAATGCACTTATAGCTTTTATAGACATGATGAATCGGGTATTCTGTGAATTCTTAGACCAATTCATGATAGTGTTCATCGATGACATTCTTGTGTACTCTTGTACCGAGGCGGATCATGATATACACCTACGAATTGTGTTGCAAATTATGTTGGATAATAAGCTTTATGCTAAGCTGAGCAAGTGTGAGTTTTGGATTAAGGAATTAGTATTTCTTGGTCATGTTGTTTCGGCGGAAGGTATCCATGTGGATCCACAGAAGATTGAGGCTGTTTTGAATTGAATGCAACCTAAGTTGGTGATAGAGGTTCATAGTTTCTTGGGGTTAGCAAAGTATTATCATCGCTTTGTGGATGGTTTCTCAAAGTTTACTGCTCTTTTGATGAAGTTGTTGCAAAAGTGTATCACTCTTACAAGTATTTAATACCTAATAGTAATGAGAGTGTCACAAGAAGATTAAACCGTATTTTTATACTGATAAAATTGGTCAAGAATGACAAATTTTAAATTTTACCCTTTATCGTGTAAAATCAATTTTCACTTTTTAAACCATCAAATTGATTTCGATTTCAGGTAGCAACATGGCAGTTCATAACTACACTCTATAAGTAACAAAACTGCCTAAAATAAAAATTCTTTCAACTATTCTAAAAAAGTACATTTCCTAATATTTACCCGATTTTCATTACTAGAAAATCTATTAAACCATTACAAAGTTAACAAAACCATTCACTATCCACCAACCACATATCTAGATATAATTCATTACAAACTTATCTAGAATAGATCAAAAGAGCTACTAATAACCTATACATGCCAACTAGTAACATCAAAATGCATCCAAGGATGTCATTACCGATACTGTTTATTATTCTTTCTGATAGTGATGCCTGTTACTCCTTACTCCGATCCTTGTTCTTACTTACACGTGAAAATCATCACACGCTAAGTATATACATAGTGAGACAATTATAAAAATTAATGCAATACAACCTGATTTAAAATCATGTCAAGATAATGATAATCGTGCATTGTGATCACTATATATATGTATTCTTATTCCCTTATGTTAATCATGTATTAACATAATATAACCGGATATAAAATCCTACCAACATGCTTTCCATTTACCCTGAGAGTTCATATACTATCTAAATTATTTACAATTTATACAATAAATTATTGTCCAAAGTAGTCTTGAGGACTTTGAGCACACGGGAATAAACTGTACCAAAGTGTTAATAAAAATAAGGTTGTCCTCATCTGCACATAAGGTCATGCTAACCATACTGCACTGTAGGTTGTGCTAACCACACTGCACATTAGGTTGTGCTGACCACACTGCACATTAGGTTTTGCTAACCACACTGCACATTAGGTTGTGCTAACCAAACTGCACATTAGGTTGTGCTGACCACACTGCACACTAGGTTGTGCTGACCACATTGCACATTAGGTTCTGCTAACCACACTGCACATTAGGTTGTGCTGACCACATTGCACATTAGGTTGTGCTAACCATACTGCACTAAGTGTCCTTTATGTACAATATAATGCCCGCAAAAAATGCTAAACCGATATATTCTATAGCATTCCAACTATACCCTTCCCATCAATAACTTATTTGGGCATATATTTCATATTCATTTCATCCATGGCAATGTATATCAGCACAATTTAAACTTGGGCAGTTCATACCCGAGCTATCATATATAAGCATACCATCATCATATAACTAGTGATCAATGCATTTATTTTTCTACCTTTGACACATTTAAAACATGTCAACATGAACAAGGTAAACTCATCAAAAATCTCTCTAATAAAGTATAGGATAACTATGTAAGCATTGCACTCACCTGGGCCATGTATTAGTATGCCTCACTAAATTCTACTCGATCCTTTCCTTTATAGTGCCCCGAATCTTTTTTTGACTCGAATTTTTACTCATTAATCATATGAGTATAATTAAACATTTGTTAGATTCACTTCTAACAATATTTCTATCAAAGTATTTAATCATTTAGTATAAAATTTCTATAACTTTCTTTCCTTTCTTATACTGTCCAAAAATTCATTTTGGTTCTTCATGACCATTTTGCACATTAAACAATTGTTCAAGCTCATTTTAGAGCAATTTCCATTACTATTAACTCATTTTGGACTAATATCCATTTAATCCTTAAACTTTATAAAAGTGACATTTTGGTTACTGATAAGTGTTCTAAAGTACTATTTTTATTACCCTTTTTACTCATATTATTGTTAGACTTAAGCTCATATTAGTTGCATAATTAGTCATTCATACATTAATTCATGTTTCTTTCCACCGTTGAGCTTGATTACATAACTTGGTGATTTTTGTGGAAAAAGATGCTGCTTTGGTGTGTTTTTGTGTGTGTGCAGAATCACTTGCCTAAATAAGGCTAGAACCAGTTGCCAGGGCAATACATGAAGGAGATGCCGAGCTAGTTGCCAGGGCAATGCATGAAGGAGACGTCGAGCCAGTTGCCAGGGCAATTGTCGACAAAGAATAAGGTGATATGGTAGTCAAAATTGATGACTAGACAAGCCCAAGATGACGTGGAGCAAAGCTAAATCCCAAAGGAATTTGATTTCCATGAAGAGATTAAAGAATAATTAAATTCCAAGAGGATAGGAGAAGTTCTAGTAGGAATATAATTATAATAAAGAATTATATTCTTTAAAGATAATTTAATTCCAACTTAACTTCCTCCTCAAAGAAGGACTTTGACCTAGCCCTATAAATAAGAGGCCATATCGTCAACTTGAGAGGAGTGCAAGAGGAGGGAAAATTTCGACAACCCCATAGGGCAAGAAGAGAGAAATTTCGACAAGAGAGAAAGGGGGAGAGAGGTCTATATCTTCTTCTTCTTCTTCTTCTTCTTTGTTTCCATTAGATTCATGGTTTGGGGATTATTCTTTGTATATCTTTTGAACCCAACCATGAACTAACTTGATTGGTTGGGGTTATTGTGTTTTGTTGTTGTGAGAAACAATTGGATTTTGTTTAGGTAATAAGAGTTTGCACTTTCAATTCAAGGTTTACTCATTCTTGGCTTTTATTCTTGTTTGCGAGTGAATTGGGAGAGGATCTCGTAACTTCATCTATTTATCTAATATCGGGAGAGTTAGATTCAAGAAACGAATGAGTATGGTCTTTATTCAATCTATTGACGGTGAAGATTAATCCGGCTTAGGAATAAGTTAAGGATTTCAACGGCTAAGAGGAGCGCAAGATTGGTTGTTGTTCACCCTTGATTCACGCAGGGATGTATTATCAAGGCATGCACATGTAGCTAGAGTTTCGACTTAGGGATAAGAAGAAACCATTAAAGAATGCTCTGCCGAACCTTGAAGTTGCTGCCCAGCCGCCCAAGTAGTTGCCCAGCTAGTCGCCCAGGCAACCATCGATTAGTTGCCAAGGCAACCCCACTATGCAAGTTGCCACGGCAACTGAGTTGCCCTTGCACTCTTTTACCAAGATGATCCAATCGGCTATCACACCTCAACTCACGATAACCTGACCTATTCTCTCTTTTTCTTTCATCTATTCTTTTAGTTTATTGCTTTTACTTTACTCGTTAAAATCAACTACTACTATCAATTGTGTTTTTCCTTTTACAGTGCGATAACTAAAGCAAAGTGGCCCAAACCAATCCCTGTAGAGACGATACTCGATACTCTTATCACTTTATTACCTGCGACGTGTATACTTGCACATTTGCGTAGCACTTATCACACGCAACAAGTTTTTGGCGCTGTTACCGGGGATTGGCAATTGGTGTTAGTTGTTTTTGTTATTGCATTCTTTTCTCTTAGTTTTACTAACTTTTCTTTTTGTTTGTTTTATCAAAAAAAAAATAGGTGCGCTACAAGTTAAGGGACATCAACATGTCGGGAAATAAAAGCCGATCTATTCGAGATATGATGTTGGAAGATATGAATCAATCCAATCAAGAGTTTCTTGCACCCTTTGATGATTACCTATACCAACCGAGAAACGCCCAAAGAACTTATACAGTGGAAAAATCTTGTGCTATGTGTGGAGAACATCATGTGTTTGAAAATTGCCCTCACATTTTCGGTGCATATAACTACATGGAGGACCATAGAGGGAACCAACAGCAAAATCTTCATGGTGGGGTAAAAAAGCTCAAATTTTTTTTTACCATAACAATTTTGCCTCAGCAACAGATATGCCATGGCAATGTAGTCATTTTCAAGAGCATTCTAATTCCTTGGAGGAAACATTACTAACTTCCTTGGCTAGACTTGACGGATCAATTGAAGAGATTCGAGAGTTATCAAAATCTATAGATACGAGGATAGCTCAGTGGGATGCAACCTTAGGGGATTCAGAAGATCAATTGGGGAGATCCACATATGTCATGGATAAAATGCACCAACAATTCATTCCTAGGGATACTGACGTCCCAAGGCAAGAGGATAATGAGCAATGCAAATAAAGCTCTCCGATGTGTGGGGAACAACTAGAACCTCAAAGTCAAGAGGATGCCAATGAAAGAGACTGCCCAACACATGATGAGCCTGAACAACAAATTGCCTCGACAATGATTGAGGAGCCTGAACAGAGCAATGCCACGACAACACTCAATGAAGCTAAGAACAATAATACTACAGCAAATTCTGAGGAGCCTGATGCCCAGAAGATTACAACATTGATGTTGAACCAGAAATTCGTAGATTGCTATCATCTACAATTGCCACGGCAATTACACGACCACATGCAAGATCAACGAGATGATAATACTTTGCCAATAGAATATGAGCAGGTAATAGTTGAACCTTTTGAATTCTTTAAAAACTCACCTCGTCCATTGCAGGTATGTCTTGAGGAACCAAGGTTGGTAGATTTGAAGCCATCGAAATCTCTACTGATGGAGATGTTTGAGAGGCCAAAAGAAAACGGTGTTTGGATTCGTAAAGCTTTTCAGAAAATTGGTTCTTCCATTGACTTACAGCAAATTTTGGCAACTGATTGCCACGACAATTGGCTTGAGCAGCAATTGCCACGACAACAAAGGCTACATCCAACCATGATAGAAGTCGACAAGAATGAGGTAATTGAATGGTTAAGAATGGATATAATTTTTCCTATTAATATATTTGTGCCTTCAGGAATAATAGCAAGGTGGAGAGTATACATGGATTACAAGCGAACAAAGAAGAAAGACACATCCACCATGGTAACGCAAAAGGGAGTAGTGGCAAGCACATTGGCCAAACTCTTTTTGGGCAATATTGTCACTCGATGGAGGGTGCGGATGGACTATAAGAAGTATCGAAAACGACCATCCTCAAGTTTTCTCAGATATGCACTAACATTAGAAGATGAATGATGGCACTCTTTTCAGACATGGTCGAAGACTTCCTTGAGATCTTCATGGATGATTTTTTTGTTTTTGGTAGTGACTTCAACAGTTGCCTCGACAATTTAGAGAATGTATTAGCAAGGTGTGAAGAAACTGATTTAGTCCTTAATTGGGAGAAGTGCCATCTTATGGTAGATGAAGGAATAGTGCTCGACCATAATATTTCATCCAAGGGAATTGAAGTAGACAAAACCAAGGTGAACGTGATCGAGAGATTACCCCCACCAAGATAAAGTCTTCCATTTTGATGATTCTTGCACCCAAGCATTCGAAACCCTAAAGGAAAAGCTTGCCTCAGCACCCATTGTCGTTCCACCAGATTGGACGCTACCTTTTGAGCTCATGTGTGATGCAAGTGATTTTGCGGTAGGAGCCGTCCTAGGCCAATGCACAGGAAAGGAACAGAAAATCAAGTGGCCAATCACTTATCACGTTTAGAACGGAATAGGGAGGAGGACGCAGATTTAGAGATATGCGATGCATTCCCGGATGAACAACTTTTAGTTGCCTCAGCAACCATGGATGTGCACGCCTTGATAACCCTTGACGCCTCGGCAACCATGGATGCGTATGCCTCGGCAACCCTCGATGCCTCGGCAACCATGGATGCGCATGCCTCGGCAACCCTCGACGCAGTAGCAGCTCTTGACGCGCACGCCTCGACAACTCCAGACGAGCACGCCTCAATAACCACTGATACGCATGCTTCAGCAATATTGGGAGCAGTTGCCACGGCAGCATAGGCCTCGGCAATACCCTGGTACGCGGATTTAGTTAATTTCCTTCTTTGTGGTATTTTACCTTATGGCCTTACTCACCAAGGGAAGAAGCGATTCCGCCATGATGCTAAGCATTACTTTTGGGACGAGCCTCTTTTGTTTAAACAATATGCAGATCAGGTTATACGTCGATGTGTCCCTGAAGAGGATCAACAGAATGTACTCTGACAATGCCATTCTTCACCCTATGGAGGACATTTTGGAGGAACTCGTACCACGGCCAAAGTTTTTCAATCCGGTTTGTATTGGCCAACACTGTACAAAGATGCCCAAGAGTTTCACAAGCAATCTGATCGTTGCCAGAGGACGGGCAATATCACCCACAAACCAATGGGCAAGCAGAAATTTCCAACCGGGAATTGAAGGGTATACTCGAGAAAGTTGTAAATCCCTCTAGGAAGGATTGGTCAGCAAGACTAGATGACGCACTTTGGGCATATCACACTGTATTCAAAACACCTTAGGTATGTCCCCCTTCCGACTTGTCTATGGCAAAATATGCCATCTACCGGTGGAAATCGAACACAAGGCATATTGGGCAATCAAGACCGTGAATATGGATTGGGAAAGTGCCGGGCAAAAGCGTTTGTTGGACCTCAACGAGATAGAAGAATTCCGTGCACTCGCCTATAACAACGCACGAATCTACAAGGAGAAAACAAAGCAATGGCATGACAATAAACTATTGCCGCGACAATTCATGCCAGGGAAACTAGTTCTCTTATTCAATTCTCGACTAAAACTTTTCTCAGGAAAGCTAAAATCAAGATGGTCGGGACCATTCGAAGTTGTCAAACCATTCTCCCATGGTACCGTGATAATCAAGTCCATTACCGACGAACATGAATTCAAAGTTAACGGACAGAGATTGAAGCACTACAACGGTGCCCATGTAGAACGAAACAAAGAAGTTGACTCCTTAGGAGATGCATGAGCATGCTCTCCTTTCGATATTTTCTTTTTATTTTTCTTTTTTTTTCGAACTATTTTTTTTCTTTCTATTATTTTCGGTTATTTTTTTTCTCTTTATTTATTTTTGGAATTTTTAGGAGAGATTTTATTTTTCTTCATTATCTTTAGTTTCCAGGTTTTCTTTTCCACAACAAGACTCACAACCACCATGCTAAGGAAATTTACTGCCGACTACTTGCCACAACAACCACAACAGAAACTGGCGATGCCCAGGCAACAACAATGGCCTACTGATGCCCATGCAAATGAACCTGCATCGGCAAACATGGATCAAATCAAAGCAATGCTATTCACGCGGTACCAGCATTCAACCACCGACTGAAAAATGAATCAAACAAACTGCACAAAAGAAACTTATCACTCGAGGTGACGACCTCTCTGACTAACTCATTTCATTTAGTTTCTTTTAAATTTTGTTTCACTCTTACATGCATTGAGGACAATGCTTCTCTCAAGTTTGGGGGGTGTTGGTTTCTAGTTAGTTTCATGTTTAGTTGCATTCATCTTTAGCAATCACATATAGGTTGCATATGTTACTTGCCATGCCTTTAATTGGATTTAATTGCTTAAGACTTGTTGAATATCCAATGATGAATTTTTGCCACTGCACTTAATTGAAAGAACCTTTAATTTTAGGATTGCATGAAAAGAACTTAGAATTTTACTATGATGCTGAATTTTTTACATGGTTGTGCCTTGTTGATTGAAAGAAACTTAGTGAACTTAGGTTGCTTAAAATTTGGGTAAATTTAAAATTAAAAATTAAAAGTTAAATTCTTGCTAGAGGTGCCCGAAACTGGCTCTAGTAGTAAATACACTTTCTTGCTAGAGGTGCCCAAAACTGGCTCTAGTAGTTAATGCATATTAAAGAATCGCTAGAGGTGCCCGAAATTGGCTCTAGTCGACTAAAATAAAATGAGAAATTGCTTACTTTGCTAGAGGTTCCCGAAATTGGCTCTAGTGAAAATAAAAATAAATGCCCCGATAATTAAATTGATAAAAGCCTATTGTTCACATAGAATCTTGAAAATCAACTTGTACACAACTATGTACACACATTGTCACGAGCATTATAGTTTGGTTCCGGGTAATTTTTATGCTATCCGAAAAATTAAAAGGTGATCATACTTTGTGCCACGGTTCCGAGGTTTGAATTCAAGTATGAAGCATGTCTTTGATGATTAAAGTCTTGGCAGGTAATTGTTAGTTTGCATTGCTTGAGGACAAGCAATAGTTCGAGTTTGGGGGTGTGATAAGTGTTCAAAAGTACTATTTTTATTACCCTTTTTACTCATAATATTGTTAACTTAAGCTCATATTAGTTGCATAATTAGTCATTCATGCATTAATTCATGTTTCTTTCCACCGTTGAGCTTGATTACATAACTTGGTGATTTTTGTGGAAAAAAATGCTGCTTTGGTGTGATTTTGTGTGTGTGCAGAATCACTTGCCTAAACAAGGCTAGAACCAGTTGCCAGGGCAATGCATGAAGGAGATGCTGAGCTAGTTGCTAGGGCAATGCATGAAGGAGACGCCGAGCCAGTTGCCAGGGCAATTGTCGACAAAGAATAAGGTGATATGGTAGTCAAAATTGATGACTAGACAAGCCCAAGATGACGTGGAGCAAAGCTAAATCCCAAAGGAATTTGATTTCCATGAAGAGATTAAAGAAGAATTAAATTCCAAGAAGATAGGAGAAGTTCTAGTAGGAATATAATTATAATAAATAATTATATTCTTTAGAGATAATTTAATTCCAACTTAACTTCCTCCTCAAAGAAGGACTTTGACCTAGCCCTATAAATAAGAGCCCATATCGTCAACTTGAGAGGAGAGCAAGAGGAGGGAAAATTTCGACAACCCCATAGGGCAAGAAGAGAGAAATTTTGACAAGAGAGCAAGGGGGAGAGAGTTCGATTTCTTCTTCTTCTTCTTTGCTTCCATTAGATACATGGTTTGGGGATTATTCTTTGTATATCTTTTGAACCCAACCATGAACTAACTTGATTGGTTGGGGTTATTGTGTTTTGTTGTTGTGATAAACAATTGGATTTTGTTTAGGTAATAAGAGTTTGCACTTTCAAATCAAGGTTTACTCATTCTTGGCTTTTATTCTTGTTTGCGAGTGAATTGGGAGAGGATCTTGTAACTTCATCTATTTATCTAATATCGGGAGAGTTAGATTCAAGAAACGAATGAGTATGGTCTTTATTCAATCTATTGATGGTGAAGATTAATCCATCTTAGGAATAAGTTAAGGATTTCAATGGCTAAGGGGAGCACAATATTGGTTGTTGTTCACCCTTGATTCACGCAGGGATGTATTATCAAGGCATGCACAAGTAGCTAGAGTTTCGACTTAGGGATAAGAAGAAACCATTGAAGAACGCTCCGCCGAACCTTGAACTTGCTGCCCAGCTAGTCGCCCAGGCAACCATCGATTAGTTGCCAAGGCAACCCCGCTGTGCAAGTTGCCACGACAACTGAGTTGCCCTTGCACTCTTTTACCAAGACGATCCAATTGGCTATCGCACCTCAACTCACGATAACCTGGCATATTCTCTCTTTTTCTTTCATCTATTCTTTTAGTTTATTGCTTTTACTTTACTCATTAAAATCAACTCCTACTATTAATTTTGTTTTTACTTTTACAGTGCGATAACTAAAGCAAAGTGGCCCAAACCAATCCCTGTGGAGACGATACTCGATACTCTTATCACTTTATTACTTGCGACGTGTATACTTGTACATTTGCGTAGCACTTATCACACGCAACAGTTACTACCTCACATTTGTACATTAAATTCATGTACAAACTAACTATTTATTTATTTCTAACCTTTCTAGAAATTTTCCTTTAACTTTCCAACTTTGACTAATTTAGTCCTTCACTAAAATTTTTATTTCAAAATGGTCCATCACATTTCTTTTCTTGTCATTTTATTTGGTCCCTAATCATCAATTCATGCTATTTTGATCATAATTCATCAGTTCAAATGCTACAATAAATTTCCTATAATTTCCCCTAATTTCTCAAACAATTCGAATTAGTCACTAAAATTTCAACTTGGAAATTATTTAATCTAACCTCATAATCAAGCTTACAACATCATATTCTATTCAATTCCATCCTCAATTTAATTCCCTAACCATAATATGTAATTCTTAGGGTTAGGGTTCATAACCTTAGACATGGAATTAATCCAATTTCAAGCTTGATTCCATGTTTCTAACATCAATTCTACAGAATACAACTTCAATTCCATCATATACTATCAATTTCCATAATCATCTTCATCCATAATATGAACTAAACTTGATTTTTATCATGCAATATTACTATTAAAATGTAGAGAATCAAGTGTAGAATAATTTACCTTAATTAATTTTGCTTGAAACTAGCCTTGATTCTCCAAAATTTGGCTTGAAAATTTGAAACTTCTTTTTCCCCTTCTTTTCTTTGAGTTTCGAAAAGCCTTGGCTGAAGGTTAGATAATTTTTTTCTCATCTTTTTACTATTTAATCCACATGTTTCAATTAAATGAAATTTAAATTCATTTAATTAGTGAAATTACTATTTTGCCCTTTTAATCCAATGACCAAGATTCAATCTTATCAAAAATAAATGGCCATGATCAAATCCAAGTGTTATTCACCTTCTAAAATTTCCCTCAAAGTTTCAAAATATTTCAAAAATGCCATCCATGTCAAAAGACTAATTTGCCCTCCAACTAGTCTTTATTTACAACATGTCTTAAAAATTGCCACTCCATTAAAATTGAACCAATTTGGTTCCAATCTAACCGACCATCTCCCAAAATATCTTATATTTTTATTTATGATATTTATTCAATCCATATATTTGAATTTTACTTAATACGATTTCCAAATTTTCTTCATTTAAACTTTATTGCTTTATAGCCACTAATATGAGCTTCGTATGAAAAATCCGGGTAACACGAAAATGTCACTCTTGGGGGTGAACTATTCATTTACGGGGTTAACTTACATAACTTTTGGAAATTACACTTTGGTCTTTAAACTTTTCCAAAGTTTATACTTTAGCCCCAAAACTTTCAAAATTTACATTTTGGTCACTAGTCGAAAATTGAGATATTACAATTCCTCCCCCCTTTAAGAAAATTAGTCCCTGAATTTTCATTATGTACTTAGTTCAAAAAGGTACGAATACTACTTTTTCATTGATTCCTCCGTTTCCCAAGCAGCTTCTTCTACCACACACTAGTTTGCCCCATCAATGGATATACTACTCCCTCTAACTTTCCCTGTTCACCACAAGGAATCTTTCTCAACATAAGTTTGATATCATTCAACCAATTATCAGCAACCATTAAGTTTCTATCAGTATCATTCTGAAATTTTGGTGTTTTCATTTCTCTTAATTCCTTCGGAACTGATACTAATGCTTGCCAATTTATAATGATATCCAACACCCAAAGAAATAAGCCTTGATCTTGCACAGGCATATTTCTTTGTCCCTGAGCTCATAGTTCTACATTCTACTGAACCTGAGGTAGATTCTGATTCACCCCATTACTTTCCTCTTTGAGCAGGCATATCACGCTTGATTGCCTAACGAGATTCTCGTTGATCTGGGATCAGTTAATGTCAAAATCATATAATTTAAGTAAGGAGTAATATATCAAATAACAGGCATCATCACATTTCTATACAAATATCAGTAATTTTTTACATCATAGTGGCATGTATATAATTCTGACTCTCTACAGAAACTCAATTCATTCCCAGAATCGGCAAAACATGTAGCTCTAATACCAATAAATGTAACACCCTTACTAGTATTTAATACCTAATACTAATGAGAGTGTCACAAGAAGATTAAACTGTATTTTTATACTGATCAAATTGGTCAAGAATGACAAATTTTAAATTTTACCCTTTATCGCATAAAATCGATTTTCAATTTTTAAACCATCAAATTGATTTTGATTTCAGGTAGCAACTTGGCAGTTCATAACTACACTCTATAAGTAACATAACTGCCTAAAATAAAAATTCTTTCAACTATTCTAAAAAAATACATTTTCTAATATTTACCCGATTTTCATTACTAGAAAATCTATTAAACCATTACCAAGTTAACAAAACCATTCGCTATCCACCAACCACATATCTAGATATAATTCATTACAAACTTATCTAGAATAGATCAAAAGATCTACTTATAACCTATACATGCCAACTAGTAACGTCAAAACGCATCCAAGGATGTCATTACCGATACTGTTTATTATTCATTTTGATAGTGATGCCTGTTACTCCTTACTTCGATCCTTGTTCTTACCTACATGTGAAAATCATCACACTCTAAGTATATACTTAGTGAGACAATTTTAACAATTAATGCAATAAAACCTGATTTATAATCATGTCAAGATAATGATAACCGTGCATTGTGATCACTATATACATGTATTCTTATTCCTTTATGTTAGTCATGTATTAACATAATATAACCGGATATAAAATCCTACCGACATGCTTTCCATTTACCCTGAGAGTTCATATACTCTCTAAATTATTTACTATTTATATAATAAATTATTGTCCAAAGTAGTCTTGAGGACTTTGAGCACACGAGAATAAACTGCACCAAAGTTCTAATAAATATAAGGTTGTCCTCATCTGCACATAAGGTCGTGCTATACATACTGCACATTAGGTTGTGCTGACCACACTGCACATTAGGTTGTCCTCATATGCACATAAGGTCGTGCTAAACATACTGCACATTAGGTTGTGCTGACCACACTGCACATTAGGTTGTGCTAACCATACTGCACTAAGTGTCTTTTATGTACACTATAATGCCCGCACAAAATGCTAAACCAATATATTCTATAGCATTCCAACTATACCCTACCCATCAATAACTTATTTGGGCATATATTTCATATTCATTGCATCCATGGCAATGCATATCAACACAATTTAAACTTGGGCAGTTCATAACCGAGCTATCATATATAAGTATACCATAATCATATAACTAGTGATCAATGCATTTATTTTTCTACCTTTGACACATTTAAAACATGTCAACATGAACAAGGTAAACTCATCAAAAATCTCTCTACTAGAGTATAAGATAACCATGTAAGCATTGCACTCACATGCTCCATTTATTAGTATGCCTCACTAAATTCTACTCGATCATTTCCTTCGTAGTGCATGAATCTTCTTTTGACTCAAATTTTTACTCATTAATCATATGAATATAATTAAACATTTGTTAGATTCATTTCTAACATATTTCGATCAAAGTATTTAATCATTTAACATAAAATTTCTATAACTTTCTTTCCTTTCTTATACTGTCCAAAAATTCATTTTGGTTCTTCATGACCATTTTGCACTTTAAACAATTATTCAAGCTCAATTTAGAGCAATTTCTATTACTATTAACTCATTTTGGACTAATATCCATTTAATCCTTAAACTTTATAAAAGTGACATTTTGGTTACTACCTCACATTTATACTTTAAATTCATGTACAAACTAACTATTTATTTCTAACCTTTCTAGAAATTTTCTTTTGACTTTCCAACTTTGACTAATTTAGTCCTTCACAAAAAAATTATTTCAAAATGGTCCATCACATTTCTTTTCTTGTCATTTTAATCCCTTTAACTTCCTATCAAGCTTGAAACATCATTTCTATCAAATAATCATCAATTCAAATTCAATCCTTTATTTTTCTCAAATCGCCGATTGGATCTCTCTACTTCCAAAATTTTTCATTTTTGTCCCTAATCATCAATTCATGCTATTTTGATCATAATTCATCAGTTCAAATGCTACAATAAATTTTTAATAATTTCCCCTAATTTCTCAAAAAATTTGAATTAGTCACTAAAACTTCAACTTGGGAAATTATTTAATCTAACCTCATAATCAAGCTTACAACATTATATTCTACTCAATTCCATCCTTAATTTAATTCCCTAACCAAAATCCTCAATTTTTAGGGTTAGGGTTCATAACCTTAGACACAGAATTAATCCAATTTCAAGCTTGATTCCATGTTTCTAACATCAGTTCTACACAATACAACTTCAATTCCATCATATTCTATCAATTTCCATAATCATCTTCATCCATAATATGAACTAAACTTGATTTTTATCATGCAATATTACAATTAAAATGTAGAGAATCAAGTGTAGAATAATTTACCTTAATTAATTTTGCTTGAAATTAGCCTTGTTTCTCCAAAATTTGGCTTGAAAATTTGAAACTTCTTTTTCCCCTTCTTTTCTTTGAGTTTCGAACAGCCTTAGCTGAAGATGAGATATTTTTTTCTCATATTTTACTATTTAATCCACATGTTTCAATTAAATGAAATTTAAATTCATTTAATTAGTGAAATTACTATTTTGCCCTTTTAATCCAATGGCCAAGATTCAATCTTATCAAAAATCAATGGCCATGATCAAATCCAAGTGTTATTCACCTTCTAAAATTTCCCTCAAAATTTCAAAATATTTCAAAAATGCCATCCATGTCAAAAGACTAATTTGCCCTCCAACTAGTCTTTATTTACAACATGTCTTAAAAATTGCCACTCCATTAAAATTGAACCAATTTGGTTCCAATCTAACTGGCCATCTCCCAAAATATCTTATATTTTTATTTATGACATTTACTTGATCGATATATTTGAAGTTTACTTATTACGATTTCCAAATTTTCTTCCTTTGAACTTTATCGCTTTATAGCCACTAATATGAGCTTCGTATGAAAAATTAGGGTAAAACAAAAATGTCAATCTTGGGGGTGAACTATTCATTTACAGGTTTAACTTACATAACTTTTGGAAATTGCACTTTGGTCCTTAAACTTTTCCAAAGTTTATACTTTAGCCCATAAACTTTCAAATTTTACATTTTGGTCACTGGTCAAAAATTGAGATATTACTAAAAGGATGTAAGTTTTGTGTTGACAGAGGGTAGACAACATTCTTTTGATAAGTCAAAGGAAGCTTTGATGCAAGCTCCGATCTTGATTCACCTTGTGTCGGGGAAAAAGTTTGTAGTGTATAGCGATGCATCATATGTTGGTTTGGGGTGTGTGTTGATGCAAGGGGGTAAAGCTGTGGCTTATGGATCTAGGCAATTGAAGGTGCACGAGTGCAACTGTCCTACGCATGATATAGAGCTTGCCGCGGTGGTGTTTGCGTTGAACATTTGGAGGCATTATCTTTATGTGAAAAGTGCATTGTGTACATAGATCACACTAGTTTGAAGTATCTGATGTCACAAAAGAAGTTGAATCTTAGACAACAAAGATGGTTGGAGTTGCTCAAGGATTACGATTTGATGATTGAGTATCATCCGGGTAAGGCTAATGTTGTAGCTGATGCCTTGAGTAGGAAGGTTGCAGTAGACTGAGGGGAATGTTTGCTCGGTTGAGTGTGACGCAAGAAGGCATTTTATTGGATGAGTTGTAAGTGAAGCCATCGGTGTTAAGTTGATCAAGGAGAAACAACCGTATGATGATTCGTTGGTACTGTATGTTAAGGATATTATGGACGGCAATCAGATGGGTTTTTGTTTTAATGATGAGGGTGTTTTGTGTTTCAAGAGTCGAGTGGTTGTGCCGAAGGATGAGGAGTTAAGACACACTATCTTGACTGAAGCACATTCAAGTCCTTTTGCTATGCATCCGAGAAGTACAAAGATGTATCAAGATTTAAAGAAGGAATATTTATGGGTTGGTTTCAAAAAGGATGTAGCTAATTTTGTTGCTCGTAGTTGGTATGTTAGCGTGTTAAGGCTGAGCATCAATTTTCTTCCGGGTTATTGTAATCGTTGAGGATTCCAGAATATAAATGGGAGAGAATTACCATGGATTTTGTAACCGGTTTACCTTTGACGCCATCAAAGAAGAATTTCGTATGGGTGATTGTGGATAGGTTTACGAAGTGTGCAAATTTTCTGGCTGTGCGTACGACGTATACTTTGGATAAGCTGAAGGAATTGTATGTTGCTAATATTGTGAGGTTGCATGGGATGCCTAAGTCTATGGTATCAGATAGGGATCCACAATTTACAACAAGGTTTTTGGAGTGTTTGCATAGGGCTTTGGGTACGGGTCGAATTTCAGTACTTTGTATTATCCTCAAACGGATGGTCAGTCTGAATGCGTTATCCAAGTGTAGGAAGATATGTTGCGGTGTTGCATCATTGATTTTCAAGGAACGTGGGAGAAGCAAGTACCGTTTGTGGAGTTTACCTATAACAATAGTTATTAGGCTAGTATTCAAATGGCTACGTATGAAGATTTGAATGGTAGGAGGTGTCACATGCCACTTTGTTGGAAGGAGGCAGGGGAGAAGTATATCTCTTTGCATGATGTGCTGAAGGACACTAATGAGAAGGTGAAGCATATTAGTGATCGGTTGAAGGTGACTTCGGATAGGCAAAAGTCATATACTAACTTAAGGCATCGGGAGATTGAGTTTGCGGTTGGAGACAGAGTGTTTTTTAAGGTTTTTCCTTGGAAGAAGGTAATGAGGTTTGGACGTAAGGGTAAGTTGAGTCCAAGGTTCATTGGGCCTTATGAGGTGTTAGAGCGTGCTGGTCTAGTTGCTTATAGGTTGAGGTTGCCTGCAGAGTTGGAAAAGATACATGATGTTTTCCATGTATCGATGCTTCAGATATAGATCGGACTTGTTTCTTAAGGTTTTGTCTTAGAAGAAGATAATGAGGTTTAGACATAAGGGAAAGTTGAGTCCAAGGTTCATTGGGCCTTATGAGGTGTTGGAGCGTGTTGGTCCAGTTGTTTATAGGTTGAGGTTGCTTGCGGAGTTGGAAAAGATACATGATGTTTTCCATGTATCGATGCTTTAGATATAGATCAGACCCATCGCATGTGATGCCTGTTGAGGAGATTGAGTTGAATCCATATTTGACATATGTTAAGAAGACGGTGAAAATTCTGGATTCCAGCAGCAAGGTTCTTCGTGGAAAGACCATTGAGTTGGTGAAGGTGTTATGGCGACATCGTGGTGTAGAGGAAGCCACATGGGAAAGTAAAGAGGACATGAAGAAGTAGTTTCCTTACCTTTTTCCATCAGGTAAATTTTGAGGAAAAAATTTCTTAAGTGGGGGAGAGTTGTAACGCCCCGAATTTGGGCCTAGATGTTAGCTAGATCAATTAGACGGTTCGGGAGAACCGGATTAGGCGATTCAAGCTAGTTTCAAGAATTATTTCTTAATAAATGGTTTTTGGTTAAAATAAAATATGGAAAAATGTTAGAAAATGTTTAATTAATATTATAAGGGTTTTGGAAAACTCAATTTGAAGAAATAAAATCGGATTTTGGGATATTTTGGTCTGGTAACTAAAATGTAAAGTTTCAAAATATTTTGGTGACTAAATCGTAAAAGGGTCAAAAAGTAGAATCTTTAAGGAAGTAATTTACCAAAGTTTTTAATAAGATTTTCCATTAATTTAGGATATTTTTAAATGTTTTTTAAAAGGTTGTTATAAAAAATAAAAGAGAATTGATTAAAAATATTTATAATAACCAATTTTATTTTCTTACGTAACTACTTTTGCTCTCAACTTTTCTCTCAACTTTCTCAGCAACCAAACTATCCATTTTACTCCAAAATTCTCAGGAAACATTCCTTTTAGATTTCCTAATTGATTCCTTTGATTTCTACACCAAATTCTATTTGTTTTCTTGGAGATTTCACTCAAATCTTGACAATTAAGGGAGAAATCAAAATTAGAGGTGATTTTCGTTTCTCTCCTCTAATTAAATGTTTTTTATTGAAACTCCCAAGTTCTTGATCCTTTACAGCTGATTTTTGTCATGTGTTTGTGATTAAATCATGATTTTAAGGTTTTAATTGAGTTTTGATAAGAATTTTGATGAATCTTGATATGGATCTGGTTTTGTGTTGATTCTAATTGATTTATATCATTTATAAGATATGTTTTAATGTTATGAGAAGAGATTAATCAAAGGAATCCTGAAACTAAGTGAATTGTTATTTTTCTAGGTTGTAAATATTTAGATTTTGAGGTGATCTTAGTGTTGAAAGGTTTCTGGAGATATAAAGTTGATATATTGTTGTTTTTGGATGTTATTTGATGATGTTAAGATGTTAAAATACTTAGGTTTTGACTGGGATTTGTTTAGGTTGAGTTTGGTGATGTTTTCGGATGTTTTAAGGAAACGTTTGATGGTTTTTAGTGAGGCAAAGTTGAGTAGATGTGTTGCTGTGTTTAAAGATGCATAGAAATGCATTAATCCTTTGTTTTTGTGTGGGTAAAATAGGGCAGACGGATCCTTCATCCTTAAGAGAGGTTCTGGAGGCTTCAAAAGCTTGTTTTTGCATTGACTAGTGGAGCGTAGTATTGTCAGTGAGTGGAAATATGGTTTACTGCTTTTAAAAGGTTTAAAGATGATTTTTGGGAGTTTAGATTAAGTTTGAAACACTTGTCTAAGATCGAAAGTAAGTATTGGTTGATCTCACTCTCGTTTTTGGTTTTGCAAAATAAAATCTCATGCATATGTTTATGGTTTTGATCACTTACTATTATATGGATATTTTAGAAATGAAAGATGTTGCAAATAATCATATGTGATGATTATTGAGTGTGAAAAATGTTTATGAAAAGAGTTTTGAGAATACTAGAATACATGGTTTAACATATTGGAAATTGGTTTGATGCATATGTAAAACAGTGAGGTAATGTGGCTTTATAGAGTATATTGACAAGTGGCTGAGATTAAAAGCTATCAGATATAGTTGGCTAGCCATAGGGTTTAAAGTGCACTATAATAAGTCACCTCATGTGTGTCAAGGGGTCAAGAGTGTGCCAATTCTCATGCTGGTGAATTTATACATCATAACCATTGAGGGGTAGTAGTACCATGCTCCGGTTTGAGGATGCATGTGAAGTGGTCGAAGGAACCACTTGAGAAATCCGTGTATCCGATGTGTTTTTATAAATAGATTGAAATGGTTTTTGGGTCACTTGAATGAAAATATAGGATAAAATGTATCATGACAAATGGATTATATTTTGTATAATACTCTTTATACATGAGATGCTCTTTAAGCTTGCTATTTTGAGGTTTTAGCATGAGAAAGCTTAAATTGAGGTTTATGCTAGAAATCCATGATACATGTTTTTCAATCTTTTAAAAGTGCATATTTATAAATTCTATAGAAGCATGAGATGTTTTGGCATGACTTTAATACTTATTCGGAAACAAAATGGTTTTTAATGCATTGATGAGTGTTTTTGAGATTCCCTCACTAAGCTTGTAAGCTTACACTCTCTTTTCTCATCAATGCAGAGAAGTAAGCATTTTTGGACAGTGATCAAGCAAGAGGCAATCCAAGGAATGAGCAATGTCAAGTATGGTTTTATAAAAACAATATAGTACTAAGAGGCAACGTGACCAAGCTATAATTGGGGGGATGGTTTTGGTTATTCCCTGGTTTGGAAAAGTTTCATTTGATGTTTTGGACTTGTATGAGGTTTTAAGTCTTGCTTTGAGAGGTTGGGATGTGATAGCATGCTTGGGTAGAGATCATGCCTATAAGACATTTGCTTGGTTTTGCTTGATGTGAATGGTTCTCTACCATGCTTATATGATTGTGGAAATGTTGATTGGAATGTTTTATGATGTTTGTGAGATGTTTGAGGTATGTTAATTTGAGCCAAAGTGTCGTATGTTCGACCAAGAGGTCATTACAGGCCAGTCTGTATCGGTTCGGGTCTTTAGGGATCGGTACGCGGGGTTTGTCATGGGTTAAATCTATGCAAAAATTGCACATGCATATTGGTATTCCTTGTAGCCGTATTGGTTCACATAGCTGAAAATTACTATTGGTGTCGGTACACGGGCAACCATATCGGTACACCCTTTAGCCAATAGAATCCCCTATTTTTGATATCGAAGAACTGTATCAGTACGCTTGAGGACCGTACCGATACCCTTTATAAATTAAACTCGTATCGATACAGGGTGTAGGTGTACCGGTATGCAGTTAGTTAATTTTGGTAAAATGTTTTCTGAAGTTTGAATCTTTACAGTTTAGTCCCTGATTCTTGATCATGCAATTAAATGAGATTGGATGATTATTTTAAGTTAAAATTTAACCAAAATGCATGAAATCTGGTTAATTGAGGTCTGGTAGCTCTGAAATTAAGTAAGAACTTCCAGTTTTCTAGTATTGCAATTTGGTCCCTGAAGTGTAATCTTGTCAAGTTAGATGTCAATTCGATGCCCAATTCAATTGTAAATTTCTCCGCTTCTAGCATGATCACCTTAGGACTTAATTATGCATTTAAATAAGATAAAATAAAAAGGACCATTTTCTACGTAATTTGTTCAGGTTTGTCTCGGCAAACCCAATGTAGCCGGCTCGGTTCAGTCTAACGTCTAGGCTGGGTCAAGGGGGTTACACTGAAGGCCAAGGTATGACCCTCACAATCTGGTGAAAGGCATGGTGCAAATGAGAGAAATAATTAGCCCCTTGACCCCTATCGTCCTCTGACATCTCTTTTGGGTCGGGATCGTAATCCTCATCATAATTATCTCCTCGAGAGCCACAACTCTCATCTCGATCTCGTGCCCTTCTCGACATGGTTACTTTCTGCACAAGCAAACAAATAAGGTTACACCATCAAATATTCAGCTTAAACAAGTAGTTCTTTGACTTATGCGCAACGTGAGATATGAAGGGGCTCTACGGGTTTAACCTTATTTTAACTTAAACAAGAAAATTCTACGCGGTTTAACCCATAGATGATAGAGCTCGTGAAAGTCTTGTGGCGACACCGAGGTGTTGAGGAAGCTACTTCGGAAAGCAAGGCAGATATGAAGGAGCAATTTCTACATCTGTTTCCTCTAGGTAATTTTGAGGATGAAATTTCTTAAGTGGGGGAGAGTTGTAACACCCTGTTTTGGGGCCTAGCAAATTTGAGGTTTATTAGACGGTCCTGTGGATCAGGTTAGAGACTTGAGTCGAATTCGGGACCATATATTTTTCGGTAAGATAAAAATATGGAAAAATAGTTAAAAAACATCTTTTAATATATATTGATTTTTGGTGGAATCAATTTTAGGAAAATGAATTTGGAAATATGACATTTTGGGTTAGTGACCAAAATGTGATTTTTGAAAACTGTTTTAAAGGACTAAAGTCAAAAGGGTCAAATCCTTAGAATCCTTAAGGAGCTAATCTACCAAGTGTTTTCTGGTGGTTTCTTTCTTAAATTAATCTGTAATATCCCGATTAATAGCTTAGAAGTTTTGTTCTTCAAGACAAATTATGATTCTAGTGACATCTTTATAATAATAATAATAATAATAAGTTTGGGACCGAATTACAACAAAAAGAAATTTCATATGCCTTTATAGAAAAGGATCAAATTATGAAGTTTGTATTAAATTGTAGCTAATTTCGAAAGGACCATATTAAGAGTTTTGTGTGATTAAGGAATTGCATGTAATTTTCCAAGGAATTTAGGACTTAAACATGTGTCTATTGAAGAGAATGACAAGTGTGGGGAAAGGGGGTATCTCACGGCATTTGTAATGAAAATAACAATGAAACCTTCATCATCTTCCTCCCTTTTCTTTCCATTTTGCCGAACTAGAGAGAGGAAGTGAGAGAAGACAAAATTTTTGGATTATCATGCCTCAATTGTTGAATTTGTTCGAATAGATTCTTGCTAACAAGGTAATCTTGTTCTTTTCCTTGCCATTCAAGTGAAAAATCGGTTATTAGTGTTGGATATGTATGTATATAGTATGAGAATGTTTAGAGAAATAGAGAATTACATGGAAACTATATGAATTTAGTGGATTTTATAGTTTTATAGCTATATGTCTTAAAGGAAACGTGAAAAAATGCTTTAGGGAACATTCCAATGATGTTGTTGTAATGTTTATATAGTATGGTTAAGGCTGAATCTCAATTTTGTTGTGCATATAAATATAATGGTCCATTGATGTTTGTAGAGTTGTAATTAGAATCAAATTTGATGTACATTCCTTGATAGAAAGATTAGAGGGCTGATTTGATTGTATATAAGATTATGGGGGACTGTTTTGAATGTGTACACATGCTAAGGGCTGTTTTAAGTTGATATGAAAGTATATGGGGTCGTCTTGCATAAATGAAAATGTTAAAAAGGCTGTTTTACATGATTATGTGTGTATATAAAAATTTGGAACTATTAGGGAGATGTATAAACATTATTGGACTGTTGTGGTTAAGCATGTGAATTTTGGGGTTGTTTTACATGTATAAAAATAATGGTGGACTACTTATAAAAATAGAACAAGTTAGGGTCTGTTTATGAAGGTATAAAAGTATATAAAAGAAAATTTACGGGTTGTTCTATGTGTTTAAATGAGGCAGTTTTGTTATATTCAAAGAATAAGTACATGTTTAAGCAATTTAAAAATATGTGTGTATTTGTGATTGAATAATTAAGCTAAATGAATGTTCAATAAGTTCTAATACATGGATGCACATGTTGTTGTATCTAGACACAAGGTTATGAAGGTGGAAAGGCAAATGTAAATCACTTAAGGGATAAGGAAATGTTTTACGGGAACAAAGTTAGCTCAGAGTGAACTGTAAGTGTAGTTTAAAGTCTTGGGATAGGCCTGAAGCCTTCCTGAGCATTTCTTGTTGTTAATACATTATTTTATGAATATTTGAGTTCCAAGTGCAAACATAAGCTGGAAAACGAGGTAAGTACTCCTTTGAAAAGAACAATGTGACATGAGTCTGCTGGTTATTAAATTAATTATGCTAGAAGTTCTATATGTGTCCATGTGTATGTTGGATATATATATAATCAAGGTTTGATAATATATGAACTTGATGTTGTGTTTCTCTTTGAAACAATTAAACCATGCTATTTTGAATACATTGATAAGGAGTTAAGCTAATATCCAACTTGATGCGATAAGATATAAGATTAAGCCTTCTTGTGAATGCTTGAATTTGAAGTTATGATTACTTATGAAACTAATAATAATAAGTTATGTTCACTTGATACTTTAAGTTTGAGTAAACTTGAGATATGCTATGAAATAAGCCTTGGTGGCATGTTAGCAAGAATTTGGAGCAATGCTCATCTATAATGAGAAGTTCACATGAGGTGAATATATACCCAAATTGAAAAAGGGTAATGAGCTTTGATACGATATTATGATAAGGAGCTATGCTCACTCGGTTTCTAATAAAAGATGATAAATGTGAAAGCCTTGGTCTCGAGTCAGTCTTAGGTATAGTTGGCATGACATAGAGTCTATAGAGCTCATGTTTAGGGTGGACTACGGTCCTTATTTGGCGATAGTAGGAGGGAAGTGTTGTGGTCAATTGGCAACAGTAGAAGGGATTGACCGGTACTGCGAGTACCATTATGTTTGGCGATAGTTGGTTGGGGATTCGTGTACCTAGGCTGTAATTCGATTCTCAAGGCTATGTTAAAAGTGAAATAATGGAATTCGTAATCCTAATAAATAAACTATCTGACCACTTATGAGACAAATATCACATGATCTTGATATGATAAGGTTGATATCTTGTATTCCTAGTATAATTAAAGAATTAATTGATTACATTTATATATATATATATACTTGAGTACAAGGCTATGTTAAAGTTAATATCAATGAAATGTACAAACCCAACTAATAATCTCTTATGATAACTTATGAAATAAGTAATTCATGTCTTGACATGTTACGTTTGTTAATGTACTCGATAAGTAATTCATACTTATAATATGTTATGCTTAATAAATTGGGTGATAAGCATTCCCACTATTGAGATTCTATGTTTGATAATGTTTGTGACACATATTTATAAGTCGTTGACTTGTTAAGATCAATAATGCTTAATAATAAATAACTTAAGTACATGACTTGATAAGCTGATAACTTATTTGACAAATAAATAAATCATGCCTAAGTTGTACTATAAGCAAGATATGTCTGATGTTTCCTAAGACAAATAATTTAGAATTGGAAAAACTTATGTGGAAAGAAACCATATATAAGTGATACTATATTTCGGTGAAATTGTGAATTCATGTGAAAGGAAACCATATATATAATAAGTTATTGACGTTTAATCAAAGTTATGTATAAGAGAATTATGGAATATTGTCATGACTTGTAATCTCATGGTTAAGACTAGGGAATTCATGGTGTCGTGAAAGTCTACGTTTGAATAAGGTTACACCACAAGACACCTATACGACACTCTCTATACAACCCATGGCTTCCTAGAACCGGCTAAACCTTGGCTCTGATACTACTACTGTAACATCCTCAACCTAGATGTCACAAATTGGGCCTTAAGCCCAACTCAAAACCATAAGAGTTTGTAACTAGATTTAGCCCAAAACATAGTCATTCATAAAAATCCGTTACGTTTGAATGTTTCAGAATAGATAAACCGATTTAAAATGCTATATGGGAGCTCTATTTAAAAATACATAGTTAAAGCATTTGACTCACAAGTTAAAATACCAAACTAAGAGTTACAATACAACACATAGGGTCCTACAAATACTTAGTACAATTAATCTAAATATTACACTAGGATAACAAGTCGACGCTGAGATCCTACTTCGATGGTGTTTCAACGATGCACGGCAACCTACTAACCTGTGAACAAAAACAACAATTCCGAACGCTGAGCTAACAAATCTCAATGGATACACTTCCACTCAACCATGCTTTATGCAAACCATAAATATGAGCAAGTAGCTAAAGAATGACATCATGGCATAAAATGACAACATTGGCGTTACCCCGAGTCGCTTAAGCACATAGTAAAACGATAAAAGATATTAACCACAGACATAGTACATGGTACACCATACTAACAAACCTGAAGTGAGGCCCGGTGCCACACAGCTTCAGGAACGTACACTCTTGGGTGAGGCCCGGTGCCATACAACTTCGGGAACATACACCCATGCTCGAAATCACTCATCGAGCATCTTCAAATAAGACTCGGTGCCATACAGCTTCGGGAATATACATTTAGAAATTAATAACCCAGGTGTTGGAACACTCTCATACTCTCACTGGGTATTCGAATCCCATCAATCAAAGTAACCCAATCACACAAGTGCCCTTACCTGGCACGTAACCATAGACAATCCACCAAGGATCCCTATGGTTGCTATTACAAACAAGTCACCCAACATTTACCAAGTCATTACTCATTATGCTCATATATGAGGTTAATTTCTCCGTTTATCAGTTTTACTATTTATTTTACCACATTAGAGGCCCATTAGGCCCTAGTCCTCGAATTATAGGCCCCTTAAACTCAAAATAAAATTTTTGAGCAGATTGCCCAGGAAGTATCGACACCCACTTAAGAGTATCGATACGCTTTAGTGGGTACCGGTACCCACTTACCCGTCTTACCTTTAGAAGTGGTTTAACTCAAAACCCCGTATCGACATACGGACTGATACGCTCCTAAGCATATCGATACTTATTTGGATACTGGAATTTGATGAAATAGGGGGTACCGATACCCCCTTACGCGTACTGATACACCTTTCCAATTTGGCTTGCTTTCGGCCAATTTAACTATGGGTACCGATACGCGTTAAACAAGTATCGGTACTTGAACCAAGAACTTACTTTATGGAGTTCGAAAATCATCATCATCCCTCAAGCCCTCAAAACCTAAAGGCAAGACCCCAAATCGAACCTACAATTTATAGGAGGTAGTTTAAGTGGTTTATACCATTTTAAGCCATATTAACATCCAATTTAAATTTAGCCATTAATGAAGACTCAATCATTTTGAACAACCAATCTACCAATCCAGCAACAAGGCAATCACATTAATGATTTCTAGAAATATAGGGGAGTTTGTAACCCTTTTAGCCCGGCCTAGCCGAAACCGAAATAAAAGGGATCATATTAGGTTTGCCGAAGCAAACCTGAGCTAATAACCTAAACCGGACCATCTTTTCCTTTTTATCTTGTCTAAATGAATCAAATTAGTTCCTATGATAGACATGCTTCAGCGGGAACATTACATTGAAATCAGATTTCAAAATAGGGTTCAATTGCTCAAAAATGCACACTAAGGACTAAAATGTAAAATCCAAAAATATAGGGACTTGATTAAAATTAAGTTTACCAGTCCTTCCTTAGTATAACTTCATGCTCGCATGTTAAATTTTAGATCAAAACAATCATTAAAACTCATTCAATTACATACATAACATTTAGGGACCAAATTGCACATTTTCCAAACTTCAACAAGCTAACATACTCAAACAACAGGGCATACCGACACGGGCTAGCCCATACCTATACAACGTAATGACTTAATGACTTTACGTACCGATACACAATCTACCATATCGATACGGTATATTGACCCACCCGTACTGATACGGTCTAGACCCCGTACCGATCCCCCTTGTGATTTCTCAAAAACTCAGAATTCAGTAACCAAAACGTGTATCGATACGGTACCCCACGTATCAATAAAGCTCTTTAAAAATGAATGAGGTGTATCAGTACTCAAACTCGTGTACCGACACCAGTATAAAAATTCCTCAAGGCATACCGATACGGTGGCTAGGCATACCGATACCCTCTCTTAAATTTCTATGGATTGAGCCTTCCCGGACCCCACATACCAATCCTTGGGTACCTATATGGTAAGCAATGGCCTGTAATAACCTCTAGGTCCAACATATGACACTTTGACTCAATCTAAACTCATTCAACACATTACCAAACTTCATACATCATCAAGAGCATGCTTATCACCAACACATCAACGTGTTAAGCAAGTCTAGCAAGCCTAACATTAGCATCCACATCATCTAGGGGTATGCTTCCTACTCAACATTCAAAACACAATACCAAATGCATATCAAGCACTTTAGGCATATTAAAAAACCAAACCAACATTTAAAACATGCACAAATAGGGAGTTTAGCAAACAACCCTCCCAAACAACAAATAACCACATTGCCTTTATTACTACAAGTCTAATTTGTAATCATACTTTCGCAAAAACAAGTCTTTGGATTTCCCTTCACTTGCTTGCTGCCTACAACCTTTAATTCTCTGCATTGATGGAAAAAGAGAGCGTAAGCACACTAGGCTTAGTGATGAGTGCTCTAAAACAAAACACCATCAATGCATTTAAAACCATTTTACAATCCTTTTGAAAAACCGTCTTTCAATCATTATTTCAAAATTATGCCTTAACAAATTGTGCACTTATCATATCCAAATTATGCATATTAAACCATATGCAACATGTATCATGGATCAACAACAAAATCCCATTTGCTACTCTCAATTTAAGTTTTATCAACAGCAAAATCCCACTTGCTACTCTCAATTTAAGCTTTCCCATGCATTCTACCAATGCAAAGCCTAGAGAGTAAAACATGTTTAAACCAACATTAAACCACATAGTCCATCCCCATGATACATCATCAATTATATTGGCTTACAAGTGATCATTAATCAAGCTCCACTTTACAAAGTATAACATCAGATACACGGATTCAACAAGTGTTCTTCCAACACTTAACATACAATCTACAGGTATCTTAAGGTTCACACATGAGAGTTTTTGGTACCCATAAACCCCTTCATCGTTGTGACACCCGTGGTGGAGTCTTTGGTACACATAGACCCCTCGACACCACTCATCGAATAGATGTATAACCTACTAACGGAGTCTTTGGTACAAAGATCAAAACCCCTCAACCGTTAGGGTACTTGGATGGAGTTTGCGGTACTCTAGATCAAAACCCCTCAACATCGAAGGCAACTTTTTATAGTGCACTATCAATCCTATGGCTGGCCAATTATATCCGATAATATTTCCAAAACCTTTTCATACCACCACTTGCCAATATAATTCATTTCATTAGCATTATCTCATTATTTTCATATGAGTCATCACAATCATTTAACCAATGCAATCAACCTTGCATTAACCAATATTCAAAAACATTAACAACACATACATTACCTCACAATGCATCATCATCATTATATAATCAATTTCTAGCATTAAACCATGCTCAAAACATGCATATACAGTGAGTAATCAATTCATTAAAACAAATGCATAAAAACTAATTGCCAAACCGAGTTCGAGAGAGAGAATTCATCCTTTACTTACTTCTGAGATTAGACTACCATTTCAAGCTCGATCTAATCCCCCAAACACAATTTTTAAACCTTTGAAAAGTTGTAAAACATGTTCTCACTCACCAACACGCAAAGCCTCGCTTGCTGATACGGTAAACATGCCTCTAAAGCTTCTGAAACGTCTGTTCAAGCTTGAGGACCAACCTCCCCTATTTTAACCATCACAAAATAGAGGTTTTAATGCATCATAATGCATTCACAACCCAGCAACATCAAATTGCAACAATCCTCATCAATTTCTCAAACAATTACCCTTCCATACTAACCGAAAATATCACCAAACAACTCACAAACTTTACCCAGCCACAACCTATGGATTCCATCCATCAATTAACATCCAAAATCACATTAACATCATCCTTATACCTTTAGCATTCATTAAACACCCATAACTCCTCAAAAACTCATAACTAACAACCTAGAAAATTAGAGAATCATATAGTTTTGGAATTCCAACGTCAAAACCCACTTATTAACATTACAAAACATCAAAATCATGTTCCAATACAATTAAGAACATAGTAAATTAGATCCAATTCTAAATCTCATCAATTTTCACAATTAAACCTTAATTAAACCAATTAATTCCATTATAACCATAAAAACTCATTAGAAAACACATGTAAAGGACCAATAACTTGGGAATTTCAGTAAAGAACCTTGTATTAGAGGAGAATGACAAACCTCGCCTCTAATTGATGACTTTCCCCTTAATTGAATGGATTTACATATGAAAACAAAAAGAAAATAATAAGAGTTTGATAGGAAATCATTATAAACTCACTTGAAATCAAAAGATTAGTTAAAATAAGATATTACCTAAAGATATTGAAGAAGGAAAAAGTGTTTGGCTGGAGAGAATTGAAGAGAAAATCTTTTGAAGAAAATTTAGTTATGTCAAATTTGTTTTAAGCTTTTTAATTCTCCAATTAATTCTCCAAGCCTATTTATAGCATTTTAAAATCATTTTAAATAGCCAATTTAAGGGAGAAAGTCTGATATTAGACTTTGGGTAAAAAGCTCCTTAAAGATTCAAAGTTTTGACCCCTTACATTTTTGTCAATAGAAAAGCAGATTTTACAATCTTCACATTTTGGTCACTACCACAAAATCTCTTACTTCTAAAACTTATTTTCCAAAATTCATTTCACCATATATCTTTATATATTAAATAAATATTTTAAGACATTTTCCCATATTATTAACTCCTTTAAAATGTATGTTATGAATTAATCTCAAAACTAACTCGAATCCTCTAATCCAGTTCCTCGAATCGTCTATCTGACCTAATTAACATCTAGGCCCAAAACTGGGGCGTTACAACTCTCCCCCTTAAGAAATTTCATCCCTGAAATTTAACCATAAGAAAAAATGAGGAAACTACTCCATTATTCCCGACTTATTCTCCCATGTGGCCTCCTCAACACCACAACATCACCACCATGCCTTGATAAGCTTACCCAACCCTTCACTTGGTATAGGAATCCAATACTTTATAAGTTATTCATCACTACATATATCCAACAAGACTCAACATTCCTTACAACTACAATAAGCAATGGATCTGACCATCATCTCCGTAACACCGATACATAAAACACATCATGAATTCCTTCAACTTGGAAGATAACCTCATCCGATAAGCCATTGATCTTTTACATCCCTGTAACCTCCTTGACTCAGTCTAGACGTAAGGCTGAACCGAGGGAGCTACATTAGGGTTTGCCAAGACAAACCCTGAAGATTTACAATTGAAACGGTCTATTTTTCTTTTATCTTATCTAAATGCATCTTTAGATCCTAAGGTGATCATACATGTTGTGGTTAAAGATACAACCCAATCGGGCATCAATTTGACATCTAATTGCTCGATTTTGCTTTATAGGGACTAAAATGTAATTTTAAAAATTTATAAAGACTTTTACCAAATTCAGGTTACCAATCCTCAATTAGTCATATTTCATGCCTTCATATTAAAACTCATCTTAAGACAACCATTCAAACTCATTTAATTGTACATTTACGAAATATAGACCAAAATACAAGGAATTCAAACTTCGGATAACATCTCAATAGAATTAACAGACAGCGTATTGGTACAGGTGTCCACCATATCGAAACGGTACTAAAAGACAAATGCGTACCAATACGGTCCTCAAGCGTATCAGTACGGTTTTGTATATTTTGAAAACTCAAATTCTAGTAGCCATTAACCGTATCGAAACGATAGCTTTCGTACTGACACCTTCAATATTTCCCAGCTATGTGTACCGATATGGTTACCAGGTGTGCAGAAGGTTAAAATAGGGGATGTTGGTCCTCAAGCTTTAACAGACGTTTTAGAAGTTTGGAGGCTTGTTTACCGTATCGGCAAGTGAGGCTTTGCGTGCCGGTGAGTGAGAACGTGTTTTACAACTTTTCAAAGGTTTAAAAATTGCGTTTGGGGGTTTAGATCGAGCTTGAAATGCTGGTCTAAGCTCAGAAGTAAGTAAATGATAAATTAACTCTCAAACTCGATTTAGCAATTGGTTTTATGCACTTGTTTCAATGGTTTAATTACTCACTGTATATGCATGATTTGAGCATGGTTTAATACTGGAAGTTGATTATATAATGATGATGATGCGTTAAAACCTCTATTTTGATGGTTAGAATAGGGGAGGTTGGTCCTCAAGCTTGAATAGACGTTTTGGATGCTTGTTTACCGTATCGACAAGCGAAGCTTTGCGTGTCGGTGAGTGAGAACATGTTTTAAAGCTTCTCAAAGGTTTAAAAATTGTGTTTGTGGTTTAGATTGAGCTTGAAACACTGGTCTAAGCTCGAAAGTAAGTAAAGGATCAATTCTCTCTTGAACTCAGTTTGGCAATTAGTTTTATGCACTTGTTTAAATGGTTTAATTACTCACTGTATATGCATAATTTGAGCATGGTTTAATGCTGGAAATTGATTACTTAATGAGGTCGATGCATTTGGAAGTAATGCATGTTTTGTTAATGTTTATGAACATTGGTTAATGCAAGGTTTGTTGCATTAGTTAAATGATTTTGTTGATGCATGTGAGAAGAATGAGTTTTTGGTAATAAAATGAATTATATTAGCAAGTGATGTTACGAAAAAGGTTTGAAAATGTTATCAGATATAGTTGGTCGGCCATAGGATTGATAGTGTACTATAAAAAGTCGCCTTGGATGTTGAGGGGTTAATGTGTAACAAATACTCTATCCAAGTACCCTAACGGTTGAGGGGTTTAATCGTATCGAAAACTCCCGTTAGTGGGTTATAATCTAGCCGATGAGTGGTGTCGAGAGGTTTATGTGTACCGAAGACTCCACCACAGGTGTCACAATGGTAGAAGGGTTTATGAGTACCAAAAACTCCCGTGTGTGAACTTTGAGATACCGGTAGATTGTATGTTAAATGTTGAGGGAACACTTATCGAATTCGTGTATCTGATGTTATGTTTTGTAAAGTGGAACTTGTTTGATGATCACTTGTAAGCCTATATAATTTTTAATGTATCATGATATGGATTGTGTTGTTTAATGTGGATTTAAACATGCTTTACTCTTTAAGCCTTGCATTAGTAGTATGCTTGGGAAAGCTTAAATTGAGGGTAGCAAATGGGAATTTGTTGTTGAATCCATGATATATGTTGATATGGTTTAACATGCTCTTTTGGAAATTTTAAGTGAATGGTTTAAGCAAGGCATGATGTTGCGACGTTGTTTTAAAAGTGTTTTGGAAAATGGTTTTCAAAAGGATTGATAAATGGTTTAACTTGCATGTGTCAAAAGTTGTTTTGGGAGGGCTTTTGGATAAACTCCCTGTTTGTGCAAGTTGTATTTGTTGGTGCTTGAGGTGTGGATGGTTTCATGTTTTGGATGTAACTAGGGAGCATGCCTATAGACTTTGTGGTTGATTGTGCTAAGTTTGCTAGGATTGCTTAATATGCTAGATTGACATTGTCAAGCATGCCTATGATGTTGTTTGATGATTAAATATGCATTAAGGTTGTTTTGAATGAGCCAAAGTGTCATATGCTGGACCTAAAGGTCATTACAGGCCTCTGCGTACCTGTACGAGTACCTCAAGATCGGTACGTAGAGACCTATTGAGGCTCAAAATGTTGAAATAAAGCAACGGTACCGATACGTTTAGCCACTGTATCGGTACACCTTGGGGAAAATTTGTGCTGGTGCTGGTATACGTGATTGAGTACCGATACGATCCCTTCTAATTTAACACACCGTACTGGTACGCGGGGTACCATATCGATACGCATTTTGGTCACTAGAATTTTGAGTTTTGAGAAATCATAAAGGGGATCAATATGGGTCAAAGTCGTATCGGTACGGGTTGGTCAATACACCGTATTGATACAGACACTCGTGTATTGGTACGAGAGGTCATTTTGTTCGTTAATCTGTATCGGTACGGGCTTGTATGTATTGGTACGATATGCTATTTTGTGTAATCGTGTATGTTGAAGTTTGGAAATCTTGGAAATTAGTCCATGATTGCTATGGATGGAAATTAATGAAAATGGATGTTTCATTTGAGTTAGAATTTTACATGTGAACAAGAAATTGGACTAATTACAAATTGGTAATATAAACTAAAACAAATACCTCGTAATTTGTAGAAATTATGTTTTGGTCCTTATTGTGATATGTTGAATAATTTAACCCCATTTTGCAATCTGTTTTAAGTGTGACATTTTTGTAGAAGCATGAACACTTAAGATGTTAATAATTTTCATCTAGACATGACAAAAAGAAAAAAATAGATCAGTTTAGATTATTAGCACGGGTTTGCTTTGGCAAACCTAATGTGATCTTTTTAGTTCAATTTTAGCTAGGCCGGGCTAAGAGGGCTACATTTGGTGGTATCAGAGACAGGTTTACAAAAATTAAGATGTTCTTGATGTTTGTTTAATGTTGTTTGCCTTGCATGGTGATTGTCTATACATACGGTGTTTGAATTATGCTATGTTGGGGTATTTTTGGGACACATTGCCTTATTACTACGGGACTGAAATGATTTTGGTTTAAAATAGAAGTCTTGGATCCTTGCTTGAAGCTGGCCTGATTGATTTTGTTTTGGTGTAATTATCATGCTATAAAGACATTTATATACGATGCCACCAAGGAAAGAATTATGATTTAGCAAAAACGCTATTGTTGGAGGGTAGGGAGTTAAGAGCAAGTACCACCTGCACCACCTGGTCTAGTGTATAGTGATGTGACGCCTTTGGTTCAGGCGGTGATGGGAGTGTTCCAAACCACGATGGCTGGAGTTAATGTACCTACACTGGCACCTGCTGCAGCTGCTAATCGCGGATTACCGTTACAGCGCATGCACAGTCTTGAAGGAGTTGAGTTCAGAGGGTTGGCACCTGAGGCATCTGAAGATTAGTTTTCCAGTACATACTGTATTTTGGATAAGATAAGGTGTAATGATGTGCATATGCTAAGATGTGTTGTGTCCCTGTTGTAGGTGATGCCTACAGTTGGTGGACCATTGTGATCACGGGCATAGAATCTGGTGATGTGACCTGGGAATTCTTCCAAGCTACATTCAGGAAGAAGTATTTGGGAGTTAGATACTGGGATGAAAGGAAACGTGAGTTTATGGCCTTGGTTTAGGGTAGTATGACGATATCTGAGTATAAGGTGCAGTTTATGAGGCTGATTCAATATGCACCTAAGTTGGTGCCAAATGAGAGGTATCGCTGTGAACGGTTTCGGTATGGCTTTGTGCATGATGCTAAGACATATATGTTAGGCACTGATTATACTGATTTTGACGTGTTGGTAACGCGGGCAAAGGATATTGAGCAGAGCTTAGGTTTATCTCATTAATCTGAAGGTTCAAACTCAGGGAAAAGAGCTACAGATTTTGGTTCTAGTGGTGGTCAGCCTAAGAGGCACAATGATAGGAGGTTTCGTCCAGATGCGAGACGTGGTAGAGATAGTACTGTGCGAGGATCATATAGACAAGGTGCTCAGGACCGATCAGTGCATAATGTTTGTTAGGTTTGTGGATCAAGGGATCATTTGAGGCGAGACTGCCAACGTTTGGCCAGAGAGGGGCAGGCTCTTGCTATTGTGGCTGCTAATTCTTGCTGGAGTTGTAGGTCGACATATCATATGAGACATGACTGTCCTTTGCTTGCTAGAGATAAGCAGGCACTTGCACCTGTTGTTCACAACCTAGGGGTCGTGGGTGCAGTCTAGGTACCTTCTAACGAGAAAAGAGGGACAGAGGACTGTAGTGCATACAGTGGCGGTTTAACCCGAGGAGGATGGACCGATAAGATCTATGCTCACCGCAAAGGGAGGAATGACACGAATGTGATAGCAGGTATATCTACCTTGCAGTCTATGTCATTATTATCTTTAATAGATTCTAGATCTGCGCATTCATATATTTTGACGAGCATGCACATTTGCTTGGTATATCGGTAAAAATGCTTGATGTGGGTATGCAAGTAACGAGTTCTTTTGGAGAGACAGTCATTACGAGGAAATTGTATCAAAAATGTCCTCTAATGGTTCAAGGTCATGTGTTTGCTGCTGATTCGATGGAGCTTTTGTTTCATGGATTCGACGTGATCTTGGGTAATGATTGGTTGTTCGAGCATCAGGCTGTGGTCTATTTTAAGACCAAACGGGTTTTGTTGAAACTTGCTGATGATTATGACATAGTAGTTGTGGGTGAGAATGTTAAGTTTTTATCCATTATGGTTTCGGCTTTGGAAGCACAAAAGTTGCTAGATTGTAGGTGTCAGGCATATTTAGACTATGTTATGAATCTGAATGTGGAAGAAGTGCGGACTAGAGATATTCGTACTGTTTGTGACTTTCTAGGTGTATTTTTGGAACAGTTACCTAGTTTACCACCAGACAGGGAGGTGTAATTTTGCATTAAGATATATGTTGATTCAGCTTCGGTGTCGATTACACTATATTACATAGCACCAAAAGAGTTAAAGATGCAACTCTAAGAGTTGTTGGACTGTGGTTTTATCTGGCCTAGTGTTTCGTTGTGGGGAGCACAGGTGTTGTTTGTGAAAAAGAAGGATGGCACTTTAAGCACCATGGTTTTATCCTTTGCCGTGAATTGATGACTTGTTCAATCAGTTTAGGGTGCTACGGTGTTTTCCAAGATTGATTTGAGATATGTATATTATCAGTTGAGGATTAAAGATAAAGATATGTTGAAGACCAGTTTTCGTATAAGGTACGGGCATTATGAGTTATTGGTGATACCGTTTGGGTTGACAAATGCGCCTGTAGCAATTATGGACATGATGAACCGGGATTTTGATGAATTCTTGATCAATTTGTAGTATTGTTCATTGATGATATTCTTGTGTACTCTCATACTGAGTAGGATCATGATTGACACTTGCGGATTATGTTGAAGACCTTGTTGGATAATCATCTTTATGCCAAGTTGAGCAAGTGTGAGTATTGGATTAAGGAAGTGGTTTGTCTCCGTCATGTGGTTTCTGCAGAAGACATTCGGGTGGATTCGAAAAAGGTAGAGGTAGTTGTGAGTTAGAAGCAACCAAAGTCAATGATAGAAGTCTGTCGTTTCTTGGGTTTGGCTAGTTATTATTGACGTTTTGTAGATGGGTTTTTGAGAGTTGCAGCTCCGTTGATCAAGTTGTTTGCTTTGGCAAACCTAATGTGATCTTTTTAGTTCAGTTTTAGCTAGGCCGGGCTAAGGGGGCTACATTTGGTGGTATCAGAGACAGGTTTACAAAAATTAGGATGTTCTTGATGTTTGTTTAATGTTGTTTGCCTTGCATGGTGATTGTCTATACATACGGTGTTTGAATTATGCTATGTTGGGGTATTTTTGGGACACATTGCCTTATTACTACGGAACTGAAATGATTTTGGTTTGAAATAGAAGTCTTGGATCCTTGCTTGAAGCTGGCCTGATTGATTTTGTTTTGGTGTAATTATCATGCTATAAAGACATTTATATACGATTCCACCAAGGAAAGAATTGTGATTTAGCAAAAACGCTATTTTCGGAGGGTAGAGAGTTAAGAGCAAGTACCACCTGCACCACCTGGTCTAGTGTATGGTGATGTGACGCCTTTGGTTCAGGCGTTGATGGGAGTGTTCCAAACCACGATGGCTAGAGTTAATGTACCTACACTAGCACCTGCTGCAGCTGCTAATCGAGGATTACCGTTAGAGCTTGCACAGTCTTGAAGGAGTTGAGTTTAGAGGGTTGGCACCTGAGGCATCTGAAGATTAGTTTTCCAGTACATACTGTATTTTGGATAAGATAAGGTGTAATGATGTGCGTAAGCTAAGATGTGCTGTGTCCTTGTTGTAGGTGATGCCTACAGTTGGTGGACCACTATGATCACGGGCATAGAATCTGGTGATGTGACCTGGGAATTCTTCCAAGCTACATTCAGGAAGAAGTGTTTGGGAGTTAGATACTTGGACGAAAGGAAACGAGAGTTTATGGCCTTGGTTCAGGGTTGTATGATGATATCTGAGTATAAGGTGCAGTTTATGAGGTTGATTCAGTATGCGCCTAAGTTGGTGCCAAATGAGAGGTATCGCTGTGAACAGTTTCGGTATGGCTTTGTGCATGATGTTAAGACATATATGTTAGGCACTGATTATACTGATTTTGACGTGTTGGTTACGCGGGCAAAGGATATTGAGCAGAGCTTAGGTTTATCTCATTAATCTGAAGGTTCAAACTCAGGGAAAAGAGCTACAGATTTTGGTTCTAGTGGTGGTCAGCCTAAGAGGCACAATGATAGGAGGTTTCGTCCAGATGCGAGACGTGGTAGAGATAGTACTGTGCGAGGATCCTATAGACAAGGTGCTCAGGTCCAATCAGTGCATAATGTTTGTTAGGTTTGTGGATCAAAGGATCATTTGAGGCGAGACTGCCAACATTTGGCCAGAGAGGGGCAGGCTCTTGCTATTGTGGCTGCTAATTCTTGCTAGAGTTGTAGGTCGACATATCATATGAGACGTGACTGTCCTTTACGTGCTAGAGATAGGCAAGCACTTGCACCTGTTGTTACACAACCTAGGGGTCGTGGGTGCAGTCTAGGTACCTTCTAACGAGAAAAGAGGGACAGAGGACTGTAGTACATACAGTGGCGGTTTAACCCGAGGATGATGGACCGATAAGATCTATGCTCACCGCAAAGGAAGGAATGACACGAATGTGATAGCAGGTATATTTACCTTGCAGTCTATGTCATTATTATCTTTAATAGATTCTAGATCTGCACATTCATATGTTTTGACGAGCATGCACATTTGCTTGGTATATCGGTAAAAATGCTTGATGTGGGTATGCAAGTAACGAGTTCTTTTGGAGAGACAGTCATTACGAGGAAATTGTATCAAAAATGTCCTCTAATGGTTCAAGGTCATGTGTTTGCTGTTGATTCGATGGAGCTTTTGTTTTATGGATTCGATGTGATCTTGGGTATAGATTGGTTGTTCGAGCATCAGGCTGTGGTCTATTTTAAGACCAAACGGGTTTTGTTGAAACTTGCTGATGATTATGACGTAGTAGTTGTGGGTGAGAATGTTAAGTTCTTATCCAATATGGTTTCGGCTTTGGAAGCGCAAAAGTTGCTAGATTGTGGGTGTCAGGCATATTTAGACTATGTTATGAATCTGAATGTGGAAGAAGTGCGGACTAGAGATATTCGTACTGTTTGTGACTTTCTAGGTGTATTTTTGGAACAGTTACCTAGTTTACCACCAGACAGGGAGGTGTAGTTTTGCATTAAGATATATGCTGATTCGGCTTCGATGTCGATTACACCATATTACATAGCACCAAAAGAGTTAAAGATGCAACTCTAAGAGTTGTTGGACTATGGTTTTATCTGGCCTAGTGTTTCGTTGTGGGGAGCACAGGTGTTGTCTGTGAAAAAGAAGGATGGCACTTTAAGCACCGTGGTTTTATCCTTTGCCATGAATTGATGACTTGTTCAATCAGTTTTAGGGTGCTACGGTGTTTTCCAAGATTGATTTGAGATCTGTATATTATCAGTTGAGGATTAAAGACAAAGATATGTTGAAGACCGGTTTTCGTATAAGGTACGAGCTTTATGAGTTCTTGGTGATACCGTTTGGGTTGACAAATGCGCCTGTAGCATTTATGGACATGATGAACCGGGATTTTGATGAATTCTTGGATCAATTTGTAGTAGTGTTCATTGATGATATTCTTGTGTACTCTCATACTGAGTAGGATCATGATTGACACTTGCGGATTATGTTGAAGACCTTGTTGGATAATCATCTTTATGCAAAGTTGAGCAAGTGTGAGTATTGGATTAAGGAAGTGGTTTTTCTCGGTCATGTGGTTTCTGCAGAAGACATTCGGGTGGATTCGAAAAAGGTAGAGGTAGTTGTGAGTTAGAAGTAACCAAAGTCAATGATAGAAGTCTGTCGTTTCTTGGGTTTGGCTAGTTATTATTGACGTTTTGTAGATGGGTTTTTGAGAGTTGCAGCTCCATTGATCAAGTTGTTGCAAAACGATGTACGGTTTGAGTAGAAAGAAGCTAGAAAACAAGCTTTCGAGAAGTTGAAGGAAGCTTTGACGCAAGCTCCAATCTTGATTCAACCTGAGTCAGGGAAAGAGTTTGTGGTCTATAGTGACGCATCCTACGTTGGTTTAGGTGTGTGTTTATACAAGAGGGGAAAGTTGTAGCTTATGCATCGAGGCAGTTGAAGGAGCACGAATGCAACTACCCTATGCATGATCTTGAGCTCGCTGCAATAGTGTTTGCGTTAAAGATTTGGAGGCATTACCTTTATGGTGAGAAGTGTATTGTATACACGGATCACAAAAGTTTGAAGTATTTAATGTCACAAAAGGAGTTGAATCTTAGGTAACGTAGGTGGTTGGAGTTGCTGATGGATTATGATTTGACAATTAAGTATCATTCGGGTAAGGCGAATATTATAGCTGATGCTTTGAGTAGGAAACCTATGGTGGAGTTAAGGCTATGTTCACGAGGTTGAGTGTGACTCGTGACGGAGGGTTGTTGGATGAGTTGAAAGTGAAGCAATCTTTGTCATAGATAGTTAAAGAAAAGCAACCTTATGATGAAGCCTTTGTACCGCATGCCAAGGACATCATGGATGGAAATCCTACGAATTTTCACTTTAATAGTGATAGAGTGTTATGCTTTAAAGATCGGATAGTAGTGCCTAGTGATGAGGAGTTGAGACGTATAATTTTGACCGAGGCACATGCTAGTCTTTTTTTATGAATCCCAATAGTACTAAAATGTATCGAGATTTTAAAAAAGAGCACTATTAGGTAGGTTTGAAAAAGGACATGGTTGATTCCGTTGCTAAGTGCATGGTATGTCAGCGTGTGAAGGCTGAACACCAGTTTCCTTTCGGGTTGTTGCAACTGTTGAAACATCTAGAGTGGAAATGGGAGAGGATCACCATGGATTTTATGTCGGGGTTGCCTTTGACACCAACTAAAAAGGATTCCATTTGGGTGATTTTTGATCGGTTTATGAAGTATGCACATTTCCTTCCAGTGCCTGCGACGTATACTTTGGATAGGTTGGCAGATTTATATGTTGCTGAAATTGTGAGCTTGCACGGGGTACCGAAGTGATTGTTTCAAATAGGGATCTGCAATTTATAGTGAGGTTTTAGAAACGTTTGCATCGAGCTTTAGGTACTTGCTTGAATTTCATTACATCGTATCATCCTCAGACGGATGGCCAGTTGAACGTGTGATTTGAATTTCGGAGGATATGTTGAGATGTTGCATCATTGAGTTCCAAGGAACCTGGAAAAGGCAGTTTCCTTTGGTTGAGTTTGCATACAATAATAGCTATCAAGCTAGTATAAAGATAGCACCGTATGAAGCCTTGTATGTTAGAAAGTGTCGTACACCTTTGTGTTGGGCTAAGACTGGAGAAAAGTATATTTCCATGCATGATGTGTTGAAAGACATGGATTAGAAAGTAAATCTTATTTGTGATCATTTGAAGGCGGCCTCGGATAGGCAGAAATCCTACGCGGATTTGAAGCGTAGAGAGGTCGAGTACGCGGTTGGCGAGAAAGTGTTCTTGAAAGTCTCACCTTGGAAGAAGGTGATACGCTTTGGGCGTAAAGGAAAGTTGAGTCCAAGGTTTGTAAGACTGTATAAGGTGCTGGAACATATTGGTCCTGTAGCTTATCGGTTGAGGTTACCTTCTGAGTTGGAGAAAATTCATGATGTGTTTCATGTGTCCATGTTGCGGAGGTACCGTTCAGATCCGACACATGTGATGCCAGTTGAGGATGTTGAGTTACGACCGAATTTGTCTTATGATGAGGAACCAGTGGAGATCCTTGAATCCAGTAGTAAAGTTCTTCATGGCAAGACGATTAATCTTGTTAAGGTGTTGTGGCGACATCACGGTGTTGATGAGCCACGTGGGAGAGTAAGTCGGACATGGTTGATCAGTTTCCGCTTCTGTTCTCATCAGGTAAATTTTGAGGACAAAATTTATTAAGGGAGAGAGTTGTAACGCCTGGATTTTGGGCCTAGGAGTTTTCTAGGAAGTTTAGAGAGTCTGTTGGATCGGATTAGAGGATTTGAGTCATTTTCAGGATTTAATTTGAAACAAATATTTTCGGGTGAGATAAAAATTTGGAAAATGATCTAAAATCGTTATTTAATATGGAAATAATTTTGGTAAAGTCAATTTTGCAAAAAGAGGTCTCAAAATTGGACATTTTGGTGAGTGACCAAAATGTAAAGTTTTAAAACTATTTTTGGTGACTTTTTTTGTAAAAGGGTCAAAACTTTGAATCTTTAAGGGGCTATTTACTCTAAAGTCTAATATCAAACTTTTCCCTTAATTAGCTATTTTAAAGATTTTAAAATAATATAAAAGGGTTGGAGAGTTAATTGGTTAATTAAAAGTTTTAAAACAAAATTGACGTAACTAACTTTTCACAAAAGAATTTTCTCTCCAATTCTCTCCAGTCAAACACTTTTTTTTCTCTTCAAATTTCTCAGGTAAAATCTTTTTTTAGTTAATATTTTGATTTTAATTGAGATTATAATGATTTCCTAACAAAATCAATTTGATTTCTCATTGTTTTACTATGACAATTCATCTAAATAAGGGGAAAAGCAGCCATTAGAGGTGAGGTTCATTATTATCCTCTAATATAAGGTTCTTTATTGAAATTCTCAAGTTCTTGATTCTTTATTTATGATTTCAAACTTGTTTTGATGATTTAATGAAAGGAAAATGGTTAAATCAAGGTTTAATTGGTGAAATTGATTTAATCCTATAATGGTTCTATTTTCTCATGATTGGATTGATATAGATCATGATTTTGATGTTGAACGATGTTAATAAGATGGTTCAATCATAAGAATCCCGAAACTAATTGAATTCCTAGTTTTCTAGGTTGCTAGTTCTGAGTTTTTGAGGAGATGGGGAGGTTTTATGAATGCTGGAGGTATAAGGATGTTAGTGATGTGTTTTTAGATGTTAGTTGATGTTAATTTATGGGTTGAAACATTAGGTTGTGGCTGGGTAAAGGTTGGAAGATGTGTGATTTTGATTTTGGTTGTTGTGGAGTAAAATTGAGTAGTGGATGTTGAGGATCTGTGTTGTTGAGTTGTTGATTGCATTTTGATGCAATGTACCCTCTATTTTTGTATGGATAAAATAAGGGAAATTGGTCCTCAAGCTTGAGCTTGGTTTCGGAAGCTTTGGAGATGTGATTACCGTATCGGATCGAAATCCAAAGTTCACATCTTGGAATGCACTACACATAGCTTTGGGGACACGACTGAACTTCAGTACTGTGTTTCATCCTCAAATAGATGACCAATCTGAAAGAACATTTCGAATACTAAAAGATATGCTAAGAGCTTGCATGATTGAGTTTGAGGGATCATGGGAAAAGTATTTACCACTAGCAGAATTTGCCTACGATAACAGTTATCAGACAAGTATATTGATGGCACCCTATGAAACCCTCTATGGTCGAAAGTGCAAATCGCCATTAAATTGGTTTGAGTTATATGATCACAAGCTGATTAAGCCAGATTTGTTTCAATAAATGGAAGAAAATAATACGTTTTAGGCACAAAGGAAAACTAAGTCCCAGGTGTATTGGACCTTATGAAATTCTAAAGAAAGTTGGCCCTATGGCGTATCGACTAGCTCTTCTATCGGAGATAAGTAAAATCCATAATGTTTTCTAGGTCTCGATGCTCTAAAGATACAGATCGGATCCTTCACATATATTATACTGGAGGAGATAGATTTGCAATCAGATTTGACTTACGAAGAGAAACCAGTAATGATATTGGCTTGTGGTGTCAAAGAATTAAGGAACAAGCAAATACTGTTGGTGAAGGTCCTTTGGCACAACCACCAAGTTGAAGAGGCAACATGAGAAGCTAAGTATACAATGGAAAAGCAGTACCAACATTTATTCGAAACAAGTATATCTTGAAAATTCGAGGACAAATTTTCTTAAGGGGGAGAATTGTAATACCCCAAAATTTACAGTACTGTTTAAGGGTCATTTAGTACTAAGATAAGGGGTTAAAAGCTAACTTAGTGACTAAAATGACAAAAATGCAAAAGTTAGGATTTTTTAAATTATGGATTCTAGAGAAGGAATTTATGAGAAATAAGAGTACCATGAGATAGAGGATAAGCAAATTAGGGTACTCACAAAGTTTGGTAATAATCCTAGGAATATTGGAATGGGAATTCAAGGTTAAAGTTTAGTGACCAAATTGATAAATTTTAAAAACTTGTATGGTACAAGTCAAAATATGAAATGTTGAAGGACCAAGGTTGTAATTTTCCAAAAGTTAGGTGTTTTATTTCATAAATAGATAGAGTACCTATTGGTGTGGACCGAATGTGGAATTACTGGTTTGATCCGATATTTCAAATATTGGGAAATAACAGTCAAAGTTTAAGTGGAATTCGGATACCCAGGTCGAACTAAAAAATTATGAAATTTTACCATATGATAGAGAAAGGTTTTATGCAAAACTCTCAAAATGTGAGTTTGGTTATCAGAATTGGCTTTCTTGGGTCACATTGTTTTAACCGAAGGGATCCACGTCGATCCTAAAAAGATACAATCCATTGTGGAAGGGAAGGTCCCATGTCAGTACTTTAGATTGATAAAAAGGAATCAGTCTGAGTTAATATTATTCATATGGATAGTTGATTAAGAAATATTAAGAGAAATTGTATCCGATAAAGATTTCAGGTAATTATCGGTATATTTAGACCAAGTCAAAATTTTAAGTTTGACTTCATAAATATGGAATATTTTATTTGATAATATTATTTATTTTTTATATATGGAAATAAGGAATTTTTATAATTTATTTGATAGCCCAGTGAAGGGGAAATCGCATTAGAAGTAGTAAGTGAATAGAAAAAAATCAGATCGAATGATGACATTCTCGTGTACTCTCATACCCAGAAAGATCGCGATCAACAATTACGAATTATGTTGCAAATTCTGTTGGAGAACAAGCTTTATGCCAAGTTGAGCAAGTGTGAGTTTTGGATTAAGGAAGTGGTTTTTCTTGTTCATGTTGTTTCGACAGAAGGTATTCGTGTGCATCCGCAAAAGATTGAGGCAGTTGTGAATTAGAAGCAACCTAAGTCGGTGATAGAGGTTCGTAGTTTCTTGGGTCTAGCAGGGTATGATCGTCTCGTCGTGGATGGGTTCTCGAAGATTGTTGCTCCTTTGATGAATTTGTTGCAAAAGGATGTAAGTTTTGAGTAGACGGAGGGTAGACAACAAGATTTTGATAAGTTGATGGAAGCTTTGACGCAAGCTCCGATCTTGATTCAACTTGAGTCGGGGAAGGAGTCTGTAGTGTATAGCGATGCATTCTATGTTGGTTTGGGGTGTGGTTGATGCAAGGAGAGAAGGTTGTGGCTTATGCATCTAGGCAGTTGAAGGTGCACGAGCACAACTATCCTACGCATGATATAGAACTTGCTTCAGTGGTGTTTGCATTTAAGATTTGGAGGCATTATCTTTATGGTGAGGAGTGTATTGCATACACGGATCGAAAGAGTTTGAAATATCTGATGTCGCAAAAGGAGTTGAATCTTAGGAAGTGGAGATGGTTGGAGTTGTTCAAGGATTATGATTTGATGATTGAGCATCATCTGAGAAAAGGCTAATATTGTGGCTGACGCTTTGAGTAGGAAGGTTGTGGCGGAGCTAAGGGCTATGTTTGCTCGGTTGAGTGTGACGCGAGATGGTGGTTTGTTGGCTGAGTTGCAAGTGAAGCCATCATTGTTGCAGTTGATCAAGGAGAAACAACCGTATGATGATTTCGTTGGTACCGCATGTCAAGGATATAATGGATGGCAATCAGACGGATTTTTGTTATAATGATGAATGTGTTTTGTGTTCAACAGTCGAGTGGTTGTGCCGAAGAATGAGGAGTTGGAGCACACTCACTTGATTGAAGCACATTCGAGTCCTTTTGCTATGCATCCGGGAAGTACAAAGATGTATCAAGATTTGAAAAATAAGTATTTCTGGTTTGGTTTGAAAAAGGATGTAGCAGATTTTGTTGCTCGCTGTATGGCATGTCAGCGTGTTAAGGCTGAGCATCAGTTTCCTTCTGGGTTGTTGCAATCGTTGAAGATTCTAGAATGGAAGTGGGAAAGAAATACCATGGATTTTGTAACAGTGTTGGCTTTGACGCCATCAAAGAAGAATTCTGTATGGGTGATTGCGGATAGGTTTACGAAGTATGCACATTTTTTTGTTGTGCATACGACGCATACTCTGGATAAGTTGGTAGAGTTGTATGTTTTAGAGATTGTGAGGTTGCATGAGGTGCTTAATTTTATAGTGTCTTATAGGGATCTGCGCTTTACAGAAAGATTTTAGGAGTGTTTGCATAGGGCTCTGGGTATACGGTTGAATTTCAGTACTTTGTATCATCCTTAAACGGATGGTCAGTCTGAACGCGTTATCCAAGTGTTGGAAGATATGTTACAGTGTTGCATCATTGATTTTCAAGGAATGTGGGAGAAACAGTTACCGTTGGTGGAGTTTGCCTATGACAATAGTTATCAAGCTAGTATTCAAATGGCTCCGTATGAAGCTTTGTATGGTAGGAGGTGTCACACACCACTTTGTTGGGAGGAGGTAGGAGGAAAGTATGTTTCTTTGCCAAATGTGATGAAGGATACCAATAAGAAGATGAAGCTTATTAGTGATCGGTTGAAGTCGACTTTGGATCGGCAAAAGTCATATGCTGACTTGAAGCGAAGGGAGATAGAGTTTGCAGTTGGAGATAAAGTGTTTATTAAGGTTTCACCTTGGAAGAAGGTAATGAGGTTTGGACGTAAAGGCAAGTTGAGTCCAAGGTTCATTAGGCCTTATGAGGTGTTGGAGCGTGTTGGTCCAGTTGCTTATAGGTTGAGGTTGCCCGCGGAGTTGGAGAAGATACATGATGTTTTTCATGTATCGATGCTTCGAAGATATAAATTAGATCCGTCGCATGTGATGCATGTTGAGGAGATTGAATTGAATTCGGATTTAGCCTATGATGAGGAACCGGTGAGAATTCTAGATTCAAGCAGCAAGGTTCTTCGTGGAAAGACCATCGAGTTGGTGAAGGTGTTGTGGCGACATCATGGTGTAGAGGAAGCCATGTGGGAAAGTAAGGAGGACATAAAGAAGCAATTTCCTTACCTTTTTCCATTAGGTAAATTTCGAGGACGAAATTTCTTAAGAAGGGGAGAGTTGTAACGCCCTGAATTTGGGCCTACATGTTAGCTAGATCGATTAGACGGTTCAAGAGAACCGGTTAGGCGATTCAAGCTAGTTTCGGGAATTAATTCTTAATAAATAGTTTTTGGTTAAATAAAATACGAAAAAATTCTAGAAAATGTTTAATTAATATCCTAAGGGTTTTGGAAAGATCAATTTGAAGAAATAAAATCGAATTTTGGGACATTTTGGTCAGGTGACTAAAATGTAAAGTTTCAAAACTATTTTTGACGACTAAATTGTAAAGGGTCAAAACATAGAATCTTTAAGGAGCTAATTTACCAAAGTTTTTAATAATAATTTCCCTTAATTTAGGATATTTTTAAAAGGTTTTTAAAATGTTGTTAATTAAAAATAAAAGAGATTTTATTAAAAGGATTTTAATAACCAATTTCATTTTCTTACATAACTACTTTTGCTCTCAACTTTCTCAGCAACCAAACTATCAATTTCACTCTAAAATTATTAGAAAACATTCCTTTTAGATTTCCTTTTGATTCCTAATTGATTCCTTTGATTTCTACACAAAATCCTAATTACTTTCTTGAGGATTTCACTCAAATCTTGCCAATTAAGGAAGAAATCAGCAATTAGAGGTATTTTCGTTTCTCTCCTCTAAGTAAAGGTTCTTTATTGAAATTCCCAAGTTCTTGATCCTTTGCAATTGATTTTTTATGTGTTGATGATTTAATCAAGATTTTATGGTTTTAATTGAGTTTTAATGAGAAATTTGATGAATCTTGTTAAGGATCTGTTTTGTATTGATTATAATTAGTTTAGAATGCATTTGGAACATGTTTTAATGTTATAAGAAGAGATTAATAAAAGGAATCCCGAAACTAAGTGAATTGCTAATATTTTAGGTTGTGAATAGTTAGATTTTGAGGTGATCTTGGTGTTAAAAGGTTGCTGGAGGTGTAAGGTTGTAATAATGTTGTTTTTGGATGTTAATTGATGTTGTTAAGATGTTAGATTAGTTAGGTTTTGGCTGGGATTGGTTTGAAAGCTGGCATCAATATAACCTTTTATACTTAGCTCTTCCTTACCTCCATATATAAGGAATGTATCCTTAGTTCTTCTTAAGTACTTAAAGATGTTTTTAACTGCAACCCAGTGACCTTAACTGGGATCCACCTAGTACCGACTTGTCATACTTAAAGTGTATGATACATTTGGACGAGTACATAGCATGGCATACGTGATAGATCCAATTGCTGAAGCATATGAAATCTTGCTCATGCGATTTCTTTCTTAAGGTATTAAAGGAGACATTTCCTACGAGAGTGAAATACCATGTCTTATAGGTAAGAACCCCTTTTTGTATTCTTTCATACTGAATCTTTTCAGTAATTTATCTATGTATATATTTTAACTCAGTCCTAGGAGTCGTCTCGACCTATCTCTATAGATCTTGACTCCTAATATGTATGTTGGCCACCCAAGTCTTTCATGGAAAAACATTTTCCTAACCAAGTTAATTTTTTAAAAGACTGTAAGCTGGGTATGTCATTTTTTATTATCAATATGTCATCCATATACAATACCAAGAATATGACAAGGCTCCCACTAATTTTCTTGAAAGCACATGGCTCATCCTCATTTTTTGATAAAACCAAACTCTTTGATTGCATCGTTAAAACGAAGATTCCAACTTCGAGAAGCTTGTTTCAATCCATAAATGGACCTTTGTAGCTCACAACTTTTTTTGCATCTTTTGGATCGACAAAACCTTCAGGTTTTGTCATGAACACATCTTCATCTCGTTTTCCATTAAGGAAAGCGGTTTTAACATCCATTTGTCATATCTCATAATCATAAATGCATCTACCGTAAGTAAGATCCAGATGGATTTAAACATAACAACAAGAGAAAAGATTTCATCATAGCCTATACCATGAATTTGATGAAAATCCTTAGCAACTAATTGCAACCAAGGTCCAAACTTGGTTTTCTGACATGGAATCCATCTCGAATTTCATGGCCTCTAGCCATTTCTCAAAGTCTGGGCCGGTTACCGCTTCTTGATAAGTCCTAGGCTCATCTTGATCCATGAAGAGAACATCACCATGCAATGTGACAAGAAATCTATATTTCTCAAGAGCATTGCATTTTGCTTTATTTTCTTTAGGATAACCTACAAAATTACATTTATGAGATTTGGGTTCAAGCTTTGTAGACATTTGATGTTTAACATAAGCTTCACATCCCCAAATTTTCATAAAAGACAAACTAGGACGTTTCCAGTCCATATCTCATATGGTTTTTTTAACTATTTAGATAGAACATGATTTAGTGTGAATGCCTTTGTTTCTAGCGTATGTCCCCAAAAAGAAACTGAAAGATTAGCGTGACTAATCATTGATCGAATTATGTCCAACAGTATTCAATTTTTTCTTTCGAAAACTCCATTCCATTGTGGAGCACTAGGAGGTGTAAGTTCTGAGACAATCCCACATTCCTTAAGAAGGTCACCAAACTTTAAACTTAAGTATTCTCCTCCTTGATCTAATCGAAGAGCCTTAATGCTTTTTCCTAGTTGGTTTTGTACTTCATTTTTAAATTCCTTGAACTTTTCACGGGCTTTAGATTTATGATGTTTTAGGTAAATGTACCAATATCTACTGAAGTCATCTGTGAAAGTAATGAAGTATTGAAACCCTCCTCTTGCTTGTGTATTCATTGGTCCACATACATCACTATGTATTAATCCCAATAAATCACTTGCTCGCTCACTTTTACTATTAAAATGAGCTTTGGTCATCTTTCCAAATAAGCAAGGCTCGCATATATCAAATTGTTCGAAAACAAATGAATCCAAAAATCCATCTTTATGAAGTTTTGAAATGCGTTTTTCACTTATGTGACCCAAGCGACAATGCCAAAGATAAGTTTGATTAGAGTCATTTGTTTTTTATCGTTTCGTATTTATGCTGTAAATGGAATTCTCTTGATCCAAAATATAGAGGCTATTTATTAATTGTGCCACACCAAAGAAAACATTATCGAGATAAAAGTACAACAATTATTCTTAATAATTATCTCAAAACCAATCTTGTCTAAACAAGAAAATGAAATGATGTTTTTAGTCAAACTAGGCACAAAATAGCAATTTCTAAACATAAATTAAGTCCACTAGGCAACGATAAAGTATGTGTTCCTATAGCTAATGCAACAACTCTTGCTCCATCACCAACACGTAGGTTTACATCTTCTTTTCTCAGTTTTCTACTATTTTGTATTCATTGTACAGATGTACAAATATGAGAACCATAACCGGTATCCAATACCCAAGAAGTAGGTGTTGATAAATTAATATCAATAACATAAATATTTGAGGCAGACGCTCCGCTTTCATTTGCCTTCTTGACCTTTTCAAGATAAATGGGACAGTCCTTCTTCCAATGACATGTCTTATTACAATGAAAACATTTTCTTTCAGTGGCATGTCAAGGAAGTTCACGGCGTTCAACTTGTCCTTCTCAAGGACCGGTCGCAATGATAACGAATTTGTATTTGCCATAATAAGTCTAAAACAATAAAATATTTTTTTGAGTACATTTACCAAGTTTGATTATAAAAGGACTTTATACTCCCACTACTTTTATTAAAATTAATAACCCTCAAATATTAATGTCAAAAATACTTTCTGTAAAGTTTTTCTAGTGGGTAAGGATTCAAAATTCACATTCTCTTAAGTCAGCTTTGGCTTTTTCTCTTAAGATTATGGTTTATCTAGGTAAGCAACATTTGCTAATTACATCTCATGTAACTCCTTCATTTGGTGAACAACTCTTGTTTATAATCATCTTATGATTATCCAAATAACTAGTCTTTAGGTTTCTAATCCTATTAGAGTAACCCGGTTAAGCCTTTAACCAATATTACAACCAACGAATATCACTTGCTTATTCTTCGCATTTGGCCAAGATAGATACAAGTACCTCGCTTTAGCATAACCTACATTGTATAGATCTAGACTTTAACGAGGGTTAACATTGGGAAGCAATAAAAGACTTAATATTTTATTGAGGGGTTTTGTGAATATTATCTCACAATTTGACATTTGATCTTATCAATTAACTAGCATGCATCTCACACATTCATTTTATCATATACATGAAAAACAGTAAATATGAATGCAATAGTTATAGCTCATATCCTAAGGTGGCTCGTCCCAAGCCAATGGGAGAACCAAACTATTCTAATGATAAAATCACTTCTCAAGCATCTTTCTGTCGGCCCATACTTCTGTTTCTCTTGTCCATGCTTCTTCGTATAGAACACAATTCCAGAAACTCATTTTACATACGAGGGAGTAAGATGAGAAAAGAATTACAATAGAAGTAGAGAAAGACACGACATGTAGGCCGTATTTATAAAACCTTATAAATATATATATTAATATATATAATCCCAATTCAACTTTAATTAGGATTTTAATATATATTAATTTAGATCGAATTATATTATTTATATATTAAAAGGTTATAATTACAATAATTATTTTCTTTTAATATTTATCTAATAGTTAAATTATATATATCGAATATTTATTAATTTAACTAAATTCGTGTACGACAAATTTGTACATATATAATTCATTTAATATATGCTCATTTCAACCGTGGGTGTGACCCTGTAGGTTCTTTGTAACGCTAGTAGTAAATATTAGAAAATTTCTAATATTACAAACAATGAGTGACATCTAGCAATATGTCATTGTCATCTAAGTTACAAGAAATCATGATTCGACATAACCTCATCGTGATTAACTATTTTCATGTATTACATCCTTTTGTCCTTATATCTAGATTGGACACAAGTCATGGAATAGTCACACTTGTATATTCCATCTAATATTTATTGATTTCTTGAGTAGACTATTATAAACGAATAACTATGATATCTCATATCAATTTATTCGAGCATGGCCATGCATTTCTAGTCTCACTAAATCAAGTGGCCTACGATATTACTCCTATTATGTAGGAGGGACAAATCCTATCTTGATCAACCATATCCCACTACATATATTGTAACATATCCAATATTAGTCTTTATAGTGTAGTCAGTTACGACACACATTTGACTATATCAAAATATATCACTCACGATGTTGAAATAATGATGATCTCAAGTCTGAGGATCATACATGTAGTTATCACTATGAGCAATATTGTGACTGTCACATAATAATCTAAGAAACATGCTCATAGCGGGTTAGTCAAGTATGTCATTCTCTAACACATACGTATGTATTGATTTTGACATTTCCATGTCAATGACAACACTTTGTCATCAATCAACTACATATTAGTCTTAATGCATTATTGTTTTCCATGCCCACAATAATACACGACTAAGGACATTTAAGAATAACCATATTATTCTAAGTACTTTATTATAATTCAGTTTATTTATGCACGCAGAATTGTAACTAAAAATAATAATGGCAATGCCTCTAAACAAGGTAAAAACAAATGTCTTCTACAACCATCTTAAGATTGGTCTTTGGGCATACTCTAACACTTCTACAATAGACCAATTCATAAATAACGTGTTGTGGACATGAATTTCCTTCAAAACCCAGAGTACAACTTCAAATTGAACTCAACTTTCATGAAATGAGGTTGGAATGCTTTTTGGGATCAAATAGAGGGTTTATGAAAGACTTGTACGAGTCTTTTATAGTAATGCCACAATTGAACGTGACCCAAATGATGTATCTAAGATCATAGGCATCAACTCGTATGTTATGCGTAAGGAGCTCTTTATTACCCCCCCAATTGTTGCAGATGCTTTAGGTATTGAAAATAAAGGCCCTTATGATGAAACCGATGCCAACTCTTTTAAAAAGTCCAAAGACCATAGCCCGAGAAATATTTCTTTTGAAGAGAGAAACTTTCACCTTATTGTGGCATGGTTCTTTTGATTGTCCACTTAGAAGGCATCAACAATCAGAGAGATTGATTATTGGTGGCTTAACCAATATCGAACTAAGGTTGCTCCTAACATTTCCAAAATCATTTTCCTCTAGCTAATATCCTTTGTCAATAAAGGGCATATAGCCTTAACCTATCTTCCATATGCTTGTGTACTTGTACACATATTTCATAACAATAATGTCGATTTTTCTTTTGACCCATCTGTCCCTTTAAAGGAAAAGATTAGCATTCATTTGACCCACAAGTACGGATTCGACTTTCAAAAAAATTGTTGGATTTATAAAGGTAAGGACTCAAAAGATGCTGCCAAGGCATAAAATGTGGGAGAACATTTCCCTTTGCCTGCCGAAGAAGTTTCTTCTACAAATTGACAAGAGATTATGATGCAGTCACTACTTGACTACATGGTTACTTGTCGTGAACATGATGATTCCAAGTTAGCTAACCTTTGTAACCATGCTGATTCACAGTTTGCGGAGCTTCGAAACCATGTCGAGTCTCAATTTGTTGAGCTTCATATCCATGCAGATTCGCAGTTTGCTGAGCTTTGTAAGCATGTTGATTCTTAGTATGCAAAGATTCGCAAGGAAATGGCCTCCCTTCGTTAATAATTCAGTACCCGCAAGGTGGATGACTAGACTTTTAATATAATGACATTTAAAGTTGTTATTTTTTGGAATTTGATGCGTATGAACTTAATGTTTGATGGACCTCATTTTATTTTATTTCAGTTACATTTCTGAAAATTTAAAATTCCATTGCCTTTTATTTTATTTCCTCTAACTAAAATTATATACTAATCATCCTCACTTCTATCTTTGCACAGTGCAATGCCAACTGTTTGAGATTTCCTTCGACGATGTCTACTAAAAGTTCAAAATACGTGCTGAAGGAAACATTATTCACTGTTATTGTGGATTGCAACCACCAGTTTGCACTTCAACTGTACCACAGAGGAAAGGGGATATATTTTATGGATGTGGTAGAGGCCCCGACGTATTAAGTAATAAGTTGGGTTTACTGTTCTAGTGATTTGATTAATGCGCTATTCAAAATTTCTTTTGCACATTTGTATAGTCGCTATGATTTCTTTAAATGAATTGGCAATGATGAAAATTTGATTGTTGTTGAAGAATTAAGAAATTAGGTTCAAACATTGTTGGGTGGAAATAGAGAAATTCGAATTCAGAATGCCGAATTGCAGATATTGGTGAATATGGATGATGTGAGAAGGTTGAAAAAAAACTAGAGAATTTTGAAGTCAAAAGAAAAAAACCTGAAAAACAATGTAATATTCTACAAGTCTATTTTGATTATTTCATGGCTAATGTTGCAATAAAATTTTTCATCTAGAGATATGAACAAGATTCTTCTAGCAAACAAACAATGCCAGAATACGTTTGGAAACTAACAACTAATTGCTTATCGTCAATGTAATACGTATCATCACAACTAGTTTCATGAAAGTAATCTGACTGTAATCCGACACGACTCGTCAAGAATCTCTTATGCACATCACTGACACGTCATCTCATTATCAAGAATCTCTGGTGTACGTGCCTGACACGTCTTCTCTTAACTGTAACAGAACAAAGAGTTTCGATACTCAAACATATAAAATGTACCCAATCCTGTAAAGTTTTGATACTAATCGTGTACAATGTTCATGTTCATGTATAGTTACATGTTCATATTTTATTAACACTTTCGAAACTTATATAAGAGATTTGATACTTTAACGAGAACGTCACCTTAAATGTTACCAAATCCTGTAAGATTTTAGGTTCATATTAAAGAATATCAAAACTCGAAGTTTAGTATTGATACTTATACGATGCCGAACATCTTTAACGATATACTAATCTCTAATTAAGTTGTCAAAATCCCATTACATTTGGTAAATATGTTCGAGGAACCGATGTGTGAGAAATATGATCACCAATACAACCAAAAATAAGATTAAAAAGTACGCTCTGAAATTTGATACATGGTTCATTGATACTAAGCTTAGTTTAGTTAAAATGAATTGAAGAAGAGTTTGTACGTACAGAAACAACATCTTTGTCTACCGAAGGTGGAGCACCTTTTGCAATTCTTAATGAACTATCACCTTCATCAAAATTTACATACAACTCGATGTTGGTACCCCCTACACGGTTGTATCTCCTAAATATTTCGTGAAGGTCACTTGCATTACATATACTTAGCATGTAATGTGCTTCAGGGCCGGGCTCATCAACGGGGATTTTGGCTTCCAATGAAGAGATTTTCTTTCTTGTTAATTTGCTAACCTCTGTGGAAATCAACTCAAACAAATCATTCTCCTTGATGTTGCTGTTGAATGAAGTGTAGAGGTAAGTTCCTAAAAAGAAAATGGTTGCATAAAATCTTACTATGATTTTTAAATATTGCTGCTATTTGGTACAAGTGTAGAAGTATTATAGTATTTATAGACGATTTGTAAGGGTAAAGTTTGGGGTAAAACACCTAAAATGTTACCGATAATCAGTTTGGGGTTCGACACCTAAAATGTTACCGATAATTAATTTGAGGTTTGGCACAAAAAATGTTACAGATAATCAGTTTGGGGTTCGGCACCTAAAATGTTAATGATAATCATTTTGAGGTTTTGCACCTAAAATGTTACCCAAAACAAGTTTTAGGTTCGACATCTACAATGTTACCAAAAATCAATTTGGGGTTTGACACTTAAAATGTTACTGACACGAGTTTGAGGTTCGTGACTTATAATGTTAACAAAAATAAGTTTGGGGTTCGGAATCCAAAATGTTACTGGAATTTAGTTTGGGGTTTGAACCCTAAAATGTTAATAAAATTCAAAATCGGGATCGATACCTAAAATGTTACCTACATTCAGTTTGACCCTAAAATGTTAATGAAATTTCGTTTCGGGATCGACACCTAAAATGTTATCTACATTTAGTTTGACCTTAAAATATTAATGAAATTCAGTTTTGGGATCGGCACCTGAAATGTTACCTACATTCAGTTTGGCATTAGAAAACCTAAATTATTAACGAGATATTTAACTTTTTAAGTTGAGTGAAACATTTCATTCGTCACCTAAAATGTTACTGAAAAGCAGTTTCTGTGGTTCGAGAACCTAAAATATTACGAACATATTTCACTTTCTGAGTTTAAAGGGAAACATTTCACTCGGTACCTAAAATATTAAAAGAAATCAGTTTAGGAGTATAATATTTCATTCGCTAACCTTAAATGTTACCCAAAAACTATTTAAATTGGTTGGTAACATGTAAATAAAAAAACAAGTCACATATTAACAGCATTTTAAGCTGCGGCACCTTCCCAGCTTCGTAACCTGCTTATGTTCCGCAGGTCAATTTTGCTTCAACGTGTCTGTTTGAGTTTTTCTTTCTTTTTACCTTTATTTATGAGATTTTTTATTTAACTTATTTTTTAACAAAGAATTTAGTTTTCTTTTATTGTTTGTTTGTTGTCCACAAACACTGATCACGTGGTGACCATGATAAAAAGTATATCGTTGTATTTAGTTATAAAGAGAAAGAGTTAAATTGTAATTAAATTATTTTAATTTTAACTTTTTTGTTTACTTTACTAATTTATAAATAGTTTTATCTAATAAAAATACTAAGTAAATTTTATTATTTCTGTAAACTTTATATTGACATATATCATGCATAATAATATTAATAAATTTAAACCTAATTTAAATAATATATTTTAAATTTTACAATAATATATATAAAATAATCATTTCATCTCTCCATAAACACTTTTTTTCATAACAATAGTAAATAATCAAAATTTTAAACTAAACATTCAAAAATATTTTTCAAAAACAATAATAAACTTATCTTCAGTGATTTGGAAATGCTTTTTGTGTAAAAGTTATTGCCGGGCCCTAAGACTAGTCTTCCAACTCAGTTTACTAGCTTTATTTTGTGTAGTTAACACTGCGATTCAAAACTCAAGATCCAACATCCTTAAATCGCAATCTCTGCAACGAAGCAGACCAAACCCAAACCAGTCTTGTGTAAGAAACCATACTCTTCCTCTCTTCAACACAGCCGTCAACGCCATGCGGTGCCCGGCTGTGAAAACTGGGGGTGACGGCAGTGGTATACGTGGCGATGGACTACCTACGCATTCTATCCCCAACTTGGCACGAGCGTCTTCAACCGTTTCTCTGGTCTTTGCTTGCTCTCGTTGCCGTCACGCGCGTCCCCTTTTATCGTCACTGGAGCACCGAGTTTCGAGCCGCACTCCCGTTCCTTGCTTCGATGATATTCATGCTCTCTGCTCTCCTTTTTGAGGCAGTCAATGTTCGTTTTGTTACGGCTGTTATGGGCCTCGATTGGCACAAGTACGGTTACTTCTTGTTCGCGTTGAAATTCGAATATACCTAGATGTTGAATCACCTAGAAATCGATGTGATTTTTTCTGATATCTGCATTTTTGCTTTTGATTATGTGGGTCATGTTTTTTTGTGGGCTTCATTTTCAGTTTCATGATATAATTATTTGGTGCAGTTTAGGAAAGTCGTTTGGATCAGAATACCAGAATTATTGCTTGCAATGAGGATCTCAAATGCTAATCATGGAAAGATATGTGTTTGACACTAATAGTAAATGCTAAGTGATAAGAGCGATCAGCTTTGCTCCAGGTGTTTCATGCTTGGATTTTGTTTCTTGCCTTGTTTTAATTTGTCAGCGTACAATATGAGTAATGATAATTTGCAGTTTGAGAAGCATTTTCCAATCTATTTTGAGCTTTAATTAGATAACATTAATGATTGATCTTACTTGGTTTTCATGTGACTTTGTCAATGATTCTTCATATATTTCTTTCCAAAAATGAATGTATTCTTTACATGGCTGTAATAAATAGAGCTTTAGATACCAAACCAGATTGCCTTATGTCGCATCATCCGTTACTGTTTTCTTACACCATATGATGACTTATATTTAAGAATGTTTTAAACCAAACAAATGATAAAATAGTTAGAAGGATTCAGCAGGGAAGAAAAGTTATTTATGGAGATTTCTGACTCTGTTTTCTGTCAATAGAAACACGCAGCATAGTATGAAATTAGAAATTTGGGTCATTCAATTTCAATTCCAGAAATAGGAAAACACCCTTATACCTGCTTTTCTTAAACGTTTTTTGTTTCTTCAAAGTCCCCCATTTTGTAGAATTTACAAGGAGAAACAAATTTGTCGCTGGCTGGTTTATAGGTAATTTTTTCATTCACATTCTGATTGTTGAAAAAGTCTTGTATGGATAGAGTTCTTACATATGTATTTAGGGGTTTTCTGCCATGCTTTGATATCTGATTTTCCTGCAAGGCTATTGTTGATTATGTTAACCTAAAAACATAGTTTTTAAATATACCCTTTACTCTTATTCTATATGTTTTCCTTTTGCCATTCTTCTCGGGTATTTATCCCTTTTGGCGCGATGCACTTGCCACAGATAGTTTCGGGACAGTGGCTATCACGTTTGTGCTAGTCATCTGCCTGCACAAAATTTATCCAAAATAGTAACCGATGCTCTTCATTCCCACTGTAATTTCTGTGAAAAGTATCCCGTAATTGAAGCAAGCAGTGGCTCTCTGGGTTTATATGAGGGATTTGTATCATTTCTTCCATGTTCACGGTCTTAACTCATCTCTTTCACCTCAAAGGCAATAACCGTGTTTATCATCTTTAATAGAAGTTGCATATGGATGACAACATTACTGTACAGATGATAAATTTTAATTTCCCACTTTACAAACAATGAAATTTAACAGAGGAAATGGATGAAGAATTGTAGCTCTGTTACTCTTCTCTTGAAGTTTAATTTGGGAAATATCGTGTGAGATTGTGAATCATATTGTAACTGCATAATTGGTACATACAATACAAATGAGCTTTAAATAATTAACCATTTCTAAATGAGGATCTTTGCCATTGTGTAATGACGATGTTAAATTTCTGCATTATTTGCATTCTGTCTTGGGAACTAAAACAAAATCTTCCTTTTCTTAGATTGCTTCATCTGGAACTATATATTTAGCTTTTAATGGGACCTGATCCAATTGATAATATTTAACAGTGCTAGGCCTCCTCTTCCTGATACTGGTCAATGGTTGCTCCTGTCTCTAAATGAGAAACTTCCTGAAGCAGTTGTTGAGATACTGAGAGCTCACATTATTAGCTTGCACCATTATTTGATGTTATTTATAATGTTGGCCTTCTCTGTACTATTTGACTCTGTAAAAGCTCCTGGTCTTGGGTTAGGTGCACAATACATGTTTACCATGGCAGTTGGCCGTCTTTTACGTGCAATAACTTTTGCATCTACAATTGTTCCATCAGCACGCCCATGGTGTGCTTCATCTCGCTATGGCATCATCCCTCGATATCCTCATCGTTGGGCTCAGAAATATTATGTTACTTATGCTGCTGATACTGATGCCATTCGTCAAGTAATACATCGGGATATGGCATATGGTAACTTATATATTTATATTTCAATGCCTGTATAATAAGCTGTTGTTTAATTCTTATTTTTATCTATTTGTTACTCCTTGTCTCTAGAAGTTTGTATTAAACGTTTTCCTCTTGTTTGCAGTTAATACTAGCAACTACACTGTGAACTACCGTCCGGATTGGGGTTCAATGAGCTTCCTAATAGATTTTCTGCGACCCACCACATCAGAAGGATCTTCATGGTACAGTCTGCTTAAAATGGCTGGGGGCGGTTGCAATGACCTTGTATACAGTGGCCACATGCTTGTTGCTGTACTCACTGCTATGGCATGGACGGTATTGTTATAATACATTCAGAACCAATTATCTATTCTTCTAATGGTTGTTGTCAGATCACAAATGATCAAGTCATATTGGCTTTTCAACATCTTAAATTGCAGGAGGCTTACGGAGGGTATAGCTCAGCTCTTATATGGCTGCTTGTTATGCACAGTGCTCAGCGAGAAATACGAGAGCGCCACCATTATTCCGTCGATTGTTTAGTTGCCATCTATGTGGGTATTCTTCTTTGGAAGATGACTGGTTTTATCTGGTCAGCTAAGGGTGGAACTAGAGATAGCAGACTCACTAAGCTTGGGAAAATACAAGGTAGACTTCTCCAAGCGGCGAAGGATTCTGACATGGATGAAGTAAGGGAGCTTCTCAAAGATGTTGAGCTGGGGAATCAAGAGGGCCAGAGACAAGGACCAACAAGGTTATGTGGTTGTTTGCTAGCGGGACTATTTCCTTTTCGCTTACCATTGTCATTTAGGCCTTCACTTTGACAAGCAATGGCTGAGCATTGTACTACGGTTTCGAGGTTGGAGATGACAGTGGTATGTATGATTTAGTTTCCACTTTGACTGGATGTTGTGTACACATGGAACAACTAGAGTTTTACTGTTACATATGAAACCCGGTTGTACTATCTGGTTAAGGAAGCCAATGTTTAGCTCGACTTGGCCTTGCTTTATAAGGTTCTAAGAGCGGTTGCCTTCACTTTCCATTGATTTATGAATTTTGCTTAGTACCACTGTATTATGAATCTTACATGTTTCCTGATATGAGTGTTAGAAATAGAAAACCTATTTGGATTTGAATTTGAATTTGAATTTTAACATTTATATTATCCCCAAATAAAAGTATTGGGGATGTACCAACAATGACAAAGTTTAAAATTGGTTCGAATTTGATTACTTTCTTCTATGTGCTCCACTTTGATTATAAGCCATCATGTTTAAACTGCACATAAGTTCCAAATTCGTAATTATTAAATTGAAGGAAATTGTATGTTTTAATTTTAATTCATTCGAGCTCGTGATTTTTAAGTCATTTTAGCTTGGTCTGAGACAAAAATTTATTAATTTGGTTGAAACCCATTAAAAGACAATAAAAAATAGGATAAAGTACACAAATGACCATTAAGCTATCTTAAATAATATAAAATTGTCATAAAACTTTCAAAGTTACATAATAGAAATTAAACTTTTATTGTTGTTATAAAATTAGTACTGAGTCGTTAACTGCTATTAAAGGGTGACATAACAGTTAAGAAAATTTGTATAATAATATATTTATTGCTCTAAGTCTACACATTCAATCAATCTAGTCATAATTTTTAAAAATAATAAATTTAGCCCCCATTATTTAGGCATTGTTTTAATTTTAGTCTTATTTTTAATTAGAGATAATTCAATAATTTTTCCTCGAATCAAATGGTGATATGTGTTACTATATGGTTGTAGGAAAATAAGGCTTTGTTTTTTTGTTGTGGTGGGAAAACTAAGGTTTGGGGCCAAACCAACGTTTTGCAAAAGTTAGAAAAATTAGCTTTTGGCAAACTAAGGTTTGAGAAGCTAGTTTGGGAGTTTGGGGGGCAAACCAAGGTTACACTCAAAAGTTGAGTGTTTTTTGTTGCTTTTAGAATTTTTTGGGTGAAAAAGCTAGTTTGGGAAGCCAAATACAACAAAAAAACAACCCCTAAATGAAAGAAGGGGGGGTAGGGGATCAAACCTAGGTTGGGTAGGGTGAAGGGAATGCATTTCATCACTGGACTAAACTTTGATATACATGTCGTGTAAATTTTAAAATTTAAGGGTTTAGGTTGTAGTGTTTAAAATTTATGGTTAGTGTTTAGAATTTAAGGTATAGATTTTAATTTTTTTAGAGTTAGGTTAAAATTTAAGATTTGAATTTATTGTGTAAACATGCAGACTTTTATAAAATTAATTATACACAGCCTGTGTAGTAAAATATATATATATATATATATATATATATATTTCTGGTGATAAGTGCATTTGTGGTCATGTGCGTGCACGGAATTTGTTATCATCCGAGCTTCCTCTTCCTCTTGGTATTTTGCCTTCACTCGCCGAAGAAATATAGTATAAAACCTCATGCATGGTCTCATTAAAGAAAAAAAATTCATCTAAAGAAAGTTTCACATGATTCACCCAATACAATAATTCGGTCTATTTTGTGACAAATCAAATTGAAAATTCCAAAGCCCGAACGTTTAATCTAATTACCAAAATTTACCATGCAATGAAACAAATTACTCTTGCTAGGAGACCCTGTTTCAAATTATTTTATCTGTAAAGTGTGTGCGCATTGTCAAGCGTTAATAATATATATAAACAGATACTACTTTATAATCACCTTAAGAATATTTAAAAAAATATTCTTGCTATAAAACACATAAAACTTCTTGTAGCCAATAGTTGATACCTATCTCGCTCACTTCCGGTTCTTAGTATCTCAACTTATAAAACCCAGATCTCCGCTCATTACAAAAATCATGAACCCAAAAAATGCAACAAAGCAAAGCAGATGAATGCAAATCCAAAAAACCTTAGCTTGCCTTTTTATATCTATGAACAACTGTTGGGTCTCCTACAGCCAGACGAGCAAACCCTCCCCGCTTACCTTCATTCGTATTGTAATATAATTTTCTAAGATTCTAGAAATAGCTCTCAATAAACTCTTTGTGTAATACCCATAGGGTATTCCATGCAAGCAAACCCAAACCAAGAATCTAGCTGGGTGGTCTGTCAACATAGAGAAATTCCTCAACCACGGTTGTATTGTCAAATAACTACCGTACACCATCCATGACCCACAAAAAAAAACAAGATAATAATCACCCTCTAAGGCAAATCGGACAAAGATTCATCTCCCCTGCCGGATTCCACATCGTCTGAATCATGTTCAATAATGCCCTATAGCCAATTGTCTTCCCCAACAACTGAATAATCGTTGATTTCAATAACTTCTCATCAATAGAATTATGGACTCTTTCCGAAAATCAAATCTCACGAAGTGCACTTATAACTCTGAGATATTCACATGTCTATGCACTTCCTTGAGTTTTTTCCTTGTTCGTTTATATTTTTTGCCTTGTAGCTAGGATCTCATGCATTTTGTTTTACTTTTAAAATTTTGCCATTGTATGTCGATACTTTATATATGTGTGCGTCGATACAGAGCTACATAGCCTTTTTTTGGTTGTAAGACACAATCTTAATATTTTGGGCCCAGGAACAGTAGTTAGCACGTGAGAGTGCGGGACCACTAATATAGTTTGGTCTTCATGGGTGCTCCATTCCATCTATATAAGAGCCACGTGGTGCTTGGAGGTGCCGAGACCATTGTGAGACAAAGGCCACAGTCTACCCACTACATCAAGACAAATTGCCAAGTTGAGCCACTAGACAGATCATGAGTTGCAGGATGGTAGATGCATCAAGACAAACGCCCTTATCGGGACAGAACCACGAGGAAGAGCAACAAGTGTTGCATTAGTATTGCTTTTCATTTCTCACTCCTCCATCTATATAAAGAAGACACCTTTTCCTAAGAAAATGATGTTTGTTTGAAGTCTTTTGAGAGCTCACTTTCCTAAAATATCCTTCTTCTTCTCAAGAAAATGGTCACGGCCATGGAAGCTTAATGATGTTGGAGGTCTTGGTGTAGAAGAAAGCAATAGGACGACCGAAAGGCTGCCTGGATCGATAGATGCAACAGTGGTCAACGTAAGGATCGAGCTCCGAGAGGAGTAGAGTTCAAGAGCCCGAGATAGACTTGTTTCTTGCTACTAATCCAACGTGATCTTAGAAATATGGTGTTTTTTAAACTTATTTCATATTATATGGGTTTGTAGAACTTCATATTTTATTAATGTAGTTACCCCTTGCTATATGTTCTTTGTTATTGACTAGTGTTTAACTCAAACAACTATAGAAATATAGGATTGTATTTATCATGACTTAACTAGATATAAAATGTTTTTGTTGCCATGAGTAACGAAAGTGTTGGGATGATCAATCAATGATAAATGTCCAAGAAGGAGTGAATTGGAAAGTAAAAAATTTGGTGGAAGCAGTGGAAATGAAAAAAGATTGAGACACAAGAATTTATAATGGTTCAACCTTTTCAATAATGTTTACATCCACTACCTTAGCTATCCACACTAAGGATTTCTCAAATCCACTAGATTTGCTTTCCTTTTGAGGCCAAAGGATATAACCTTACAAACTCCCTTAAGACTTATACCCTTAAGTCTTAAGAACCCTCACAAAGAGAATACAAATGAAGCAAACTGAAAATCCCTCACAAGGTTAATTGTTTGCACAATTCTAGGCTCACTCTAACCCCAAAACTTGAATAAAATGGATACAATGAAGTTCACTCAAGTGGGTTACAAGATATGACAATAAAAGGCTCAAAGATTGTTGGATGTGTGCTTGAATGCTTTAGACTTGATGAATAGTTATTGTTGAAGCTTTGGAGACTTGATTTTATACCTTCTCATTGATTTCCAACCGTTTGGGTAGCTGAGATCATAAATATAGTCTTTGGGCTTTATTTTTCCCGCAATAAATATTGTCTGCCAACACTGGGTATCAGTATGCAAAGGCTCATATCAGTACCTGCCAAGACAAAAAATAACCGTTGCAACAAAGGGGTATCAATACGCGGGAATCCGTATCGATACTGAGTGTCCATTTTACAAAGGGTATCGGTACGGGCCATACCGTATTGATATCGGTTTTGCTCACTGGAATCCTGATAAGTTTTGCACAAAAAGTTGTATCGATACGCCTATATAGGTATCGATATGCATTAACAAATTTTCAAAGATATGATTCAATAAAACTGACAAGGCAACGGTTGAATATTAAATGGAAAGATTTGGGAAATCTTTAACCCCCGTACCGGTACACATTAAGCCGTACCGATACTCGTATGCAAAATTGGTTCCCAGGTTTGAATGGTGTACCAATATGGCTACACGAGTATCGGTACCCTATAGCCAACAAGTATAAAACAAAATTCTAGTAGCTAAAGCCCATATCAACACGGCCCTAGGCGTATTGATACTCATTGACCAATTTGGCTATTTTGAGTACGATAGACACATAGAAAATATTTGGGGTTCAAGTTGTAGACTTAGAAATTATTTTAAGTTTGAATCCTTGTCAATTTGTGAGGCTTTTTAAGTACTTAAAAATTTATCCCTTTTACTAAATAGTCATTGTAATTATTTGTTGTATCAAAATCAAATATAGGTTTTACAATCTCCCCCTTTTTGATATAACAAAACCAAAATAAATTTTTATTTCTTTTGAAATCTTTTTAAGTAATCACTCCCCCTTTCTTTAAGGCTAAAAGTAAATTTGTTTTTGAAAAACTTTGAAAAATTTATTTCTCATACTTTCTCCCCATTTTGTTAGATCAAAATCAATTAGGGCATAGAGACAAGAGATAAAGCAATAATAACTCTGAAGATAATTAAACAACATAGATATTGTAAAATTCAAAGCATAATTCAAAGCAACATAGAGTATCCAACTTAAAACTTAAAAATATAAACCAAATCATAAGAGCATAATGCATAAAAAACTTAAACAAAAGTGCATAAAACTCAAATCCTAATATGATATGATATGACATGGATGAGATGCAAGCCTAAGAGTTGTCTTCATCTTCATCTTCCTCATGATCATCACCAAGAGCATGACCACGCCATTCGGTGTGAAAAGCGGGTCATGTCCATCGAGTCTTGACGTTGCTTAATGGGGATGTCATACGAGTGTCAAATGTAGTGAAGCTAGAATCCAACCTCGCATCCAAGGTAGTAAACCTCCCATCAAGGTAGTCCATGAGAGCATCGGGGGAAGGTTGAGCAACCGGAGCTGTCGGAGCCACTGGAGCAACGGGAACATTCTCTAAAGGATCGGGTTGAGCACTACCTGGAAGATCTGCATTGCGAATCCATTCTCCATTGTAGTAGGTGAACTTTGCTCGCCGAAGATAACGATCATTGGTGAGATCAGCGAGAGGCGCGCAAAGATCAATGGAACAATCTATCTCAAGCTTGTGAAACATGTAGGTTAGAGCGGTGCCATAGGTGAAAGAAGACACAAGGGAGGTGTGATGGTTTTGGATTAAAAAGACCAACTCAACAAACATAATTTGGGCTAGGTTTGGGCACATCTCCCTACGAAAACAATGTAGCCAAAAATATCAACTTGACACACGGTGGACCACTTACCACTTACCACCAAATGGTCGAAACCACCAAGTGATGAGAAGGTGGAGGTGTAACACCCCCTACCCGGCCTAGGAAATAAACCGGTATAGGACGTGTTACCAAATAGACGTACAAAGAATTTTTATAGATTTAATACGATCAACAGAACATGCCTTCGAAAAATAGAGTGATTTAAAACTTTTCAAATTATTCAACGAACTGACTTCAAACTCAATTTATAAGTTATCACATAGTCATATAACAAACAATACACGCCAAATACTAATTAATAGCATGCCTTTATAAACAATCATACATGTATATTTATTCTTTGGATACATAGTTAATTTCCAGATCGGTTACAAGTTTGTATGCTATTACTAATTAAGTCTTAAGCTTAAATACTTAGTAAGAATCTAGTTCTTTTACAAATTCGCATTAGGCAAGATAAGAATGACTTTAACGCATGCACACTAACAAACTTTTCATGTTCATGAAAAACAATTATAGCATGTATTTTAAGCTTATTAAAGAAATAAAGGTTACTACTTAATCACCATTCCATAAGAAATAAGCAAATCAAATATTCTATTTATAGACACATAAACAACTATCATAAGATCATGACGAGCATTTAAACACTTGTCAAAGGACTCTGTTAGGATGATCAATCAATGTAGATGGTGGCCAAGAGGGGGGTGAATTGGCAATTTTAAAAGTTTGGAAGCAAATCGAAAGAGATAGACAATAGGACACAATGATTTATAGTGGTTCAAGCTTCTAACAAGCTCTATGTCCACTACCTTAGTTTCCTACTAAGGATTTTCAACCAATTTCACTATGAAATTCTTCCCCTTTTCTAGGCTAAGGAGGCAACCGTTACAAGTTCAAGCTTTCTATCCAAACTTTGAACAATTCACTTTTGAATACAAAGAAAGAAATGGCAAATGAATAAAAGCCCTCACAAGGTAAATGTTTGCCTAATTTATAGGAACACTCAACCCCAAACTTGAATTAAAGATTATAATGAAATACACAAGTTTGGTACAAGGGTTTGACAATAAAAGCTCAAAGGGTTGGATTTTGCTTGATTGCTTGAGTGTTGATCAAAGTAGGTTCATTCGTTGTTGCAGCAGCTTTGGAGTCTTGTATTTATACCCTCTCATTGAATTATAGCTGTTTGGGTAGTTGGGTTATTGAATATAGCCATTGGTGAGAAAGTTTCCTGCAATAAATGCTATCTGGTCATCTACCATATCAGTACACATAGGCCCGTATCGATACCTATTGCAAAACAAATATAGCCATTGTGTATATCTGTATCGATATACGGGAGACCGTGTTGAAACGATCATAGTGTAAAATTGGGGGCGTATCAAAACGGCAAGGCCATATCGGTACGAGTTTTGCTCACTGGAATCTGAGATGAAAAATTGCATTGGTATGCCTAGGGGCGTATCGGTACGGGTAAAGGAAAAATTAAAAGTTTGTTGATTCCAATAACTAACAAGGCAACGGTCGAAAACATTTAATGCATATCGTATCGAAACATCTGGGACCGTATCGATACGTTTAGAAATTCCTTAAATCCAGATTTCAAACCGTATCGAAATAGTAAAAGCTGTATCGAAACACTTTACAAAACCATTTTCCCAAATGAATATCGTATCGAAACGGGTGAGGCTGTATCGATACTCGTCGTTTAAAATACAAGCTAAGTTTGAAGGCCGTATCAAAATAGGCTAAGCAGTATCGGTACGCTTTACAAAACCAAATTCCAGTAGCCAATTTTCATATCGAAACTCCAAAGGGTGTATCGATACACCTGGGCGTATTTGTGTATTTTCGGCCTGAAATACTTAGAAAATTTTTGGGTTTAAGTTTTTAACTTTGGAAATCTTTTCCTTGTCATTTTGTGAGACTTTTGAATACTTAAAAATTTATTTCCTTTTACACTTTGTTATATCAAAATCAAACATAGGTTTTACAATCTCCCCCTTTTTGATATAACAAAACCAAAGTGAAAATTTTTAAGTATCTTAAAAAAACTCCCCCATAATTTAAGACTAAAAAGTTTAAAAATTTTTGGCTAACTTTTCTCCCCCTTTTTGTTAGATCAAAATCAATGCAATAGGGATAAAACAAGGAAACAATAATAACTCCAAGCAATTAAATAAGCAACATAAGCATTAAACTTCAAGTCATAGTTCAAGCAACATAGTTTAATCCAACTTAAATCCTAAAAAACATAAACCAAATAACAAAGCATAGGAGTTCATAAGAACATAAAAACATAGGTGGATAATAATCCTAATATGATATGATATGTAATGCAAAATGTCTAAGGATCGATCCCATCTTCTTCCTCATCATCGTTGGCTTAAGGCCCAAGGGATTGAAGCCACTCGCCATGAAACGCGGTAAGATTGAGATCTATAGAGTTTTGGCAATTTTCAATTGTCGTCACTCTTTCCTCCAAGCAAGTGAAGCGTGTATCAATAAGGGCAAACTCGAAGTTCATGGTTGTGTAAAAGTTGGTGAATTGTTCATTGAGGTAAACTATGAGGGCATCAAGATTAGGTTGGGCCACCGGAGCTTGTGGAATAGGAGCCACTTGAGGAGCTGCCACTGGATCGGGTTGAACACCTCCTGGAAGATCGGTGTTCCTAATCCATTGTCCATTGTAGTATGTGAACTTTGTTCATCGAAGAGAACGCTCATCAATAGGATCGGTGAGGGGTTCCACAAGGTCATATGAACAATCAATTCCCATCTTGTGAAAGATGTAGCTCAAAGAAGAGCCGTAAGTGAATGAGGTAACCATAGAGGTGTGATGATGTTGCACAAGGAATACAATCTCCCCGAACATAATTTGAGCAAGATTAGGACGCTTACCCTCACGTAAGCAACGGATCCAAAAGTCACCGACTTGTCAGATCGTGGAGAACTTCCCACCGGATGGATGGAACCACCAAGTGATCATGAGGTATAGTATACGGTCATAGGCATCTAGTACGGCCACGAAGCCTCCAAGAGTATGTCCCAAAGAATCTTCATCACCAATCCTCGTATCCTCAAGACCCAAATAGTTTGCTAAAATGAATGAATCAATACGAAATTTTTGACCCATTAAATAAGACTCAACCGCAATAACCAAGGTTTTCTTTTCATTGTAAATACACGGGGCATTGGAATAAAATATCAAAACAAGGTTTCGGTAAAAAATCCCGGGGATACTAAAAAACTGCATAAATTTCCATTCTTCCATCCAAGATAGATATTTAAATTGAAAATGTTCGGATGAAAGAAAAGGGATGGAAGTAACTCGCTCTCGGCAAATTTTGTAACTTTGATACTTCTTAAACGATCCATGGCAAGAGGATATCATGGTTCATTAAAACAATGTTGATAAACATGGGTAAGATTGGGTCGATTACCACTATGATCGGGATTGAGACTAGGAGGATTGGAACTAGAGGCAATATCTTTTCACGCACGTTTCTTTGGGGCCATAATCTGAAAACAATATCAAACCAAAAACAATGCATGCATAAATCAATACATTCGATCCAAAAATTAATCCAATAATCAAGGTATTGTTAAAAATCTATACAATATAGTTTAAAAACATATACAAGTATAAAAATAATTTTTGGTAAAAGAAAACTTCAAAAATAGTGTTAAAAATTATACGATATAATTTTATATTCGAATAAAAAAATTCCAGATTTGAAAAAGATTTTACAAAAAATATTGAAAACTATAATATATATGTTCTAAATCTATGATTATAATACAAAATAAATGTATATATATGTATGAAAATTAAAAAGAAAAGATTAGGGTTTATACCTTGAAGTTGAGATTAAGGATGAATGAAGAGATTTGGATGCACAAACTTGATGATTTTTGCTTGGGTTTGATGTAAAATCTAAAAGCCCTCAAGAATTTTTAAGAATTGTGTGAGAAAATATGAGAGATTGAGAGGTTTTTATAGAGGATTTCGTATCTAGGGTTTTAAGAAAAAGTGGGTATTTGAGTTAAACTGAAAATCCCTCATTTAAAGCCCTTAAAACTGCCCAGTATGAACGCGTACCAATACGCCACATTGCGTATCGAAAGTAGTACCGAAAGCTTTTAAAGCCATTTTGATATGCAACCCATACCGGTACAGGTAAACCTGTACTGAAACGATTGTAAATGACCTGTATCGATACGCGGATAACCGTATCAATATGCATGTGCCAAAAATGTAAGTTTTGGCGGCAGGCTCAAAAATTCGATTTTAATCAAATTAAAATGCATGAAAATGACATGAGAACAATATGTATGAGCATAAATAGATACATACTCCCCCTAGCAATAAGCATAGATGCATATAGGAGCAAAAACACATAAGCAATTAATCAAACAAATTTAAGCATATTTTTAAGACCAAAAGATGCTCTAAGGGTCAAGAAAGGCTGGTTAAACCTAACTCTCTCCTAAGAGACCAAAAACGCTCTTTATCTAATGGTTTGGTAAAGATGTCCACTAATTGGTTTGAGGTGTCTACATATTCTAGAACTACATGATCTCTAATGAAATGATGCCTTATTTATATGTGTTTGGTTCTAGAATGGTTTGGATGGGATTCTTACTAAGACAAATAGCACTAGTGTTGTCACACCTAATGGGGATGGTACCTACATCAATTCCATAATTTAAGAGTTGTTGTTTCATCCAAAGGACTTGAGCACAACAACTCCCTGCCGATATGTACTCCGCCTCGGTGGTAGATAATGCTACATTATTTTGCTTCTTATAAAACCATGATATTAGCATACTACCTAGGAATTGACATGTATTGGAGGTACTTTTTCTATCTATCTTACAACCCCTATAATCCGCATTCGATAAGGCATGTAAACTAAAGGAAGACTCTCTAGGATACCAAAGACCTAAACAAGGTGTATCTCTAAGGTATCTAAAGATTCTCTTAACGGCTATAAGGTGTGATTCTCTAGGACTAGCTTGAAATCTAGCACACAAGCAAACACTAACATAATGTCGGGTCTAATTACGTTAAGATAAAGTAAAGATCCAATCATAGAGCGATAAAGCTTTAAATCTACACACTTTTCTCCTTCATCTTTGTCAAGCTTTGTGGAAGAACTCATTGGAGTGTCTTGAGGTTTCACATTCTCCAAGCCAAACTTCTTGAGCATGTCCTTGATGTACTTAGCTTGATTGATGAAGATGCCGTCCTTTCTTTGCTTAATTTGGAGCCCCAAGAAGAATGAAAGCTCCCCCATCATGTTCATATCAAACTCACCTTGCATCAACTTAGCAAAATCTTGGCAAAGCAATTCATTAGTAGAACCAAAAATTATATCATCAACGTATATTTGAACTTCTAAAATGTCTTTGCCATTTCTTTTAATAAAGAGTGTAGTGTCCACCTTTCCTTTTTCAAAGCCCTTTTCAATTAGAAAACTTGATAATATTTCATACCAAGCTCTAGTAGCTTGTTTCAAACCATATAAAGCTTTTGAAAGTTTAAAAACATGGTTTGGGTAATTTAGATCTTCAAAATCGGGTGGTTGTTCTACATACAGTTCTTCATTAATAAAACCATTTAAAAATGCACTTTTTACATCCATTTGAAAAGCTTAAATTCGTGATAACATGCAAATGCTAAAAACATCCTAATGGCTTTTATTCTAGCTACGGGTGCATAGGTTTCATCAAAATTGATTCCCTCTTCTTGAGTGTAACCTTGAGCAACAAGTCTAGCCTTGTTCCTCACTATGCTACCACTCTCATCTAGTTTGTTTCTAAAGACCCATTTAGTTCCTATAGTAGATTTATTACTAGGCCTATCAACTAATGTCCAAACTTGACTTCTCTCAAATTGGTTTAATTCCTCTTGCATGACCATTATCCAATAATCATCATTTAATGCTTCTTTAACATTCTTAGGCTCTATGCATGAGATAAATGCTACATTACATGCATTTTTAAAAGAAAGTCTAGTTGTTACCCCTTTGGATGGATCACCCAAAATCTCACCACCTTTGACATAGTTGTACTCTCTTGGGTAGCTCACTTTCTTTTCCTCAAGGCTCATGTCCTTCAAGGCTTCTAGAGGTGGATCTTGTGTTTCTTCTTCTTTGGTTGGAACTTCATTCACCTTTGATGATTTCCCATCATCATCATCACAAGAATCATTCCTCGAAAGGAGGTTATCATCAAAAATCACATGTATAGACTCTTCAACAACTAAGGTTCTTTTATTAAATACTCGATAAGCTTTAGAGTTCAAAGAATGTCCTAAGAAAATAGCTTCATCACTTTTAGAGTCAAATTTGCCCAAATTATCTTTTCCATTATTTAAAACAAAACATTTACAACCAAATGGATGAAAATAGCTAATGTTAGGCTTTTTGGATTTTAAAATCTCATAAGGAGTTTTCTTTAAAATAGGCCTAATCATTACTCTATTTATCATATAACAAGCCGTATTAGTGGCTTCTGCCCAAAAATATTTTGGCAAATTGTTTTCACAAAGCATGGTTCTAGCCATTTCCTCTAAAGTTCGATTTTTCCTTTCAACAACCCCATTTTGTTGAGGTGTTCTAGGAGCTGAAAAATTGAGGCTATACCATTTGAGTTGCAAAAATCCTCAAAATCTAAAATTTGAAATTCGGTGTCATGGTCACTTCGAATGTGAGAAATATTTTGACAAAGGTCATTTTGAGTAATTTTTGAAAAAGTAATGAATTTTTCTAAAGCCTCATCTTTGGTACTTAAGAATAAAATCCAAGTGTATCTAGAGTAACCATTAACTAAAACATATGCATATGATTTTTCACCCAAGCTAGTAGTTCTAATAGGACCAAAAAGATCCATGTGGATCAATTGTAAAACTCTACTAGTTGAAACATCATTAATAGGTTTAAAAGAAACTCTTTTATGTTTGCCTTTTGCACAAGCATCACGATTTTTATCATTTGAAAACTTTATTTTAGACAAACCTCTAACTAGATCTTTTGAAACCAATTTTTCTAAAACACTCATGCTTGCATGCCCTAATTTTCTATGCCATAACCATGAATCATGTTCATCATTTGCAACAAAACATGCATTAGAAATATGAATTTCATCTAAATGCACCATGTACATATTTCCTATGCGATGACCAAAAAGTACAATTTTATTTGTTTCAATGTTCAAAATCTTGCCGCCATTAGAATCAAAAAGAACATTGAAACCTTTGTCACACAATTAACTAATACTTAAAAGATTATGTTTTAGACCGTTGACATATAAAACATTATCAATGAGAATGGATGAGTGATTACCAATGGAACCAATTCCTTCAATGTGGCCTTTGGAGTTGTCACCAAATGTTACTACTCCTCCACTCTTTGGCTTTAGTTCCAAGAATCGACTCTTGTCTCCGGTCATGTGTCTTTAGCATCCACTATCAAGGTACAATGAGTTTGCACTTGTAGCCTTGGCCTTGTAGCAATGCTCCACCTACAAACATGGAATTAAACTTTGATTTTTGGTACCCAAATCTTTTTGGGTCCATGAACATTAGTTTTCAAGAGCTTGGTTCCCTTAGGATCCAAGAAGCAATAGCACTAATATTGTTAGAAGTAATGGCATCCTTAGGAATCCATACACTTCTAACTTTCTTACCATAATAGGGCCTTGAATACCCTTCATGTTTGTACCCACCAAAGTTCCTTTTTACATGGTTGGGTTTTGAAGATTGCCCTTTTTCAAAATTTGGTTTCCCAACCTTGTTCAAGGAAGCTTTGAGATCATTTACCTCCTTGAGGTAATGATCCTTTAGCTCGGAAACAAGGTTATTTAAATCAACATTTTCTTGTTCAAAAATACTTTTGATTATCTTTTAAATACCAACCTTCTTTTTGAGTTCCGAATTGGTTTTAGATAAGGAATCATTTTGGTTTTTCAAATCAAGGATAGTTTTCTTATTTTTCAAAATTGATTCCTTATACTTTTCAACCAATTCGTCATAAGCCTCTTGTAACTCATTATAATCATCAAATAATTCATCATATGTAAGATCATTTAATGAGTTAGAGGTTACCTTTGGATCCTCCTCAAAGGCCATGAGACAAAGATTGGAAACTTCGTGCTCCTCATCACTTGAAGACTCTTCATCGCTCCAAGTGGCTATATGGGCCTTGTGCTTCTTTTTCTTCTCGAAGCCCTTCTTCTTGAGTTGGGGACAATCAATTTTGTTGTGCCCCAGCTTCTTACATTCATAGCACACAATTGGATCCTTTTGTTCTTCCTTGTTTTTGTTCTTGAGATCTCTTCTTCGATTGAACTTCCTTCTTCGGTTGGATCTCATGAGCCGAGTGAATCGTTTGGCTATCGTAGCCAATTTTTCGTCTTCCTCCTCACTTGAATGACTCTCTTCTTGTGAAGATTTGAAAGCGATTCCCATCTTTTTCTTCTATACTTTCTTCTTTTCGATCCTCATTTCCTCCTTCTTTTCTCCCTCTCTTCCTTTCTTTGTTATCTCATGGGTTAGAAGAGACCCCATGAGAGCATCGAGCTTTAGCATCTTGAGATCCTTTGCTTCTATGATGGTCGTTCTTTTACCATCGCAAGACCCGAGAAGTGAGTAGAGAAGTTTTTGAACTAGCTTCTCCTCCGGAATGACTTCTCAAAGACCTTTGAGGCCATTTACAATAACGGAGAACCGTTTGAAATTTTTGGAGATGTCTTCATCCGGCTCCATCTTGAAATTTTCGTAGCTCAAACTAAGAGGCCCAATTTTGGTCTCCTTCACTTCATTGGTGCCTTCGCATGTGATCTCTAGCTTATCCCAAATTTCCTTGGAACTTGAGCAAGATGACATCTTGGAGTACTCATCCGGTCCAAGTGAGCGAAATAGCATGTGCATTGTTTTGTCGTTGATTTGGAGCTTCTTTCGATCTTCATCGGTCATCTCGTGCTTGGACTTTGGTAGTAACCGATCACCTTATCTCTTCATCGAAATTGTTGGTCCATCTTCCACTATTTATGGTTATCCCCATAGGAGGTAGTCATGGGATTTGACGAAGAACTTCATACGATTTTTCCAATAGGGATAGTTATCCCCATTGAAGTATAGGGGTTTGGTGATGGATTGAGACTCGTACAAGTTGTTTCCGGAGGTGGATACCATGGCTTTGACTTTGATTGATTGAATAACCTTCTAGGATCGCCTCAACAGTTGTTAGACCTTCGGTTGAGTGTAGCTCTGATACTAATTGTTAGGATGATCAATCAATGTAGATGGTGGCCAAGAGGGTGTGAATTGGCAATTTTAAAAGTTTGGAAGCAAATCGAAAGAGATAGACAATGGGACACAATGATTTATAGTGGTTCAAGCTTCTAACAAGCTCTACGTCCACTACCTTAGCTTCCTCCTAAGGATTTTCAACCAATTTCACTATGAAATTCTTCCCCTTTTCTAGGCTAAGGAGGCAACTGTTACAAGTTCAAGCTTTCTGCCCAAAGCTTTGAACAATTCACTTTTGAATACAAAGAAAGAAATGGCAAATGAATAAAAGCCCTCACAAGGTAAATGTTTTCCCAATTTATAAGAACACTCAAGCCCAAACTTGAATTAAAGATTACAATGAAATACACAAGTTGGGTACAAGGGTTTGACAATAAAAGTTCAAAGGGTTGGATTTTGCTTGATTGCTTGAGTGTTGATCAAAGTAGGTTCATTCGTTGTTGGAATAGCTTTGGAGTCTCGTATTTATACCCTCTCATTGAATTCTAGCCATTTGGGTAGTTGGGGTATTAAATATAGTCGTTGGTGAGCAAGTTTCCCGCAATAAATGTTGTCTGGTCACCTACCGTATCGATACACATAGGCCCGTATCGATACCTATTGCAAAACAAATATAGCCTTTGTGTATATCCGTATCGATATGTGAGAGACCGTATCGAAACGATCATAGTGTAAAACTGGGTGCGTATCAAAACGGCAAGGACGTATCGGTACGAGTTTTGCTCATTGGAATCCGAAATGAAAAATTGCATCGGTACGCCTAGGGGCGTATTGGTATGGGTAACAGAAAAATTAAAAGTTTGTTGATTCCAATAACTGATAAGGCAGCGGTCGAAAACATTTAATGCATATTGTATCGAAACATCTGAGACCGTATCGGTACGTTTAGAAATTCCTTAAACCTAGATTTCAAACCGTATCGAAACAGCGTAAAGTTGTATCGAAACACTTTACAAAACCATTTTCCCAGATGAACGTCGCATCAAAACGAGTGAGGCTGTATCGATACGCGTCGTTTAAAATACATGCTAAGTTTGAAGGCCGTCTTAAAACGGGCTAAGCCGTATCGGTACGCTTTGCAAAACCATATTCCAGTAGCCAATTTCCGTATCGAAACACCAAGGGATGTATCGATACGCATGGGCGTATTTGTGTATTTTTGGCTTGAAACACTTAGAAAATTTTTGGGTTTAAGTTTTCAACTTTGGAAATATTTTCCTTGTTATTTTGTGAGACTTTTGAATACTTAAAAATTTATTTCCTTTTACACTTTGTTATATCAAAATCAAACATAGGTTTTACAGACTCATTCGAACTACATAGCCATTTCAAATCCAACTTTTAAAGCCTTAATTCTTTGATTAACAATCATTCAAACCCTTTTATTGACTACTTAGGCATTATCAATCATTTAATTAAACTATAGACAAAATTACATTTTAATATTGAATTTCCATAAGCTCAATTTTTTCAAGATCTAAAACTAACCAACATATTTGAACTATTCATTTTAATTCCAAGCTCATTTGCATAACAATATCATATGTGAGTTCATAATTGCATCATCCTTTTTTATACATAAATCTAATTACCAAGTATTCGAGTTACCTCATCTTAATTAGATCTAGCACATAATACATGATACGTCTACACACGCATACTACACATAACAAGATGATCTATCCGCTTTAAGAATTTATATATATATATATATATCTAATCTACTACACCAACAACATAACCACTACGATGATTCCAAAACAAGCAACCATATAACGAATAATAGGCACATTATAAATAGCGATAACTACTTAAGGAACTTATACATATATGAGATCAAAGAATTATCTGAATGCATCATGCATAACTAACGATTATGTGCCACCATCTAGGAGTACTTAAGAAGTTACATAACGTACTTCTTAACACTTGTGATCCCGTCCGAGCACAAAAAATAATCAGAAGCATTGATACCCTGAAAGGTGGTGAAAGAATAGAATAAGCTAACACTCAGTGAGGTAGTACTAAAATCCAAAAACAATATAATAGACATTATAAAATCTATTCCTATTCTTTCACCAAAGCTGACCAAAAGAAATTCAAGTGATAACCAAAGAATTGAATAGCCACATTTTAGTCACAAGATTTCAATCTTAGCATTTCAAAATACTTATCATAGTAGTTCATAAACATATCATGATTATTACATAGAACATCATATAAGTCATGAAGCATAACATATTATATTTAAATTTTCTTATCTCACGAGACATTAGATACAACATGTCAAAACTGTAGATTTCTTAATACGCAAGGCAACAGGCAAAACATGTCATAACCATAGTTTCTTGTCACACCAAGCATTAGACTTATCATATCAAATCATAGGTTTCTCATTATTCAAGGCATTAGGCAAAATAGGTCATAACCATAAATTCTTGTCACGCAAGGTATTAAACATAACATATCAAATCATAGGTTTCTCATTACGCAAGGCATTAGGCAAAACATGTCATAACCACAAATTCTTGTCATGCAAGGTATTAAACATAACATATCAAATCATAGGTTTCTCATTATGCAAGGCATTAGGCAAAACATGCCATAACCACAGATTCTTGTCACACAAGGTATTAAACATAGCATATCAAATCATATCACGACATTACAAATCATAGTCACAACACTTTATAAACAACGTATATCATAGTCATTAGTTATTTCTCATATAAGTTATCAAGGTAATTCTTTAATTTATTAAGAAATTTCATTATTTAATATTAAACATAGCCTTGTGAATCAAGGAACAACCTAAGTACACGAAGCCCCAACCAACTGTCGCCAAGTGACCACAACACTTCCCTCCTACTGTCGCCAAATAAGGACCGTAGTCCACCCTAAGCATGAGCTCTATGGACTCTATGGCATGCCAACTGTACCTAAGACTGACTTGAGACCAAGGCTTTTCACAAGTTTTTATCTTATCATAAACCAGATTGAGCTTAGCTCCAAAATCATGTAATCATGTTACATTCTTATCATTGAAGAAACAAGGTGAGCATGGCTCCTTATCAGAATATCAGACAACGTATCTTATACAAATCAGATATGAGCATAGTCCAAGTTATTTTAAACAGAATAAGTCTTATTTCTTCATACGGTGTCATGGTTCAAAGTTATATACTTATAGCATAATTTAGATCATACCATGTCAAGCATGTACTCAATTCATGCAATTCGTGTACATCATTCTTTCTATTCGAATGATTTATAGCAAAATCACCATCATTTATGCACAAGTAGGTATAACTTACATTTTGAGCATATCCTAATGATCAAGTAAATATATCATGTGTATTTATTTCTTTGCAATCATGAACTTGTTATAGGTAATATTAAATACATGTTCAATCCATTCATAATTCTAATTTTACAATCATGTTCATAATTAAATGCTAGCTTAGCTTTGATTTACTTATCAAACAAATAAAATCATACAAATAGAATTCACATCAACCATAACCTCAATCACAAATTCAGCAACATATCTTATTCATGTTAAATTGAGCATAGCTCCATATATTTTTATCAAATAAATATGTTTCATAACAAATTATATAAAGCATGTTCAAACATGTATTTGTATAGCCTCCAAAACTGAGATTATATTTTACCCCATTCAACATATCATATGATACTTCATAATAAAGTACTCACCTCAACCTCCAAGCCAGTTATCAAGCATAACGTAGCTCTAAAAAACAAAATCAATGTAAGTAATTTAACAAAAGGGTGCTCGGGAAAGTTACAAACTTATCCCGATACTTTAAACTACACTCACAGTTTGCTCCAAGCCAATTTTGTTCCCGAATCTTGTTTCTCTTTTGTTCATCTTTTATTTGATCCTCTTTAGCTCTTAATCCTTAAATTCTCGCTTGGTCTAAATGTATCCAATAAGACAATTATGCATTAGAATAATTCCTAACAACTATCCATTAATAAACTACTCCATTTCTCATGTGTCTAAATAATTCCACACAAAACAGTCCACTCAAGGTTCTTAAGTATGCAAAACAGTTTCAAACTTTATAAGTACACAATTACATGTGCAAAACAGTCCCAATTACTTTTCTACATAACCAGAACAGTCCATTCTCTTATCATACACACTTATATACATCAAACAGTCTTTTAATATGCTTTTATTCACTCAAAACAGCCCCTACACTTTGCATTCATGCTTATATATATATATGTCAAAACAGTCCTTAATATGTTCATGCGCATTCAAAACAATCCAAGGCTTATATACACGCATATACATACGCAAAACAACACGCTACATATTAATGTGTACACAAAAACAGGGCAATTATACTCTTATACACATTTGCACCCCAAAACAGTCCAATATAGCTACAAAGCAATCCTTAAAATAGTCTCATAACAGCCCCTTTTTACTAAATCTCTAAAACAGTCCAGTATATACTTTTACATGTACAGAACAATCCAAAAATACATATGTATACTTACATATACTCAAAACAGTCCCAATTACTTATACGTATATACAAAACGGTCTAGCATTTATGTGTATACACATATATATATACTAAACAGTCCATTACTTATTTATATAAGTTCAATTCAATCCATAGTTTAAACCATAAATCAGTCCAGCATTCATGTGCACATGTATTCCTATATTTAAGTAATTCCAAAATGAAATAATAGCAATCAAAGACACCTAACTTAATTTCCAGCACCATTACTCAACCAACAAGGGTGTGATTCGAATACAACATTTACAAAGATTCAAAAGCATAGAAATTAAGAACACTCATATATATATATATATATACCATTCGAATGAAGTAGGAAATTTATAACATGATTTAATCTTCCACTAACTTTTAACAACAACATAATTCATGGAATTGAAATCAAAACCTAATATAAACTCTAAATTATAATGTACAAAAGAATGCTCACTTCTTGAATTAATCAATCAAGGATTCAAAATCTTTTCATTCTCCAAGCTTAAATCCCTAAGTTTTTCATAGCCATTTTTACTTTCTCTCACTCTTGCATGGGTTCGGTCACTTGGGAAGAAGAAGATGATATGCTTTGTTATCATCCTCCCCCAAAATCAACCCACTTCAACATATGTCCACTTAATTTTCTTGACATGTGTACAACCCTTGCTTTACTTTTAATTTAGCATGCAAGACTCAAACTTCCAAGATGCTCGATTTATTTATGAAAGATGGCTAGGTACTTTTCTTTACTTCCTATTTGGTCCCGAATTCTTATTTAACCCTATATTATTCATAAAGCAAAACAAATCCAATAATTATCCTTCAGTTTAGTAATATACTTCTAGGCCGATGTTCGGAGTATTACAGGAGGAAACATTCATGTGCATCTAGTACGGTTACGGAGCCACTATAGGTTTGACGAAAAGTATTTTCATCATCTATACCCTCATCATCCATAGCCAAAAGTTCAACAAATTTTGAAGAATCAAGACGTAATTCCTTCCCTATGAGGTAAGACTCAATAGCTATGACCTCGGTTTTCTCTCGATTTAAAATAAATTGGGCATTTGAATAAAAAACAAGGACAAGGTTTTTGTACATAATCCCGGGTATGCTTAAAAAAGTCATATATTTACATTGTCTCATCGGAGCACATAAGAGACATTGAAACATGTTCACGATGTATTTTGAAAGATTGAAAATGTTTAAAATGATCCATAGCATTGGGATTTTTCGATTCATTAAAACATTGGATGAAAAGTTGGTTAAGGTTAGGTCTTGTACCATTATTTTCGGAATTGGGATTAGGATTGGTAGAACTAGACCCCAACTCTTTTCTAGACCTTTTCTTTGGAGGCATGGTGAAAAACATGAAAAATTCAAACCACAAAATACATGTATGCATAAACATCCATATCCAATCCAATGATCAATGTAGTATAAAAATCTATATTATATAGTTTAAAATCATACACAAGTATAAAGGAAAATTTTGGTAAGGATAAAACTTGAAAACAATAAAATAAAATATATGAGTATAATTTTGTATTTGAACCAAAATTTTTCAGTTTTGAAAACGATTTTGTAAAATCTTTGATATCAATGATATATATCCTATATATAGATTTTGAACATATACAAATATAAAGAAAAATGCAATTTAAAGAAAGTAAAGTTTATACCTCGATTAGGATGAATGGATGAAGGAATAGATGATTTGCACAAAGCTTGAAGAAATTTGCTAGGGTTTGATGTTGAAAACAAAAGCCCTCAAAGAATTTTGATGATTTGTGATAAAAAAATAAGAGATTTGAATGGTTTTTTTTATAGAGAATGGCCATCCTGGGGTTTTAGGAAAAGTTAGAGTTTGAGTTGGATTAGGAAAAACTCATTTAAAACCCCATTTAAAGCTCTAGAGACCATGCAAACTGATACACAAAAGTGCGTATTGAAACTGCGTACCGATACAAATTTTACCCGTACTGATCCTTGACCCGTACCGATATAGGCTAACCTATACCAAAATGCTACCCCTGATACCTGTATTGATACACCAAGCCCCGTATCAATACCCCTTGACCAAATTTGACAGATTTGGCTGTAAGGGACCCAAAAATTTGATTCTACTCGAATTGAAATGCATGATTAAGATATGAGATCATCATGAATGGGAAAAACAGATACATACTCCCCTAGCAACATAAATAGATGCATATAGGAGAAAAAACACACAAACATGTAAATCAACCAAATTCAAGCATATTTTAAGATCAAAAAAAGGTTCTAAGGTTCAAGATAGGCTAGTAAGCCCTAACTCTCTCCTAAGAGTCCAAAGTCGCTCTTTGTCTCAAAGTTTGGTAAAGATATCCGCTATTTGGTTCAAGGTGTCTACATACTCTAGAACTACATCATTTTTCAAGAAACGATCTCTAATAAAATGATGTCTTATCTTTATGTGCTTGGTTCTAGAATGTTGGATGGGATTCTTAGTGAGACAAATAGCACTAGTAGTGTCATACTTTAAGGGAATGGTACCTACATGAATTCCATAATTTAAGAGTTATTGCTTTATCCAAAGGACTTGAGCATAACAACTACCGGACAAAATATATTCTGCCTCGGTGGTAGATAATGCTATGCAATTTTGCTTCTTAGAAAACCAAGAGATAAACATACTACCTAGGAATTGACATGTACCAGAGGTACTCTTTCTATCTATCTTACAACCTCCACGATCCTCATCCAAATAAACATATAAACTAAAAGAAGAGTCTCTAGGATACCAAAAGCCTAAGCAATGGGTGTCTCTAAGGTATCTAAAGATTCTCTTAATGGCTTGTAGATGTGATTCTATAAGACTAGCTTGAAATCTAGCACACAAGCAAACAGTAAATATAATATCCGGTCTACTTGCGGTAAGATAAAGAAAAAATCATATCATAGATATATAAAGTTTAAGATCAACATATTTACCTCCTTCATCTTTGTCAAGCTTTGTAGAAGAGTTAATGGGTGTGGCTTGAGGTTTCACATTCTCCAAGCCAAACTTCTTGAGCATGTCTTTGATGTACTTTGCTTGATTGATGAAGATGTTATAACGACTCAAATTTTGGATTTTGAGAGTCTATTTAACCCGAAGCATGGGCTTCACGTTGGTTTGAGGTGTTAGGCCTTCGAGAACCTTGTTGGGCTTGTTTAGAGTGGTTGGGCTTGCACTAGTTGGTTTTGGGTTGGTTTAGGATGGCTTTGGGAGGGTAAAATGGTATTTTCCCAAATGGGAGAAAGAATGGGAGGGAGTCTATTTATTTTCTCTGCAGAAAAGAGACCTTGGTGATCTCATGTTGTTCTCTTGTCTCCATTCTTCATTCAATATCCCTTTTTTTTCCAACCCAAAAGCCATAGCCAAGGTTGAATCTTTGAGTTTTGTGAGTGAATTACATTTTGAGCCTTGAGGAAGAGTTGTTTAGCAATCAAGGATCTATAATCAATGGTAAGAATGGCTTAAAATGGTGGAGGAAGAGGTTTTGGTGGGGGTGTGTAGGGAAGAACGGGATTGGGTTTTGGAAGCTCAACCCTTGAGTTATGTCTGAGTTTTTGACTTCTTTAGATTCCCAACAATGCAATAACACGTTTTGCAACTTCCCTTTATAGTGAAAGAGGTTGGAGAGGCATCCAAGGTCTAAGGGAAGAGCAAGGCTTGAAGCTTGAGGTTGGGGGTCTTTCTCTCAATTGTTGTAACGCCCCAGTTTTGGGCCTAGGAGTTTTCCTAGTGGTTTAGACGGTCCAGTGGACTGGATTAAAGATTCGAGATTAAAAATCGGAACAAATAATTTTGGGTGAGAAAAATACAGGAAAAATATCTAAAAATCATTATTTAATATATGGATATTCTTGGTAAAGCCAATTTTGGAAAATGAATGTTGGAAATTGGACATTTTGGCTAGTGACCAAAATGTAAAGATTGAAGACTATTTTTTAGTGACTATTTTGAAGAAGGATCAAAACTTAGAATCTTTAAGGAGCTATTTGACCTAAATATTTTATCAGAATTTTCTCGCAATTTGTTTTTAAAAAGTTTTAATTAATGATAAAAGGGATTTAATTAATAAAAGGGTGGTTATTTTTCTAAAACTACTTTTGACATAACTTTCTTTCTTTCTCTCAACTTTCTCTCAAACCTTTTCAGCCAAACACTCACTTTTTCATCGGAGATTGAAGCTAATGCTCTTGATTTAATTGACTATTGATTTCTAATTGATTCTTCAATATTGTTTTCCAAAAATCTCATTGATTTTCCTTTGTTTTCAAGAGTAAAACATCCGATTGAGAGGAAAGTCATCCATTAGAGGTAAGGTACGTTCTTCTCCTCTAATGATTGGTTCTTTACTAAAATTCCCAAGTATTTGATCCTTGTTTAATGTTTTCTAATGAGTTTTGATGAGTTAATTGTGGAAATTTAGTAAATTAAGGTTTAATTGATGAGAACAAAAGATTTCCATTTTGGATCTGTTTTGCTGGGTTCTTGATGAGTTATAATCAAAATTTTGATGTTTTATAATGTTGATAAGATGGTTTTAATATTGGAATCCTGAAGCTATAAGAATCTCTAATTTTCTAGTTTGCTAGTTATGTGTTTTTGGGGAGTTGTGATGGTTAATTGAATGTTGGAGATATAAGGACGTTTGAAAAGTGTTTTTGGATGTTAAATGATTATAATTGAAGTGTTGAAACATTTGATTATGGCTGGGTTAAGTTTGGAAGAGGTTTGTTGTTAATTTTTGGAAGTTGTAGAGTAGTTTTGGGTTAAGGATATTGATGATTTGGGTTGCTGTGATGTTGATTGCATTTTGATGCAATATACCTATATTTTTGTATGATTAAAAGTAGGGGAGTATGAACCTCAAGCTTGAACGTGAGTTTCATAAGCTTTAGAGGTGTGTTTGTCGCATCGGCAAGCGAGGCGTTGCGAGTCGGTGAGTGGAAACGTATTTTCAACTTTGCAAAGGTTTAAAAGTTGTGTTTGTGAGTTTAGATTGAGATTGAAACGCTGATCTAAGCTCGAAAGTAAGTAAAGGATGAATCTCTCTCGAACTCAGTTTTGGTGATAGTTTGATGCACTTATTTATATGTTTTGATTACTCACTGTTTATGCATATATTGAGCATGGTTTAATGCTAGAAATTGGTCTTGAAATGAGGTTAATGCATTTGGAGTAATGCACGATTTGTTAATGTTCATAAACATTGTGTAATCAAAGGTTGATGCATTGGTTTAGTGGTTTTGATAGATGCATATGAAAACATTGAGTTGATAATGTTAAAATGAATTATATTGGCAAGTGATGCTATGAAATGGTTTGAAAATGAAATATGATATAGTTGGCTGGCCATAGGATTGATAGTGCACTATAAAAAGGTGCCTTGGATGTTAATGGATTTATTCAGTGTACCGAATACTCTATCCAAGTACCTTAATGGTTAAGGGGTTGTACGATACTGTAGACTCTCGTTAGTGGGTTAAACATCGTACCGATGAGTGGTGTTGACGGGTTGATGTGTACCGAATACTCTACCATGGGTGTCACAATGGTGGAGGGGTTTATATGTAACGAGTACTCCCATGTGTGAACCTTGGGTTACCGGTAGATTGTTTGTTAAGTGTTGTGGGAACACTTGTTGAATCTGTGTATCCGATGTTACGTTTTGGTAAATGGAACATGGTAAATGATCACTTAGAAGCCAATATAGTTGTTTATGTATCATGAGGTGGTTTATGTTGTTTAATATGATTTAAACATGTTTTACTCTTTAAGCCTTGCATGGGTAGTATGCATGGGAAAGTTTAAATTGAGGGTAGCAAAAGGGATTTTGCTGTGGGATCCATGATACATGTTGCACATGGTTTAATATACTGTTTTGAAATGTTAAGTGCATGGTTTTGATAAGGCATGATTGAAAAGTATTTTACAAATGTATTGAGAGATGGTTTCAAAATGCATTAATGATGGTTGTTGTTTGAGCATTCCCCAATAAGCCTTGTGTGCTTATGCTCTCTTTTTCCATCAATACAGAAAACTAAGGTTTGAGGCAGCCAAGAAGTGAGGAAGGAAATTCCACGACTTAAACTCAAAGTATGATTTGGTTATTAAAGAGTAGTAATAATGGCAATGTGTCAATTGAGGTTTTGGGAAGGTTTTGAAGAACTCCATGTTGTTGCAAGTTTTAATTACTGTCTTGAACTTGTAATGTTGTTTAAGTGTTTGAGAAATGGATGGTTTGATGATTTGAATGTGGTCTAGGAAGCATGCCTCTAGATTTGGTGTTTGAGTTTGCTAGTTGAGCTAGCTTGGCCTATATGATTGATATGTTGATGCTCAAGCATGTTATTGATGTTATCTAATATTTAGTTGAGTGTTAATGTTGATTAGAGTGAGCCAAACTGTCATATGTTGGACCTAGAGGTTATTACAGGTCACCCCGTACCGGTACGTACCCTTAGGGTTTCGGTACACAGGGATCTATTACAGCTCAAAATATTCAAAATAGCCTACGCATACCGATACGCCTGGTAACAGTATAGGTACGCATATCTGGGAAATAGGGAAGGTGTCGGTACTCGGGATGTTGTTTCGATACGGTCAATGGTTACTGGAATCTAAATTTTCAAAATACACAATACCGTACCGATACGCTTGGGGACCATATCGGTATGCCATTGTCTTTTAGTACCATTTTGATACGGTGGACACCTATACCAGTACGCAGATCGTTATTTCAGTTGCTTAAGTATCTGTAGTTTGAAATCCTTGCAATTGGTCCTTGTATCTTGAATGTGCAATTAAATATATATGAATGATGATTTTGGGCTGAGGTTTATCATGAAGGCATGTAACATGACCAAATGAGGATTGGTAACTTTAAAATTTTGAAAGTCCCTAAAATATTGGAAATTACGCTTTAGTCCCTATAATGGGTTTTTGAGCAATTGCATGTCGAAATGACGCCCGATTGGGTTGTAATATGAACCATGACTCGTATGAACACCTTAGGACCTAATAATGCCTTTAGATAAGATAAAAATTGGACTATTTTAGTTAAATCTTTTTGGGGTTTATTTCGGTAAACCCTAATATAGCTTGCTCGATTCGGTCTTTCAGTTAGGCCAGGCTAAGGAGGTTACATTTGGTGGTATCAGAGCCAGGTTTGCGAAAGTTGGGATGCCGTTGGTGTTTATAATAAGATGTTTGCTATTCACAGTGATTGTTTACATGTACGGTGTATAAGTTATGTTACGTTTGGGTACCTTGGGGGCACATTGCCATATTACTATGTTTAAGAAATGATTTTGGTTTTAAATGGAAGTCTTGGATCCTTGCATGAGGCTGGCCTGATTGTTTTCGGTTTTGTGTAATTATCATGCCTAAGATACGTTTTAGATTATGCCATCGAGGAGAGAGTTGTGATATAGCGAAAATGCTACTGCCGGAGGACAGGGAGTCGAGGGTGAGCTGGTACACCCTGAGGATTTGCCGTCTCCTCTGCCTAATCCTCCTCAGAGAGTGGAACATGTACCCCCTACACCACATGGTCCTGTGTTTGGGGACATGACTCTATCTCAAGTGATGATAGGAGCATTCCAGGCCGCAATGATTGGGACTCACATACCTGCTCTGGCACCTGATGCTGTTAATCAGGGTTTTTTGTTGGAGCGTTTGCATAACCTGGGAGGTGTTGAGTATAGAGGGTTGTCACCCAAGGCATCCAAGGAGTGGATGGCCAGTACAAAGTGCATCTTGGTTCAGTTAGGGTGTAATGATGACCGTAAGTTGGGATGTGCTATTTCCCTATTGCAAGGGGATGCGTATAGCTAGTGGACCACTGTAATCATGGGCATGGAACCCGATGATGTGATGTGGGAGTTTTTCCAAGCTACCTTCAGAAAGAAATATCTAGGTGTTAGATATTTGGACGACAAGAAATGAGAGTTTATGGCCTTGGTTCAGGGCAGTATGATCGTGTTTGAGTATGAGGTGCAGTTCGTACGGCTGAGTCAGTACGTACCTGAGTTGGTACCAGATGATAGGCACCGTTATGATCATTTTCAATATGGTTTGGTGCAAGATGTCAAGACGTTTATGTTGACCACTGAGTAAATCGAGTTTGATGTTTTGGTATCTCGAGTAAAGGACATAGAGTAGAGCTTGGGGTTGTCTTATCGCTCAGGAGGTTATAGCTCAGGAAAGAGAGCTGAAGAGTATAGTTCTTGAGGTGGCCAGGCTAAGATGCACCGTGACCAGAAGTTTCGACCAGATGCAAGACGCGGTGGAGATGGTTCAAGACAGGGTTATCAGGGATAGGGTGCTCAGGCTCGAGCAGCGTATAATAGTTGTTTGGGTTATGGTTCTAGGGAACATTTGAGGCGAGATTGCCCATGTTTGGCTATATAAGGGTTGTGGCGCACACAGTGGCAGTTCGATTGGAGGATGGTGGGCCAATGAGGATCTATGCTCATCACGATAGGAGAAATGACACGAACGTGATAGCAGGTACCTTTACCTTGCAGTCTATGTCATTGTTATCTTTGATAGATTATGGTTCCACACATTCATATGTATTGCATGAACATGCACATTTGCTTAGTGTACCGGTAGAAATGCTTGATGTTGGTATGCAAGTGATGAGTTATTTTGGGGAAACGGTTGTTACGAGGAAGTTGTATTGGAGGTGTCCTCTGATGGTTCAGGGTCACATGTTTGCGGCTGACCTGATGGAATTGTCATTCCATGGTTTTGACGTGATTTTGGGAATGGACTAGTTGACCGAGCATCGAGCTGTGGTTGATTTTGAGACCCAACTATTTTTTTGAGGCTTGCTGACGATTATGAGGTGGTGGTTGTGGGCAATAATGTAAAGTTCCTGTCTAATATGGTTTCGGCCATGGAAGCGCGTAAGTTGCTGGAAATGGATGTCGAGCATATCTATCCTATATGATGAATTCGAATGTGGAGAAAGTACGAACAAAGGATATCTGTACTATTTTTGACTTCTTGGGTGTATTTTCGGAAGAGTTGCCTGGTTTACCACCAGACATGGAGATGGAGTTTTGCATAGAGACATATGTTGATTCGGCTTTGATATCGATTGCACCATACCGTATGGCACCAAAGGAGTTGAAAGAGTTGAAGATGCGACTCTAGGAGTTGCTGGATCGGGGTTTCATTCGGCCTAGTGTATCACCGTAGGGAACACTGATGTTGTTTGTAAAAAGAATGATGGCATGTTGAGGATGTGTATAGACTATCAGCAACTGAATAAGTTAACGATTAAGAACAAGTATTCATTGTCGCAGATTGATGTCTGTTTGATCAATTTCAGGGAGCTACGGTGTTCTCCAAGATTGATTTGAGATCTGGATATTATCAGGTGAAAGTGAAGGATAAAGATGTGTTGAAGACTATTTTTCGTTTGAGGTATGGCCATTATGAGTTCTTGGTAACGCCGTTTGAATTAACGAATGCACCTGCAGCATTCATGGATATGATGAACCGTGTGTTTCATGAATTTTTGTGTAATATCCCAGTATTTGTTTAATGACTAAAACGTAAAGAATTAAAAGTTGGTGGTTTTAGTTTAGTGACTAAAACATAAACTTTTAAAGTTGGGAGACTAAAGTGAAAAGTTCAGGGAAAAAAATGGTAATTTTCCCAAAAAATATTTTATACTTCATAAATGAATAGTTTATCCCAGTATAAAAAGGATAAGTTCGGTATTTAGTTCGGACGATTATTTGAATTCAAAATATTATGGAAATTTTATGGAAATCTTAGGAAGACCCGAAGAATATGATATTGTGGCTTTTGAACCTTTTTTATTTGATTTAAATTCGATTTTATGCAGTATTTGGCGTAGTAGATGAAAATGGCAATTTTGAAGATAAGTTGATTCATTAATGGCAAAATGGTCATTTTGCATATATTTTATGAATATTTTGTGTTATGGAAAAGTGAAGAGCATAGGTGGCAACATATTATTGGATGAGATTAAGGGGTAAAATAGTCATTTGACTATTAAAAGGATTTTTATTTTATAAGGTGAATTAAAATGCCATTTAGCATGGAATAAAGAACTAGAAAAGTGTGGAAATTTTCTCTCATCTTTCTCTCCATAGTCGTGAGCCTTCAAGGTAATGGTAGGAAATTTTCTTTTCAATTTTTGAGCTTATATGATTGGATTTGAGGCTTAGATATTAAATAAAGATTTGTTCTTTGCTGAATTCTCTTTCATTTGGTACAAGTTTTACATAGTTTCCATGCTTCTAAGTTGGTATAGATGATTAGGGTGGATGAAGAACATGTTAAAATCTCATGTTTTAAGGTTTATTCATGTTGGAAATAAGGTTGTGATGTTGTTTCTATGCTTAAGGTGATGAAAATCCTATGGTATATGGTATAAGGACCATTCGGCTAAATGGAGAAAAATTAGGGGAAATATTGCAAAAAAAAAATTATTTTGATGATGAAAATGATAAGAATGCTGTTTTACATGCTTGATTATGTTAATTGGATGAAGAATTGTTCATGTTCTTGAAGAGAAGAATTATGCTTTATGTTAAGGTTTGGAATTTAGAACATGATTGAAGGATGAATGGTTTTATGTGTTGATTTAAGGTAATTGGAATGAAAATCCCTAATTAGATTGCATTAGGGACTAAAATGAATAAATTGTAAAGTTTAGGGTCCTAATGTGTAAAGGATGGAAAATGTAGGGATTAAGTTTAAAATTTACTATTGGAAGCTTGAAAGAGTCCTTAGGGACTAAAATAAGTATTTGGTAAAAATTGAAGATTTAAGGAAAAATGTGGGAAATTGTGATTCGAATATAGGAAGCCTTATTGGATCAAATTTATATTTAATAAATAGTTATTTTATTTACTTTCCACTATTATATTTAGAGTGAATATGTACTAACATATACTTGAAATGGTATATGCTATTTTTAATGTGGTTTCTGATACAAACCGAGATTGTACTAGCAGAAAAGGGAAAGAATAGGTCGGGAGTGATATCAAGTAAAAAAGTCGACCTCAATACAAGGCTAAGGTTAGTGGATACATGTATTCAAAGGCATGTTTGTTAACATATATTTTTTAGGGAGACTTGTAATAAGTTAACCTAAAAGGTAAATATTTTTATACAGCATAACATGTTTTTGCATGATAAATTATTTATTTGACTTAAAGACTATGGCATATTTATATGATTACAAATGATTTATAGTACGATATATATATGACAAGTTATTTTATACAGTTTTAAAATGGCACATATACCATGAATTTTATAGAACATATTGGAGTATGAGCTGCTCTAGTATGCATATGTTTTATATGATATAAACTGTTATTGGAATCGCTTGTCACTTTGCAGGAATTGTTTTAAATGCTTGCCATTGGTAGTATAATATTAAGTATGACAGTATTGTTGTAACACCCCACCTGGTTTAGTAGTAAATCGGCTTAGGAGCATTACGGGGAACACTGAAAACACGAATAGTTTAAAACTTTTCAAGAACTCATCCCTATTAGATGAGTTGAGTGACTAACAAAGCATTTAAACGTTCATATATTATCATACAACAAGCATATGCATTTTATTCACCCTAGATTACCAATCTTGGTTATACATTTGCAATTCTACATTTAAAGATGTCTACTATTTAAACAGGTGACCATGCTTAGCATTCATATATCATACTTAGACAAGAACATATTCTTATGTACCCAATCTCATCATGTGCAAGTCATGTAGATGTTTCATGTAGGTTCAACTAGTCATGCTTATGTGTACATACATTCAACCCAATCTCAAGCAAGCATAACATGTTTATCATTCGTGATAAGTTACCATCTAGACCTCATATTTAATCATATAAGCATAAGCAAATTCCTTATTCATTATAGGTCTTTACTTTGATTGGTTACTTCCAATTTTCATTCAAAGTTAACTACTACTTACCCAAAATCATGTGACATCGAATAGCATACAATGGCCAGCAAGTGTTCATTTAATCTCAAAGTTCCTACATACGCAACTTACTATTCCACTCACAAGAAAATTAGGTCATTACATACTTTAGATTTAAGCAATCAAGCCTTCGCACATTAGAGGCCAATTTCATAATCATATACAAGCTTTCAAAATATCAAATGCATGGCCTAGCTTAACTAAATATAAATCTAGGTGCCACCAACCACTAGGAGCGTTACAAACAAGTATGGATTCATGCTTTAGCTCTTGCTTATGTCTTACTTCAAGCTCGAGAAGTTTGACTTCGAGATCAAGTAATTCACCTTGAAGCACCTAACCTATGATTTGGGAAGAGAGAAAATGAGAGTGATAAGTACAATATGTACTTAGTTAGGTAGTACTACTTCTAACCAATTATTATGTCATGTCTCCATTAATCAAGTAACCCTATTAAGGTTTATAGCATTCCAAGTCAAGGAAAAATCATAAACACATGTATCATCATACTTATGGCAATCAAATATCAAGACAAGCATATGTTAAGAATCCATTTTGTCAAGCAAATCAAGCAGCATGGTAAACTTATCGCGTAATTATCAAGTAAACATTTTCTAGTATCATTCTAATAGCAAGATAGCATGACAAGCAAAATCATAGATCATAATTCAATCTTCAATAATTTCAAGTCAATCGATAACATGTTTAGGCAAATCACAACATTTCCAAGTCAAGTAAGATAGTCACAATTTATTTCAAGCTTATTATTCAAAAATGCTCATAACTCATACACATTGATTCAAGTGAGAGTATAAGTTCATTTCGAGTAGCATTTCATGTGACAAGTTTATCAAGTGTACAAGTATACATTTTAAGGAGCATGTAAGCCTTAAGCCTTAATTATTGCTTGTTTACTTTCTTTAATTTAAGCCTTATTACTTAGCTGTCCATTATACATGTTTATACATTCTTGTATTGCAAAAGAGTTCATGATGACCTCTAATTTATTCAAACATGTCCATATTTTCATGTACAAGGTGAACGTGGCAGCAACACTCAAGCAATACATGTTAATCACATAAAACAATATATATTTTCATGTACAAGGTGTACATGGAAGCAACACTCAAGCAATACATGTTAATCACATAAAACAATCCATATTATCATGTACATGGTGTACATGGCAGCAACACTCATGTATACATAATTAGCATACACAAAGCAGTCCAATTCGAGCATTAATCATGTTATTCCGAGCAGCAACGCATGTATACAAAATTAACATACACAAAACAGTCCAATTCGAGCATTGATCATGTTATTCCGAGCAGCAACGCATGTATACAAAATTAACATACACAAAACAGTACAATTTGAGCATTAATCATGTTATTCTGAGCAGCAACGCATGTATACATAATTCACATACACAAAACAGTCCAATTCGAGCATTAATCATGTTATTCCGAGCAGCAACGCTTGTATACACAATTAACATACACAAAACAGTCAAATTCGAGCATTAATCATGTTATTCCGAGCAGCAACGCATGTATACAAAATTAACATACACAAAACAGTCCTATTCGAGCATTAATCATGTTATTCCGAGCAGCAACGCATGTACACATAATTAACATTCACAAAACAGTCCAATTCGAGCATTAATCATGTTATTCCGAGTAGCAACACATGTATACATATTTAACATACACAAAACAGTCCATACTTTCATTTACAAGATGTACATGGCAGCAACATTTATTAATTCAAGTAGGATCAAGATCTTTTCAAGTAACAATCATGTAACAAGGAATTCGAGTATACAAGTCAAGTAATATGTTCAAGTAATCAAGTTTGCATGTTAAGCAACTCAAGCAAACCAATCAAGTAATCATTAACTCAAGTGAGACCATAAGCCATTCCAAGTAGCAAATCATACAATACAAGGTTCAAACATAGGCAATTATCATTTCAAGAGTTTCATGTCAAGAATCAAGCATTACATGTCAAGCAATTTGAGTATTTTAAGGATTCATGTCAAGTGATTCAAGTGTTCAAGATTTCTTGTCAAGTCATTTAAGTATTTCAGGATATAATTCAAGTATTCAAGATTTTTCTTTTGAATTTCTTATTCAATTTCTCAATAAGGTTCATATTTTTTTTATCATGTTTGCCTTGGATCACAATTGGTCATGAATAACATTGGTCCGTGTTTGACCATAAAGGTCCACGAGATACGTAGCTCAAAGCACATAGCAATGACTAATATCGGAAACATGTCAATCCTATACTTCTCACTATCCAACCAACTGTCGCCACCCGTACAACTCCCCCTTTACCTTCAACTGTCGCCAATAACATATTACATGTAATGGGGCGTACCCCTGAGCTGTCGCTCATGGACCGTAGTCCCAAGTATACCACACATCATACCATTGTATCCAAGGACTTCCATTGTAGACAATTTAAGTCTTTTCAATCTTTAAGCTTTTATTAGAGAGGTTTTATTATACTTTAAAGCTTGTTGTTCTTATATTTTATGCTTTCATGTTCAAGTTGAGACAATTCATATTCGAGAATTACATTCAAGCAAGTTATAGCAATATCATGCTTAGCCCTTAGGCTAGTTGAGCCTTAGCTCTTAAATTTCGTTTAACGTTTTCGTGTGTTTCATGTTCAAGGCAATACATTTCATGTTCAAGGATTATATTTAAGCAAGTATTTCAAGATCAAGCTTAGCCCTTAGGCTAGTTGAGCTTTAGCTTCTAATTTCACAAGTTTACTTGTTACTCAAGTAAGCTATTCGAATTATATGCCATTTTTAGGCATCTAGTCATTTCTTTATATTCATGGTTTATATCACTTTTATAAGTATTTATATCATAAGAGCAATTCTAAGCAAGAAACTCGAATGAATACATCCAAGACACAAAATCAAGCATTTCGAATAGGTCACGTTTCAAGTACAACGATTCAAGCATTTCAATTAGATCATTTTTCAAGTACAAGGATCCAAGCATTTCAAGTAGTAGGCATTCAATTAAGTCAATCCAAGGCATGGATTCGTACATTTGTTTTCACTTTTCTTTCTACTTAATTTATCAATTTTTATGATATCACTTAAACACAATATTGATTTAGTTCCATCTTCCCTTTTTACTCATATTCAAGTTAAATTAAGTTCATTATCATGGCATATCAATAAAAAGAATATAGTCATGCATATTTGGTCTCCCTCTAGCTCTCGGTTATGGCAGCAAGAATGAAGAAGAAGATTCGATTTTTTTTTTGTTTTCTCTTTCATTCAACAATATGGCCAGCCAACACCCTTCTCCATGCCATGTGTGTATTAAACTTGACACATGTATTCCATTATAGAATAATGGTCTAATTACCATGCAATTTCTTTGTTTAATTCTTGTTTCAACTTGAACCTTTTAATTTGGCACTCTAACTTGTTGGCTATAACATTTTAGTCCTTTAGACAATAACTATCTTTTCTTCCTTTTATTTCAATTTGATCCTAGACTTAATTAGTCTAATAAGGGCAATTTTATAACTATTTAACTAGTACCAATTTGTAGTATACTCCTAAGCCCATTTTTCGGATATTACAATTTGAATTACATCAAATTAATGTCAAAGTTCTAGGCTGCACTTTGGGGTATTATAATTGTGGTATACCATAAGAGTTTATCTGACACTTAATTGTGTCCACATTTTATATGGCACTTAATTGTGTCCACCGTATGCACCTAAGGGTTGCTACGAGCTTGTTACCATTGCCTCATCCCTAAGGGGAGTGGCTAGTACTCTAGGAGTACATGACTCGTTTACCCATCTCTTGATATTTACCTTGGGCCATATGATTTTATAGCATAAATTACATTCTCTGCAGTACATAATAATCACTGTATAGTTTCTTTCTTAACTATTCCTGCATTACCTATTATATGATTTAAATGATTATCATGCTTTTGAAGTTATCATGCATTATACAATATTATATATATATTGACTCTATGCCTCACTGAGTTATTCTTAGCGTGTATTTCTGTTATACAAGTAGGTGATCGAGATTAGGAGTGAACGGCTTTTGCATCATCTTCTCTTTCGAGAATAATAATCGACAGGTTATTTTCAGTACTTATGACATCCAGTTTTGTGTATTTAGTAGTGGCATGTACTAGGTAAATTTGTCTATTTTGTTAATATACTTTAACCAGATATGTAATAGTTTTTATAAACCTTTTATATACCTTAAACATGTTTACTCTTTAATATTGCATGATTTGGAATGATTATATTATTTACGTAAAAAGTTTTACTATTGGGTATTAAGTTAATATTTTATTTCTAAATTAGACAAAGTTAAACGTGCTTGGACCAAAGAAATCTTAGAATGCGTGACCATTGGGAAGTTATTTTAAAATTACCCTAGTTTTTAATTAAAAGACTGTTTTTAAAAAGTCGTGATATTTCTGAGTCGTGTCTGGTGTACGATCACGGGAAGGGGGTGTCACATTTATTGGTATCAGAGCTGCAGGTTTAGTCAGTTCTAGAGTTAAACTAAACTCGATAAAAGTATTAAAATGTATACATGCCACTAAGATGTCGTATTTACTTGAAAGTAATGTTTGTTTGATTGATGTAATTGCTTATTAGTCTAATTAAATATTTTGAGTGCAAATGTCTGAGAGAATCAGATCCCGACATGCTACTCAACAAGGAGGACCTGAAAATGCCAGAGGTCGGGGAAGAAGTACAACAGCCTGTATAATAGGAGGCTGGTGCACCTGCACAGGAAATGTCGTTGCAAGACCGGGGTACATTTTTGCAAGCCCTGGATACGATAATTAATAGACCTCATTGAGTTTCTATTCCTAAGGAGTTAAAGAAGCTGCACGCTCTTGACTTTTGAGGTTACATTGATGGAGACCCTATGTCTGCTGATTTTTGGTTGAATGACATACAAATAATGTTAGCTCGAATTGAATGTGATGATTGAGGAAAGCTGGAAGGAGTTGTTTCCCTGTTAAGAGAGCAAGCATTGGTATGGTGGAACAATATTACTGCTCGTGTACAAGAAGAAGTGGATTGGCTGTTTTTCCTCCGTGAGTTTAGGAGGAAATATATTGGAGATATATTCATTCGGGAGATGAGACAACAGTTTTTGAACCTTAAAAAGGAGAACGCTCGGTGTATAAGTACGAGTGCGAGTTCAACAAATTATGTAGGTTTGCTTTTGAATTGCTTCTGAATGAGAGAACCATTATTGAAAGCTTTATAAATGGACTAAATATTCGATATCAAGAGATGCTGGTGGCATTTACTCCCAGGGATTTCCAAGACGCAGTTAACATAGCTAAAGCGATAGAGAATGTCCGAGGGAAAGCTGAAAAACAATCACAGAGACAGAAAAGAAGTGCTGAAACATCTTTTGCATCACAATCATCAAAGCGAGGCAAAGGATATTCACAACAGGGACGATCTAGATTTTTAGCATCACAGGGACAAACAAGTCAAGCCGAGAAGTCCAAAAACATATCGACATCAGTAAAAGGCTCTAGAAGGAGACAAAGACTTCCCCTATGCAAGTATTGCAATCGAAATCATCATGGTGAGTGTTGGATTATCACAGAAGCATGTTCCGTTGTGGTGAAATTAGACATTTTATGCGCGACTGCCCAAATCGAGATGATAGGTCAGTTCAGACTGAAAGATCTATTGGAATGCAAAGAGGCAGAGGCCGTGGATCTACAGGATCATCTAGAATGGGTTCTTGAAAGGAGACTGAAGCTGTTGCAAGATGAGATGATAGAGCTTCAACAATAGTATATCATATTTGAACTTAGGACGACAGAGAAGAACCCAACATTGTTATAGGTACTTTCCAACTATATGGTCAATCTATAATTGTTTTCATAGACACTGGATCTACACACTCATATGTTAGTTTGAAGTTAATACGTGAAAGAGGAATTCCCTTAGAACCAACTCAGAGTGACGTGATAGCTGTAAACCCCTTAGGCCAAAGTGCCCGGGTAACTAAAGTAAGTAGAAAATGCTGACTCGTATTTCAAGGAATCGAATTTCCAGCTAATTTGTTAGAATTACCATTTAGTGATCTTGAGTTCATATTGGGCATGGATTGGCTTCATGCTTATGATGCCACTATGAAGTGTCGCTTACAACGATTGATTTTAAAGGCTACAAATGGCACAAAGATTATAGTATTGGGCGAAGGGTCTTAATGTATAAAGAATGTGATTTCGGCATTTAAAGCCAAGAAACTACTGGAGTGGGGTTGTGAGGCTTTTCTATCCCATGTAGTGGACACTAAGAAGAAAAATAATGACCCCAGTATCATTTCGACAGTTTGAGATTTTCCTGATGTATTTTGGGAAGAGTTACCAAGGCTACCTCCAAAGAGAAAAGTACATTTTGGGATTAAGGTTATTCCCGATATTGAGCCAATATCTATGACTCCATATAGAATGGTACCTGCAGAGTTGAGAGAGTTAAAATCACAGTTGCATGAATTGTTAGAAAAAGGATTTATATGTCCTAGTATATCATTGTGGGGACCTCCGGTATTATTTGTCAAAAAGAAAGATGGTTCACTACGATTGTGCATTGATTACCGATAATTGAACAAAGTGACAATAAAGAACAAGTATCCATTACTGAGAATAAAAGATTTGTTCGACCAACTAAAAGGAGCAGCTATATTCTCCAAGATTGATCTTCGGTCTGGTTACTATCAGCTGAAACTTAAGGAGGAAGACATTCCAAAGATAGCATTCCGAACGAGGTATGGGCATTATGAATTTTTAGTAATGCCATTTGGCCTTACAAATGCTCCAGTAGCATTTATGGATTTAATGAACCGAGTATTTCAACCGTATCTTGATCGCTTTGTTGTAGTCTTCATTGATGACATACTAGTATACTCGAAGACTAAAGATCATGATGCACATTTAAGAATAGTGTTACAAATTTTAAGAGAGAAGAAATTGTATGCTAAGCTCCCAAAATGCGATTTCTAGTTATCTGAAGTGGCTTTCTTGGGTCATATTGCTTTAGCTGAAAGAATCATAGTGGATCCTAAAAAGATACAAACTATTGTAGAGTTGAAGGTTCTCAAGAATATTACCGAGGTTCACAGTTTTCTTGGGACTTGCTGGATATTATCGAAGATTTATGAAAAACTCTTCGATGATAGTTGCTCCACTTACAAAGTTATTGAGAAAGAATGTTCCATTCGTATGGGCCAATGAGTGTCAAGAAAGTTTTGATCAGTTAAAGAAAATTTTAACAGAAGCTCTAGTTTTGGTACAACCAGAGTCAGGAAAAGAGTTTACTCTATACAATGACGCATCTTATAATGGATTAGGGTGCGTGTTAAAGCAAGATGGAAAGGTGATTGCTTATGCTTCTCGACAGTTAAAGCCGCATGAAAGGAACTACCCGACTCATGATTTAGAGCTGGCAGCTATAATTTTTGCTCTGAAGGTGTGGCGACATTATCTCTACGGTGAACGTTGCCATGTATATACTGATCATAAGAGTTTAAAATATTTGATGACACAGAAAGAGTTGAATATACGACAACGAAGATGGTTGGAACTAATAAAGGATTATGATCTGATCATTGATTATCATCCAGGTTGAGCAAATGTTGTAGCTGATGCTTTAAGTCGGAAAATATTCGCTACATTACGAGCTTTAAATGCATAGTTAAAAGGAAAACCAAACTGTTCATTGTTAGTAGAGCTGCAATCAAGATCATCATTGCTAAGTCGGAATAAAGAAAGTCAACAACAAGATGAGGAGTGTATAGCAAAGATTAAACAAGTAGAGTTAGGTGAAATTAAAGATTTTGAGATTAAACTCGATGGGTGTCTCTATTACAAAGATAGAGTGTATATTCCTGAAGATGCTGAGTTGAAGCAAGATTTTCTTTTTGAAGCGCACCACAGTCCCTTGACTTTGCATCCCGGGGGAAATAAAATGTATCAAGATTTGAAGAGTCGATACTGGTGGCCTTGTATGAAGAAAATGATAACGGAATTTGTTGCCAAGTGTCTGACTTGCCAACAGGTAAAAGCTGAACATCAAGTATCGTCAGGAAAGTTACAACCTATTTCTATTCCGCAATGGAAGCGGGACATAATTACTATGGATTTTGTGGCAGGACTACCATTAACCCCCAGCAAGAAAGATTCTATCTTGGTAATAATGGACGATTAACCAAATCCGCCTACTTTATACTAGTTAGAATGGACTATCAGATAAGCAAATATGTTGAGCTATATATAAAGGAAATAGCTCAACTGCATGGAGTGCCAATATCTATAGTATCAGACCGAGATACAAAGTTTACATCAAGATTTTGGAATGCACTACACAGAGCTTTGGGGACACAATTGAACTTCAGTACTGCGTTTCATCCTCAAACAGATGGCCAATCTGAAAGGACAATTCAAATACTAGAAGATATGCTAAGAGCTTGCATAATTGAATTTGAAGGATCATGGGAAAAGTATTTACCATTAGCAGAATTTGCTCACAATAACAGTTATCAGGCAAGTATACATATGGCACCCTATGAAGCCCTCTATGGTTGAAAGTGCAGATCGCCATTAAATTGGTTTGAATTACATGATCGCAAGCTAATTAAGCCAGATTTGTTGCTAGAAATGGAAGAAAAAGTTAAGATTGTACAAGATAATCTTAAAAAGGCCACTGATCGATAGAAGTCTTATGCAGACTTAAAACGAAAAGATATTCAATTTAAGGTTGGAGAAAAAGTATTCTTGAAGGTTTCCCTTTGGAAGAAAATAATGCGTTTCGGGCGCAAAGGAAAACTAAGTCCCAGGTATATTGGACCTTATGAAATTCTAAAGAAAGTTAGACTTGTGGCGTATCAACTAGCTCTTCCACCAGAGATGAGTAAAATCCACATTTTTTTTCTATGTCTCGATGCTTTGAAGATACAGATCAGATCCATAACATGTGATTATACCAGAGGAAATTGAATTGCAATTAGATTTGACTTATGAAGAGGAACCAGTGAAGATATTAGCTTATGGTGTCAAGGAATTAAGGAACAAACAAATACCATTGGTGAAGGTCCTTTGGCGTAATCACAAAATTGAAGAGGCAACATGGGAAGCTAAGGATACAATGGAAAAGAAGTACCCACATTTATTTGGAACAAGTACGTTTTGAAAATTCGAGGACGAATTTTCTTAAGGGGGAGAGAATTGTAATACCCTAGTATTTGTTTAGTGACTAAAATGTAAAGAATTAAAAGTTGGTGGTTTTAGTTTAGTGACTAAAACGTAAACTTTTAAAGTTGGAAGACTAAAGTGAAAAGTTGAGAAAAGTTCAGTGGCAAAAATGATAAGTTGGTATTTAGTTCGGACGATTATTTGAGTTCATAATATTATGGAAATTTTATGGAAACCTTAGGAAGACCCAAAGAATATGATATTGTGGCTTTTGAATCGTTTTTATTTGATTTAAATTCGATTTTATGCAGTATTTGGTGTAGTAGATGAAAATGGCAATATTGAAGATAAGTTGATTCATTAATGGCAAAATGGTCATTTTGCATATATTTTATGAATATTTTGTGTTATGGAAAAGTGAAGAACATAGGTGGCAACATATTATTGGATGAGATTAAGGGTTAAATAGTCATTTGACTATTAAAAGGATTTTAATTTATAAGGTGAATTAAAATGCCATTTGGCACGAAATAAAGAAATAGAAAAGTGTGGAAATTTTCTCTCATCTTTCCCTCCATAGCCTTGAGCCTTCAAGGTAAGGGTATGAAATTTTCTTTTCAATTTTTGAGCTTATATGATTGGATTTGAGGCTTAGATATTAAATAAAGATTTGTTCTTCATAGAATTCTCTTTCATTTGGTACAAGTTTTACATAGTTTCCATGCTTCTAAGTTGGTATTGATGATTAGGGTGGATGAAGAACATGTTAAAATCTCATGTTTTAAGGTTTATTCGTTTTGGAAATAAGGTTGTGATGTTGTTTCTATGCTTAAGGTGATGAAAATCATATGGTATATGGTATAGGGACCATTCGGCTAAGTGGAGAAAAATTAGGGGAAATATTGCAAAAAAATTATTTTGATGATGGAAATGATAAGAATGATGTTTTACATGCTTGATTATGTTAATTGGATGAAGAATTGTTCATGTTCTTGAAGAGAAGAATTAGGCTTTATGTTAAGGTTTGGAATTTAGAACATGATTGAAGGATGGATGGTTTTATATGTTGATTTAAGGTGATTGGAATGAAAATCCCTAATTAGATTGCATTAGGGACTAAAATGAATAAATTGTAAATTTTGGGGTCCTAATGTGTAAATGATGAAAAATTTAGGGATTAAGTTTAAAATTTACTATTGGAAGCTTGAAAGAGTCCTTAGGGACTAAAATAAGTATTTGGTAAAAATTGAAGATTTAAGGGAAAATGTGAGAAATTGTGATTCGAATATAGGAAGCCTTATCGGATCAATTTTATATTTATTGGATAGTTATTATATTTACTTTCCATTATTATATATAGAGTGAATATGCACTAACATATACTTGAAATGGTATATGTCATTTTTAATGTAGTTTTCGATACAAAACGAGATTGTACTAGCAGAAAAGGGAAATAATAGGTCGGGAGTGATTTCAAGTAATAAAGTCGACCTCAATACAAGGCTAAGGTGAGTGCATACATGTATTCAAAGGTATATTTGTTAACATACATTTTATAGGGAGACTTGTGATAAGTTAACCTAAAAGGTAAATATTTTTATACAGCAAAACATGTTTTTGCATGATAAATTATTTATTTGACTTAAAGACTATGGCATATTTATATGCTTACAAATGATTTATAGCATGATATATCTATGGCATATTTATATGCTTACAAATGATTTATAGCATGATATATATATATATATATATATGACAAGTTATTTTATATAGTTTTAAAATGGCACGTATACCATGAATTTTATCGAACATATTGGAGTATGAACTGCTCTAGTATGAATATGTTTTATATGATATAAACTGTTATTGGAATCGCTTATCACTTTGGAGAAATTATTTTAAATGTTTGTCATTGGTAGTAAAATATTAAGTATGACAGTATTGTGGTATACCATAAGAGTTTATCTGGCACTTAATTGTGTCCACAATTTATCTGGCACTTAATTGTGTCCACCTTATGCACCTAAGGTTTGCTACGAGCTCGTTAACATTGCCTCATCCCTTAGGGTAGTGGCTAGTACTCTAGGAGTACACGACTCGTTTACTCATCTCTTGATATTTGCCTTAGGCCATATGATTTACAGCATAAATTACATGTCTCTACAGTACATAATAATCACTGTATAGTTTCTTTCTTAACTATTCATGCATTACCTATTATATGATTTAAATGATTACCATACTTTTGAAGTTATCATGCATTATACAATATTATATATATATTTACTTTATGCCTCACTGAGTTATTCTTAGCGTGTATTTTTGTTATACACGTAGGTGATCGAGATTAGGAGCGGATGGCTTTTGCATCATCTTCTCTTCCGAGAATAATAATCGACATGTTATTTTCAGTACTTATGACATCCATGTTTTGTGTATTTAGTAGTGGCATGTACTAGATAAATCTGTGTATTATGTTAAAATACTTTAACTGAATATATAATAGTTTTATAAACCTTTTATAGACGTTAAATATGTTTACTGCTTTATATTATATGATTTGATATGATTGTATTATTTACGTAAAAAGTTTTACTATTGGGTATTAAGTTAATATTTTATTTATAAATTAGACAAAATTAAGCGTGCTTAGATTAGAGAAATCTCAGGATGGGTGACCACTGGGATGCTATTTTAAAATTTTAAAATTACCCTAATTTTTAATTAAAATACTGAAAGCCGTGACATTTCTGACTCGTGTCTGGTGTACGGTCACGAGAAGGGGGTGTCACATTTTTTATCAATTTGTAGTAGTGTTCATCGATGATATCCCTGTGTACTCACGCACTGAGGAGGATCATGATCGACATTTGAGGATTGTGTTGCAGACCTTCCTAGATAATCAGCTTTATGCTAAGTTGAGTAAGTACGAGTTTTGGATTAGGGAGGTGGTTTTTCTTGGTCATGGGGTTTCAGCTAAGGATATCCGGGTAGATCCTAAAAGGGTTGAGGTGGTTGTGAACTAGAAGCAACCGAAGTTAGTGACAAAAATCTGCAGTTTTTCTGGGCTTGGCGAGTTTTTGTCATCGATTTGTGGATGGTTTTTCGAGAGTTGCTGCCCCGTTGATAAAATTGTTGCAAAAAGATGAGCGGTTCTTGTGGACGGAAGCTAGACAGCAGGCTTTTGAGAAGTTAAAGGAGGCACTGACGCAAGCTCTAATCTTGATTCAGCCTGAGTCAGGAAAGGAGTTTGCGGTGTATAGTGACGCATCCTACGTCGGGTTAGGGTGTGTGTTGATGCAGGATGGGAAGGTCATGGCTAATGCATCGAGGCAGTTGAAAGTGCATGAACGCAACTACCCTACGCATGATCTAGAGCTTGCGGTGGTAGTGTTTGAAAATTTGGAGACATTACCTTTATGGTGAAAAGTGTTTTGTATACACCGACCATAAGAGTTTGAAGTGTTTGATGAATCAGAAGGAGTTGAATCTTCGTCAGCGTAGGTGGTTAGAGTTGTTGAAGGATTACGTTCTGACCATTGAGCACCATCTGGGTAAAGCCAATGTGGTGGCAGATGCTTTGAGTAGAAAGCCCATTGTAGAGATCCATGTTTGCTAGGGTGAGTGTGACCTGTGACTAAGGGTTGTTGGCAGAATTGCAAGTGAAACCTTCCTTGTCACAGTTGATTAAAGAAAAATAGCCGTATGATGAGGCGTTGGTACATTATGTCAAGGACATCATGGATGGAAATTCTACGGATCTTCACTTTAATAGTGATGAGGTTTTGTGCTATAAAGATAGGACTATGGTGCTTTGTGACGAGGAGTTGAGGCGGATGATTTTGACCGAGACACATGCTAGTCATTTTGCTATGCATCCTGGTAGTACTAAAATATATCAGGGGTTGAGGAAGGAGTACTACTAGGTGGGATTGAAAAAGGACGTGACTGATTTTGTTGGTAGTTGTATGGTGTGTCAGGCGAGTGAAAGCTGAACATCAGTTTTCTTCTAGGTTGTTGCAACCGTTGAAAATTCTGGAGTGGAAGTGGGAAATAATCACCATGTATTTTGTGTCAGGATTGCCTTTGATGCCGTTTAAAAAGGATTCTATTTGGGTGATTGTTGATTGGTTTACAAAGTGTGCATATTTTTTGCCCGTGTATACGACGTACTCGCTGAATAAGTTGGCAGATTTGTATGTTGCTAAAATTGTGAGGTTGCACGGGGTGCCCAAGTTGATTGTTTCAGAAAGGAATCTGCGGTTTACAACAAGGTTTTGGAAGTGTTTGCACTGTGCTTTGGGTACTCGTTTGAATTTTAGTACATCATATCATCCTCAGACGGATGGCCAGTCTGAAAGTGTGATTCAGATCTTGGAATATATGTTGAGGTGTTGTATCATTGAGTTCCAAAGAATTTGGGAAAGGAAGTTACCTTTGGTGGAATTTTCGTATAATAGCAGTTATTAGGCAATAACAAAGATGGCACCGTATGAAGCCTTGTACGGTAGAAGGTGTCGTACGCCCTTGTGTTGGGCTGAGGCTGGGGAAAAGTATGTTTCCATGCCTGATGTGTTGAAAGACATGGATAAGAAAGTGAATATGAATTGTGACCGTTTAAAAGAGGCCTCGGATACGCAGAAATCCTACGTAGATTTGAAGCGTAAAGAGGTTGAGTACGCTGTTGGTGAAAAAGTGTTCTTAAAAGTTTCGCCTTGGAAAAAGGTGATGCGTTTTGAGCGTAAAGGAAAGTTGAGCCCAAGGTTAATTAGACCGTATGAGGTTCTGGAAAGCATTGGTCCTGTGGCTTATCGCTTGAGTTTGCCTCCTGAATTGGAGAAGATTAATGATGTGTTTCATGTGTCCATGTTGTGGAGGTATCACCCGGATCCGTCACATGTTATGCCAATTGAGGATGTTGAGTTGCGACCGAATTTGTCTTATGATGAGGAACCAGTGGAGATTCTTGACTCCAGCATTAAAGTTCTTCGTGGCAAGACGATTGAATTTGTTAAGGTGTTGTGGCAACATCGCGGTGTTGAGGACGCCACATGGGAGAGTAAGTAGGACATGGTTGCTCAATTTCCGAATCTGTTTCTGTCAGGTAAATTTCAAGGACAAAATTTCTTAACGGGTAGACTTGTAATGCCTTGGTTTTGGACCTGGGAGTTTTCCTAGTGGTTTAGACTGTCCAGTGGACCGTGATTAAAGATTCAAGTCGGATTCAGTATCAAAAATCGAAACAAATAATTTTGGGTGAGAAAAATATGGGAAAATATATAAAAATCATTATTTAATATATGGATATTCTTGGTAAAGCCAATTTTGGAAAATGAATGTGGGAAATTGGACATTTTGGCTAGTGACCAAAATGTAAAGATTGAAAACTATTTTTTTAGTGATTGTTTTGAAGAAGGATCAAAACTTAGAATCTTTAGGGAGCTATTTGAACTAAATGTTTTATCATAATTTTCTCTCAATTTGGTTTATTTTAAAGTGTTTTAATTAATGATAAAAGGGATTTAATTAATAAAAGGGTGGTTATTTTTCTAAAACTACTTTTGACGTAACTTTCTTTATTTCTCTCCACTTTCTCTCAAACCTTTTTCAGCAAAACACTCACTTTTCATCAGAGATTGAAGATAACGCTCTTGATTTAATTGACTATTGATTTCTAATAGATTCTTCAATCTTGTTTTCCAAAAATCTCATTGATTTTCCTTTGTTTTCAAGAGTAAAACATCCAATTGAGAGGAAATTCATCCATTAGAGATAAGGTTCGTTCTTCTCCTCTAATGATTGGTTCTTTACTGAAATTCCCAAGTATTTGATCCTTGTTTAATGTTTTCTAATAAGTTTTGATAAGTTAATTGTGGAAATTTAGTAAATCAAGGTTTAATTGATGAGAATAAGAGATTTCTGTTTTGGATCTATTTTGCTGGTTCTTGATGAGTTATAATCATACTTTTGATGAGTTATAATGTTGATAAGTTGGTTTTAATATTGGAATCCCGAAGCTATAATAATCTCTAATTTTCTAGGTTGCTAGTTATGTGTTTTTGGGGAGTTGTGATGGTTAATTGAATGTTGGAGATATAAGGACGTTTGAGAAGTGTTTTTGGATGTTAATCGATGATAATTGAAGTGTTGAAACATTTGATTATGGCTGGATTAAGTTTGGAAGAGGTTTGTTGTTAATTTTTGGAAGTTGTGGAGCAGTTTTGGGTTAAGGATGTTGAGGTTTTGAGTTGCTGTAATGTTGATTGCATTTTGATGCAATGTACCTCTGTTTTTGTGTGATTAAAAGCAGGGGATTCTGAACCTCAAGCTTGAACATGAGTTTCGAAAGCTTTGGAGGTGTGTTTGTCGCATCGGCAAGTGAGGCGTTGCGAGACGGTGAGTGGAAGCGTGTTTTCAACTTTGTAAAGGTTTGGAAGTTGTGTTTGGGAGTTTAGATTGAGCTAGAAACGCTGGTCTAAGCTCGAAAGTAAGTAAATGATGAATTCTCTCTCGAACTTGATTTTGGTGATAGTTTGATGCACGTGTTTATATGTTTTGATTTCTCAATGTTTATGCATATATTGAGAATGGTTTAATGCTGTAAATTGGTCTTGAAATGAGGTTAATGCATTGGGAGTAATGCACGATTTGTTAATGTTCATAAACATTGTGTAATGCAAAGGTTTAGTGGTTTTGATAGATGCATATGAAAATACTGAGTTGATGGTGTTAAAATGAATTATATTGGCAAGTGATGTTATGAAATGGTTTTAAAATGTAAGCGGATATAGTTGGCCTGCCATAGGATTGATAGTGCACTATACAAAGGCGCCTTGGATGTTGATGAGTTTATATGGTGTACCGAATACTCCATCCAAGTACCCTAACGGTTGGGGTTTGTACGGTACCGTAGACTCCCGTTTGTGGGTTAAACATCGTACCGATGAGTGGTGTTGAGGGGTTGATGTGTATCGAATACTCCACCAGGGGTGTCACAACGGTGGAGGGGTTTATATGTACCGAATACTCCCGTGTGTGAACCTTGGGTTACTGGTAGATTGTTTGTGTAACGCCCCATTTTTGGGCCTTGCGGTTTAAGGGTTAGTTACACGGTCTGATGGACTGGTTAGAGGTTCGAGTTAGATTTGGGAATAAATATATTTTTGAGTAAGTTAAAAATATGAGAAAATGGTTAAAAATTATTATTTAATATATAGATAATATTTGTGAAATCAATTTGAGAAAATTGAAATTGGAAGAGTGACATTTTGGTTGGTGACCAAAAGGTAAAATTTTAAAACTGTTTTAAATGGTGACTAGTTTCTAAAAGGGTCAAATTCGTAGAATTATTAAGGAGCTATTTTACCAAACTTTGGCTTGTGGTTTCTTCCCTCAATTAAGGATTTTTAACATGTGTTTTATTAATTAATAAAAAAGGGTTTTAATATTAAAAGGTAGTTATTGATTTTATAAAGATTTGACGTAAACTTTTCTCTTCACTTCTACTCTGCCAAACACTCTTGTTTTCATCAAATTTCAGAGGTGAGAGATCTATTTTCTTGAACTCTTGATTTATAAATGATTCTTTATCTTTGATTTACAAAATCTCATTGAAATCTTGTGTTTTTCAAGCTTTAATCAATTAATTGAGGGAGAAATCACACAATAGAGGTAAGGTTCATTTTTCTCCTCTATTGAATGGTTCTATATTGATATTCGTACGTATTTGATCCTTGATTTATGATTTATAATATTATTTTATGTTTTCATAATGATTAATTAATTTAATTGGGTTTATTTGATGAAATTGAAGAAGATTCATATTGGAACTGTTTTTCAGTGTTGAGGATTGATTTTAAACATGTATTGGATGTTTTATAATGTTGATAAGTTGTTTTTAATATTGGAATCCCAAAACTCCTTGAATCCCTAATTATTTAGGTTGTTAGATTTGTGTTTTGAAGTGTTGTGTTGGCTGTTTAGTTGCTAGAGATATAAGGATGATGTAATCCTGTTTTGAGTGTTGATTGATGTTACCGAAAGTGTTAGATTGATAGTTTATGACTGGGTTGTGTTTGGAAGGAGTTAGATGATGATTTTGGTTGTTGTGGTTGAGTAATTGTGAAAGAATTGTTGAGGTTTGTAAGGAATGTGGTTGAAGTGTTTGAATGCATTGAGATGCATTAATCCTCTGTTGTTATGTGGTTAAAACAGGGGAGGCTGGTCCAGAAGCTATTGGTGAAGCTTTGGAGGCTTTGGACGCTTGAATTCGCGTTGGCAAATTGAGGTTTCTCATATCGGTGAGTGAGAACGTGGGTTTCAGCTTTGAAATGGTTTAAAGATGGTTTATGGAAGTTTAAACTTAGCTTGAAACGCTAGTTTAAACTCAGAAGTAAGTATAAAGTGGTTTTCTCTCTTGGTCGTGCTTTTACGAAATGGTTTATGCACTTGTTTTGAATTACTTGGTACCTAATGTTTAAGCATGTTTTAAAGCGTGTTACATACTGTTTTGATTATTAAATGTCGAATGATGCACATGGTAAGTGATCCTTGTAAGTATGTGGAAATACTTATTGAAAAGCATGGTTTGTTGCTTTGGAAATAATTTGGTTTAATGCATATAAAAATAATGAGGTACATGGCTAATTGTGAATTATATTGGCAAGTGACATGGTTTGAGATGTTATCGGATATAGTTGGCTGGCCATAGGATTGATAGTGCACTATAAAAAGTCACCTTGGATGTCGATGGGTTTTATACAGTGTACCGAATACTCCATCCAAGTACCATAACGGTCGAGGGGTTATATGGTACTGAAAACTCCCGTTAGTGGTTTAAGCATCTAACCAATTATTGGGGTTGGTGTCCCCGTGAGTTGTAATTGTACTCAACTGTTAATGTATCGCGATTGTGGTTGTATCGCTATACCGGTTGAGATCACTTGAAGTGTTGAGAGGACACTTGTTGAATCCGTATATCCGTTGAACTGTTTTGGTAAAGGAACTTGGTTATGATCACTTGTAAGCCAATATAATTGTGGATGTGTCATGTAATGGTTTATGTTGTATATTTTTTTATACATGTTTGCTCTTTAAGCTTTACATATGGTTTGTTATGCATGGGAAGGCTTAAATTGAATTTAGCAATGGAATTTGCTTATGGTTAATGATACATGTTGTATATGTTTTAATATTTTGGTTTTGGAAAGTGTTAAGTGCATGGTTTTTAAGGCATGATGTTTCAAATGATGTTTTAAGTGATGTCTAAAAGATGATTGAAATGAGATTTTAATGTGTTGTTGGGAAATGATTTTAATGCATTGATGGTGATTTGTTTTGAGCACTCCTCACTAAGCCTAGTGTGCTTACACTCTCTTTACCCATCAATGCAGAGAATTAAAGATATGAAGGCAGCAAAGAAGCAAGGGATCGCTAAAGACTTGGTACTAAAAGTATGTTTCGAATTAGACTATAAGTAATAAGGGCAATGGGTTTTTTTGTTGTTTTGGGAGATGATTTGTTAAACTCCCTGTTTGACACTGTTGTTTTGTTGTTCTTGGTCTGTAATTGGTCATTTTGGATTGTTGGTCTGTAATTGGTCATTTTGGATTGTTGGTTGCATTGGTTTTGAGATTTGTGCTTTGCTTGGCTTGGTTTCTAGGAAGCATGCCTCTAGTTTAATATTTAATGCAAGATGCCATGAATTGTTGATGAATCTGTGTTGTCTTGCTGAGGTTTGACCCTTGAATGCGTTGGATACATGTTAGAAGCAAGTTAGGGTGTTTTGGAATCTTTGAAAGCATGTTAAACCAGCAAAATAGGACATTTCAGGTTTAGGCGTACCGGTACGCATGTCTCCGTACCGCACATTGTAAGTGATCCTTGTAAGTATGTGGAAATACTTGTTGAAAAGCATTGTTTGTTGCTTTTGAAATAATTTGGTTTAATGCATATAAAAAATAGTGAGACACATGGTTAATTGTGAATTATATTGGCAAGTGATGTGGTTTAAAATGTTATCGGATATAGTTGGCCGGCCATAGGATTGATAGTGCACTATAAAAAGTCGAGGGGTTTTATACGGTGTACTGAATACTCCATCCAAGCACCCTAACGGTGGAGAGGTTAAATAGTACTAAAAACTCCCGTCAGTGGGTTAAGTATCTAACCGATGATTGGGGTTGGTGTCCCCGTGAGTTGTAATTGTACTTGGTTGTTAATGTACCGCGATTGTGATTGTATCGCTATTCTGGTTGAGATGACTTGAAGTGTTGAGAGGACACTTGTTGAATCTGTGTATCCGATGAACTATTTTGGTAAAGGAACTTGGTTATGATTGTATCAACCTCAACTCGGTTCAGAAGAAAACTGGAATCGAAGATGTTAACGAGACACAAACAGAAAACAATCACAAAGGTCTGACTAATTCAAATGGGTTTACAAATTTTCTCCAGAACTAACTTTACATTCAAATCATATCCTAGCAAAATATAGGTTAAGATTCTGGTTAAAATATAACATTACTAATAACATTGAGACTTGAATGCATACTTAATAGGTCATACAAGTAAATTAACAAACTTTAATGATCAAATTAGCAAGGATATTCATCTTCAAGTATGCATTATAAAATCTAAAGGCAATATGTTAAAAGCTACTATTACAGTTCTCATCTCTGACTATATTTTTAATTCATACTAAAGTTCTGGAGATGAATTACACAATCGGTCTTGATATTAAGAATTAGAACTTCCAATAATTAGCAAATATTCTTTGAATAAGCACTTATTGAACCTTAGTATTTATGGCTTTTAGTATTGTATGTATACACTGTTTAAATCAAGAAAGACGTATGTATATATATATATCAACTTCAAATTCTATACCCTGCTTCAATAATCAAGGTATTTTTGTCAATTACCTATAATCCTTTTTACTTCACAAATTCCATGACATATACTTTAAACAAGTTTTCAATCGGTCAATATAGCATACCCTTTATTATCCACTTTAAAGTTGGGATTACAACTTAGTGATCTTACACGATCAGTATTACCAACAATCAAGATCATTCGAACAGCAAACAGGGGTAGTCTTACATCAAGGATCAAGAAGGAATAAGGCCATTCATTTAATTTGTTGTACCAAGTTCAATGATTTCATATTAACTTAAACTTAGCTTTTATACATCTTGCTACTACAAAAGAATATTAAATATAAGCTAGACTAGGTACTTTTCATTCGAAAGTGGGCCAAAAAGTAACTCAAGCATCAAATAATTCGTTAGATCCTATTAACCTGCTAGTTATTTTCCAAAACACCAACTATATAGATTAAGCTCATTTTTTATTATACTATACATTGCTCTTAAACAATATATGAATTCCAATTACATTGACTTCAGCAACTACTTAACTTAGTGGTTCTCGAATTTAAACATAATAAGAACTTTCAATGTACATAGCATACAAGCGATCAGCCCAAAATCAAACAAGCAATTTACACACATACAAAAGTTCCATACATTCTACTTAGTTATCACATTCATGCATTCATGGTCTTGATTAATTAATTGTTAACATGTTACTCCTAAGCTAGAGTAGATGTATATTCCATTCGAAGGTGAACCAAAATGTAACTTAACCAACCAACAATTATTAAACCTTGATATCACGTTAGACTCCATTCGAAACAAGAGCTATATTGGTTCACTACATTTCTTAATCACATATCAGATTGAATCAAACAATGTAAGAGCATCTAATGCCATGATTTCACAAATTAATACTTTTAAGAATTCAAATAAATCATGTCAAGAGTTTCTTTAACAACCTAAGCATGCAAGAAATCACCACATGATCATGTTATCACTTAAACTTGCACACTAGTATCATTCGAATCATTTAGCTAATTCATACATTCTTTCATGATATTAACTCATTAATTAAGAAAAATGATCAAACCAACAATAACTACTTAAACAATACCAAGAAATAGATAGGCCATTTACAAACTTAGTAGTGAATAATACAATACTACAACAAATTATTTGAAATGCTTCCTTAAGATCACTATGCCACCATCTATGGAGTTTTAACTACAGAAAATCTAGACTCTACTTGGGACTTTAAGCAGTGACTTGCAACACTTGACCACGATTGAATTGCACAAGCTTTAATCAACATGCACATGCATGAACAGTGAATGCATTAGGCTGATATTGTCACACCCCCTTCCCGTATCCGTACACCGAACATGAGTCGAAAATGTCATAGAAATTTAAATATTTTCTTACATTAAAAATCGGGACTATTTAAAATTTTCAACAACTTACAAGTAATTATATTAACATATCAAGATTACTAAGATAACACGTAATAATTATACATATCATGTATCATAAAAACAAAACCATTATAAGATAGGCCGGTTTAGTAGTTTAACAAAATAGACAAATTATTTCGTACATGCCACTATTCATAAACAAAACAAGGATGCCATAGATACCGAAATAATCTGTCGATAGGATATCTCTTTCGATAGAGATGTTGATACATCTGCTCCGCTTCTACTTTTAATTACCTACGTGTATAACCAAAATACACGCTAAGTATAACTTAGTGAGGCATAAGACGAGTAATATATATAAAAATACTTAATAAAACATGATACTTTCACAAGCATGATATTCTTTGAATCATACATTCTGTAATGCAAGAAAGCATAACATAATCATTCTTTGACTTAAAAGCATACTTCATTTCATGAAATCATATAGCCCAAGGTGAATATCAAGTGATTAAGGTACGAGTCGTGTATTATAATGTACTATCTTTTACGGGCGATACGAACTGTCGAATACAGGCGCCACAGTAAAGTGATGAATACGGGCGACACGAAGTGTCAAATACAGGCGCCCCAATAATGTGACGAATACAGACGACACAAAGTGTCGAATACATCTTAAACTCATAATAGTATACCACAATATAATTCAACTCAATATTTCATTACCAGGGCAAACTTTAAAACAATTCTTGTAATATGACAAGTAACAAATACCACATACACATTTCACATCACGTAAAATATCTTCATAGTGGAGCAGTTCATTCTCCAATATGTTCATCAACTTTTCATGGTATAAACTATTTGTAAACATAAAATCATACCATAATCTTTAAAAAAATCAGTAAAATAATATGTCATGCAAAAACATGTATGCACTCACCTTAGCCTTGCAATATGATTTCCTATTCGATATTAGTCTCGAATTATATCCTTTCTCGGTCTACTGGTACGATCTTGATTTTTATCAGAATCTGAAAATCGAGTTTCGGGGCTTGAATCGAACTTGGAAAATTTTTCTCCATTTTTCTTTCTTTCTCCCCCTCATAGTTCAAAATTTGAAGATGAAGAATGGTCTTCATCTTTTGTTTTTCATCCAATTTGGCCACTTGTCTTGTATAAATAATTTTTAAATTCATTTAGATAGTGAAATTACTAAAATGCCATTTTAATCCAACGGTTGAAATTAATCTTATCATTATTCAAGGGTCAAGATCTAATCTTCCATTTTATTCTTCCAAAAATGACCATTGTAACTTTAAATATTTAAAAAATGCCATTGGGGCAAAATGACCATGTAATACCCCAATTATTAGCCTAGAATAATAGGGAAATTTGATCTCAGGCCATTTTTAATGTAATCGACACACATTAGATAAATCAAGTAGGAAAGTGACTATTATTAAAATGAGAGAAAGTTCATGACTAAATCATTAAGGACTGAATCGAATTCTAGTTAAACCTCAAAGTTTGCATGATAAAATAAAATAATTCAAGGGGACGTGCACACTTGTCCATTGTGGAGGAAGGCATGTGCTAGGGGGAGGGGTCCGGCTATGAAGGATTAATTCCTTCATTTTCTTCTTTTTCATCTACAGAGTAACCGAAACAAAAATTTGGGAGAGAGAGAGTGAGACTTCTGCCATGGAAAACATGAAGGTTTGAGCTAAGCTAGTACAATCTTAAGTATTTGTTCGAATCCTCTAAGGAAGAGTGTAAGCATTCTTTTCCTCTCTTCTAATTTAAGAGTTTATCTTGAGAATTGATTTCAAATTTTTATGAATTATCATGTTAACAGATTTAAGGGAGAATTTAACTCATACTCTGAATGTCTTGATTCACTTGAATGGTATATATGATTTAATTGCCATGAATTTCGTGTAATTGTATGTGAAATTGGAGATGTTAAGTTGCTGATTTTGAATCTTATGAGTGTTATGGATCATTGAATGATTTGAATGGATCAAATGGAGGTTGCTGCCATTATGTACTGTTTTAGAAAATTTTAAGATGTTATAGGTTATAATTGAATGCATAAGTTGTGATTGAAACTTGAATTGATTGCCATTGCTTGATAGAAGGACTAGAAGGCTGTTTTATAACTTAAACTGGACAGCTTTGTAAATCTAAATTAAGGACTGATTTGCTGTTAAAGAGGGACTATTTTGGCAAATTAAAATGGACGGTGTTATAAATGAAAATGTGAGCAGTTTTGTGAACTTGAAACAGGGAATTATTTTTTGTAAAACTGAAGGGATTGTTTTGTATTAAATTGAACTGTTTTGTAGTCAAAATGAATAATTTTGTAAATCAAAATATGGACAATTTTATAAGGTAACAGTGGACTGTTTTGAGTATTCTAAAAACATGGGGGTTGTTCGATGTACATATATAAGTGTAGGGACTGTTTTGTTAATTGAAATGTGTAAACCTGTTTAGTTATACATGCTACCCTGTTTTGATCACATATATAAGTGAATAAAACTGACCTAGACTTGTATGAATATGTATATAAGTTGAATTAACATGTTTGAAATGTCATCTAAGTGATTAAAGAATCTAGAAACTCAAACTAGTGAAATATGCCCAGAAAACTCTGTTCTGGGCAGTAACTTTGAAAAATCTCTATAAATTTTACAAATGTAATTTAAGGCTGAAAATTTAATGGATAGTACCTTAATATGTCTAAATTCATCAGGAGGAAACGGAATTGAATTTGGGATTGTAGAATGGATTGTAGAAATGAAACAATTGGGACAGTGCAAACTGTCCAGTGTTGTGATTACCCTGTCTTTAAGTAAAAAAGTGTATTAATTGGTAAATAATTAAAATGCAAGGCCTATATGGTTAGAAATAAAATTAAGTTAGCTTTCCAACGGTGTAAACTAATTGAAATTCCGATGTACGAATGAAAAGTTATGCACATTTTAGTAAGTAGTGCACAAGCTGCCAGGCAGCAGCCATGATGTTTGAAATGAATGAATTATGTGCATTGTTGTCTTGTTTTGAATAAGTGAATGTACTTGTCTTGACCTTGATTTACTTGTATGATTGATAGAGAAAGGATTAAAACTTGTGGAAGAAGATCGGAGTGGCCAAGCTAGTGGCAAACACAATGGGATTTGGATCCAAGACTAGCTAAGCCTGGAGAATTGTGAGTGTAGTTTACAAATAGGGTTAGTACTTAGGTCCTAACCAAATATGCATGATTACTCTCTTGCTTGAATATGCCATGATAATGAACCTAAATTAACTTGAATATAATTTATAAGGGAAGTATGAAATAATATAAAATATGAACTTGTCTATATTCTTGACTTGTACAATTAGAATTGCTTGATTCTTAATGCCTTGGGAGGGATTTATTGAATACTGCTTGAGTGTATTGTCTTGAAACATGAAATTACTGCCATGAACATGAATGAATTTCCTTGAACATGAAACACATGAAAGGCGAAATGAAATTAAAGAGTTAAGGCTCAATTGGCCTAAGGGCTAAAGCATAATATTGCTATACTTGCTTGAAATGATTCTTGACTACATGATCTTGAACTTGTATAAGCTTGATAATTCTTGAATAAATAAAGTGTAATCAAACAACCTTGGTTGCTAGTTGAATAGGTAGAAGGGCATGCCTTAGAGTCTAGAGCTCATTGTGTAAGGGTGGACTACGGTCCAGGGCTAAGGCCCTTATTTGGTGACAGACGGAGTGTACGTTTGTGTGGTCTTTGGCGACAGTAGGAGGGTTGACCAGTGCTACGGCACAGTACTACGGTACATCTTGCGTGCTACGGCACATCTTGTGGCGACAGTTGGTTGGAGACTTGATTACCTAGTCAAACTAAGAACCAAGGATTGTGTTAAAGATATTAAACGAGCTAATATCACCTTGTATATATAAATTACTTGACATGAACCACTTGAATCTTGATATGAAACCTTGATTACTCGAATAGCTTGAATTACATGTCTTGAATAACATGCTACATGAACTACATGTCTTGAATAACATGCTACATGAACTACATGTCTTGAATAACAATGCTACATGAACTACTTGTCTTGAATAACATGTTACATGCTTGAAATGGACAAAGTGTGAATTGTGATTCATTGACTCTTGCAAATTGTGCTATTCGATTGCCTTGGAATCCTTAGCTAGGGTTATTCTTAACTAAATGACACTTACTTGATAAATCAATGGGTTAGAACTAGTTACTACCTCACTAAGTACATTCTTGTACTTATCACTCTCGTTTTCATCCTTCCCAACCACAGGTTAAGGAGTCGATCGTTGCTTGATCCTGAAGCCTGCATCCTTGAGCTTGAAGCAAGACACAAGATTTGCTAAAGTATGATACATACTTGTTTTGTACTCCCCTAGTTGGTGGCACATAGTTGAATATACTGTCTAGTGCATGCAGTTTAGATACTTGGAAACTTGTATATGTATATATATGTGTCTTGAATGGGCCTACTATTTGTGAACTTGATCGTTTATGTGAATCATCAATGAACTCGAATTCTATGTAATGGAAGTAATCTTGATGCGCATATTGATGGGTAAATGTATGGATATATGTCTAAGGAATGTTCAAAGTAATGGACTTAAATTATCATGCTATTCGAATTCCTTGTATAATGAGATAATTACTTGTGTAAACATCATGTTGTTATGTACTTTTGCACTCTTGATTGATGCTTGGCCGAATGGTAAGTTGGCATTTGGCTTGCTTGGAATCAAGGTACGTTCCATTGATCATGTTTAAATAAGTCATGCATGAAATGTCACATGTATCAAGATATAAAGTAAAGAAATGAAATGAACCATTCTTGTTTGTTTAGATTTCAAATAACGTTAATGTAAAGTGAAAATCCTGCTAACCCAATAAGCATGTAAAGATGATTGCTTATGTTTTAAGTAATGTATGTTTGGTTACTTGCTAGTTAAGTAACTCATCTAATAGGGATGAGTTAGCCTTTCCTTGCTCAATTTTGCTTGTATTGTTTCTTGGTAACGCTCTCGAACTGGTTTCTTACCAACCCGGGTATGGGGTGTTACAGACCAATTTACCCTCCAACTAGTTTTTATTTACTAGTTTGTTCCAAAATTGTCAGTCCATTACAATCTAACTAAATCTAGTTAGAATTCAACCAACCATAATAAAATATTCATATAATGGTATTTTATGAATTTCTTCATGTCCTTTGGATCAGTCTCTAAAATTTCCATTCGATCCAATATACCGATAAATAATCCTTTACTCAAAAATAAACTGTAGGATTCATCTTGAATCAAACTAAAAATATTTCCAACACTTGGAAATGACTTTTATAACCTTTCTTCATCATATGGCAAAATTTCATAATTTTCTAATTCGATCTGGGTATCCGAATTCCACTTAAACATTAACTGAGATATTCCCAATAATCGAAATATCAGATCAAACCAATAATTCCACATTCGATTCACAGATTCTCTAATTATTTATGAGATAAAAACTCCTAACTTTTTGGAAATTGCAATTTTAGTCCTTCAACTTTTCATATTTCAACTTGTACCATACAAGTTTTGAAAATTTATCATATTGGTCACTAAACTTTAATCTTGAATTCCCATTCCAATCTTCCTTGGATTTTATCCAAATTTTGCGAGTATCCTATTTTACTCGCTCTCTATCACATGACACCTTAAAACCTCAGAAATTTCTTTTCTACAGTCTATAATTGAGAAAGTCCTAACTTTTGCATTTTTGTCATTTTAGTCACTAAGTAAGCTTTTAAGCAAATATCTTAGCACTAAATAACCCTTAAACAATACTATAAATTTTGGGGTATTACAATTCTTCTCCTTAAGAAAATTCGTCCTCGAATTTTCAAGATGTATCTGTTTCGAATAAATGTGGGTACTACTTTTCCATTGTATCCTTAGCTCCCATGTTACCCTTTCAATTTTGTGACTGTGTCAAAGGACCTTCACTAACGATATTTGCTTGTTCCTTAATTCTTTGACACCATAAGCCAGTATCTTTACTGGTTTCTTTTTGTAAATCAAATCTGATTGCAACTCGATCTTCTCTGGTACAATCACATGCAATGAATCTGATCTATATCTCTGGAGCATCAAAATATGGAAAATATTATAAATTTTACTCATCTCCAGTGGAAGAACTAGCTGATATGCAATAGGACCAACCTTCTTCAGTATTTATTATGATCCAATATATATGGGACTTAACTTTCCTTTGCGGCCGAATCACATTATTTCCTTCCAAGGAGAAACTTTCAAGAATACTTTTTCTTCAACTTCAAATTGAATGTCCTTTCTTTTCAAAGGTGCATATGACTTCTGTGGATTAGCGGACTTTTTAAGATTGTCTTGTACAATCTTAACTTTTTCCTCCATTTCTTGTAACATATCTAGCTTAATCAACTTACGATCATGTAACTCAAACCAGTTCAATGGCAATATGCATTTCCGACCATAAAGAGTTACATAAAGTGCCATTAAAATACTTGCTTGGTAACTATTATTGTAAGCAAATTCTGCTAATGGCAAGTACTTTTCCCATGATCCTTCATATTCAATATTTTTTTCTTTATCCATTATTTTGGAGCTTTACGCTAACCATTATCACTTGACCATTAATCTGCCGACACCGGATCATCATCCGTGTCTCTTGTATACCCATTAGTTCGTAAATCCTTTACTGATAGGGACCCTAAATTCAATTTCTATCTACAATTACCATTTGTAAGGAGGTATCTTGCATTTTAAACAACTTTCATTACTATATCAGTCCATTTGCTATTACCCCGTATAAATCGGGTACTAGACTTAGTTAACCTCCTTACTCATTTCTGGAACCTCATAATGTTCCCTCTTTTAATTGTCCTACGAGATTCATTCTCGTTTAGACACTCATTCTTATAGCAACCCCTTTTTTGACTAATAAACAATTGCATCAATCATACAAGTATTTCTTTTTAGTAAATATGACATTCTAGTGGCATGTACACACTTTAACACTTTCATCGAGCTTAGTTTAACTCAAAAACCGGCTAAACCTTTAGTTCTGATACCAATAAATGTAACACCCCCTTCCCATATCCGTACATCGAACACGAGTCGAAAATGTCATTGAAATTTAAAGATTTTCTTACATTAAAAATCATGACTATTTAAAATTTTCAACAACTTATAAGTAATTATATCAACATATCAAAATTACTAACATAACACGTAATAATTATACATATCATGTATCATAAAAACAAAACCATTATACGACAGGCCGGTTTAGTAGTTTAACAAAATAGACAAATTATTTCGTACATGCCACTATTCATAAATAAAACAAGGATGCCGTAGATACTGAAATAATCAGTCGATAGGATATCTCTTTCGATAGAGATGTTGATGCATCTTCTACGCTTCTACTTTTAATTACCTACGTGTATAACCAAAATACATGCTAAGTATAACTTAGTGAGGCATAAGACGAGTAACATATATAAAAATACTTAATAAAACATGATACTTTCACAAGCATGATATTCTTTGAATCATACATTATGTAATGCAAGAAAGCATAACATAATCATTCATTGACTTAAAAGCATACTTGATTTCATGAAATCATTTAGCCCAAGGTGAATATCAAGTGATTAAGGTACGAGTCATGTACTATAATGTACTATCCTTTACGGGCGACACGAGGTGTCGAATACATGCGCCACAATAAAGTGACGAATACGGGTGACACAAAGTGTCGAATACATCTTAAACTCATAATAGTATACCACAATATAATCCAACTCAATATTCCATTACCAAGGGCAAACTTTAAAACAATTCTTGCAATATGACAAGTAACAAATACCACATACACATTTCACATCATGTAAAATATCTTCATAGTGGAGCAGTTCATACTCCAATATGTTCATCAACTTTTCATGGTATAAACTATTTGTAAACATAAAATTGTACCATAATCTTTTAAAAAAATATGTAAAATAATATATCATGCAAAAACATGTATGCACTCACCTTAGCCTTGCAATATGATTTCCTATTCGATATTAGTCTCGAATTATATCATTTCCCGCTCTACTGGTACGATCTTGATTTTTATCAGAATTTGAAAATCGAGCTTAGGGGCTTGAATCAAACTTGGAAAGTTTTTCTCCATTCTTCTTTCTTTCTCCCCCTCATAGTTCAAAATTTGAAGATGAAGAATGGTCTTCATCTTTTGTTTTTCATCCAATTTGGTCACTTGTCTTGTATAAATAAATTTTAAATTCATTTAGATAGTGAAAATTACTAAAATGGCCTTTTAATCCAACGGTTGAGATTAATCTTCCATTTTATTCTTCCAAAAATGACCATTGTAACTTTAAATATTTCAAAAATGCCATTGTGGCAAAATGACCAATTTACCCTCCAACTAGTTTTTTAGTTACTAGTTTGTTCCAAAATTGTCATTTCATTACAATCTAACTAAATCTAGTTAGAATTCAACCAACCATAATAAAATAGTCATAAAATGTTATTTTATGAATTTCTCCATGTCCTTTGGATCAGTCTCCAAAATTTCCATTTGATCCAATATACCGATAAATAATCCTTTACTCAGAAATAAACTGTAGGATTCATCTTGAATCAAACTAAAAATATCTCCAACACTTGGAAATGACTTTTATAACCTTTCTCCATCATATGGCAAAATTTCATAATTTTCCAATTCGATCCGGGTATCCGAATTCCACTTAAACTTTAATTGTGATTTTCCCAATAATCGAAATATCATATCAAACCAATAATTCCACATTCGATTCACATCCTTAGATTCTCTATTTATTTTTGAGATAAAAACTCCTAACTTTTTGGAAATTACAACTTTGGTCCTTCAACGTTTCATATTTCAACTTGTACCATACAAGTTTTGAAAACTTATCATTTTGGTCACTAAACTTTAATCTTGAATTCCTATTCCTATCTTCCTTGGATTTTATCCAAATTTTGCGAGTATCCTATTTCACTCGCTCTCTATCACATGACACCTTAAAACCTCAGAAATTTCTTTTCTACAGTCTATAATTGAGAAAGTCCTAACTTTTGCATTTTTGTCATTTTAGTCACTAAGTAAGCTTTTAAGAAAATACTTAGCACTAAATAACCCTTAAACAGTACTATAAATTTTGGGGTATTACAGATATAACATAAGTGAGGTAGTGACATTAAAATAACAAAGCATAAAGCCAATGATATTGAGTGGAAATTCAAAGAATTCAAGCATAAGTTAGCAATTGATTCTTATGTCTTAAACATAACTTAAACAAGACTTTATTTATTAGAAGCTTTATCAGAGTTCTTATTCTTTTAAAACTTAATCGAATATCTTTCATGGTTTTTAACTGAGTTTCTTCGAATTTCTTATCAAAGTTCATAACTTATCTTATTAAAGTCTTATCAAGGATTATTGAAGTTATTATCAAAGCTTTCAGAGTTCTTATTAAAGCTTATCAGAGATCATAACGGAGCTTATCTGAGATCATAACCTTGCTTATCAGAGTTTCTTACGAAGCTTAGTATCTGAGTTCATATCTTTTAGAACATTTGCCTTGGATCAAATTTGGACATAGGTAGCATTGGTCCGTGTTTGACCGTATTGGTCCGTGTTACACATAGCTCAAAGCACATAGCAATGGCTAGTGTCAGAACATAACAAACCTAACTTCTTATCTATCCAAACAACTGTCGCCAATCTTCTTACATCTCCATTGTTACCTCCTACTGTCGCCAATATATCACATATTTAGGGTCGTCACCCTTGAGCCGTAGCTTATGGACCGTAGTCCCAAAATATATACCTTTGCACCATGCCAGTGTACAAGGACTTCCATTGTTTAGGCAACTTAAATATTTTATGCTTTGAAGTTAGGAGGGGTATCTTATGACACAAGTGAACTTACTTGTTTCTTTTCTTAGTATCTTATAACATGAGATGAGCTTTTAGCTCCTTAGGGCTTTAGAATTCATGAATTTATAACATTGGAATTGAATTCTTTTATTAGAATCTTATGGCATTGCAAGTCAGAAGTTAGCTTCAAAGCTTTATATCAAAGTAACATAATCTTCCATTACAAACATAGCATAGCAAGGAACAAGATGCATATGTAATGCAAACATAACGAAAAGACTTATCAAAGATGCCATGCTATGAATGTATTCACACATTGGCTCTATGTGAGCCATATGCATATGCCCATGAATTAATCATAACATATCATAAAAACAAAGATTGGAATAATGTCGTGTCACCCAAGACAAATGCAATTACACTCACCTGATATCCCGAAGTTACAGGATATCCCAAACCACAATTCCAACTTGATTCTTAATCGATCCCCCTTCCTAGCCTTCATTTACTAATCTCGTACTTATCAATGCATGCACCTCAAAATAGCAAACCATTCGGACTAATTCAATTATCAAATACTTAATCCAACAATGAAACATTTCAGTTTTCCAAAATAGTATTTCAATTTCATGAAATTTATCTAACAAACTCATCATCAATTAGCTTACCAAGAACTACCTTATTTAGCATACAAAACAACATTACCTTTAGCTCACAAACAACACACCAAAATAGCATTACTTTGCTTACCAAACAACACACAAAACAGCATATGTTTCATCATTCAAAACTGCACATACTAGACTGCATTTCCAGCGTAAAACTGCACATACCTTGCTATATTTTACAGCATTTTTAAACTGCATTACCAAACTGTTCAAACTACCTTGTTGTTTTTCCTAAAATTTAGTTATTTTAAAACTATTTTTCTGCATTTTACACTAGACTGTTTCTGCATTAAAAAAATGAATTTCAGCATCTATTTCTACATTGTTTAAATACCATTCTAGACTATTTTTATGCATCATCAAAACTGTATTTTAACTCTTAAAAACTGCATCTTAACTCTTTTCAAATCTACTTAATTAAGCTATAAAAATGTGCATTTAATCAAATCTACGCACTGAAGTGTAATTCGAACTGAATTCTGCATAATTATAATGGGCTGCATACAACATTTAATCAAATTGCATGTAACATTTGTCATTCAAATGCATTTTCAAACAGATTCTACTTTTTAGAGTCAACTAGACTTAGATCCTTACTTCAAATGTGCTAATAATCATACTCTTAACAATTGGGTGAAAGGAGCTTATTTAATTTTTAAGCAAATAAGGTGCATTATTATCAAGCAGCAAACATCATTCAAACATAAATTTCCAGCATCTTTCGAACAAAACTACAACATCAAATTCATTTCTTTCACCGAACCACAACAAGATATACTATCATTTCAATATACAAAATTGAAGTTGTCATTCCATCAAAACAATAATTTCAGCCCAAATTTCATGCGTTCATATAGCTAGAAAATCTAATTTGCAATCACTAAGAAGCTTACTATTCAGCTAAAACTGACCTTCTCTTCAGAATCACTATAAAAAACAGAAATTTTGAGCCCTTAACACCAACTTTTCCCAATCATGCTTCCAAGGTGAAGGAAGAATGGAATTTCACGTATCCCTCCCGAAGATAACAAAATTCCCATCTAATTCTAATAAAAAAATGACACATAATCTCTATCTTAAAATATAGCCGGCCATGTGCCTCATTTCATGCACCATGGGTTAATATCACATTCAACAAGAAAACTTTTCATTTTTTCAAAGTGGTCATTTAACACATGTCTTTCATTTTTTAATTATTCACTATAATCCTAAAAAGGAATGAATTCGCTATAATTTCATAAGATTTTTAGACCAAACTTATCAATTGAATTCATAACTTTTAGCCTGGTTTTAGGGATATTACGATGATCACTTGTAAGCCAATATAATTGTGGATGTGTCATGTAATGGTTTATGTTGGGTAATGCGATTTATACATGTTTACTCTTTAAGCTTTGCATATGGTTTGTTATGCATGGGAAGGCTTAAATTGAGGTTTAGCAATGGAATTTGCTGATGGTTAATGATACATGTTTATGGTTTAATATGCTGGTTTTTGAAAGTGTTAAGTGCATGGTTTTCAATGCATGATGTTTTAAGTGATGTCTAAAAGATGATTGAAACGAGATTTCAATGTGTTGTTGGGAAATGGCTTTAAATGCATTGATGGCGTTTTGTTTTGAGCACTCCTCACTAAACCTAGTGTGCTGTGCTTACGCTCTCTTTGTCCATCAATGTAGAGAATTAAAGATTTAAAGGCAGTGAGGAAGCTAAGGATCGCTAAAGACTTGGTACTAAAAGTATGTTTCGAATTAGACTATAAGTAATAAGAGCAATGGGGTTTTCGTTGTTGTTTTGGGAGATGATTTGTTAAACTCCCTATTTGAGCATTGTTGTTTTGATGTTCTTGGTTTGTAATTGGTTATTTTGTATTGTTGGTTGCATTGGTTTTGAGATTTGTGCTTTGCTTGGCTTGATTTCTAGGAAGCATGCCTCTAGTTTAATATTTGATGCAAGATGCCATGAATTGTTGATGAATATGCGTTGTCTTGCTGAGGCTTGACCCTTGAATGTGTTGGATACATGTTAGAAGCATGTTAGGGTGTTTTGGTATCTTTGAAAGCATGTTAAACCAGGAAAAGAGGACATTTTAGGTCCATGCGTATCGGTGCGCGTGTCTTCGTACCGGTACGGATAGGCCATTTTAGGCTTAGTGTTTCGGTACGTGGGTAAGCGTTTCATTACAGGCTTAGGCCAATGGTGGCCAACATTTTGATATGCGAGGGATCATTTCGATACGGGATGATGTTTTTGGGCAAGGCGTATCCATACGCGTAAGCGTATCGATACGGTTTTGAGCTACTGGAATTGGGGATTTCTAATTAGGCAAAGCGTATCAATACATCACCTTAGTGTACCTATACGGCTATCAGTTATTTCAATTATTTGGATGTTCTGAAGTTTTTTTTCTTACGTTTTAGTCTTCGAATATTGTGGATGCAAAAAATTTAGCATGGATGATCGATTAGAACTGAGTCGACGCGTATGCCTGAAACCGGACTAACTAAAGACTGGTAACATAAAATGGGTTAAGTCCTTGTAGTTTTATGGAATTACAATTTGATCTTTAAATTGCAATTGTACGCAATTGGATATTGATTCGATGCCCGATTGAGTTGCGTTTTCACCTACAGTCAATATGAACACATAGGATAATAATTTGCATCTAGATAAGATAAAAGAAAAAAATGGACACGTTTTGAGTTTCTTCTTCACGGTTTACCTTGGTAAACCTAGTATAGCTCTCTCAGTTCGATCTTGCGACTAGGCCGGTCGAGGGGGTTACATTTTGTTAAGTGTTTTGGGAACACTTGTTGAATCCGTGTATCCGATGTTACGTTTTGGTAAATGGAACTTGGTAAATGATCACTTGGAAGCCAATATAATTGTTTATGTATCATGAGGTGGTTTATGTTGTTTAATGTGATTTAAACATGTTTTACTCTTTAAGCCTTGCATAGGTAGTATGCATGGGAAAACTTAAATTGAAGGCAGCAAATGAGATTTTGCTGTGGGATCCATGATACATGTTGCATATGGTTTAATATACTGTTTTGAAATGTTAAGTGCATGGTTTTGATAAGGCATGATAATGTGATGATGATTTAAAAGGGTTTTGAAAAGTATTTTACATATGTATTGAAAGATGGTTTCAAAATGCATTGATGATGGTTGTTGTTTGAGCATTCCCCACTAAGCCTTCTGTGCTTACGCTATCTTTTTCCATCAATGCAGAAAACTAAGGTTTGAGGCAGCCAAGAAGCGATGAAGGAAATTCCAAGACTTGAACTCAAAGTATGATTTGGTTATTAAAGAGTAGTAATAATGGCAATGTGTCAATTGAGGTTTTGGGAAGGTTTTGAAGAATTCCCTGTTGCAAGTTTTAATTACTGTTTTGAACTTGTAATGTGGTTTAAGTGTTTGAGACATGGATGGTTAGATGATTTGAATATGGTCTAGGAAGCATGTCTCTAGATTTGGTGTTTAAGTTTACTAGTTGAGCAAGGTTGGCCTATATAATTGATATGTTGGTGCTCAAGCATGTTATTGATTTTCTCTGATATTTAGTTGAGTGTTAATGTCGATTGGAGTAAGCCAAAGTGTCATATGTTGGACCTAGAGGTTATTACAGGTTGCCCGTACCAGTATGCACCCTTAGGGTTTTGGTACGCGGGGATCTGTTCGAATCAAAATGCTCAAAATATCCTAGGCATACCGATACGCCTGGTAACTGTATCGGTATGCATAGTTGGGAAATAGGGAAGGTGTCGATACGCAGGATGCTGTTTCGATACGATCAATGGCTACTGGAATCTAAATTTTCAAAATACACAATATCCTGCCAAAACTCTTGAGGATCATATTAGTACGCCATTGTCTTTTAGTATCTTTTTGATACGGTGGACACCTGTATCAGTACGCTTATGTATCTGTAGTTTGAAATCCTTGCAATTTGGTCCTTGTATCTTGAATGTGCAATTAAATGTATATGAATGGTTAATTTGGGTGGGGTTTATCTTGAAGGCATGTAACATGACTAATTGAGGATTGGTAACTTTAAAATTATAAAAGTCCCTAAAAATGTTAGAAATTATGCTTTAGTCGATATAATGGGTTTTCGAGCAATTGGATGTCGAAATGACGCCCGTTTGGGTTGTAATTTGAACCATGACTCGTATGAACACCTTAGGACCTAATAATGCGTTTAGATAAGATAAAACAAAAAATGTACTATTTTAGTTAAGTCTTTTCAGGGTTATTTCGGTAAACCCTAATGTAGCTCGCTCAGTTCGGTCTTTGGGCTAGGCTAAGGCATTTACAATTGTAGTTCAAGGTTAGTACACTACTAACTCCTATGTATTCATGGAAACCATCAATTTTATTTCTTGCTTGATTATATGGTGTTTTGGTTAGTATTAGAGCTTGGTGTTCATCCATGGTAAATTCTAAACTTGGTGTTGAAAAGGTGTAAAACTGGTAGGGATCCACTTAATAGACCTTCTATAACTTATAGGATTAATTTGGGGCTTTATTATACAAGTTAAGGGGTGTTTGAAGGGGGTTTCCAAACTCTAAAATTTGAAATTTAGGCTCACGTACTGGTATTGGGTAGACCAGTAGGGTATCAATACGGCTAGAGGCGTACTGATACCACTGTTCCATTAAAATTCTAGTAGCATTTTTGGGTATCGGTACGCTTGCTGGCTTACCGATACTAATGGGGGTATCAATACACAGCCTTGTGTATCGGTACCAGGTGACTGTTTAACCCTATTATATTCAGGTAGGGTGTCGATACTCATAAGTGAGTATCAGTATCCATAGGGGTGTATCGATACCCTCATGAGGGTATTGGTACTTGCTGGGAAATCTGCCCAAGAAATGTCAATTTGAGTTTGAAGGTTCTATAATTCGAGGACAAGGGTCCAATAAGTCTCCTAAGGGGTAAAATGAATAGTAAAACTGAGAAATGGAGTTTCTAACTTCATATATGGTTTAAATAATTAATGTCTTGTTAAATAAAAAGGGAAATTGCTTGTATTAGTAAACCTTAGGGATTCTTGGTAGATCATGGGTGTACGTGCCAAGTAAGGGCACTTGTATGGTTGAGTCATCTTGGTTAGTGGGATCCGGATACCCAGTGTGAGTGTTGCAACACATGTTGATGAGATTCTAGATGTACGTTCCTGAGGCTGTATGACACCGTGCCTCATCCGATGTTACTCGATGAGAGATTCTGAGTAGGATTGTATGTTCCTGAGGCTATGTGACATCAAGTCTCACTCTGAGCATATATTTCTAAGGCTGTGTGACACCGAGCCTCACTCTAGGTTTGTTGGTATGATGTATGTATGCTGTGTGAGATAATACATCTTTGCTTGCTATGTGTTTAGGCGGTTATGGTAGTGCCATTGCTTATCATACCATGATATCATATTTGTAGCATACTCTTATTTATGATTTGTATGAACTATGGTTGAGTGGAAGTGTATCCATTGAGTTTCATTAGCTCAACGTTCGAAATTTTTGTTTCCATTAGAAAGTTAGTAGGTTGGCAAGCATTGTTGGAGCACCATCAGAGTAGGACCTCAGCATCGACTTGTGTCCGAGTATAACACATAGACTTATTTGGGCTATGTATTTGCAGGACCCTATGCTGTATTGTAACTCATATTTTGGATTTAACTTAATAGTCGAATGTTTTTCTTTATGTACATGAGATACTTTTTAAGCTTGCTATTTAGAGATTTTGGCATGAGAAAGCTTAAATTGAGGTTTATGCTAGAAATCCATGATACATGTGATGCAATTGTTTAAAAGTGCATATTTGAAAGATTGTAAAAGCATGAGATGATTTTGGCATGAGTTTAAACATCTATTTGAAAGTAAAATGGTTTTAAATGCATTGATGAGTGTTTTTGAGACTCTCTCACTAGGCTTTATAAGCTTACACTCTCCTTTCCCATCAATGCAAAGAAATAGGCTTTTTGGGACAACTAGCAAGCAAGGGCAATCCAAGGGTGAAGTAATTTCCAGGTATGGTTTTATAAATACTATGTAGTAATAAGAGACAATGTGACCATGTTGTAATTGAGAGGGTTGTTTTGGTTACTCCCAAGTTTGTACGAGTTACACTTGATGATTTGGGCTTGCATGATGCTTTATATCTTGATTTGAGGGGTTGAGATTCATTATGCATGCTCGGGTAAATATCATGCCTATAGGACCTTTATTTGGTTATGTGATAATGTGAACAGGCCAGTCCGTACCGATACGGGTCCTTAGGGATTGGTACACGGGGCCTATCTCTGCTCAATTCTATGAAAAAATGCACAGGCGTATCGGTATGCCTTATGGACGTATAGGTACGTGAGGCTAGAAATTAAGCCTGGTGTCGGTACACGAGGAACCGTATTAGTATGCCTTTTAGCTACTGGAATTCCTCTAGTCCGAAATTGTATATTCGTATTGATACGCTTGAGGATCGTATCAAAACACCTTTGTGAAACAAACTCGTTGCAATATGGATAGGGGCCGTACCGGTACACAGGTCGTTATTTTTGGAAAATACTTTCTAAAGTTTGAATCTTTACAATTTAGTCCTTATTTCTTGATCATGCAATTAAATGAGCTTGGATGATTATTTTAAGTTGAAATTTAACCAATATGTATGTAATTTGACTAATTATGGTTTGGTAACTTTAAATTCAAGGAAGTCCTCTTAATTTTCTAGAATTGCAATTTGGTCCCTGAAGTACAATCATGTCCAATTGGATCTTAATTCGATGCCCGATTGAGTTATAAATTTCAACGCTGCTAGCATGATCACCATAGGACATAATTATACATTTAGAAAAGATAAAAGAAAAAATAGATCATTATCAAAGTAGTTTTTTGGGTTTGTCTCGGTAAAACCAATGTAGCTCGCTTGGTTTGATCTGGCGATTAGACCGGGTCAAGGGGGTTACACCTTCAAGATTATTTTGTTCATGAAAATAGTTGGGCTTATTCCTCGGATATCAGTCAAGCTCTATCCCAGATCTTGCTTATAATTGCTTAAAATTTCCAGCAATCTTTCCTTCTGATCATTAGTTAGATCAACTACAATGATCACTACAAAGTTGAGTGTTTACCTAAGTTGGCATACTTGAGGTGGTCTGGAAACGGTTTCAGTTCCAATTTTGGTGGGTCCTCAATGGATGGTATAGGTGCCTTGATTTCTCTATCAACCAACTCCAATGGCTCTAGTTTTCCAAAGTAATTAACAACTTCATTCTCCAAGGTTGGTCTTTCATGAGTAATTAACAACTTCATTCTCCATGCCTATAGTGAAAATGGACTCCATCATATCATCAACTTGACATTCCTCAGGTTCATCTGTGCATTTAAGAGCTTGAAACACATTAAATGTAACACGTTGGTTATTTATCTGCCTCATAATCTAAAATGATAAAATCAGCTCAAAATATAAATTTATCTACCTTTACCAACACATCCTCAATCTTACCCTTAGGATGTGCAAAAGATTGGTCTGCCAATTGAAGTGTTACAATGGTAGGCCTTGCTTCGATGTCGAGCTTTTTGAAAATAAACATTGGCATCAAGTTGATGCTAGCTCCCATGTCACATAGTTCCTTACCCATGAATCTGTTGCCAATGGTATAGAGAATAATAAAACTTCTTGGATCTTTCAGATTTGGTGGCAATCAATTGAGTTTCATTGTATTGTATCCCTTAGTGAGAGCTACAGTCTCGAAATCACCTAATTTCCTCTTTTTGGACAAAATGTCCTTCATGAATTTAACATAGTTGGGCATTTTCTCAAGAGCTTCTACTAATGGTATGTTGATCTGTAACTGCCTTAGAACTTCTGAGAAGCGCTTAAATTGTTGATCCTGCTTGTGCTTCTGTAGTCTTTATGGAAATGGTGGATGTGGGTAAGCAAATGCTGACTCTGCTGGCTTTGCCAAGGGTTTGCTAGCATTAGACTGAGGTCTGGCATCGCTTATGTCTGCTTCTTTCTTCTCTGCTTTTTTTGGTTCATCTACTGGTTCATTCTCTTTCTATTGGCAATTAACTGCCTACTTGACAAGTATCTCAGCCTCGCATTGTTTGCCACTCTGAAGAGTTATAGCTTTGCATTGTTCATTGCCTCTCTACCGAGCATCTTCTGTATCACTTAGCAAAGCTCCCTAAGGTCAATTGCTGAGTGCATTGGCAATATGTCTGATCTAAATCTCCAAGTTCTGCATAGATGCTGCCAAACTATGGACAGTTGTATCATTTCTCTCCATATGTTATGTCAAAGTCCCTTGGTTGTTCCTTTGTCATGTATAAAAATTACTTTGTGCCCTATGTGGCATGGCATTCTGGTTGAAACCTTGCTAAGCATTGTTATTCTGACTCTAGGCATTGTTCTGATGTTGGGCATTGTTGTTCTGCTATTGGGCATTGTATTGATTACCTCCTTGATTTCCCTAACCTAAATTTGGGTGTTGCCTCCATCCTGCATTGTAAGTATTGGAATTTGCATTATAATTACGGTTGCAATTGCCAACAAAATTTACCGACTCGGGGTTGGAAGGGCAATCTTTCATGTAATGGTCCTCTCCTATATTGTGCAGAATGGGTCTAATGCCTTGACCTCTTGGGATTCTTTATTCTTTTGCAAAGTTCTCACCATACTAGTAAAATTGGAAATCTTAGTGAGGATGGATGTTAGTTCATCTAGCTTTAATTTTCCAACAATTTTAGTTTCGTTCCTTAGTCTGGTAGTAAGATACTAAAAATCATTAGTTGAGATCCTCTCAAGGATGCCAATTGCCTCTGTATAGTTCTTGTCAAGCAGCGAACCATTTGCCGAAGCATCAACAATAGTCCTGGCATGAACATTGAGTCTATTATAGAATGTCTCCATTTGGGTCCAATTTGGGAATCTATGCATGGGACACCTCATCAACATGTCCTTTAATCTCTCGCATGCATCATATAGGGTTACCATCGGCTCCTCCATTGCCTTGATGTGCCATCTCTCGAGCTTTTCTTTTTAACCTCCATAGGGTTCTTTCAATTTATGTGTCGTTTAGCCAATCTTCCACCAAAGGGTGTTTATGGTCATACACTAGTTAAAACAAATAAATAAAATGAAACAATAATAAAAGAAACAAAAAAAGTAAAAATCAAAACAATAAATTTCATCGCAATCCCTATCAACGGTGACAAAAACTTGTCAATTATTGCTAACGCTTGGCAAACGATTGAATATTTAGTGTAAAAGTGCACGAAAATAATGCCAAGGTGAGTCTTATGCGTGCAAGTATATGCGGTCAGCAACTAATACAATAGTAAGCTGAGTATCGAGTCCATAGGGATTAACCAAGAACTTATTTGCTTAATGTTTACTTGTTTGTAGGAAAATAAAAGTGTTTGAAATCCTTTGGATTTTTTATTGAAAAGATAGCGAAAATAAATTAGTGAAAATGAAAGTAGTCTGGCAACAAAAAATGTATTCGAATTAAAGTTGAGCGTTGGCAAGGGATGTCTGGATTTCACGCTACTTATGCCAGTCTTTAATAATATCTTGCCTTGGTTTTATTGCCGAGTAGATTAAAGGTAGTATTGCCTCTGTGATAGCAATACCCTAAGTTAACCATGATAAAATCCCCTATGCCTATAGTGAAGCTTTTCATTAATTAACCCGATTAAGTGACAACCTTTACTCCTAATGGGTAGACTCACTTCTGAAGTAAGTTCATCTACTTGAACATCTTCTGTCGAAGCTTCTCACCTTAGTATCTGGCAACTGATGATTGCCTCTTAAGTCTGTTAAGATATTAAGGTGCAATAAGCACACTATGCCAATTATTTATGGCAAAGGATTTGAGAAAATTAAGTACTAGCAAATAGAAAATAATGCCAAGGCATTTAGATTATTAAAAACCAAACATAAAACCAATGTTTTGCAAACATCCCCCAACCAACTGTAAAAGCTTAGTTCATGGTTGGGGGGTTCATCCACAAAACATCATCGTTTCTCATCATTATTTTAAAATAAAAACAAATAAAACTAAGAGAATGGGCAAGAATGTGATCCGCTGATGCAGCCCTTCGAATGCTCCAAAGCTCATGGTCTTAGTTGGTCGAACCACGTCGCCTCTCAGTTCACCGTGGTACAACCTCTATCTTTTCTTTTTTTCAAGTGGTGGCTTGAGCTCCTTTAAATACGCTTGCATGGAAACCCTAGCATAAGCTTTTGAGTTTGAATTTTGAATACGCAAAGGAATAAGATACTTTATCCTCTTATCTCGACTTGAATCCTAGGGCTGACTTGTACAAGGTCCAACGGCTACCTTGACCGATCATCAGACATCAATCCTTCGCCATTCAAGCTTGGCATTGTTTGGTCCATCTATGCCAACTGCTACTCAGGCAATTTTCTTGCTTCCTTTCTTGCCTTATCTGCAAGCGCCTCTCTGCCATACCTGGCTGCCTATGTCCTGCATCAAAACCAGCAAAATAACACTTCACACTGGCAAGAAAATAGCTCCTAGCTCCTTATGCAAATGCATGAATTTAATAACTAAATGCAAACATGTCTACTTAAAGGCAAGCAAAAGCTTTATGAAATAGCATAAAAAATTAGTAGTTTTGGGGAGTTAACAATAAGGATGTGCTGAAAACTGTTTTTCGCATACGTTATGGGCATTATGAGTTTTTGGTGATGCCTTTTGGGTTGACGAATGCAACTGCTGCTTTCATGGATATGATGAATTGGGTGTTTCATGAATGTTTAGATCAATTTGTGGTTGTGTTCATTGATGATATCCTTGTGTACTCTCGTACCGAGGAAGAACATGATCGGTGTTTATGGATTGTGTTTCAAGCCTTGCTGGATAATTGGTTGTATGCCAAGTTGAGAAAGTGTGAATTTTGGTTAAGGGGAGTGGTTTTTCTTGGACATATTGTGTAGGCGGAAGGTATTTGTGTGGATCCACATAAGATTGAGGCAGTGGTGAGTTGGAAGTCACCTAAGTCTATGTCGGAGGTTCATAATTTTCTTGGGTTGGTAGGATATTATCGTCGTTTTGCGGATGGTTTTTCAAGGATTGTTGCTCTATTGACTAAGTTGTTGCAAAAGAATGTTCATTTTGAGTTGACTAGAGTAGACAACAAGATTTTGAGAAGTTGAAGGAGGCTTTGACGCAAGCTCCGATCTTGATTCAACCCGAATCAAGTAAAGAGTTTGTCGTTTATAGTGATGCATCCTATGTTGGTTTGGCGTGTGTGTTAATGCAGGACAAGAAAGTTGTGGCTTATGCATCTAGACAGTTGAAGGTGCACGAACGCAATTATCCTAGGCATGATTTAGAGCTTGCCGCTGTAGTGATTGCGTTGAAGACTTGGATACATTATCTGTAACACCCTGAAATTGGGCCTATATGTAGGCCGAATCGGGTAAATGGTTCGGGAGAACCGATTTAGGCAATTCAAATAGTTTTGAGAAAATAAGTTTATAAAATTGATTTTGGGATAAAATAAAATATGTGAAAATGTTTTAAATTACTTAATTAATATTTTAAGTAATTTGGTGAAGTCAATTTGAGGTAATTAAGTCTGATTTTAAGGCAATTTGGTCTTGTTACTAAATTGAAAGTTTTCAAAATTATTTTGGTGACTAAATCGAAAAAGGGTCAAAACTTAGAATATTTAAGGAGCTAATTGACCATTCTTTTTCAAAAAATTTCTCTCTTAATTAAGGCTATTTTAAAAGGTATTTTAAATGGTTTTATAATAAAATAAAAAGGGAATTTATTAAAATGATTTTTAATTGCTAATTCACTTCTTACGAACTACTTTTCACCCAACCTTTTTCTCTCAACTTTCTCAGCAACCAAACTAAGATTTCTACTTCAAAATCTCCAGGAATCAATCTCCATTGATTTCTAAGTGATTACTTCAAATTCCTTTGCAAAATCTCTTTGGATTTCATCAAAACTTGGCTAGTTAAGGGAGAAATCAACAATTAGAGGTGGTTTTCATTTCTCTCCTCTAATTAAAGGTTCTTTATTGAAATTCCCAAGTTCTTGATCCTTTGTTGTTGATTTATGTTAAGAAATTATGGTTTTAAGATGGATTTATTGGTTAAATTGAGTTTTCTTGGAAAATTGCTGGAAATTGATTTGGATTTGTTTTGGTGATGGATTTAATTGATTTATATCCCAATTTGGCTGCATTTTAATGTTGAAAGAATTGATTAATCAATGAAATCCCGAAACTATGTGAATTGTTAGTTTTCTAGGTTGTGTATAGTTGGTTTTTGGCTTGATCTTGCTGCTGTGGTGTTGTTGTAGGTATAAGGACGTGTTTAAGGTGTTTTTGGATGTTAATTGATGTTGTTAATGTGTTAGAATCATTAGATGTTGGATTGGCTTTGTTTAGGTAAGGATTGGTGGTGTTCTTGATGGTTTTAGGAAGGCCTTGAGCGGATTCTTGTCTGGCGATGTTGTGTTCGTTGGTTGCTAGAGGTTTAAGGTGTAGGGATGTGTTTCAATCCTCTGTTTTTTGATTGGGTATAGCAAGGGAGTTGAATCCTTTGGCTTTTGAAGAAGGCACGGGAGCTTCGGAAGCTTGATTTTCGCATCGACAAGCAAGCCTTGGATTATTGGTGAGTGGAAAAGGGTTTTACTGCGGTTAAAAGGTTTGAAAATGAGTTGTGGGAGTTTATATAAAGTTTGATACACTTATCTAAGCTTGGAAGTAAGTATAAGTTGAGCTCTCTCTCGATTTCGATTTTGCAAAATGAAATCTCATGCTCATGTTGTTGGTTTTAATTATTAACTGTATTATACATGTTTTGAAAGTGAAAGATGTAGCAAATGATCATAGATGATGGCTTTTGAGTTTGACATATGATTATGAAAGTATTTTTGAGGATAATGAAATACATGGTTTAATGTATTTGTGTTTGATTGATTTGATGTATATGTAAAACAGTGAGGTAATGTTGTTTATTAAATGTATTGGAAATGGGTTATGTTTAAAATGATATTGGATACAGTTGGCATGCCATAGGGTTTAGAGTGCACTATAAAAAGTCGTCTCATGTTTGTCGAGGGGTTTTAATTGTCCACAATCTCCAACATGAGAACCACAGTGGTTGAGGTGGGTAAATGTTCCATTTTCTCCCGCTGGTGGATTTATACATCCAAACTGTAAAGGTGGGTAAATGTTCTGTTACTCCGGTTTGAACCGTTGAGGTGAGCAAGTGTGCCATTACTCCGGTTGAGGTATGTATGTGAAGTGGTTGTGGGAACCACTTGAGAAATCCGTGTATCCGATAAGTTTTGCGAAATGAAAGGTTGCTGGTTTTGAGTCACTTGAAAGCCAATATATTAGATAATGTATCATGTGAAATGGATTATGTCGTATAATGAGATTTATACATGTGTTGCTCTTTAAGCTTGTTATAAAGGTGTTGTGGTGTGAATCTTAAATTGAGGTAGAGATTGAATCCATGATACATGTGTTGAAAATGATTTAAATGTGCATATTTGAGATGATATGAAAAGCATGAGATGTTTTACCATGAGATAATTACATGAGATTTGAATCAAATGGTTTTAAATGCATTGATGAGTGTTTTTCAATATCCCTCACTAAGCTTGTAGCTTACGCTATCTTTTTCCTCATCAATGCAGAGAAATAGCTTTCTTGGACAGCACGTGGGCAAGCGAGGATCCAAGGGTCGATACTTTACAAAGTACAGTTTTATACACGCTAAGTAGTAATAAGAAGGCAATGTGACCGGATTGTTTTGGGAGATGTATTTTGAGTTACTCCTTATTGTAATAGTTTGGATTAAAGTTTTGGACTTGTATAATGCTTTTATGCTTGGTTTGAGGAGTTGGGAGTCAATAAGCATGCTTAGGTAGAAACCATGATCATAGTTGATTGTTTGATTATGCCATGCTTAGTGTAGTCTTACTCTATGTTGCTATGCTTGATGATTGAATGTTTATGATATCATATGATGATTAGGGGTTGAATGAATAATGTTAGATTGAGCCAAAGTGTCATATATTGGACCTAGAGGTCAATACAGGTCGTCTCGTACTGGTATAGGCCCCTCAGGTTTTGGTATGTGGGAACCTATCCAGGCTAGGGGTCGAAATGCAAGTTACTCGTATCGATATTCAGACTGTTAATTCAGTTGTGATGCTTTCTGAAGTTTGAAATCTCTACATTTTGGTCCTTGTCTCTTAAATGTGCAATTAAATGAGTATGAATGATCATTTTGAGTTGAGATTTAACATGAAGGCATGTAACATGACTAATTGAGGATTGGTAACTTTAATTTCATAAAATTCCTTGTAAATATTGGAAATTACAATTTAGTCCCCGTAAAGCATTTTCGAGCAATTGGATGTCGAAATGACGCCCGATTGAGTTGTAATTTTAACCATGACATGTATGAACACTATATGACCTAATAATTCATTTAGATAAGATAATAGAAAAATGGACCATTTTATTCGTAATCTCTTTGGGGTTTATTGCGGTAAACCATAATGTACCTCGCTCGGTTCGGTCTTTCAGCTAGACCGAGTCAAAGGGTTACATTTGGTGTATTAGAGGCAGGTTATGGTTTTTGTGAGGTTGGTTATAGTTGTTTGGTTGGTTGATGTTGTATGAATAAGTTGTTTGACATGTTCGGTGATAAAATTTGTGAAATTGTATTCAATATGTGGTATGTTTGGGGTGTTAAAACTTGGGACACATTGCCTTATTACTACTTGAGTTAAATGATTTTGTTTTTAAACAAGAGTGACTTGGATTCTTGCTGCGAGCTAGCCTAATTGTTTTGTTTTGTTGCATCAGCATGTTTAGACTCATATTTTTTGCGTATGGGACCGAGACGAGAGACTAGAGCTCACATGGGAAGTGTGGTGAATACACACGATGATGAGTTGCCTCCTCCTCCACCGAATCCTCCTGCTAGTGTTGGAGTAGAGGGCAGTGCGCCTCAAGTACCTCAAGCACCTATTTTTTGTGATATGGCACCGTTGGTCCAAGCGATAACGGGAGCTTTCCAAGCGGCCATAGCTGGAGTGCGTGTACCTGCATCGGTGCCTACAGCTGTTAATACTGGGTTACCTTTGGAGCACTTGCGTAGTCTTGGTGGTGTTGAGTTCTGTAACCCACTCGACCCGGCCTAGACGCCTGATCGAACCGAGAGAACTACATTAGGTTTGCCGAAGCAAACTAGAGAAAGATTATGAAACCGGTCCATTTTTTTCTTTTTATCTTGTCTAAATGCGTATTATTAATCCTAAGTGCACATACTTGCAGTGGGTGAGTTTACAAAGGAATAGAACCACGAGAAGACAACCAATTGCATAACATACCTTTTAGGGACTAAAATGCAAATCTGATAAACTTAAGGACCAAAACTAAAATTAAGGTTACCAATCCTCAATTAGTCCAATTAAATGCTTACATGTCAAAATTCAGGCCAATACGATCAATCAAGTTCATATAATTGCATTCACAAAACTCAGAGACCAAAATAAAAGAGACATAAAATTCCAAATATTCCAAATAACAGAATTAACTGCAGCCGTACCGATATGTGTACAGGTGTTTCGGTACGTCTTAACAATTTCAAAAACTCAAATTCTAGTGGCTAAAACTTGTACCAAAACTCTTGCTCGCATATCGAAACTCTTAGCCAAAATGCTTGAGACTGTACCGAAACACTTGCTCGCGTATCGAAATGCTATGCCTGTAAAGGCTTACCCGTATGGAAACACCCTCTCGCTTATTGAAATGCTATGCCTGAAATGACCTAGCCGTATCGGTATTGGGACACCTGTTTCGATATGGCTGGACCTATGATGTCCCAAATTACTGTCTAAACACACTTTGATCATAACCATAACACTCCAACATGCTCCAAACACTCAAACAACATTACTAAGGTACAACCTTAACCATAACATCACCGATTCAACAACATTACATGTCATTCAAACACTCAAGATTTTCTATAGGCATGCTTCCTACTATCATTTTGCCACATAACCCAAAACTCCTATTTGACATTTTAAAGGCATACAAAACATGCTTACACATCTAAAGCATCATAAAAAACATGCTTGAAACATTAAAACATAGCAACCATTCCAAGACAACTAGATGCATACCTAAGCACCCATCTAGCATCAACATAAGAAAAGATTCTCAACAAGCTTAACAACAACAAACCAACCTAAAATCCAGCACTTCACATGCTTAAAAACCATGGAAAAACAAGATCACAAGTCCCAAAAACACGGCGAACACATTGCCTTATTAACCAAAAGCATAAACCGAGTTCATACTCAAGTAGTCTTGTACTTGGATCACTTCAAACCTTGCCTTAGCTGCCCCCAAACCTTAATGCTATGCATCATTAGGAACAAGAGAGCGTAAGCACACATGATTAGTGAGGATGCTATGAAAACAATGATGCATTTAAAAATCCTTTGAAAACTAAACACTTGTTTTCAAACCATGCTTATGACCAAAGCATTTTCATTGGTTCCAAATCAAAACATACATACTGATCATATGTAAAAGCTTTTACAAATCACATGCTTAAAACCCACAGCATTAAATCACCTCATGCTTAAATCCCAAAGCATTAAATCATATTACCATGCTTAAATCCCAAAGCATTAAAAAGTAGGTTCAACTCATGAACTTGCATATATTGGCATTTATAGTGACCTCAGATACACGACCACTATCCTTGATTAGTCGATCGCTAACCTTTAGGTAACCGACCGTTAACCTTACAATTCGGATACATGGACCTCTTATGATAGTCGACCACTACCATAACCCATACCATGCCGACCGCATGATATAACAACCTTGCCGACCGCAAGATCAACATCATGAAGAGGAACTGACCACTCAACCCAAGTGATAAAATCATAGTCCGAGTAGCCGACCGCTTACCTGAAGGTCTATTAACAACGATCAATTTTTAAATTATTATAGTGCACTTCATCCTATGGCATGACAACTATATCCAAATTTTTTCTCATCATGTCACATAGCCAATATATCATTTACAAAACCATTTAGTCACTGTTTTACAATGCATTATACAAAATCACCACATATGCAAATCACAGTGCCAAACCAATAACACCATTCCCGAACGGAATGAAATCAATGCTCACAAGCATTTCATATACCTTTTAATCCACTACATATGTATTCAAAATCTTGCATTTATAGTAAATAAAACAAACCATGTTTACGACCAAAACATGAATCACATATGCTTATATCTGAACCGATATTAAAGAGCAAAAGAGGGAAACTTACTTTCGACCTTAGGTAAGTGTTTCAAGTTTAACCTAAACTCCAATAAACACGTTCAAAACTTTGAAAGACTTTTAAAATTGTTTCCACTCACTGATACAACTCGCCTTGCTTGCCAACGCGCATCGAGCTCTCGACAAGCAACAATCAACGTCAAGCTTCGTCGCCTTGATTATCCCCTATTTTTAACCACATAAAGCCAGAGGGAAAATGCATTATTATGTATTCAAACCATTGCCAACAATCAATTACCAGCAACTCACAAGTTGCCCACTCACAAACCATCCGAAGCTTATCAAAAACAACCTCAAACACTTCCAAAACTTAAATATTAGAGATTCAACTTGTTTCGGGATTACAATGTTAAAACCAAGTTATTAACTCAATTAAACATCAAAATCATGATCTAATCTGATCATAAACCCAACAAAATAGATCCAATTCAAAATATGTCAATTTCATCAATCCAAACACAATTAAACCAATTTCCTTAATTAAACTATCAAAACACATTAGAAAACAATTGTAATGAGTCAACAACTTGGGAATTTCAGTAAAGAACCTTTCATTAGAGGAGAAGAATGAACATTATCTCTAATGGATGCTTTCCCCCTTAATTGGATGATTTACATGAGAAAATAAAGTTAAAACAATAAGGTTTTGGTAAACTAACAACAAGAGATCATTTGAAAACAAAAGATTTAAGAAAAGAAAGATTTACCTGAAGATTTAAAAGACGAATTTGATGTTTGGCTGGAGAGATTTTGAGTGAAAATATTTGACAGAAAGTTAGTTACGTAGTTTTTGTTTAAAAGATTTAATAACCAAATTAATCCCCCCAACCTATTTATATTTTTCCAAAACACTTTAAAAATAGCCAATTAAGGGATAAAGTCTGATATTAGACTTTTGGGCAATTAGCTCCTTAAAGATTCAAAGTTTTGACTTTTTACAAAACGATCACTAAAAATAGTTTTCAAAGTTTGCATTTGGTCACTAGTCCAAAATGTATGATTTCCAAAACTCGTTTTCCAAAATTGATTTCACGAAAACCATTAATATATTTAATAATGATTCTAGAATATTTTTCCATAATTTTATTACCTTCAAAAATATTTAATTTGATTTAATCCCGAAACCGACTAGAATCACTAATACCGGCCACCAAACGTTCGAACCATCCCTTAAAACATCTAGGCCCAAAACTGGGGCATTACAACTCTCTCCCACTTAAGAAATTTCGTCCTCAAAATTTACCTGGAGGAAACAAATGCGGAAATTGCTCCAACATGTCCGCCTTGCTTTCCCAAGTGGCTTCCTCGACACCACGGTGTCGCCACAAGACCTTCACAAGCTCAATTGTCTTGCCACGAAGAACTTTGTTGCTGGAATCAAGGATGTCCACCAGTTCCTCATCTTAGGATAAATCCAACCTCAACTCAATATTCTCTACCGGCATAACATGTGAGGGACCGACCAATACCTCCGCAACATAGATACTTGGAACACATCATGTATTTTCTCCAACTCGGAAGGCAACCTCAACCGATAAGCCATGAGACCAACACGTTCAACAATCTCGTATGGTCCAATAAACCTCAGACTAAGCTTACCCTTACGTCTGAACCGCATCACCTTCTTCTATGGTGACACTTTCAAGAACACACGATCACCCACCGCAAATTAAATCTCCCTACGCTTCAAGTCCGCATAAGACTTCTGCCGATCCACATCCACTTTCAAGTGATCACACACAAGCTTTACTTTTTTATTTGTGTCTTTCAACACATCCGGCAAGGAAACATGCTTTTCCGCTACCTCAGCCCAACACAAAGGCTTACGACACCTCCGGCCATACAATACCTCATACGGTGCCATTTGTATACTCGCTTGGTAACTGTTGTTATACGCAAACTCAACCAAAGGTAAATGCTTCTCCTAGGTTCCTTGGAACTCAATAATGCAACATCTCAACATATCCTCAAAAACCTGGATAACTCGCTCGGACTATCCATCCATCTGAGGATTATACGCGGTGCTGAAATTCAATCTCGTACCCAAAGCCCGATGCAAACTCTCCCTAAACCTTGCTGTAAACCTCGAATCTCTATCTGAAACAATGGACTTAGGCACCCCGTGCAAACGTACAATCTCAGCGATATACAAATCCGCCAACTTTTCCAAGGTATATGTCGTATGCACCGGCAGAAAATGTACGCATTTCATAAACTGATCCACGATCTCCCAAAAGGAATCCTTTTTAGTCGCTGTCAAAGGTAACCCTGACACAAAATCCATGGTGATTCTCTCCCATTTCCATTTCGAAATTCTCAGCAGTTGTAACAACCCGAATAGAAACTGATGTTCAGCCTTGACCCGCTGACACATCATACACTTAGAAACAAACTCAGCCACATCCTTTTTCAAACCAACCCAATAGTATGCTTCTTTCAATCCATGATACATCTTACAACTATCGGGATGCATAGTAAAAAGACTATAATGTACCTCCGTCAGAATAGTGTTCCTCAACTTTGGATAATCCGACACCACTATTGGACCCTTGAAACATAACACTCTATCATCATCAAAATGAAAATCTATTGGATTACCATCCGATATGTCCTTAGTATGCTTAACCAAGGAATCATCTAACAGTTTCTTAGCTTTAATAGCTTGTGACAACGTAGGCTTAACTTGCAACTCAACCAACAATCCACCTTCCCGCGTCACACTCAACCTCGCAAACATTGCTCTATGTTCAATCGCAACCTTACGACTTAACGTATCCGCAACCACATTGGCTTTTCTAGGATGATACTCGATTGTCAAGTCGTAATCCTTAAGCAACTCCAACCATCTACATTGCCTAAGATTCAAATCCTTTTGAGACATCAAATACTTTAAACTCTTATGGTCCGTAAAAACAGCACACTTCTCACTGTAAAGGTAATGTCTCCAGATTTTCAGGGCAAAAACCACAGCCGCAAGCTCTAAATCATAAGTCGGATAATTGTCCTCATGAACCTTCAGCTGTCTCGATGCATAGGCCACAACCTTACCATCTTGCATCTGCACACAACCCAAACCAACGTAAAATGCATCACTATAAACCACAAACTCATTCCCAGATTCAGGTTGAATCAACACAGGAACATGTGTTAAAACTTCCTTCAACTTCTTGAAACTATGATGTTGCTTCTCTGTCCACACACAAGGAACATTCTTTTGCAACAACTTTGTCAATGGTGCTGCAATACTAGAAAACCCATCAACAAAGCGACGGTAATAACCAGCCAGCCTAAGAAAACTACAAACTTCTGACACAGACTTAGGTTGCTTCCAATTGAGAATTGCCTTAATTTTTTGTGGATCAACAAGAATACCCTCCGCAGAAACCACATGACCAAGGAACAACACTTTCTTAAGCCAAAACTCACACTTGCTCAGTTTGGCATACAACTGGTTATCCTTCAAAACTTGCAACACAATCCGCAAATGCCAATCATGATCTTTCTTGGTACGAGAGTACACGAGAATATCATCTATAAACACCACTATGAATTGATCAATATATTCATGGAACACCCTATTCATCATATCCATGAACGCAGCTAAGGCATTTGTCAAACCAAAAGGCATGACCAAGAACACATAATGCCCATACCTCGTACGAAACACGGTTTTATGCACATCCTCATCCTTAACCTTCAACTGATAATACCCCGATCTTAAATCAATCTTAGAGAACACCACTGCCCCGCGAAACTAATCAAATAGATCATCAATCTTCGACAAAGGATACTTGTTCTTCACCGTTAGCTTATTCAACTGTCGGTATTTAATGCACATACACATCGTACCATCTTTCTTTTTCACAAAGAGAACTAGAGCGCCCTAAGAAGAAACAATCGATCGGATGAACCCATGATCCAACAACTCCTGAAGCTGCGACTTCAACTCCTTCGGTGCCATCCTATAAGGAGCAATGGACACTGGTGTCGAACCTGTGAACGTCTCAATACCGAATTCCACCTCCCTATCCGGTGGTAAACCCGGTAAATCTTTAGGAAAAACTTCCAGAAAAGCACTAACAGTTCGAATGTCCTTACGATAGCCAAATAAGCTTGGTAACCCTATTCATGAACCTTTCTGCTTGAGTAACTGAGACCACATTGGACAAGAATTTCACACTCTCGCCTACCACCACTACTTCATAATCATCGGCTAACCTTAAAGAAATCATTTTGGATTCACAATCCACAACTGCCTTGTGCTCACTCAACCAATCCATAACCAAAATAACATCAAAACCATGGAATGACAACTCTATCAGATCTGTGCAAACTCATGACCTTGCACAACCAAAGGACACCACCTATACAACCTTCTAGTAGTAACCGTCTCACCGAAGGAACTAGTTACCAACATGCCAACATCAAGAATCTCAGTAGGAACATTCAAAAAAGATGCATGTTCACTCAAGATATAAGAATGAGTAAACCCCGAATCAATCAAAGATAACAATGACAAGGATTGCAAAGTGAAAGTACCTGCAATCACATCCATGTCATTGCGACCCTTATGATGAGCATAGATCCAAGTTGGTCTACCATTTTTTGGTCGCACTGCAGCAGCATGAGCGATAACTCTCTGACCATCCTCGCGCCTCTGAAAATTACCCTGCCACGGCCTCGGCCCCTAGCATGTACAACAACATGAACCGGTGCATCCCTCACAGCACGAAGACAATCATGCTTCACGTGACAAGGAGATCCACATATCCAATAGCTCAAGGTATTTCCCCAACATGCACCCGTGTAATGTCTACCACAACACTCACACTCAGCTACAATACGAACTCCCAGGTTACCCTGACCAACACCGCCACCGCGCCTGTGGTCTGGCCTATGTATCTTATCTCGAAACCTCTTATTCGTCCTCTCAGAATAGCTAGAATTGGCCACTCTCTTACCCAAGCTCGCACTAGTAGCCTGAACTGATGTACCCAAGGACTGCTCAATATCATTAGCACAGTTGACCAACACATCAAAATCCGTGTAATCCACGGCCAGGAGATAAGTCTTGATATCCTTCGCAAGACCATGGCAGAACCTATCACACCTCTGTTGATCATCAAGAACCAACTCCGGGGCATACTGACTTAGGCGAATGAACTTTACCTCATACTCGACAACAGACATGCCACCCTGCGATAGCGACATAAACTCGCGCTTCTTCGCATCCAAATACTGTGTACCAAGGTACTTTCTCTTGAAAGCTCTTTGAAAGAACTCCTAAGTCATATCCACCTCGGTAACACCCGCAACTGTGGTCACTCACCGATGATACGCATCACCCTCCAGCAGTGACACACTGCACCCTAACTTGCGCTCATCATTACAACCCATCTAGTTCAGGATACAGATTGTCTTTCCCAACCATCCATCGGCTGCCTTAGGACTAAAACCTTGAAATTCCTTACCTCCTAAACTACAAAAATACTCTAAGGGTAAACCTTGATTAACCACCACAATAGGTGTCGATGCTTGCACTTGCACTCCAGCTATCGCTGCCTGAAACGCTCTTTTCATCACCTAGATTAACGGAGTCGGATCACCATAAACTGGCACAGAAGGAGCCTGGGGTACACCACCCACCCCAACATCAACAAGAGGAACCAACAGAGGTGGAGGAGGTAAACCATCATGGCAATTCCCTTCCACATCATTGTTCTAACCAACTCCAACATTTTTAGCCATTGAACGTGTCTCATGTTGAGCCATGCTAACAAAAACATAAAAACACATTACAGTTAGGCTAGCAATAGGCAAATGATCCAAGGCAACCTTATAAAACCTTTTAAAACCTCGATAATAGGCAATGTGTTCCCTTTTCATAAAAAACATGATATTAAACAATCACCGTACATATACACAATCACCGTGCATTACAAACATCACCAAATAATTAACCAACAACATCCCAACCTTTCAAAACCTGGCTCTGATACCAACAAATGTAACCCCTTCAACCCGGCCTAGATGCACGATCAAATCGAGATAACTACATTAGGTTTGCCGAAGCAAACCAGAGAAATATTACAAAAACCAGTACATTTTTTTCTTTTTATCTTGTCTAAATGCGTATTATTAATCCTAAGTGTACATACTTGTAGCGGGTGAGTTTACAAAGGAATCGGACCACGAGAAGACAACCAATTGCATAACATACCTTTTAGGGACTAAAATGCAAATCTGATAAACTTAAGGACCAAAACTGAAGGTTACCAATCCTTAATTAGTCCAATTACATGCTTGCATGTCAAAATTTAGGCCAATACGATCAACCAAGCTCAAACAATTGTATTCACAAAATTTAGGGACCAAAATGAAAGAGACAAAAACTTCCAAATATTCCAAATAACATAATTAACTGCAGTCGTACCGGTACGCGTACAGGTGTTTCGATATGCCTTAACAATTTCCAAAACTCAGAGTCCAGTGTCTAAAACTTGTACCGAAACACTTGCTTGCGTATCAAAATGCCTAGCCAAAATGCTTGAGACCGTACCAGAACACTTGCTCACTTATCGAAACGCTATACCTGTAAAGGCTTACCCGTATCGACACACCCTCCCGCGTATCGAAACACTATGCCTAAAATGGCCTAGCCGTACCAGTACGGGAACACCTGTTTTGATACGCCTGGACCTGTAATGTCCCAAATTACTACCTAAACACACTTTGATTATAACCATAACACTCCAACATGCTCCAAACACTCAAACAACATTACTAAGGTATAGCCTTAACCATAACATCACAGATTCAACATCATTACATGGCATTCAAACACTCAAGATTTTCTATATCCATGTTTCCTAATATGATTTTGCCACATAACCCAAAACTCCTATTTTACATTTTAAAGGCATACACAACATGCTTGCACATCTAAAGCATCATAACAAACATGCTTGAAACATCAAAACATAGAAACCATTCCAAGACAACTAGATGCATACCTAAGCACCCACCTAGCATCAACATAAGAAAAAATTCTCAACAAGCTTAACAACAACAAACCAACCATAAAATCTAGCACTTCACATGCTTAAAAACCATAGAAAAACAGGATCACAAGGCCCAAAAACATGGCGAACACATTGCCTTATTAACCGAAAACATAAACCGAGTTCATACTCAAGTAGTCTTGTACTTGGATCACTTTAAACCTTGCCTTCGCTGCACCCAAACCTTAATGCTCTACATCATTAGGAAAAAGAGAGCGTAAGCACACATGCTTAGTGAGGATGCTCTGAAAACAATGATGCATTTAAAAATCCTTTGAAAACTAAACACTTGTTTTCAAACCATGCTTAGGACGAAAGCATTTTCATTGGTTCCAAATCAAAACATACATATTGACCATATGTAAAAGCATTTACAAATCACATGCTTAAAACCCAAAACATTAAATCACCTCATGCTTAAATCCCAAAGCATTAAATCATATTACCATGCTTAAATCCCAACACATTAAAAAGTGGGTTCAACTCGTGAGCTTGCATATATTGGCATTTATAGTGACCTCAGATAGACGACCATTATCCTTGATTAGTCGACCGCTAACCTTTAGGTAACCGACCGTTAACCTTACAATTCTAATACACAGACCTCTCATGATAGTCGACCACTACCATAACCCATACCATGCCGACCGTATGATATAACAACCTTTCCGACCGCAAGATCAACATCATCAAGGGGAACTGATCACTCAACCCAAGTGATAACATCACAGTCTGAGTAGCTGATCGCTTACCTCAGGGACCCTTAACCACGTTTGATTTTTAACATATTATAGTACACTTCATCCTATGGCATGCCAACTATATCCGAATGTTTTCTCATCATGTCACATAGCCAATATATCATTTAGAAAACCATTTACTCATTGTTTACGATGCATTATACAAAATCACCACATATTCAAATTATAGTGCAAAGCAATAACACGATTCCCGCCCAGAATGAAAACCAATGCTCACAAGCATTTCACATACCTTTTAATCCACTGCATATGTATTCAAAATATTGCACTTACAGTAAATAAAACAAACCATGTTTACGAGCAAAACATGAATCACACATGCTTATATCTGAGCCGATATTAAAGAGAAAAAGAGGGAAACTTACTTCTGAGCTTAAGTAAGCGTTTCAAGATTAACCTAAACTCCCATAAACACTTTCAAACCTTTGAAAGACTTTTAAAACTGTTTCCACTCACCGGTACAACTCGCCTTGCTTGCCAACGCGCATCGAGCTCCCGACAAGCAACAATCATTGTCAAGCTTCGTCGCCTTGATTATCCCCTATTTTAACCACATAAAACCAGAGGGAAAATGCATCATTATGCATTCAAACCATTGCCAACAAGCAATTACCCACAACTCACAAGTTGCCCACTCACAAACCATCCGAAACTTCTCAAAAACAACCTCAAGCACTTCCAAAACTTAACCCAGCCATAATATAATGATTCAATACATCAAACCTCATCAATTAGCATCTAAAAACTCTTTTCCAACATCCTTTTACTTCCAGCAATGATTAAACTCCATTAACCTCACAAAAACCCTTAACTAACAACCTTAAACATTAGAGATTCAACTAGTTTCGGGATTAAAATGTTAAAACCAAGTTATTTACTCAATTAAACATCAAAATAATGATCTAATCTGATCATAAACCCAGCAAAATAGATCCAACTCGAAATATGTCAATTTCATCAATCCAAACACAATTAAACCAAATTTCCTTAATTAAACTATCAAAACACATTAGAAAATATTTGTAAAGAGACAACAACTTGGGAATTTTAGTAAAGAACCTTTCATTAGAGGATAAGAATGAACCTTACCTCTAATGGATGTTTTCCCCCTTAATTTGATGATGTACATGAGAAAGTAAAGTTAAAACAATAAGGTTTTGGTAAACTAACAACAAGAAATCATTTGAAAACAAAATATTTACCTAAAGATTTAGAAGAAGAATTTGATGTTTGGTTGGAGAGATTTTGAGAGAAAATATTTGAGAGAAAGTTAGTTACGTAGTTTTTGTTTAAAAGATTTAATAACCAAATTAATCCTCCCAACCTATTTATATTTTTCCAAAACACTTTAAAAATAGCCAATTAAGGGATAAAATATGATATTAGACTTTTGGGCAATTAGATCGTTAAAGATTCAAAGTTTTGACTCTTTACAAAATGGTCACTAAAAATAGTCTTCAAAGTTTGCATTTTGGTCACTAGTCCAAAATGTCTGATTTCCAAAACTTGTTTTCCTAAACTGATTTCACGAAAACCATTAATATATTGAATAACAATTTTAGAATATTTTTCCACACTTTTATCACCTTCAAAAATATTTAATTTGATTTAATCCCGAAACAGACTCGAATCTCTAATACCGGTCCACCGAACCTTCGAACCAACCCTTAAAACATCTAGGACAAAAATTGGGGCCTTAGGAGTTCAAAGATTTGATTCCTGAAGCAGCCAAGGAATGGTTTGCTAGTACCGAAAGAATCCTTGGACAGATAGTGTGTACGGATGTACGCAAGCTAGGATGTATTGTGTCTTTGCTTCAGGCAATGCTTACAGTTTGTGGACAATTGTGATCACATGAATGGAACCTGCCAATGTCATGTGGGAATTCTTTTGCGAGGCTTTCAGGAAGAAGTATTTGGGAACTCGATTTTGGGATAAGAAGAAAAGGGAGTTCATGGCTCCAGATCAGGGAAACATGTTTGTTTCCAAGTATGAGATCCAGTTTGATCGGCTGAGTAAGTATGCTCCTGAGTTGGTTCCAGACGAGCGAGAGAGGTGTGATCTATTTCGTTACCGGTTGATTAAGGAGGTAAAGACTTATATACTGGCTATAGACTACACAGAGTTTGATGTCCTAGTTTCTCGAGTAAAGGACATAGAACAAAATTTAGGCTTGTCTGCTCGTTCTTGGAGTTCATTGGTAGGGAAGATGAGTGTGGAGCCTGATGTTGGTAAGGATCGTTATAAGAGGCATAGAGACAGAAGGTACCGCTCGGATCAAAGGCGGGGAAGAAATGGTGATTGGTGTGGTTTTCAAGGTCATAATACCTTTGTTGGAGTTCCTGAGTGTAGGAGGTATGGTAGGAAGCATTTGAGGGAATGTTGGGGTGCTATAGGAACATGTTGGAGTTATGGATCGAGGGATCATCTTAAGGGGGAATGTCTGCAGTTGTCCAAATAGGGTCACGTTCATGTACCAGTTGTTATGGCACAGAGGGGTCGTGGGCGCGGTCGTGGACATTTTCAACGCAGTGATGATGGTTAGATAGTGGTAGAGCATACCGTAGCGATTCATCCTGGGTGGTGGACCGGTAAGGGTCTTTGCTCATCTACCTTTACCTTGCAATCTATAACTTTTTTATCTTCGATTAATCCAAGTTCTACATATTCCTACATTTTGCTCGAGCATGCATGCTTGTTGGATTTACCTGTAGAGTTCATAGATGTTAGTATGCGGGTAACAAGTTCCTTTGGTGAGACAGTTGTAGCTAGGAAGTTGTATAGGAGTTGTCCCTTGATGGTTCAAGGGTATGTGTTTGAGGCTGATATGATAGAGTTACCATTTCACGTCTTCGATGTGATATTGGGTATGGAATGGTTGTCTCAACACAAAGCTATAGTTGATTTTAAAGCCAAGCGGGTTTCTCTGAAACTTGCTGAGAATTATGAAGTTGTGGGCGAGAATGTAAAGTTCATGTCAAATGTGGTTTCTACTTTGGAGGCGCGAAAGTTGTTGGAGTTGGGGGTTAAGCATACCTAGCCTATGTTATGAATCTAAATATGAAGGAAGCGCGTACCCAGGATATTTGTACATTTTGCAATTTTCTAGGAGTGTTTCCGAAAGAGTTGCATATGTGCCACTGGATAGAGAGGTAGAGTTCTGGATTGAGACGTACGCGGATACGGCTCTAGTGTCGATTGCCCCGTATTGTATGGCACTGAAAGAGTTGAAGAAGTTGAAGATGCAGTTACAAGAGTTGCTGGATCATGGGTTCATTCGGCCAAGTGGGTCACCATGGGGAGCATCAGTGTTGTTTGTGAAAAAAATGATGGCGCAATGAGAATATGCATTGATTATCGGTAACTGAACAAGTTGACAATTAAAACAAGTATCTTTTGCCAAGGATTGATGATCTGTTTGATCAATTCATGGGTGCTACAGTGTTTTATAAGATTGATATGCGGTCAGGGTATTATTAGTTAAAGGTGAAGGATAAGAATATGTCGAAGATAGTTTTTTCGCACATGTTATAGGCATTATAAGTTTCTGGTGATGCTTTTTGGTTTGAAAAAAACACCGAAAGCATCCATGTATATGATGAATAGGGTATTCCATGAGTTTTTGGACCAATTCATGGTAGTGTTCATCGATGGCATTCTGGTGTACTAGCGTACCGAGAAATATCACGATCGACATCTCTGAATTGTGTTGTAAGTTCAGTTGGACAACAAGCTTTATGCCAAGCTAAGTAAATATGAGTTTTGGATCAAGCATGTGGTTTTCCTTGGACATGTTGTTTTGGCTGAGGGTATTCGTATAGATCCGCTGAAAGTTGAGGCCATTGTGAATTGGAAGCAACCGAAGTCTGTATCGAAGCTTTGTAGTTTCTTAGGGTTGGCAGGATATTACCGATGCTTCGTAGAAGGGTTTTCAAAGATTGTCCTTCCTCTGACGAAGTTATTGCAAAAGGATGTGAGTTTTAGGTGGACGGAAGTTAGGCAACAAGCTTTGAACAAGTTGAAGGAAGCTTTGACGCAAGCTCCAATCTTGATTCAAGCTGAGTCAGGGAAGGAGTTTGTCGTATATAGTGATGCATTTTATGTAGGTTTAGGGTGTGTGCTGATGCAGGAAGAAAGGGTTGTAGCTTATGCATCTAGACAGTTGAAGCTACACGAGCACAACTACCCTGAGCACGACATTGAGTTGGCTGCAGTGGTGTTTGCCTTGAAGATTTGGAACATTATCTGTACGATGAGAAGTGTATCATGTACACAGATCACAAAAGTTTGAAGTATTTGATGTCGCAAATGGAATTAAACCTTAGGCAACGAAGATGGTTGGAGTTGCTTAAGGATTATGACCTAACAATCGAGTATCATACGAGAAAAGTGAATGTGGTAGCGAATACCTTGAACATGAAAGTAACGGTAGAGTTAAGGGTAATGTTTGCGCGACTGAGTTTAAGGAGGAGTTGCAAGTGAAGCCTTCGATGTTGCAGATGATAAAAGAGAAGCAAACCTATGATGAGACGTTGGTGCTTTACGTTAATGATATCTTGGATGAGAATCAGACAAATTTCAGTTTTAATGAGGACGAAGTTTTATGCTTTAAGAGTCAAGTGGTGGTGCTGATGCATGAAGAGTTGAGGCACACTATCTTGACTGGAGAGCATTCGAGTCCTTTTGCTATGTATCCAGGAAGTACAAAGATGTACCAAGATATGAATAAAAAGTATTTTTGGGTTGGTTTGAAGAAGGATGGCGTAGATTCTGTGGCTCGTTGCATGGTTTGTCAATGTGTTAAGGAGTAGCATCAGTTTTTTTTAGGGTTGTTGCAACCGTTAAGGGTTCTCGAGTGAAAATAGGAGAGAATCACCATGAATTTTGTATCTGGTTTTCCTTTGACGCCATCAAAGAAGAATTCTGTTTGAGTGATCATGGATAGGTTTATGAAGTGTGCACATTTTCTGGCTGTGCAAACGACGTATAATTTGGATAAGTTGGCAGAGTTGTATATTGTTGATGTTGTATGGAGTAGCAAAGTCTATTGTGTCGGATAGAGATCCGCGTTTCACTGTGAGATTTTGGGAGTGTTTGCATAGGGCCTTGGGTACACGGTTGAACTTCAGTACTTCATATCATCCTCAAACGGATGGTCAGTCTAAGCATGTTATCCAAGTGTTGGATGATATGTTGCGGTGTTGCATCATAGATTTTTAAGGATATTGGGAGAAGCAATTGTAGTTGGCAGAGTTTGCTTATAATAATAGTTACCAAGCTAGTATCCAGATGGCACCATACGAGGCTTTGTATGGTAGGAGGTGTCGTACGCCACTTTGTTGGGTGGAGGAAGGAGAGGAGTATGTTTCTTTTTCGGATATGCTAAAGGATACTAATGAGAAAGTAAAGCTTATTACTGATCGGTTGAAAGAAGCTTCAGATCAACAAAAGTCTTTTGCTGACTTAAAGCAAAAGGAGATTGAGTATGCAGTTGGTGATTGTGTGTTTTTGAATGTTTTGCCTTGGAAAAGGTGATGAGGTTTGGATGGAAGGGCAAGTTGAGCCCTAGGTTTATTGGACCGTATGAGGTGTTGGAGCACATTGGTCCAGTTGCGTAAGATTGAGGTTTCTGGCTGAGTTAGAAAAGATACATGATGTTTTCCATGTGTCGATGCTTCGAAAGTATAAATTGGGTCCTTTTGCATGTAATGCCTGTTGAGGATATTGAGTTTAATCCAGATTTGACCTATGATGAGAAACCGGTGAGAATTCTAGATTCGAGTAGCAAAGTTCTCTGTGGGAAGACCATAGAGTTGGTAAAGGTGTTGTGGCGGCACCGCAGTGTAGAGGAAGCTACTTGGGAGAGCAAAAAGGACATGTTGAAGCAGTTCCCTCATCTTTTTCCATCAAGAAAATTTTTAGGACGAAATTTCTTGAGGGGGAGAGTTGTAACACCCTGAAATTGGGCATAGATGTGGGTCGGATCGGGTAAGTGGTTCTGGAGAACCGGTTTAGGCAATTTGAATAGTTTCAGTAAAATAAATTTATAAAATTGATTTTGGGATAAAATAAAATATGGGGAAATATTTTAAATTACTTAATTAATATTTTAAGTAATTTGGTGAATTCAATTTGAGGTAATTAAGTCTGATTTTAAGGCAATTTGGTCTAGTGACTAAATTGAAAGTTTTCAAAACTGTTTTGATGACTAAGTCAAAAAAGGGTCAAAACTTATAATCTTTAAGGTGCTAGTTGACCAATCTTTTTCAACATATTTCTCTCTTAATTTAGGCTATTTTAAAAGATATTTTAAATGGTTTTATAATAAAATAAAACAGGGAATTTATTAAAAAGATTTTTAATTGCTAATTCACTTTCTTACGTAACTACTTTTCACCCAACCTTATTCTCTCAACTTTCTCAGCAACCAAACTAAGATTTCTACTTCAAAATCTCCAGGAATCAATCTCCATTGATTTCCTTTTTGATTTCTAAGCGATTACTTCAAATTCCTTTGCAAAATCTCTTTGGATTTCATCAAAACTTGGCTAGTTAAGGGAGAAATCAACAAGTAGAGGTGATTTCCATTTTTCTCATATAATTGAAGGTTCTTTATTGAAATTCCCAAGCTCTTGATCCTTTGTTGTTGATTTATGTTAAGAAATTATGATTTTAATATGGATTGATTAGTTAAATTAAGTTTTCATGGAAAATTGTTGGGAATTTATTTGGATTTTTTGGTGATGGATTTAATTAATTTATATCCCAATTTGGATATGTTTTAATGTTGAAAGAATTGATTAATCAATGAAATCCTGAAACTATGTGAATTGTTAGTTTTCTAGGTTGTGTATAGTAGGTTTTTGGCTTGATCTTGTTGTTGTAGTGTTGTTGGAGGTATAAAGGCATGTTTAAGGTGTTTTTGGATGTTAATTGATGTTGTTAATGTGTTAGAATCATTAGATGTTGGATGTGCTTTGTTTAGGTAAGGTTTGGTGGTGTTCTTGATGGTTTTAGGAGGGCGTTGAGTGGATTCTTGTGAGGCGATGTTGTGTTTGTTGGTTGCTGGAGGTTTGAGGTGCAGAGATGTGTTTTAATCCTCTATTTTTGATTGGGTAAAGCAGGGGAGTTGAATCCTTTGGCTTTTGAAGAAGGCGCGAAAGCTTCAGAAGCTTAATTTGCGTATCGACAAGCAAATGTTGGATTGTTGGTGAATGGAAAAGTGTTTTACTGCTGTTAAAAGGTTTGAAAAGGAGTTGTGGGAGTTTAGATAAAGTTTGATATAGTTATCTAAGCTCGAAAGTAAGTATCGATTGAGCTTTCTCTCGATTTTGATTTTGCAAAATGAAATCTCAAGCACATGTTATTGGTTTTAATTACTCACTTTATTATACATGTTTTGAACGTGAAAGATGTTGCAAATGATCATAGATGATGGCTTTTGAGTATGACATATAATTATGAAAGAAATTTTAAGGATAATGAAATACATTGTTTAATGTATTTGTGTTAGATTGATTTGATGCATATGTAAAACAGTGAGGTAATGTTGTTTATTGAATATATTGGCAAGTGGTTGTGTTTAAAATGATATCGGATATTGTTACCTCTCCAAAAGTACTGTTTTTAATGCCAATCTTACAATGCTTTTGCTTGTTTTTAAGTGCATTTAGCTGCATTAGGATGTTAAAACCATGTATTTGCATAAGGAGTTTAGAATTCTGTCTATGCCAATGTGAATGGTTGTTTTGTTGGCAATTTTGCAGGTTTGGCGTAGTATTTGGCATAGAAAAGCAGCGCAATGCAGAATGCCAGAGAGAATGCCGAGTGCTGTTGGCGCAGATAGACCAGACAATGCCAAGCACCGGTTGGCAGAGAAGTGAACTTGTGCCACGCCAAGAAGTTGTTAGACCTCGAAAAAATAGGAAATGATCAGGCTCCGAAAAGATAGCAATTGGATCAATCTTCGAAAAAATAGCGGATAAAGTGGTGCCAAGACTTGTTGGCAGATTCATGGCAAGCTTGGACGCCAAGGCGGCATCGGCAGTATTGACTTCATCCTTAGCTTGATCAGCTCTCATTCAAATTTGGATAAGATTATAATCTCTTATCCCTTGGGTAGTTGAAATTCAAAATTCAAATGAGGAGCTCATCCTATCCCTTCCCTGCATACCTATTTAAACACCAACCAAGCTAGACTTAAGGGAGAAGAAGAAGATTGGATCGTGAGGAGTTGGTGTGCGACAATTGACAATCGGCTGCACCTAGGAAGTGTGGTCTGACTAGCTTTGCCGAGAAGCCTGGATCTTGAAGGGCTGCATCTAGAGACCCCTTCTAGCCCATTCTCTCTTTCAAGCTATTTTATTTTGTTTTTAATGATGATGTATTGCGAAAACGTTTGTGGTTTGTTGGTTAAATCCCTCACCATAAACTAATTTAATAGTTGGTGGGGGTGTTTGCGTTGAACGCTATTTTTATGTTTTAGTTTTTAATAATAAATCCTCCTTGGCAATGTTTTCACTATTTGACATACTTTAATGTTTTCTAAATACTATGCCAAGCTAGAGCTGGCACTGTTGGCCTATTACTCCTCAAAATCTTAACAGACTTGGGGTGGCAACGATCAAGTTGTTGAATACTAAGGAGAAAAGCTTCGAGAGAAGTCGTTCAAGTAGATGAACTTACTTCGGGAGTGAAATCTACCCCTTAGGAGTATAGATTAGATCTTAATCAAATTGGTTTATTTAAAAGCATGCACTATAGAGATATAGGGTTTTTTACATGATCAGTTTAGGGCAATGACCATCGAGAGAGGCTTTGCTAATTTTGAATCTGCTCGGCAAACAATGCCAAGACAGGTTGTTATTAAAGGCTGGTACGGCATGAATAGCGTGAAAACCAGACATTCCCTGCCAACGCTCATCAATCATTAAAACACTTTCCTTGCCAACGTCTTTACTTTACTTTCATTTCCTTTTAATTGTTTTCAAAACCAACTTCAAATCAAACCAACTTTTTCTCAAGGCAAGTAACAATCAAGGCAATTGAATTCCAAGTCAATCTCTGTGGGATCGATACTCAGCTTACCAGTTGTATTACTTGCAGACTGTGTATACTTGCACGCAAAAGACTCGTTTTGGCACTGTTTTCATACTTTTCCAACACATACCTTTTTCCACTTTTTGCTAGCATTTTACCCAAGGAGTCTACAAGTTTTTGGCACTGTTGTCGTGGATTGCAACAAAATTGATTGTTTTAAAATTTTTACTTGTCTTTCTTTTATTTTTATTTTTGTTTTTACCTTTTGTTTTTGTCGGTGTATGACCAGAAGCTATCCTGTGGTGGACGAGTGGCCATAATATCAAAAAATTGAGAAAACCTTGTAGAGGTTAAAAAGAAGATTTAGAGAGATGCAAAACCAAGGTAATGGAGGGAATGGTGTAGTGAACAATGGAGGAAATCCACTTAACAATGAGATACCACCACCACCACCAGCTGTCCCAGTTATTAATGAGAGACCTATTAGAGAATATTCGGCACCAACCATTGACAATTTGATGCCAGGACTTGTTGGCACAGAGGTAAACTTGTCAATTTTGAACTTAAGCCGGTAATGATTCAAACTCTTTTGAATGTAGGTCAGTTTGATGGAGCACTCCCTGGAGATTCGAGGCAGCATCTAAAGCAGTTCATGGAGATTTGCCAGTTATTCCAACAAAATGGAGTACTTGAAGATACCGTGAAGTTGAAATTATTTACTTTCTCTTTAAGAGACAGACCAAAGGCTTGGCTTAACTCCTTGCCACCTGGCTCAGTTACTTCATGGGCAGACCTATGTCATAAGTTCTTGACAAGATTCTAGCCGCCAACACTCACTGCCAAGCTGCGGGGTAAGATCATTACATTCAGGCAAGCTGAGGATGAGACCTTATATGATGCATGGGAAAGATTTAAAGACCTATTGAGGAGATGTCCTATGCATGGATTCTCGAATTGGACCCAGATACAGACCTTTTACAATGGATTGAATGCACAAACAAGGATTGTTGTTGATGCTTTAGCAGCTGGTTCACTACTTGAAAAAACATATAACGAGGCTGTTGACATTTTAGAGAGGATTGCAATCAATGATTTTTTGTATCCTGTTGCGAGACTTGGGACCGAAACTAAAACCAATGGGAAATTTTAGGTGACGAACTAATGTCTATTCATGCTGAGATTTCCAACCTTACTAGCATGGTAAGAACGTTGCAAAAGAACAACGAGTCCCAAGAAGTCAAAACATTAGACCCATTTTGTACAATCTATTGAGAGAATCATCATGTGGATGAATGCCTTGCCAACCCTTAATCGGTAAATTTTGTTGGCAATGTTAATCGTTACTATAATCCTAACCCCAATACTTACAGTGCAGGTTGGAGACAACACCCTAATTTAGCATGGGGAAATCAAGGAGGTAACCAATACAATGCCCAACGCCAGAATACCCAGAGGCAGAATAACAATGTCATGCCAGCATTCTATCAGAATGCCATGCCATGCCACAAAAAGCCCAGAATGCTATAAATCTTGTGCACCAAGAATGTCTCCTAAGCATGAAAGAGATGTTCGATCATCTTGTAACTACCTTGAAATGAGACCATTCTATTCCTCATTCGGTTCCTACTCCAACTAAAGCCCCGATTGACAAACTGACTCAACATCGGGCTTATACCTTCACCAGTACTGATGAAACCAATCCTGAAGTAGCTGAGTATTGGTTAGAGGCCACTACTCGAATCCTGACCAAACAACTGCCCTGTTCTGATGAACACAAACTTGAATCTGCTATAGCCCTATTGGCAGACAAAGTTCTGAGCTGGTGGGAAACCACTACCCTGACTGCTCCTACTGAAGTTGTAACTTGGAAATTCTTCCTCGATGAATTCAAGAAGAAATACATTAGTGAACAATACCTAGCCGAGCATCAAAAGTGTTTCTTGTACCTCAAGCAAGGTGGCCGACCTATCAAACAGTACGTGAATGACTTCTGCAAGTATTGCAAATACGGGTTGGAATACATCAAGACTAAAGCTGACAAGTGTAGGATGTTTATCGATGGATTAAATGATGAATTAAGTCCAATATTCACTGCCATGGGTATCACTAACTTTCAAAATTTGGTGAACCGGGCCATTGCAACCGATGCGAAGATGAAAGCCTCTGAGAAACGCAAAAGTGGAAACTCCTGGAAAGACAAATGATCAAGGAAGGATGACAAGCCTCATTGGCAATCAAAGAAGTCCAAATATTCTAAGGATCACTCTTCGAATTACACTCCTGCTCAGAAAAGCAACTTCATAGCGAGACCCCAATCGGTATCCAAGCCTTCAGCCCCTGTCATCTCCGTTGATAGTAAGGGGAATTTCGGTAAAGCTGCTCAATATCCTACTTGCAAGTTTTGCCAGAAACCACATGGGTCAGTGTAGAACTCAACAGAATTTGTGTTACTTATGTGGAGCCTCCAATCACTATATCAGGGATTGTCCTCAAAATCCTAACAAAATTCTGAATCGAACTCCTGCAAATGCTAACTTAGCTCCTTCCATTCAAAACAAAGGTCCTAGACAAGCTCGGTCTGGAAATCAGGGGAAAGGCAAAGGAAATCATTCGAATGCCCCTACTCACTAGGAATCTGGAGCACCTGCTAGAATCTATCATATCCGAGGAAAAGAAGATGAAGAATCACACGATGTTATAGCAGGTACCATTGAGTTAAATTCGACTCTTGTTTATGCTTTAATAGACTCGGGATCCACTCATTCTTTTGTATGCTCAACCTTGATTGAAAAATTGAACTTAAAGCCTGAATTTGTAAAACAAAGCCTTGTAGTTTTGAACCCTATAGGGCGAATTACAAACATAAGCTTTATCTGTAGAAACTGTCCCCTATTCATTCGAAATCTACCCTTTCTTGTTAATCTATATGTACTACCAACTTGTGAGTTCGATCTAGTACTGTGACTAGATTGGTTAAGCAAGCATGAAGCCCGGTAGATTGCCTAAATAGGAGACTTTAACCCCGGAGTTTAGGAAAGGAATCAATTCTTCTAATTGCCAAGAAACCGACCTCAATCTTTGCTACTATGGTCTTACAAGATGAACTTGAATTTGGCTGACCTAGTGTGCCTGTTGTATCTGAATATCTTGATGTTTTTCCTGAGGAACTCCCTGGTCTTCATCCAACCAAAGAAGTAGAGTTCGAGATCGATGTCCAACTTGAAACAACTCCAGTGTCCATCACACCTTATCGAATGGAACCTGTTGAGTTGAAAGAACTCAAGAAGCACCTCCAAGAGCTACAAAACAAGGGTTTCATTAGGCCTAGCTCATCTCCCTAGGGTGCTCCAGTCTTGTTTGTAAAGAAGAAAGACGGGACTATGAGACTCTGTATTGACTATAGACAATTGAACAAGCTTACTATCAAGAATCGATATCCTTTCCCAAGGATTGAAGATCTTTTAGATCAACTCAAGGATGTTGCAGTATTCTCAAAGATCGATTTACGATTGAGATACTACCAAATGAGGGTAAAAGAAGATGTACCCAAGACAGCCTTTCATACTCGATATGGCCATTTTGAATTCCTTGTAATTCTATTCGGGTTAACGAATGCTCTGGCTGCTTTCATGGATCTCATGAACCGTGTATTCAAGCCCTATCTTGACAAGTTCGTAGTTGTTTTCATTGATGACATTCTAGTGTATTCTCGGAATAAGGAAGAACATTATGAACACTTTCGAATCGTATTGCAAACTCTCTGAGAACTTCAATTGTTTGCAAAGTTCTCTAGATTCGAATTTTGGCTATTGAAAGTGTTGTTCCTTGGCCATGTCATATCGGCATAAAGGATTAAAGTAGATCCAAAGAAAATTCAATCCATCCTGGATTGGAGACCTCCGAGGAATGTTGGTGAGGTCAGAAGCTTTCTCAGTTTAGTCGGGTATTATCGACGTTTTGTCAAAGGATTCTTTTCCATTGCTGCAAGTTCGACTAAGCTAACTCGCAAAGATACACCCTCTGTTTGGTCGGAGAACCAACAACGAAGCTTCGATCAGCTTAAACAAGCCCTAACTCATGCTCCGGTTCTCATCCAACCCGTATCGGGCAAGGAGTACACTGTTTACAGTGATGCATCTCATTTGGGTCTAGGATGTGTCCTAATGCAAGACGAAAACGTGATAGCTTACACTTCAAGACAACTAAAACCACACGAGTCAAACTACCCTGCACACGATCTAGAATTGGCAGCTATCGTGTTTGCACTCAAAGTCTGGAGACATTACTTGTACGAGGAGAAATGTAATTTGTTCATAGACCACAAGAGTCTCAAATACCTCCCAACTCAGAAAGACTTGAATTTGAGGCAAAGGAGATGGCTAGAGTTACTTAAAGATTACGATTTGGTTATCGACTACCATCCAGGAAAAGCAAACATGGTTGCTGATGCCCTTAGTCGCAGACCATACTCGGGTAAACCCTTAAATCTAAATCCTAGAATAATTCATTCAAAATATTTCTTTCGTGACTTGCAAGTAACCATTCGAATTTCTTGACTTACAAGTAACTATTCAAAAATCTTCCTTAATGATCTTTTCCATTCGTTTATAGCTTCATTGGCTATCAATGCTCATTTTCGTTTATCCAAAGGACGAAAAATCTTATCTGAACTTCAAGTTCAATCCAGTCTAATATCGAGAATCAAAGAACTCCAACAAATTGATCCAGATCTTCAGAAGATCATGTCCAAGCTAGACTTTGAGTCTAATTCTGACTTCTCCCTCAAATCGAATAGACTCTTCTATTTCAATGATAGAGTATGTGTTCCTAACAACAAAGAACTAAGACATGAGATGTTACAAGAAGCTCACCAAAGCTCTTTCTCGATTCACCCTAGGTCGGTTAAGATGTACAAGGATCTAAAGCCACTATACTGGTGGCCAGGCATGAAATCAGCTATCACAGACTTTGTTTCGAAGTGCTTAACTTGTCAGATGGTCAAAGCCAAGCATCAAGTCCCCACTGGACTACTCCAACTAATCAAATTCCCTCAGTGGAAATGGGATCAGATTATAATGGACTTCCTTCCACTCTAAGAAAGAATGATGTTGTATGGGTGATTGCTGATAGATTCACAAAGTCTACTTATTTTATCCCTGTTTGAATGAACATGAGCTTAGAAACCTTAGCCGAGCTATTCATACGTTAAGTGATTCGATTACACAGTGTATTTACAGCTATAATCTCCGATCGAAACCCTAGATTTGCTTCTCAATTTTGGAAATTATTGCAAAAAAAGCCCTTGGAACTAAAGTGCACCTTAGTACAACCTTTCATCCTCAATCAGATGGACAATCTAAAAGAATCATCCAAGTACTTGAAGAAATGCTACGTTCTTGTGTTATAGACTTCGGAAAGAACTGGGAGAAATCTCTACCCCTAGTCGAGTTTGCTTTCAACAATAGCTACTAGACATCTATCCAGATGGCTCACTTCGAAGCTCTATACGGAAGGAAATGTAAAACTCCCTTGTGCTAGTCTGAACTGGGAGAAAACAAAGTATTGGGACCTCAACTACTCAGAGAAACTGAGGAACAAATTCAAATCATACATGATTGATTGAAGCAAGCTTTTGATAGACAAAAAGTCTATGCAGATTTGAAAAGGAGAGACATCCAATACAATGTTGGAGACAAGGTCTTCCTGAAAGTGTCCCATTGGAAGAAAGTCTTTTGGTTTGGAAGAAAATGGAAACTTAGTCCTCGATTCATTGAACCATTCGAAATCATTAAAAGAATTGGTACAGTGGCTTATGGATTGGCACTCCCTAGTGAATTTGATAAGATCCACAATGTCTTCCATGTTTCAATGCATAGAAAATATCGATCTGATCCATCCCATGTCCTTGAACCTGGAGAAGTAGAGTTAAATCCTGACCTATCATATGAAGAAGAGCCAATACGAATACTTGACAAAGAAGTTAGAAGACTCCGAAACAAGAATGTTCCTTTGCTCAAAGTGTTATGGAGGAATCATAAAATGGAAGAGACAACTTGGGAACCTAAGGCTACAATGAGAGATCAATATCCTCACCTATTCAATTCAGGTAAACTCGAGGGCAAATTTATTTTAAGGGGGGAGAATTGTAATACCCCAAAGTATGGTTTAGTAAAATGTTAACCTTGATTGTATTCCAAGTGTTGGGACCTATCTAGTGGTCTTGTGTACCTAGAGAGTTAAGGACCGTATTGTAGAGAAATAAAAATTGAGTGCTCAAAATGAAAGGACTAAATCAAATAGCATTGAATGATTAAGGTTTGCATGCAAATGAAATTCTATAGTGTGGCTCTTACACATGTCAAAGAATTGGATAATCAAAGAGTGAGAATCGGTGGAAGGATGAATGGTTATCTCTTTCATTATATTCATTTTTCCATCTACTGAGCTTGGAGAGAATTAGCAAGAGAAGTCATCATGCTTTAGAATTTGGCTTAATCGGTTGGATAATCCTTGTAGAAATTCTAGCACAAGGTAAAAGCTCACTATTTTTCCTTCTATACTACGTTAAGAAAGCTAGTTAGAGTTGTAATTTTGTCATATACACTATAAAGAATCTGCTTGTTAGATTTATACATATGTAAACATGATTTATTCAAATCTGATCGAATGGCATAATTGGTGTTACTTGTTGAATTTAAGCGTTTACATGTATAAGTATTATTTTTAGGCACCTAGTAGAAGATTCTATGGATTAAGATGATTTGGGTTCATTGGAAAATGGATATGAATGCATCCATGGCTGGAACTGACTTATGTGTACATTGTTAAAGAGAATAATTCGATTAAGAGTTGTGATATAGTCTTGAATGCTAAATTGTTTGGTGATTAAATCTCTAATTGAGTGTTGTTGATCAAATAGCTAAGAAAAATGTATATGGTTGCTGGAAATTTCTGGAAATTTAGGTACTAAATTGATATGACTTGAATGTAACATGGCATGAAATTGTTTTGATCACATTGCTAGTTGAATATGTGTAAACATGCTTGATTTTATATAATGCTCTGTTTTGATCAAATTGGTAGGAGAATGAAACTGACCTAGACTTGTATGAATATGTATATAAGTTAAATTAACATGTTTGAAATGTCATCTAAGTGATTAAAGAAGCTAGAAACTCAAACTAGTGAAATCTGCCCAGAATACTTTGTTCTAGGCAGTAACTTTGAAAAATTACCAAAAATTGTATAAAAGGAATTTAAGGCTGGAAATTTTATCGATAGTGATTTAATATGTCTAAATTCATTAGGAGAAAACTGAACTGAATTCTGGATTGTAGAATGAATTGTAGAAATGAAACTCTAGGGACAGTGCAAACTGTCCAGTGGTGTAACTTGACCTGTTTTTAAGTTAAAAACTGTATTAATTGACAAAGAATTAAAATCCAAGGCCTATATGATTAGAAGGAAAATTAAGTTAGCTTTCCAACGGTGTAAACCAATTGAAATTCCGACGTACGTAATGAAAGTTATGAATATTTTAGTAAGTGGCAGCAGCAACTTTGATGTTCTGAAATGAATGAATTATGTATTGTTGCCTTGTTTTGAAGAAATGAATGTATCTTGTCTTGACCTTGATTTACTTGTATGAAATGTTAGAGCGAGAAGAGAACATTGGAGAATGGTATAAGGAGGAGCATTTGAAAGCTAGAAACAAGGGGATTTGGATCCAAGATTAGCTAAGCTTGGAGTATTGTGAGTGTAGTTAATATTGGGTTAGGACTTAGGTTCTAACCAAAGATGCATGTCTACTTATTTTTATTTTATGCCATGTTAATATACTTGATTTAAGCTTAATTGTGATGAAAAAGTGGAAGAATGGTTTAAGCTAAAACTTGGGATTTAATAGTAACATGTATGTTGTTGAACTATCTAGGAAGAAAAGTGAAAACAAATGTTTGAACCTTGATGCCTTGATTGTGATCATTTCGAATGAGTGGCTAAATGTACTTTTATGATCTAATTACTTGTTAACATGATATAAGTCATGAATTAAATATCTTTCTCGATGCCTAAGAGATGGCATATGTTAATTGCTTGCTTGAATGACAAGATTAAATTGTAAAGTGTTGAGCTAAGGCTCAGTTGGCCTAAGGGCTGTGTATATGAACATGATCTTGCAATGTATCACTTGAATTGATCCTTGAATAATCTATTGCTTGACATAAACATGTAATACTTGAATATGTGATTCATAATTGAATAAAGCCTTGGTTGTTAGTGGTCATAGGTAGAAGGGCATGCCTTAGAGTCTAGAGCTCGTTGTGTCAGGGTGGACTATGATCCAGGGCTAAGGCCCCTAATTGGCGATAGACAGAGAGTACGTATGTGTGGTCTTTGGCGACAGTAGGAGGGTTGACCAGTACTACGGTACATCTTGTGGCGACAGTTGGTTGGATACTTGATTACCTGGACAACTAAATACCAAAGGCTCAAACTAAAGAAAGCAAATGAGAAATAATTAAAGAGTAAAGCTTACATGATACTTGAGTTTCTTGATATATGAACTAATTGATACTTGAATTACATGGTACTTGAATTATTGGACACTTGAATGCCTTAATACTTGAATTACATGATACTTGAATTACTTGACACTTGAATGCCTTGATACTTGAATTACTTGATACTTGAACTGCTACTTGAATGGTTTATAATCCTTCTTGCATCGATGTGTGCCTACTGTTTTGCTTGAAATGATATGTCACTAAATTTGAAAATGAAAAGTATGCATTTAAAGCTTGAATTCGAACTGCTTCCAGCTTTGACTAGGCTCAAACTTAGTTAATTGATACATGTCTTAACAATTGGTTAGAACTAGTTACTACCTCACTAAGTACATTCTTGTACTTATCACTCTCGTTTCCATTCTTCCCAACCACAGGTTAAAGTATTCGATCGTTGCTTGATCCTAAAGCCTGAATTCTTGAGCTGGAAGTAAGACACAAGCATAGCTAAAGTATGGACATACTTGTTTTGTACTCCCCTAGTTGGTGGCACTTAGTTGTATATAATGTCTAGTGCATGCATTTTGAGCACTTCAAACTTGTATATGTATATATGTCTTGAATGGGCCTATCATGTTATGAACTTGGTGGTTAATGTAAATTAAGTAATGAACTCTAATTATATGTAATGGAAATGTATCTTGCTGCGCATATAAGTATTGATATGTATCTAATGAATGTTCAAAGTAATTGTCCTAGACTATTATGCCTATTCGAATTATTTGTATAATGTGATAATTACTTGTGTGATCATACCTTGTTGTAGTATTTTTATATGATTGAATGGTAAATGCCGAATGGTAAGGATGGCATATGCTTGCTTGGAATCAAGGTATGTACTTTTGATGATGTTTAATAAGTTAAGTATGTAATGTCACATATATCATGCTAAAGATAAAAGAATGAAATGAAGCATGTTTGCTTATTTAGGTTTCGAATGATGATGATTGTATGATAATGCTAATTGAAATTTTTGGTAACCTATAATGTATGTAATTAATATTTCTTATATGTTAAGTAATGTATGTTTGGTTACTTGCTAGTTAAGTAACTCATCTAATAGGGATGAGTTAACCCATTCTTGCTTGTTCTCGCTTATAATGTACTTGGTAACGCTCCCGAACTAGTTTCCTCCCAGCCTAGGTAGGGGGTGTTACAGATTATGATTTGACGATTGAGTATCATTTGAGTAAGGCTAATGTGGTAGTTGGTGCCCCGAGTAGGAAGGTTGCGATGGAGTTAAGGGCAATGTTTGCATGGTTAAGTGTGACGCGAGATAGTGGGTTATTGGTTGAGTTGCAAGTGAAACCGTCATTGTTACAATTGATCAAGGAGAAGCAACCGTATGATGATTCCTTGGTACCACATGTTAAGCATATTATGGACGGTAATCAGACGGGTTTTGTTTTAATGATGATGGTGTCTTGTGTTTTAAGGGTCGAATAGTTATGCCAAAAGATGTTGATTTGAGGCACACTATTTTGATTGAGGTTCATTCTAGTTCTTTTGCTATACATCCGGTTAGTACAAAGATGTACTGTGATTTAAAGGAGTATTATTAGGTTGGTTTGAAGAAGGATGAGCAGAGTTTGTTTCCTGATGTATGGTGTGTCAGCGTGTTAAGGCTGAGAATCAGTTTCATTCCAGATTGTTGCAATCGTTGAGGATTTCAAAATGTAAGTGGGAGAGAATTACCATGGATTTTGTGACGGATTTTCCTTTGACACCGTTGAGGAAGAATTCTATCTGGGTAATTATAGATTAGTTTACAAAGTATGCATATTTTCTGGCAGTGTATATGATGTATACGTTGGATAAGTTGGCGGATATGTATATTGCTGAGATTGTAAGGTTGCATGGGGTACCTAATTCTATCATTTCAAATAGGGATATGCGTTTTACATCAAGGTTTTAGGAGTGTTTGCATAGAGCTTTGGGTAGACGGTTTAATTTTAGTACTTTGTATCATCCTCAGTCGGATGGTCAGTCTGAACGTGTTATCCAAGTGTTAGAGGATATGTTGCAGTGTTGCATCATTGATTTTCAAGGGACGTGGGAGAAACAACTATTTTTGGTAGAGTTTGCTTATAACAATAGTTATCAAGCAAGCATTCAAATTGTTATGTATGAAGCTTTGCATGGTAGTAGGTGTCGTATGCCACTTTGTTAGGCTGAGGTAGGTGAGAACTATGTTTCTCTACCTGTTGTGTTGAAAGGCACCAATGAGAAGGTGAAGCTTATCATCGATCGGTTGAAAATAGCTTTGGATAGGCAGAAATCTTATGATGATTTAAAGCATAGGGAGATTGAGTTTGCGGTTGGTGATAAAGTGTTTCTAAAAGTTTCACCTTGGAAGAAGGTGATTAGGTTTGGACAAAAGGGTAAGTTGATTCCAAGGTTCATTTGGCCTTACGAGGTGTTAGAGCATGTTGGTCCAGTCTCTTATAGGTTAAGGTTACTCGCGGAGTTAGAAAAGATGCATGATGTTTTCCATGTATCGTGCTTCGGAGGTACAGATCAGACACATCACATGTGATGCATGTTGAAGAGATTGATTTGAATCTAGATTTGACCTATGAAGAAGAGCCAATGAGGATTTTAGATACCAACAATAAGGTTCATCGTGGAAAAACCGTTGAGTTGGTAAAAGTGTTATGGTGACATCGAAGTGTCGAGGAAACCAAGTGGGAAAGGAAGGAGGACATGAAGAAGCAGTTTCCTCATCTTTTTTCGGCATGTAAATTTTGAGGATGAAATTTAATAAGTGGTGGAGAGTTGTAACGCCCCGAATTTAAGCCTAGAAGTTAGCTAGGTAGGTTAGACGGTTCGGGTGAACCGGATTAGTAGGTTTGATCTAGTTTCAGGAATTAATTCATAATAAATATTTTTTGCATGAAATAAAATATGGAAAAATGGTGGAAAATATTTAATTATTATTTTGAGGGTTTTGACAAATTCAATTTGATAAAATAAGGTTTGATTTATGGAAATTTTGTCCTAGTGACTAAAATGTAAATTTTGGAAACAGTTTTTGGTGACTAAATCATAAAAGGGTCAAAACTTAGAATCTTTAGGGATCTATTAAGAAAATTGGTTTTATCAGTCTTTTTCCTTAATTTGGCTATTTTAAAATAGTTTTAAAAGGATTTAATAAAAGAGATTAAAAGGGTTTTAATTAATTTGTTTTTAATTAGCCAAATCATTTTCTCACGTAACTACTTTTTCTCTCAATCTTTTCTCTCAAATTATCAGCAGCCAAGCTACCTTTTCTTTTCTAAAAATCTCAGGAATCAATCTTTTCAATCTTACTTTTGATTTTAACACTTCATTCTTTTGTTCTACTTTGGATCTTCTACTTATACTTTTGAGATTTTATCAAAATCAAGTCAATTGAGGAAGGAGTCTACCATTAGAGGTGATTTTTGTTTCTCTCCTCTAATAAAAGGTTCTTTATTGAAATTCCCAAGTTCTTGATCCTTTAGAATCGATTTATGTTATATTTTAAAGATTAAATCAAGATTTGATGATTTAATGATAATTTTGTTAAGAGATATATTGATTTTGGTTATTGATCTGAATCATTGCAATCTTGATTTTTCTAGATCATGTTTAAAGTGTATTTTGATGATATTTAATGGGATTTATAAAAGAAAACCCGAAAATAGTTGAATTGCTAATTTTCTAGGTTGTGAATAGTTAGTTTTTGAGGTGTTCGTGGTGTTTTGGTGTTGCTGGAGATATAAGGTAAAGTTATGGATGTTCTTGGATGTTAATTGATGTTGATTAGATATTCAAATTGTTGGCTTATGGCTGGGCTTTGTTTAGATTGGAATCAAAGTGATGTTTTTTGGTTGTTTTTGGAGATGTTTTGGTGGTGTTTGGTGATGTGATGTTTGGGAATTGAGATTGTTGGGATTATGGATGCATAATGATGCATTAATCCTCTATTTTTGTGTGGATAAAATAGGGGAGAACGATCCTACAGTGATTGATGAAGGTTTGGAAGCGTCAGATGCTTGATTTTCACATCGGCAAGTGAAGCTTTGTGTTGTCGGTGAGTGGAAATGAGATTTACAGCCTTGTAAAGGTTTGAGAGTGATTTTGGGAGTTTATATTAAGCTTGAAACGTTTGTCTAAGCTTGAAAGTAAGTATTAGACAATTTCACTCTCAATTTCAGTTTGGCAAAGTTGATTTTTTCATGCCTATGTTTATGATTTGATACCTAATGTTATATGCATGTTTTAGAAATGGATTATGATGCAAATGATCGTATATTGATGATATTTGAGTATGGTAAATGATTTATGAAAAGTATTTTGATGATATGAAATGCATGGTTTGTTGTATTGGAAATTGGTTTAAATGATGCATATGAAAAACAATGAGGTATCATGTTTAATATGGAATATATTGGTAAGTGACAATGATTAAATGTTATCAGATATAGTTGGCATGCCATAGGGTTTAAAGTGCACTATAATAAGTCACCTCATATGTTTCGAGGGGTTGTGATTGTACCGTATTCTCCACCATAGGTACCTCAGCGGTTGAGGGGTTGTGATTGTACCATTTTCTCCTGTTGATGGGTATTATACATTGTAACCGTCAAGGGGTTTATTGTATTGTTTGCTTTGGTTAAATGTATGTTTATGTGGTCGAAGAAACCACTTGTGAAATTCATGTACCCGATGTGTTTGATAAAAGAAAGATTTGGTTTTTGGGTCACTTTAATGCCAATATATGAACTAATGTATCATGATGGAGGATTTATGTTTGTATAATGTGATTTATAAATGTTTTGCTCTTCAAGCTTCGCTATTGGATGAATAAGCATGTGAAGGCTTAAATTGAGGTTTTGCATATGGGATTATGCATGAGATCCATGATACATGTTTTGCATATGGTTTAATATGCATAATTTGGAAAGGTAAAAAGGGTATGAGATGTTTTAGCATGAAGTTGAAAATGTGGTTTGACTCTAAAGGTTTAAAAGCATTGATGAGTGTTTTTAGAGAATCCCTAACTAGGCATTATATACTTATGCTCTCCTTTCTCATCATTGCAGAGAAGTGAGCTTCCGGGGCAGCGAGCAATAAAGGGAGAATCCAAGATTCAATTTACTTCAAGTATGGTTTTAATAAATGAACTTGTAGTAGTAAAGGGCAATGTGACCAAGCTGTAATTGGGAGGATTGTTTTCTTACTCCCTGTTTTAGACAGGTTTGGCAGAGCAAAACAGCACTGAAAGAAAGGAATACCAGAGAGAATGCCGAGTTGTTGTTGGCAACGATGGACCAAAATTTGCCAAAGCACTGGTTGGCAGAGAAGAGGTGTTTGATTCCTTACATAGTAGCTGTTGGACCTTGATGGCGTTAGCCCTAGGATTCAAATATAGGATAAGATGATCACATCCCTTATCCCTTGAGCATTCAAATTTCAAGGCTTATCCTAGGCGTCCCGTGCATGCCTATTTAAAGAAGGAAAGGAGATCGATCACCAAGGAGGGGGACCGGAAGGGACGATCGAATAGAGAGGAAGGCTGCACCAAGGAGACATGGTTCGACCAGCTTGACCGAGAGCTTAGACCTTGAAGGGCTACATTGACGAACCCCCTTCTAGCCCATTCTATTTGTTTTAAATTGTTTTTATTTAATGATGATGATGTTAAGATACGATTATGATTTTTGGATGGATACCCCCACCATGAACTAAACTTTTACAGTTGGTGGGGGATGTTTGCGTATGAACGTTGTTCTTATGTTTAGTTTTTAATAATAAAAAATGTCTTGGCATTGTTTTCCCTATCTAGCAGGTTTTATAGTTTTCTAAATTCTGTGCCAAGCAACCGCTGGCACAGTATGATTATTGCACCTTAATGTCTTAACAGAATTAAGGGAACGATTAGTTGCTAGATACTAAGGCGAGATTCTTCGACGGAAGATGTTCAAGTAGATCAACTTACTTCATTATAGAGATATAAGGGTTTTTACATGGTTAATTTCAGGCATTGCCATCGACAGAGGTAATTCCAACTTTGAATCTGCTCGGCAAATAATATCAAGGCAGAAAATTATCAAAGCTGGCATGAAAAGCATGAAAAACAGGCATCCCTTGCCAACACTCATCACTCATTTAAACTCTCCTTGTGCCAACGTTGTTTTCCTTTTATTTATTTTCTTTTAAACTATTTTCAAAACCCACTTCAAATCAACAACAATTTCCCTTTGACGAGTAAACCGATGTTAGCTGTATTTTTTAATTGGGTTTACTTTCCGTATTTTATTTTTCTTGAAATTCTAGTATTCACATCATTATTTGCTCGACTCATGAATTCTATAAACAATCGTTTTTCATGAATTCTAGTATTCACATCATTGAACTGAACTCTACATTTCATGAAATAACGTTATTTTACTAAGGCTTAACCGTAAAATAAGTGCTTAAACAATACCTTTTCTCTATATAGGTGTCTGAATTATAGTTTGGGCGAAATAGGTGCCTAATGTTTTTTTATTATCTAAATAGGTGCCTCACCGTGACGAAATTTAATTTTCACCGTTAACTGACATATGTCATCTTCTTAAATTTTTAAAATTATATTTAAAAATAAATAAAATAAATAAAAAATTAACCCCTTCTTCTTCTACCATCTCTTTCTTCTTCAACCTTCCCAACCACAAACCCTAACTATCCCATTTCTTTTATTTTTCAAAGCTTTCGCCATGGCTTCGAGGGATATTTCTTTTATTCTTCAAAGCTTTGGCCATGGCTTCAAATCTTAACTGATTCTTCCATTTTCCTTATCTGTTCGGAGTATACGACTAAGAAAACAAAAACCCAAAAAAATAAGACACTAAGAAATCTCTTAAACCCCAACCCCTCTGTTGGATATGAGGTTGGTGTGGAATAAAAGTTCTTTACTGGTCATAAAAATTTGGGGAATTCGTCTTGTCTTTCTTCACCCCTTTATGCAACAACTTGCCATCCAGAGATTTCCTTTTTAGGCCATTGCCCCTAGAAGTTTTTCTTACTATCTTTGTAGTTTGTAGTTTAATTGATAATAGCAGGTAAAGTATGTCGAGGGGAGCAAGCCATCTTGCTTCACATGGGAGAAAGATCAGGCATTGCTTTTGTGCATGGGAACATGTTTTACAGAAAGTTCAGGACTCAAAAAACAAATGAGTTTTTATCTGGACACACATATGGACAATTCCTACAAAACACCTTTCACTTAGATGAGAACAATTTAAAACCTCAATCAATTTCTCCTAATGGAAGATGACTTATTTCTTCAATGTCATTGTGCCACTGTGAGAAAAAAATTGTGTGAGAAAATTTTGTTTGGTTGCTGAGAAAATTTCTTGTGCCATGAAAGATACCGGTGATGAGGGAAATTTAATGAGACAATGAGGGTAAATGGAGAATTTCAATGTTTGGGATTATTTTATTAATTTTATTTTTTAAAATAAATAAAAAACATTAAAATTTTATTTGGCCCAAATATAGTTCGGGTATTTATATATAGAAAAGAATATAATTTGAGCACTTATTTGACGGTGAAGCCTTTTATTTATTTTATTAACATATTGGATCAGTTAAAACAATTTTATCGTTTTTAGTGTAAAAATCATTTTAGCACGTGTACATGATTTAACTTGTTAATATTCATATAAAATTTATGGGTTTATAATGATTATGAAATCTAGTGAACTAGGAGAAGTAGGTCTACAGCTAATTTGAGGCCTGATTGGTCCAACCTAAAATGTTATTGAAATGGTAAGAAAAAAATTCAACTTAAATCTTATCCGAATTAATCAAAACTTAAAACCTTTACACTCACAGTAACATTTAACGGTTAAACCTAAAGTTTTACCAAAATGATTTGAATAACCTATAATGTTACGATAACATTTTAAATTTAAACCTAAAATGTTACAAAATGAACATGATTTATTATAAAACTTGTAAAATTTTAGGTATTAACCTAAAATGTTACCAAGACGAACCTAAAATTTTATCGAATTGGTAAGAAAAAATGTTATTGATTTTCTTAAAACACAAAACCTTAACAATCATGGTAACATTTTAGGTTTAAACCTAAAATGTTACCAAACCAATCTGATTTATTATGAAGCTCGTCCAATTTTAAGTTCCAACTTAAATTGTTACCGAGACCAACCTATATTGTTACCGAAATGATAAGAAAAAAAGGTTTGAAGCTAAAATATTACTAGGTTTCTCAAACCTAAACCCTTAACACTCATGGTAACATTTTAAATTTAAACCTAAAATGTCACCAAACTAACCCGATTTATTACGAAACTCGTCAAATTTTAGGTTCCAGCCTAAATTGTTATCGAGACTGTTATACTACCAGGACGATAATGATGAGACAAGTAAATAAACGCAAACCCAAAAATGAAAAATAACACCAAAAATTTACGTGGAAAACCCAAAAGGGAAAAACCACTGGCAGAGGATGAGAACTTTCACTATGATGGAGAAAGAGGTTACATCTGATTTATGATGTTCAGTCTAAACCCCTATTCCCCTAGTATCAATTTATAGGGATAGAATCCTTGTTTACATAGGAAACTTGCATAGAAACAAATTATACTCAAACTGAGTTTCCTACCTTTAATTAATATAAAGTAAACAAGATCTACTAAAAGTAGGATTCTAACTTTAAACCAAATACCAAAAGAATTTGGATCACAACTTTAACAAATCTCCACCTTGAGACAAATTCCTGTCGAACAATATCTCAACCTCTTCCACGAAACCCCTTAAAAGGGTAGTCTTCAGCAATGAACACCGATAGAATCCAAGCATTGCCCAAGCTTGGATGTACAAGGTAATTTAGTCTTCACGTCGGTAAGATCAACATTAGTGCCAACTTTGCTCACAACTATATCACCACGAGCAATAACAAGACCCCGATCATCAATGGCACTACTACCTTTCTCATTATTTATCTTTGAAGCAGATCAAACTCTCTTAAGCTTCTCAAATCCATTATACCCATAGAATTCAACTTTATTCTTCTTTTCAAATTCGTTATGCCCATGAAATCGAACTCTTTTCTGCCTACCAGAATCGTTACGCTCACAGTTGTCAAGTTCAACACAAAATCTTCTTTTACTTGATTCAGTCAAGACGCCTTCACCAGTAACATCGTCATTTGACACGCAAGAGGAAACAACGGATGCATCACCTAAAATAGTTGAACCTTGCAGAACATAAAAATTGGCTACTCTTTTATACCATTTCATCACAATGAGAGCACCCTTGCAAATTTTCATAGCTCCACCTTCATTGGAGTATCTGTAACCTTTTAAATCCAGATTACCTAACGAAATTAGATTTCTTCTAAAATATAGAACAAGCCTCACATTACCAAGTGTTCGAACAATCCCATCGAACATCTTAATCTTGATTGTGCCAATACCTACAACTTTACAAGAGACATTATTTCCCAACAAGATAGCACCTGTAGACACAGGTTTATACGTCGCAAACCAATCCCGATTTGGACTCATATGAAAACTACTACCATAGTCAAAAATCCACTCCTCACTCGCTATAGAGTCTTCACCGGAAGCAACTAAAAGTTCACCATCATTATACTCCTCTGCAATATCAGCTTCATCTTCACTGGAATTCTAATTCTCAGATTCCCTCTTTATCTTATTCTGTAATCTATAACACTCAAATTTAATATGACATTTCTTTTTGCAGAAATAACACGTTTTACCTCGATTTGATGACGTAGACCTGCCTCTATTTTGACTGCCAAAATTATGATCACCTTTTCTTCTACGGTCTAAACTAGTCGATTCATTCCTCATAATACCCTCTGCTTGGAACTTGAAGCCGGTAAGATATTGCATCTTGTCATGTGAATTCAAATCATCATATACCTCTTCAAGAGTAAGGGTATCACGGCTGTATAGGAGGGTGCTTCTAACAGACGAATATGAAGCAGGCAATGAGCAAAGTAAAATCGAACATAAGTCTTCCTCATTGTACTTTACCTCCATCATTTCCAAATCTGAGACGATCTCTTTGAAATTGATTAGGGGGTCGTCAAGACACGAACCTTCTACTAACTTGTGGGAGTATAGTCGTTGCTTCAGGAGCAACTTGCTGGTCAAAGTTTTCTTCATGCAAATTTGTTCCAATTTTGCCCATAAGTCGACAGTTGTCTTCTCTTTGTGAACATCCTACAAAATACTATTTGATAAGTGCAAACGGATCTGGGAAGTAGCTTTCCTATCCTTACGGCACTTCTCTGTAATCGACCATTCTTTTGGCATATTATCATACCCATCTAATGCATTATCTAAATCAATCTGAATAAGAACATCTCGAACCTTCACCTGCCATAGCAAAAACCTAACATTGCGATCCAGTAGCGAAATTACATACTTCACCGTCGTCATTATCCTGGGTAACTTGAAAAGCTCTGATACCATTTTGTTATACTATCGGGACAATAATGACAAGACAAGTAAATAAGTGCAAACGCAGAAAAGAAAAATAACACCAAGAATTTACGTAGAAAACCCAAAAAGGAAAAACTATGGGCAGAGGATAAGAACTTTCACTATGATGGAGAAAGAGATTACAAATTATTTATGATGTTCAGTCTAAACCTCTAATCCTTAGTATCTATTTATAGGGATAAATTCCTTGTTTACAGAGGAAACTTGCATGGAAACAAATTCTACTCAAACTGGGTTTCCTACCTTTAATTAATATAAAGTAAACAAGATCTACTAAAAGTAGGATTCTAACTTTAAACCAAATCCCAAAAGAATTTTGACCACTACTCTAACAGAGACCAACTTAAAATGTTACCGAATTGATATGATAAAAAGTTTGAACCTATAATGTTGCCGAGTTTCTGTAGCGACTATTTTATCCGAGCCGCTACGAAAGATTAAAAGAAATCGTGTTTTGGGGTATTTCCCGCTTTATTGAAAATTTTATTAGAAAATGAGAGTTTTTATAAAAAATTATACTTCAAAAATAGGGAGTCGCCACTGGTTATTCAAAAGGGTAGACCGGACACCGTAAAACAAAACCAGAGATTCAAAAAACTTGGGTTCGAGAGTCAGTTACGTACAGGGATGGGTTAGCACCTCTGTTACGCCCAAAATTGGTACCTGATAGGTTCGTATCGTAATTATTAAGGAAAATGCAAAATTCAATTTAATTTAATAATTAATTCCTAAAATGCATGTATGCATGACAATATTAAATTTGCCTCTATATCCACGGTACCAAAGGAGATAACACCCGGAGACTGGGATGACACTCCCACCAGAATACCAGGATAAAGGCCTAATACTTTATGCAACAAAATAAAATGCATGAACATGGGCTAACCGGATACTGAGACCCTAAAAACTAATCTAACATAACATAGAAAATATATTTATTATAAAAACATGCTAATAATTAAAAACGTAATAGATTAAACTATATATTACCCTATATCTAAATCTGTATTAAATTAAAATAAAATAGAGATAAGGATCGAATTTTTACCCTACTAGAAGCTTGAATGTAGAACTTTGATAGGCCCCCACCAAAACCTCCGTGCCATCTTGTCATAGCCCAAAAATTAACTCGATCAAACCAAAAAAGAACCCCTGATCGAATACTGAATCGAACCAACTGGGGCCAAGGGCACTGCCCTCTACCCGCTCCAACAATTTTGGGGAGCCTTGGTCGATTGTTCTTTGCTTTGGCTGCCCCCCACGCCTTTTATAGGCAATGAAAGGGGGTTTGGGGGTGGCGTGGAGCCTTGTGCTCCAATCATTTGTTTTCCCTTTTTTTACTTTTTACTTTTTGTTTGCTTTTTACTTTTTTAATTATTTTTTATTTTTTATTTTATTTTTTTTAATTTTTATTGATTTTATATTAATAATACTACTATTAAAATAATACTAATAATACTAAAAACATGACAAAAAAGAGTGACTACAGTTTCTCAAAACCCAAACTCTTAGCATTCATGATAACATTTTAAGTTTAAACCTAAAATATTACCAAACCAACCTGATTTGTTATGAAACTTGCAACATTTTAGGTTCCAATTTAAATGTCACCATAATCAACCTAAAAAGTTATTGAAATGGTCAGAAAAATGGTTCCAACATAAAATGTAATAATAGCCCCTTTTGTTTCTAGAATGGTAACCGGTTAACCATTACAACCTTTTGCCTCTATTTTTTTAATCGAACGGTTCAAATTCGATTTTATCATCAAATACTCCCATTCAATGGCTGATTTTGTAAAAAAAATTAACCTTAAATTAGATTGTTTCATTTTAGACAAACTCGAACCAGGAGTGATTAGAGGATCGATAATTTTCAATCCATCAAGCTTTGATTTTAGAATTTAAATTTGTATTAACTATTATTATTTTCCATCTAAATCTTTCATTTTGTTTTTTTGTTTTATGATCTATGTTCAATATTAATGACTACTTATCTCAATTATATCGCTTTCAAAATTCATATATGAATCTTCTCCAGCAATACTTACTATTACACCTATACTAATCTACCCAAACCCAAATATATTATTGCATGTTCAAATAACATCTATTGCTATAAAATTTTATTATATTCAAAACATTTAGTATTTGGGAAAATATTTCACGGTGTAAACAAAAAGTTTCCAAAGTATTTTAGTTTTAGAGTTTAGGGATTTTATTTAAGGGTTTTGAATTTAGAGGCCCTTATTAGTATTTATAGTTTAGAATTAGAGATTAGGGTTTAGGTTTTAGGGTATATGATTAAGAATTTAGGTTTTAACCTAAAAACTCTATATTTTAACCATGGGCGGCTGTATGTAGAAACATTAGGATGGAAATGACTTCACTAATCTAATGAAAATGTCTTTCAAACCCATTATAAAGTATAAAAAATTGGTATTTTTTATAGAAAATATATGAATTGACCCCACTTGATTTTGGGATATGGGGTCAACAATACTTATTGTAATGCTATGGAAATTCCCCAAATCCCATACCCCACTACAACCCCACTATATGAAAATTCTAGCTCTGTCATTGATTTTAACACTAAGCTCTGAATTTTAATCACACCCTTAAATCTAAAACTCCTAAACCCTAAATAAAATCCTCAAACTATAAAAATAAGGTGCTTGTGAAAAAAAATATTTCTTCACCAATATATAGAATACTTACTAGGCATTTTACCCGACTAGGTCGGGTTCCGACCCGATCGGGTTGGATTTTTTAATGAAAAATTGGGTTCGGGTAGGGTCGATTAAGGGTGAACTCGGGTCAAGTTGGGTTTAGGGTGGAAAATATTTGACCCGACCCGAGACTAATTATGTAATTTTCCCTAAATTTTTAAGGATATTTATAATAATACTCCCTCTTTATATATTTTTTATAATTAGGTCCTTAAAATGAAATTTTTATTTATAATTTAGTCCTTTAAATTATAATTTTTTTATGATTAAGTCCCCTAAAATTATTTTTTTACAATTAGGTCCCTAAAATTAAATTTTTTTCTATAGGTCGGGTTGAGCCAGGGTCGAGTTTAGTGTATTTATTTTCAAGTCCGGTTGGATTTTTTAAAGAATATGTTCGGGTCGGGTGCGGGTTTAGGATATTTATTTTCGGATCGGGTTCAGGTGGGCCAAAAACTCGGCCCGACACGACCCGTGCCCCTCCCTAATAATTACCCTTAATATTTATTTTGGGCTTTGTATTATAGTGAAAGTCTCACTTTAATTTTTCTGTAATTTTAGTTTGTCTACTTCTATCACTTTAGTCCCTCAGTAGCATTGAAAATGATATGGGTCTAATGAGACGTTGCTATATATCAAAACAAATAAAAAATTTGAAAATTTGTATAAAATTTAAAAATTCATACAAGATGTAAATCAGAAAAAATAAGAAATCTTAGATCTCAAATTTGAGAATTATTTTTATTTTTAAAATGTTATAATCACTCATTTTTGTTCGGGATGTAAATATTATGGTAGTACTAGTTAATTATAGTAATTATTATATATATGGGTGTTAGTATGTATGTATTAATGCATATATGTATGTGTGGTAATGTGTATATTTGAATATATGTGTGGGTCCATGTGTATTGATGAGTCCTTAATGTAGTCTCATTTTAGTATCTATAGTACGAACATTTGCATTGTTTATTAAGTGTTTTATTGACATTTGTAGGTTTTTTAGTTATTTCATATTTTGTGGTTTGTATTTTAAATATGTTGTGGTTTTAGTACTTTTGTTATGTTTTCAGTTGTTTTTAATAAATTGTATTTTTGTGTTAATTGCAGGCTTAGATATGTTGAATTTGGTGATTGCAATTATGACACAAATGAAGTTGAATCTAAATATGATCCAAGGTGAAAGGAATTTGGCAAATGCTGAAATTGAGAAAATATACTCAATAAACTCGTACTAAAATTCTACACTCAATATATTGCACGGTTTTGACTATAACTTGAGCTTCAAAAGTCGAAAATTGGCCAGTGAGATACAGTTAGAAAGCTTATTGAGTCTACTATATTTCCAAAATGATTGGAAAGCCAAATCAAATCTGGAATTGCCCACAAATGCTGAAAATCGGAGCCTTACAAGTGGTGACACCATGATAACCACTTTTGACAATTTAAAGATATCATCAAGCATGCAAAGACTTTTTTAAGTCAAGAAATGTGGCTGAAAAATCACTCTCCATTGTCATCTAGCATCACAAATTTCCTATAAATAGGCTTTAGTTTTGCCTTGTAAATCATCTTGGAAGCTTGGTTGTAACCTTGTTGTTAAAAATTCAAGATCACTTTTCTTTCTTTCATCTTTATATTTTTCTTTCGTATGTTCGGTTTTTGTAAACCAAATTTTATTTTCTTTAAATTTATGGTGTCTTTCTAAGTAAGTTTCTGAGGTGAAAGGATGAATCTCTTGATATATACTAAAGGTTAGTTTAAAATTCTCAACATATATTAAAATATGTTAAATTAGTATATGATGTTAAATTTAGTTGGCTCATGTTCATGTTAGTATATTAAGAACCTTGCTTCATTATAGACACGTAATTTGGCACAATAAATGCTTGTTATATTTAACTTGATTTATTGTAGACAAAACAAATTGGCATAATGAACATTTGGACTTGTTTATTAATTTTGATTGCACCAATCCATATAACACCATATGCTATACCTTTGCATTTTTTGGACATTGTTTATTGCACTTTGGACTTTGATTATGGACATTGGACAATGGACTTTGGACTTTCATTGCAGGACCTTCCATTGGATTTCATTTCATCATATGGACTTCAATTGAGTAATAAGAAGAATAAAAATTAATCTTAGTATAATACCAAGAGTAGATTCTCAAAACCTCAGCTTCTTTTATTTATGTTGTTGTTTATTTTCTAATCAATTATTCTCTTTGCAGATTTTTATTTTATTTTTTTATCTTGTAATTTCTAAACAAAACTTCCATGCGGATTCGACCTCGACTCCCGAGAATTATTACTTGACAACAGCCTACACTTAGGTATACGACTAAAAAAAGCCGATCAAGTTTTTGGCGCCATTTCCGAGGAAGGTAAGATTTAGAATTCAAGTTTATATATATTATATTTAATGGACGATTCTACCACCTTTATATATTATATTTAATGTATGGTTCTACCTACTATATATATTATATGTAATGGACGGTTTGACCGCCTATTTACGTGTATATTAGTTTTTCATGTCAGTTTGGCAACGTGATTTTAATTCTCGTCGTTTGGTTAGAAATAATTTTGAAACTCTTTTCGGAAATCTGTTTGACACACCTCCAAATTCACCTACCATGGTTGAAGATCAAATTGTTCTCAATGAAATGCAAATATGAAAGTGCGCTCGATTCGTGATTACTTGCAACCCCATCGAACTTCACTACCTTCATGTTTTATGTTTCCCCCAAATGCAAACAACTTTTGATTTAAACCAGGTATGATATCTTTACTTCCTACTTTTCATGGCATGGAATGTGAAAGTGTTTATGCTTTCCTTAAAGATTTTGAAGATGAATGTGTCACTTTTAATGACCAACAATGTTCAAAGGAAATTATTAAGTTAAAATTAATTTCTTTTTTTTAAAGGATAATGCAAAAATTTGGCTTAATACGTTGAAACCTAGATCAATTGATGCTTGCAAGAAATGCAAACTCATTTTTTAAAAAAAAATCCAACACATAAAACTAATGCTTTAAAGAAACAAATTCAAAATTTCAATCAAAAGCCAAATGAAACTTTTTTTAGTGTAGGGAACATTTTAAAGATTTATTAAATTCTTGCCCACATCATGGCTTTGAAGAATGGTGTATCATAAGTTTTTTTCTATGATGGTTTGACTCTTGAAACTAAACAATTTGTTGAAACAATGTGCTATGGTGATTTCATGAGTAACAACCTGAAGAAGCTTTTGATTACTTAGATCATTTAGCTGAAAATTCTCAGTCTTGGCACACAGATAATTCTATAGAAGGATCTGCTAAACATAATCTTGTGCATAATAAAGGAAAATATCACCTTAACCAAGATGATTTAAGTGCTAAGTTTGCTATTTTTAAAGAAACGTTGCACGGGAATGCCAATGTCATAAATACATCCTCAAAGCCTTTTCCTTCTCCGCATTCTAAAACCTATAACCCTCAATGAAAAAATCATCCAAACTTTGGTTGGCAAAATAATAACCATCCTCATGTACCCCAAAACCAAAAGCCTCCATACAGTTCATCTAATTTACATTCGCAGGTAAAAAGTCTTGATGAGACATTGCAAGTTTTCATGCAGGAACAAAAAAAATTTAATATTCAAACATCACAAGCTATCAATGAAATCAAGACAACACTTTCAACATTGACAGCTTCGTTGCACACTCAAGAATAAGGTAAGTTTCCTGCTCAACCTTTTCCAAATCATTCTAATCAATCTCCTACTTCTTGTTTTAGTGGAACTAAACAAGAAGATGTTAAATCTATCACAACCCTCCGAAGTGGCAAGAATGTTGATAAAACTATTCCATCAAAAAATCAAGAGTCCTCATGTCCTTCAAAATGTAAAGGTAAGAATGATGGTAAGTCTAAAAATATTGACATAGAAAAAGAGAAATGTGGAATTCCTGCTCCTTTTCCCCAGAGATTACAACCAACAAAGAATTTAAACAAAAATGCTGAATTTTTAGAACTTTTCAAACAAGTTAAGATCACTATTCCTTTGTTGGATGCAATCAAACAAGTTCCATCATATGCAAAGTTTTTGAAAGATATGTGTACTGTCAAGAGAAAACATAATGTGCAAAAGAAAGCATTTTTAGCAGAAACTATAAGCTCAATCATTCAGCATCTTACCCCACCCAAATAAAAAGACCCTAGATGCCCGACAATTTCATGCATTATTGGTAACAATAGAATAGAGCGTGCTTTGCTTGATCTTGGTGCTAGTGTTAATCTTTTACCTTTTCCGTATATCAAAAGTTAGGATTGGGTGAACTTAAAGCAACGCCTATTACACTCCAACTTGCTGATCGTTCTATTAAAATTTCTAGAGGGGTGGTAGAAGATATGTTGGTTCAAATTGATAAATTTTACTTTCCAATTGATTTTATTGTTTTAGACACAAGTCCTATTTCAAATGAAAATGCACAAATTCCTATTATTTTGGGTCGCCCATTTCTTGCTACTTCTAATGCCTTGATCAATTGCAGAAATGGTGTTTTAAACCTTTCTTTTGAGAACATGACTTTAGAATTAAATGTGTTCAATGTTTGTAAGCAACCTGGAGAGAATTCTAAAGTACATGAAGTGGATTTTATCGATGAACTTGTTCATGAACAAATCAACAATTCTAAACTTTCTGATCCTTTAGAAAATTATTTTGCTGATTCTGAAATTGATGATGTCCCTAAAAAAATCTTTTGCAGGAAAATGCTAATCATTATTGGATACAAAAATTTGAGAAACTTCCATCACTACCAACTGCTTTGGTATCATCAAATGAAGAACTGCCAAAGTTGGATCTGAAGCCATTACCATCTCACCTAAAATATTCATTTTTGGGTAAGAATGAAACCTTTTCAGTTATAATCTATGCAACAATTGATGCATTCCAAGAAGGTAAGTTGTTAGAAATTTTAAAACTACATAAGAATGCATTAGGATGGACCATAGCTGACATAAAAGGAATTAGCCCATTGATTTGCACTCATAATATTTATTTAGAAGAAAATGATGAATCTTGTAGACAAATGCAACAAAGGCTCAATCCTAATATGAAACAACTAGTGAGAAATGAAGTCATTAAATTATTGGATAATGGAATCATTTATCCTATTTCTGATAGTAAGTGGGTAAGTCCTACTCAAGTAGTACCTAAGAAATATGGAGTTATTGTGGTTAAAAATGAAAATAATGAATTAATTCTAACTAGAAATGTTTCTGGTTAGCGTGTGTGCCTTGATTATAGAAAACTTAATGCAATAACTAGGAAATATCATTTTCCTTTGCCCTTCATGGATCAAATCTTAGAAAGAGTTGCAGGGCATGAATATTATTGTTTTTAGATGGATACTCTGGGTATAATCAAATTGCAATTGCACCTGAGGATCAAGAGAAAACTACATTCACATGCCCTTTTGGCACATTTACATATAGAATGATGCCTTTCGGATTATGCAATGCTTCAGCCACATTTCAAAGATGCATGTTAAGCATTTTCTGTGATATGGTTGAATGTACTCTTGAGGTATTTATGAATGATTTTTCTGTTTTTGGTGATTCCTTTAATGATTGCTTGTAAAATTTAGAAAAGGTATTGGTTAGATATGAAGAAAAAAAATCTTGTTCTTAAGTGGGAAAATTGTCATTTTATGGTTACTAATGGTATTATCATGGGTCATGTTGTTTCTAGAAAAGGAATTGAAGTAGACAAGTCAAAAATTGATTTAATTTCCAAATTGTCAACACCTAAGACTATAAAGGATGTAAGGTCATTTTTAGGACATGCAAGATTTTATAGGAAATTCATAAAGAATTTTAGTGCAATATCTAAACCATTATGTAATCTCTTATTAAAAGATATTGTGTTTGAATGGAATGAAGATTGTGAGCATGCTTTTAAACAACTTAAAAACATGTTGATTTATGCTCCTATAATGAGACCTCCTGATTGGTCTTTACCGTTTGAAATCATGTGTGATGCTAGTGATTATGTTGTTTGTGTTGTTCTAGGACAAAGGAAGGATAAGAAACCATATTCCATATACTATGCGAGTAAAACTTTAAATAGTTCTAAAATGAATTATTCCACTATTGAAAAAGAATTACTTGCAGTAGTATTTGCGTTGGATAAATTTAGATCTTATCTTGTTGGATCATCAATTGTTATTTTTAGTGATACTGCAGCTTTGAAATATCTTCTTTCCAAAAAGGATGCCAAACCAAGGTCGATCAGGTGGGTTCTTTTACTTCAAGAATTCAATATCACCATTCGTAATAAGACAGGAGTAGAAAATGTGGTGGCAGGTCATTTATCAAGACTAGTTTGTGATACATCTTTTGAATCCACTACAATTAATGATATTTTTCCTGATGAACAACTTTTAAATATTTTTGTAACACCATGGTTTGCTGACATTGCTAATTATCATGCCACAGGTAAAATTCATTTTCAATGGGACTTCAAGATAAGAGAAAGTTTTTGAATGAAGTAAAGAATTTTTATTTGGATGATTCTTACTTGTTCAAGTATTTTCCTGACCAAATATTTAGAAGATGCATACCGGAAAATGAGGTAAGTAGTGTCTTTAATTTTTGTAATTTTAGGGCATGTGGTGGACATTTTTCATGAAAGAAAACTGCAGAAAAAATTTTACAATGTGGATTTTATTTGCCAACCTTATTCAAAGATGCTCATAATTTTTGCAAGTCTTGTGAAAGTTATCAAAAACTGGATCTATTTCTAAAAGAAACATGATGCCATTAAACCCAATTTTAGTGATTGAAATTTTTGACTCTTGGGGAATTGATTTTATGGGTCCGTTTCCACCTTCTTTTGGTTTCTTGTATATTTTGGTCGCAATTAATTATGTTTCAAAATGGATAGAGGCAATTCCATGTCGCAATAATGATCATAGAACAGTGATCAAAATTTTAAAGGAAAATATTTTAAGTCGATTTAGAATTCCTCGATCTATTATAAGTGATGGTGGAAGACATTTTTGCATCAAGGTTTTTGAATCTTTAATGAATAAATATTCCATTACACATAAAGTTGCAACCCCTTATCACCCTCAGACAAATGGACAAGTAGAACTTGCAAATAGGGAAATTAAACAGATTTTGGAAAAAACAATTAACCCAAATCGTAAAGATTGGTCTTTAAGACTTAATGATGCTTTATAGGCTTGTCGAACTGCTTTTAAAACATCATTGGGCATGTCCCTTATAGACTAGTTTATGGAAAACCTTGTCATTTACCTGTGGAATTGGAACATAAGGCATATTAGGCTATTAAAATGTTTAACTCTAATCTTGATGATGCCGCCCAATTGCGAAAATTACAAATTAATGAACTTGAGGAACTTAGAAATGATGCATATGAAAATTCAAAGATTTATAAAGAAAGAAACAAAGTCTTCACGATAAAAGAATTTCAAGAAAAACATTTGATGTTGGGCAAAATGTTCTCCTTTATAATTCTAGACTTCACTTGTTTACTGGAAAATTGAGATCGAGATGGAGTGTACCTTTTGTTGTGAAGCATGTTTATCCTTATGGAGCAATTGACATTGAAAATCCTAGAACTGGAAACGTGTTCAAAGTGAGTAGACACAAACTTAAACCTTTCATTGAAAATCAAGCCAATCAATGTGAGGTTCTTTACTTTTAGATCCCTGTTAAAAATATTTTGGTGTAATTATATATAATTATATTTTTATTATTATATATTAGTATTATTACAATATTTATTTCGGTTCATCAGCTACCCATAAAACCGATACTGTATATTCATTTCTCAATTTTACTTTCAAATTCATTCTCTGGTTTCTCTTTCATTTTCCTTTTCTTTCAAAATGGATGTTATTCTATCAAAATTGCAGAAACGTCTTTCTTCTATTCCACCAAACATGATTTTGAAACTTTACAAAGTCAGGCTTGAAAGATTGAGAATGCTCATGCACAAAGGCATGCCTACTGATGTTTGTATGCTAATCGAAGCAAAAGTAAGGTATGAAGAATATCTTCCCTTTTTACATTTACCTGGTACTAGAAGAAGTACATATGCAATGAAAAGAAGATCCAAATGTCTCGGATCAAACTGCCAAAAATGTGTAAGATGGACTTGTTCGGGAAGATGTCGTTCTATTGGGATGTCTTCCATAAATCAAGATGACAAAATTAGATTTGTTAAGGATGGATTGAGTAAGAGAATTTGGAGGATATCCAAAGTTCTCTTGAGACACATCCTAGTGGAGATGTGCAAAGACAAATTCTTGATTTATGGTTTATATTTCAAAATGAATGGCAACGTCTGGGGAATCTGACGATAAAAGACCATGTTTGCCAGTTTTTAAGAAAACTGGATGGGAAGCCTACCTCGACTCATAGAAGGCGTTCAAGTTGTTTCTGGACGTAAAACCAAGGAAGGTGTGAGCCACAATCGCAACTACTGTAAATATTTCTCAAGCTTTGATTTGCAATAATTTCTTCTTCTTCTTCATTAAGTTAAATTACTATTTGGATTTCAGTGATCTTGAATAACTGTGTGTTGCAGGAACCATTGTTGCAATCGTAATCATTTTCTACTGTTGACTTTTTGACTCTTTGCTGCAGGATTCATTAATGATAGCCTGTATACTGTTTATCCTTTGAAATTTGGTTTCTACTTTTTGACATTTTGATTTTTCGGTTAACTTTTTCTACCGACAGCTTATCTACCACTCTTTGCTGCAAGATTCATTGATGACAGTCGTTTACTGTTTATCTTTTGAAATTTGTTTTCTAATTTTTTACTTTTGATTTTTTGGTTTAACATTTTATACCGACAACTTATCTACCACTTATTATATTTTTTTATTGTTCTTCCTTTCTTTTCAAAAAAAGAAAAAAAGAAAAAATTTCAACCAGACTTCTTCAAAAGTTATGTGCTTTTTGTGGATCGTATCCAAGAAAAGATAAATATTTTGCAAATACAGCTAAGGAGTTGGGAGAATTTATGGCCAGAAAAAAATCTGAAGTTATTTATGGAGGTGGATGTATGGGTTTAATGGGAGTGGTTGCTATAACAACATATGTGAAAGGAAGCTCAGTTTTAGGAATAGTTCCAAAGACATTATCTTATTTGTGTGGACCTACAGTAGGAAGAGAAGTACAAGTCAATACTATACCAGAACGAATAGCAATCATGATTCATTCTTCTGATGCATTTGTTGCTCTACCTGGAGGTATCGGTACACTAGAAGAAATTGCCTATGTAGCTTCTTGGTCATCCCTGACTAGCAATAAAAAACTCATCGGTTTGATTAATATTAATGGTTATTTTGATAGTTTACTTTATTTTCTTGATAATGCTGTGGAAAATGGATTTATGTTTTCAGAGGCAAGAAGAATCTTAATCTTTGCTACAACAGTTGAAGAACTACTCAAAAAGCTCCAAGATTTCAGGTGCCTTCTTGATTTAATTGAGAGTACACATAGGAAAAGGAAAAGAGACGAAGACAAGCGAGATGTGGATTGTTCTTTATCACTGTGATATTATCTTATTTTAATTTTTTTGTTTGTTTTATTTTTTTTATGTGTCAGTTCTAGCAATCCGTAACAGCATAACGGGGAAAATCCTCTAAATTCAACTTTTAATTTGACATTGAGGACAATGTCCTAATTAGGTGGGGGTAGGGGATATAATCAAAAAAACTTGAAAAAAACTTGATGTTTGTTAAATCATTAGGTTAAGTCAAATTGAAAAAAAAAGTGACAGGTTATAGTTAATCTTGTTGGTTAATGGTAAGACGCACTTTGATCTTTTTGACATAGCTAGGAAAAAGGTGGTTGAGTAAGTATTTATACTGAGACACGCTTTGTTGATTATAACTTGTTTACCTTGTTATAAAGTAGTAGTTATAATACATGTTTTATTAGATGTCTAAATTTTTAAGAGAAGTTAAGTTGAAAAAGTGGCTGAGTAAAGTAAATCTTGAGACGCACTTTGACAATTTAATAATATATAAAAAAAGAAAAAAAGTGATTGGTCCGGTGATTGAGTGTTTGTTTTTTTGTGCATATAGTGTTGCATGTACTTAGTTGATTTCTATGAGTTGAAAATAATTTTGTGAATATAAAGTAAAACATCACTATTAAAGGCTTGAAAGATTAAATATGTGTCAAAATTATGCTATGACTTGTCTATAGAAAGAGTCTCTGATGTTTCACAGTTAGAAAGAATAAGGACACTGGATGCTTCACTTTGAATCTTCCTTGATATCTCCAGAATTTGTGATTTCTTTGTTACACATCATTTGTCTCATGGGACGTACATAGAATTGTAATCGATCGTAAGTGAATGATGAACCCAATCATAAAAAAATCATTATTTCATTTTTTATAATAATAAGAGTTCCAAATGCATGATAGGGGACGATGTAAGTCTTTATTTTTTTGGATCGATTGAGCCTTTTTAGCCAACCATATAATATTTCCCTTGAACACCTGATTTTGAGCCTATAACCTTTTCTTGACTCACCAAATATTTCTTTGTTTATCTTTACCTATAGAGCTTAAAGCTCCAACCTTACCTTTGTTTGCTTTAGATGCTCAATACTTACCGGACATATCTTTATGAGCATAAGTATTAATGGGGTAGGTAGATAAGTTTTAATAGGAGAAAGACATAAGAAGGATTAAAGCATGGAATTCTATTTTTCTACAAAAATGTTCTCTTTATTAAAAATAAAATAATAGTAATAATACTAGTGTCTTGTAGAAAAAAAAGAAAAAAAAGAGAAAAAAAATACTTATGTTTTATGCTTTATGCTTTATCCTTTTGTAATGGCGAAATAAGGAATATTTGAAAAATGATGGAGTTGGATGATCACTAGGGGAAGAGGGGAATTAGTACTTCTTGCTCACTTTGATCCGTAAAGTAAATTGAGTTTAGGATAAGCCAATTATTGTCAATCTCATTGAAATATCATACCTTGACCTAAGCCATATTATAAGCCAATTAAAAAGACTTGGTGACTCTATTATATTGGAACTAATTATATATAAAGGTTAATAATGAATTAATTCATGATAGCCATTCAATTATTGTTTATTACTTTTCCAATGTGCTGATGAGATTGCACATAGGTGATTTGCACACATATAAGCACAAAAGTTTCATTGTCCTACACTTTTTTACTGTGAGAATTTTCTAGAGACAACCTGTGTCATGAATATCATTCTATTTGACCATGTTCAAACATTTAATTTCTTAATAGTGATATTTTACTCTACATTCACAACTTTGTGTTCGCCTCATCAGTTGATGCTAAAGTATATTAGGTTGCATCTACATTTGCATTGGTGATTTGTTTGCTTGAGGACAAGCAAAAATGTAAGTGTGGGGGTATGATGAGTCCTTAATATATTCTCATTTTAGTATCTATAGTACGAACATTTGCATTGTTTATTAAATGTTTTATTGACATTTGTAGGTTTTTTAGTTATTTCATATTTTGTGGTTTGTATTTTAAATATGTTGCGGTTTTAGTACTTTTGTTATGTTTTCAGTTATTTTTAATAAATTATATTTTTGTGTTAATTGCATGCTTAGATATGTTGAATTTGGTGATTGCAATTATGACACAAATGAAGTTGAATCCAAAGATGATCCAAGGTGAAAGGAATTAGGCAAATGCTGAAATTGAGAAAATAGACTCAATAAACTCGTACTAAAATTTTGCACTCAATATGTTGCACGGTTTTGCCTATAACTTGAGCTCCAAAAATCAAAAATTGGCCTGTGAGATACCGTTGGAAATCTTATTGAGTCTACTATATTTTCAAAGTGATTGGAAAGCCAAATCAAATATGGAATTTCCCACAAATGCTGAAAACCGGAGCCTTACAAGTGGTGACACCATGATAACCACTTTTGACAATTTAAAGATATCATCAAGCATGCAAAGACTTTTTAAGTCAAGAAATGTGGCTGAAAACTCAATCTCCATTGTCATCTAGCATCACAAATTTCCTATAAATAGGCTTTAGTTTTGCCTTGTAAATCATCTTAGAAGCTTGGTTGTAACCTTGTTGTTAAAAATTCAAGATCACTTTTCTTTCTTTCATCTTTATATTTTTCTTTCTTATGTTTGGTTTTTGTAAACCAAATTTTATTTTCTTTAAAGTTATGGTGTATTTCTAAGTCAAGTTGCTGAAGTGAAAGGATGAAGCTCTTGGTATATAATAAAGGTTATTTTAAAATTCTCAACGTATACTAAAACATGTAAATTAGTATATGATGTTAAATTCAGTTGGCTAATATTCATGTTAGTAAATTAAGAACCTTGCTTCATTATAGACAAGTAATTTGGCACAATAAATGCTTGTTATAATTAACTTGATTTATTGTAGACAAAACAATTGGCATAATGAACACTTGGACTTGTTTATTAATTTTGATTGCACCAATCCATATAACACCATATGCTATACCTTTGCATTTTTGGACATTGTTTATTGCACTTTGGACTTTGATTATGGACGTTGGACATAGGACAATGGACTTTGGACTTTCATTGCAGGACCTTCCATTGGATTTCATTTCATCATATAGACTTCAAATGAGTAATAAGAAGAATAAAAATTAACCTTAGTACAATACCAAGAGTGGATTCTCAAAACCTCAGCTTCTTTTATTTATATTGTTGTTTATTTTCTAATCAATTATTCTTTTTGCAGATTTTTATTTTATTTTTTTATCTTGTAATTTCTAAACAAAACTTCTATGTGGATTCGACCTCGGACTCATTAGAAGTATTACTTGACAACAACCTGCACTTCGGTATATGACTAAAAAGAGCCGGTCATGTAAGTATATGTGTATGTACTATGAGTACGTTTATAGGTGTATGGATATGTGTAAGTATGTATGTACGTATGCATGTATGTACGTATTTATGTGAATGTGTGTATATTTATGTTTATTATGTTTGTATGTATATACATGTGGATGCATGTATATTGTATATGTTATGTATGTGTACGTATCATATGTTAATTATGTTATTGTTACATGTGTGAATAAATATTGCATGTGTATATTGTATGTTTATAAATTACATGCATATGTATTATGTATGTGATGTTATTATTATTTATGTACTGCATGTGTCTATGTATGTATGTATTTATATGTATATATGTGCATGTATATTAATATTATGTATATTAGTTAATATTACTGTTATTATTATTTTTATTGTTAGTATTATTATTACTAATGGACTACAATTAATAATAAACAGATCCAATATATTATTAAAAACCCAAACTATTATTAAAATGTCCAAGTCCAATTTACAATTAAAAAACCCAAGTGCTTACAAGGCCCAACTACCCAAACCCATTTAAACCTAAAACTCTAATCTAATACCCTCTTTTTCTTTGCGCAGCCCTATCTGAGTTGTTGGATCAGATTCGATCCAATGGTCCAGATTAAATGGAGGAAATGCTTTGACTATCGCGTTAGATACACGCTCGAGGTTGCTGGACTCCCACGCACGCGTGGTGTGTACGTGCAAGGCTCTTTAGATACTCTTAGCGCCACGTGTCATCATCCTGGCCGTCCGATCTTCAAGCGATCTCAGCTGTTGGATTAGATCTGATCCAATGGTCAAGATCAAATCTTGCCGATTGAACCTTTCATCTTCTCTACCATGTGGCTTCATCACGGGAGTTTTCGCGCTGCCGTACGACCTCCCATCACCGGCTCACCCACCAAGCATGGCCGAAAACAATAAACAAAAGGAAAAAGCATCCAATCAAGATTGACCACAATGATTGCATTAATGGTTTCTTATGCTTATAAACAAACACAAATCTGAGGCAAAAAATCCAAATCGGATATATATGTAAGATCTATTATGTATTAAGTTTTCAGATCGAGATTTAAAAAAATAAAAAGATTCGAGAGAAGTATCAAGCTTTTCCCTTTTTTTCTTCTTCGCATGCAAATAATAATAACACTAATAAAAGAAAAAGGATTAGAGTTTACCTTGGTGGAACCCCTCCTCGACGATGATAAGCCCTCGAGGGTGAATTGGTGGAGAAGGGGAAAGTCAGGTTTGTAAAAATGATTTTTATTTTAAAAAGGGAGAGATTTTGAGGGATTTTAATCGAGTTTGTTTTAAAAAAGAGGCGGTCTTTTATCTTCTCGGCACCGATTAGCGGTGGCAGAGGGCTGATGTCGATGGCCAGAGTAGCCGGACCACCGCCAGTTTCTAGAAAAAGGGGTTTCTGGGTTGGTGTTCATGAAAAAGAAAGGGTTTTGATATGAAATAGGGGGTATTTTCTGGGTTTTGGTTGTTTGTATTAGAGAGGGTGAGAGATTTTTTAGAGTGTGAAAATTTAAAATGGGTAAAGGCTGATTTTTGAGCCGGATATGTCTATTTATAGATATTTTTATTTTTTTAAAATGGGTTAATAACACTTCAGTTCCTCCACCCTAAATAATTACGCCCGCAACCCTTCCATACTTTTAAATCCGATCCCTGGTCCTTAAAGGTTTTTTTTAAGTTTATGATATTGTCCTAAGATTTAATTAAATCAGTTTTTTAGTGGTCAAATTACTTCATAAGTCCTCCGCCTCATTTTTGTTCTTAAAAATGGTCTGCCGCGTCCCTAAGTTCATGCTGGATTTTAATTTCACCACTAATACAAATTTTTATTATTTTCAAAGAGAAAATTATAATTTCAGTCCCCCTTTCTTTTTACAGTTTTTCAATAAGGTTCATTTACTTTTAATTCTAACTGTATTTTTTGAAAAATTGCATTTATGGTGCCTGGCCTTTTATTTTATTTAATTTTAGTCTTTATTTTGCATTTTGTTTAAATATTCGATTCATGTTATTTTTGTTCGTTTTTGTTTCATACATGTGCTTTTTCTTGTTTTTATTTAATTTTCATATTTGTTGCCATGTATTTATGTATATATGAATATATGTATATATGTGGTATATATATTATTTTTGTTTAACTTATATGTTTATATATATGTTTATATAGGAATATATATATATATTTAGTATCTTTGTATATATTCTATTATACATATACTTATATTATGTGTTATATATATTAAGTCATTTAAAATTATTTTTAGTAATGTATTTTATTTAATGTACATTTTATACATGTATATTTTATTATAATATATATGTTAGTTTTTTATATACCTAATATGTATATTATATATTAGTTTTTTATATATTATGGTGAATATTTTATACATATGTAAATGTATATAGTGTATTATTTCTATTCTATGTTATATGTTACCTATGTTATATTATATGTATCATTTTAGTTTTATTGTATTTTATTTTAATTATGTTATTATTTTCTCATATTAATATATATTTATTTCATGTATTTATTTTGTTTTACCTTGTTTGATTAAATTGCATATTCGATATATTTAATTGCCAATGCGGTGCTTCCTTTTCTGACGGTAAACTTGGCTACTAGTCTACGAAGTAGTTGGTAGTTTTTGTTTATCCCTCGAACACCGAAGCCCTTAAAATTGACTCGCACATATAACCAAATTTTAATTTAATCGTCACTTTAACCCGTAAAATTTGATATTAATAAAGCGATAATCATTTGGTACCAATTTTGGGCAGTGTGGGGGTGCGAATCCTTCCCCATCCGTAATCAACTCCCGAATCCAAGTTTTTTTTAAAAAAGGAATCTCTGGTTTTTGTTTTAATGGTGTCCGGTCTACCAAAGTGGTCAATGGCGACTCCATATTTTCTAAAAAACGAGTTTTTCCCAAATTCCCCTTTTAAATAATTTTTTCAAATAAAGGAGAGAGCCACTTTAATATACTTTTTAAAAAATTATTTTTCGTAGTGGCTTTCAAAAAAAATAATCGCTATAGCATGGCGACTCCACTGGAGATTGGTTTTGGTTTTTAAAACAAAAAGGAGTTTAGCCAAAAAAAATTACCTCTTTACTAATATTAGAAGTTGCGGGCTAAAGTGATGATTAAACTAATTTTTGTTTATAAATGTGAGTTTATTTTAACGTATTTAAAATTGGACATATAAACCCGTTTGTCTAAGTGAGGGGAAAATGCTATTGCTTTCGAGAGGATATTGTTCCTCCATATGGGCCTAGCAAGTACCTTCGGGGCTCTACTACTCTATATTTTTGTGGGAATATCGTTTCCCCGTATGGGCATAAAGGAATGGGTCCCCTGAACAAAACCCGATTGAGAGAAGCCTATAATGGGTGATGACTGGGGACCTTGCTACCCTTAGTAGGGGACAGCAAGGACAATTCGAGTTCCTTTTAGCACCAAAACTGTATGTAGAGATATAGAAAGCCCACCTCATTAGAGCCATGTGGATACCCTGGGTGTTTTAAATTTTAAATAGGGTTGTTTATTTCGGTGCTTTATTTATTTTTTTGTCTTATTTCTTTATTTACATATTTTTATTCGGCACTAACTTGTTTCTTTTTATGTCTTGTTTTTGTTTTCTTTTGCATTTTTGCATCTTCATACAGCCATAGGGTATTGATTCACGAGTAATTGCCCAAAAATTAGAAATAATTCACAATGGACAAAGGGTTGTCTGATTACATAGTAAATGATACGAATCTGGTGTTTGGTCATAAAGCTAGATCCGAGACGACAAAAGAGAAATCATATGCAAACTCTCAGTCAAACATGGTAGACGATACCGATGCTAGTAGCGAGCAAGATGAAGTACAATAATTAAAGAAACAAATGGCCGAGATGATAAATATGATGAATGTTATGGCTAAAGGCAATGGGGTTTGTAGAGCTGGAAGAAGAGTCAATCAAGAATCAAAATGAAGGCATCGATGGTCAGAATCCCACTCCCAAGCCAGATAACATCGATAAATATGACAAGTTGAACCCTTTTGTGATTCGCATCATCAAACTAGTGGGAGGTACATCTGAGTCAAGCTCCAAAAAATTATAAATAGGTCTAAAAGAAACCCAAGAAACAAGTAATTTAAAGAAACATATTCTGAGACCTGTGAGGTATACCGAGCTACTCCCGATAATTATTGAGAGGAACCTTATCACCCCAAATTCAGTCTATGCCGGAAGAAACACCTTACCTAAAAGGTTACAACAGCCGAGCCAAATGCGGTTACTACTTAGGAAGTTTGGGTCATACTACAGAGAATTGTGGGGCTTTGAAGACCTGAATTCAAGATCTTATCAATGCGGGAGCATTGAGTTTCGAATACAGAAGACCCCGATTCTACAGTAAACCGACGATCACACGAGGGGCAAAGTTGAAGAAGAATCAAGACCTAGGGCAAGGGTTGAATAAAAGTGAGTCAAATTTAGAAACCGAAGATAGAGGCATCCCAAAAGAAGAGCACTCATTCTAGTACCACCAGCTTAGTCAAGAAAGAGAAGAATTAAATAAGAAACTAAAGAGTCTACAAGATAAGCATCACAAGCTTCACTGCATGTTTTGGAGTGCTGGTTTGGGTTACACTTTTGAAGAATGGAATAATGGCATCCTACAACTGAAGCGAAAGGGACAGGCTAGTGAAAATAGAGCCCAATTGTTGTCACAAAATTTGAAGGAAGCCGAGAGCCAACGCGACATCCTTAAGAATGAGTTGGAAAGCAGTCTAGATATGAATGAGATTTTGAAATCAAGTCTGCAGTAGAATGAATCTCGCACCTTTCAAATAGAGAATGCAACACTCAGGGAATAAATATATGATCTTAGAACTTCCTTGCGTACAAACGAGATTTGTACCGAAGCTTATAAGCAAGATGGTTATGAAAATGACAAAAAAGGTAACTCTCAAGCTGCAAAAGGTCGAGCGAGAAATACAAGAAAGGGATAAAGTCATGAAGATTGCTACTACTCAAGCACGTAAGATGGCCCAGCAGGTAGCAGATTTGGCCGCCGCAATGATGTTGTTAAGTCAAAATTTAGATCCAACGTTGGACCGTGAAGGAAAGCTGACTCGTTTGTTAGATGAAGTTAAGAAGTTAAGGGTTAGGTCTCATCAGTGTTTGTAAATATCTAATATCTGATGTAACGAAACCTTTTGTTTGTTCTTAATGAAAGATGTTCTAAGGGGATCACTTTTGGAATAAATACCTTATATTTACATTTTAGCATCGAATTGTATTTTATTCATTGCATTTTTATCATTATATTCCTCTTTTGGAATCTAAAATTTTTGGGGTTCGATGGCAGAACCCATTAAAAAGAATGGAATGAGTTAAGAAGTCAAGACTTGACCAATTAGAGGATAGAGTCAAGAAGGTGTTCAAGAAAAAAGAAAGAATAGATGTTTTCAATATAAGGGAGCTTTGCCTAGTCCCTGACTTGGTCATTCCTCAGGATTTCAAGATTCTTAGATTCGTGTAGTATGACGGTACAAGTTGTCCAAGGGTTTACTTGACCATGTTCTGCAGAAAGATGGAGGGCTACATTAAGAATGAAAAATTATCGATCCACTACTTCTACGATAGTCTGGCAGGACCCAACACGATATGGTACAACCGGTTGAGCAGAAACCAAGTTCAGTCATAGGGTGGCCTAGCTAATGCCTTTTTGAGCCAATATAAGTATGCCTTAAACTTAGCACCGACTCTAGTTTCTTCAAAACACGAAAATAAGACAAAAAAAGAGCTTCAAGGAGTATGCGTTAAGATGGCGGGGTTTGGCGAACCAAGTTCAGCCTCCCATAACCGAAGAAGAAATGACTCTTTTATATCATGCAACTCTCCCCATCCCCTTCTTTGATGCAATGCTAGAGAAATCAAAGATCAGATTTGAAGACTTCATGACGATAAGGGAAAGAATGGACTATGTAATCTGAGAAGAAAAATTGGGCTCTAAGTTTAAGGATCAAACTAATGAGGAAATAGAAGAAGAATAAGACAAAGAGGTAAATGAGTGTCGTCTCTAGGACACTCGTAATCACAAGAGAAGAAGAAATGTCAATCTTTTTTAGTCATCAAGGAAAATTCCTCTAACGAGCACAAACTTGCAGATATTTGGGGTGCCCTTTTCGAACATATTTCCTCATTTAGTTAAAGGTTTCTATCTCACTCCTAGACCGATTAAGATTATACTGACCCCTATGCTCATAGTTTTGACCCAAATAGCACTTCTGATTTCCATATAGGTGCACCGGGGCATCCTACCAGGAAGTGTAGATCATTGCTGGAAGAAATCAAAAAGTTGGTCAAGGAAGGAGTCCTAACACAAAATTTTATCCAGCAGCGGAAAACAAAATAATTAGGGCAAGTATGCATTGCGTCAAGAAGGCCAGAATGAGTTGGTCCTTACGCTTGAATGTCTCACCTTTTACAAAGATGGTAGTTTGATTCCCCACATTTTCTTTTTTTGCATTCTTTGATTCTGTGTACTTTTCATTCATTATTATGGGGTAGTTTTTGTTCTCCCATACGCATATATACATATTCATGAAAAAGCATACATATGTACATACCAGTTTTTAGGTTATTAAACCTCAAATATAAGCATACATTTCAATTTAAATTCATAGATCAATTCTAAACTGTTTATATTTTCAAAAAATTGAATACAGTGGGGATATTACGAATGCGAGTATCCGCTAGTCTATTTAGGTCGACAGAGGAACAAAATAAGTGTTTAGATAATGGGCAATTCCCATTTTAGGAAATTCCCTTCTCAGGCACTTGTCATTTAATATCCTTGAATCGAGTGTTAACCCTAAACTTCTACCCCCTAAAAACCTTCTCCTAATGTCTATGAATGGGATGATGAATGGCATTCTTCCACCTTCCAAGCAAGAAGAAATAAGACCAGATATATTGGATACGAAGGCTATAGAATCACCAGAGGGAAATGATCGAAGAAAATATTAGGTTAAAAGAGTAAACCAAGCAAAGAAAGAAATGCCAGGCAGAGAACTAAAGCAATAAAGAATGAGTGCAGTAAAAAGAAGACACATAAAGAAGGCATATGAAGAAATCCCTACCCAATAAGCATCAATTTAGAAGAATCATGGAGAATCGACTACTTCCAAGCAAAAGCAAACATCAAGTCTAATACATATACAATAAGAGAAAAGAAATTTGAGATTAAAAACCTAAAATAGTCGGCCTAAAAAGAGAGAGAAAGAAAATAAAAAAAATAAAAAAAGAAAAAGAAAAAGAAAAGAAATGAAATGAATAAAAGAAAAAGAAAAAGAAAATAGAAGAATAAAAGAAAGAGAAAGGAAAAAAAGAAGAGTAAAAGAAAAGAATACATGAATACATCTAGATCCAGCAACACAAAAACAAAGCTTAACTGGAAGAAATAAGTAAGAGGCTTTACGAAATCTCGATTTTGAATAACCTTGGAAGATTAGTCACTTTAGATAGAAAGCAAGCATCAATAACCGACCAAAATACACGTCGATACTGAAAGAGGAAATGACCTCTAAGGTGAAAACCCAAAAAAGGCAGTCTATAGGGATCTCATAAATAAAAAGAAAAAAAGTGATATGCCTGAGCATGTTAGCATCAATATCTGGCCAGAATATGCATACCCGAATTCACAAAAGAAAGAAAATGAACTCTAGGGTGAAAACCCAAAAAAATGGGGAGTCTAGAGCAATCCGACAAATAAAAGAGAAGAGAATACTTCATATGAGCATATACTGATTAAACGAGTTCAGAAGCATGATTTTCAACACATGGTCTACAGTACAAGTCTCCAAAGACCATTTTGATCATTCATAGATATCAAAGTTGAATGAGATTGTCTTCAGATTACATTCTGCCAATAAGGGTTAACCTCTCTTCAAGGAACGTTAAGCTTCAAAGTGCTTGATCGACACCCAAATGAAGGAAGAATGGGGGCATAATGAGCGGTGAGATCAAGAGAGCCACCTTAAATGGGCTAGAAATTAGGTATGGGAAGTGTTCCTCTCAAAAGCCTAAATGGACTACGGGGACCATACGTATGTATATATCGCCAAAATAGGCAAGATTTTCTAAACATACAAATTCACTAGTGCATTAGATATTTTAGGATCAAACATTAGTTTTCAAAAAAATGTTTGGAATTTTTTTCTAAATTTCAACACTTTAACGTATTGATCATTTCCTCCAAACATTAGTTTTCAAAAAATGTTTGGACTTTTTTCAAAATTTCAATTCTTTTACACATTAGTTATTTCCTCCAAGCATTAGTTTTCAAAAAAATTTGGACTTTTTTTTCAAATATCAATTCTTTACACATTTTTTCATTTCCTTCAATCATTGGTTTCAAAAATGTTTGGGCATTTACTCCAAATTTTGATTTACTCCAAACATTAATTTTCAAAAATGTTTGGCATTTTTTTCGAATTTCGATACTTGTCATTTTCTCCAAACATCAGTTTTCAAAATGTTTGACATTTTACTCCTAATTTTGATTCTTTTAATATTTATCATTTCTCCCAAACATCAGTTTTCAAAAATGTTTGGCATTTTTTTAAATTTAGATTCTTTTAATACTTACCATTTCTTCCAAACATCAGTTTTCAAAAGATGTTTGGCATTCTTTTCTAAACTTTGATCTTTTAGGTTTTTCTCTCAAACAATAGTTTTCAAAATGTTGGGTATTTTCTCTCAGTTTTATTTTCAAAATGACTGGTTTTAATTTGATGAGAATTAAAGCATAGGGACCGAGGGTTGGTTCCCGATGAGGTGCTACAAGAGGATTGGATTTAAGGATGAGTTTAGGGAGTGAAGGCATTTTGGTTCACCCTGATATTAAGATAAGACGAAGACTCTGAATGTTGGGTCAAAAATTTGGACGTAGTTGAGCCCAGAGGTTGAATGGGGAAATGTTGAAGTGAGAAGAATGATGAAAGTCCTTACCTAAGGGTATAATAGGGATTAGAAGAAAGATTTGCGAAAATGGGTAGAGACCCTGAAGAAGAAGAATAGAGTTACTCGCATAAGAGAGATAAGCGTGTAGGTATTCAATTGATTAAATAAAGATTAAGGAGCATACTGCAAAGGAAACGAAGTGAAGAAATCCGAAGAATGACCTTTTAGGGAATAAAATTTTAAAATAGATTTTAAAAAAGAAGAAAAAAAGAAAAATAAGAGGAAGAAAAAAAGAATGAAAAAGAAAGAGAGATAAAAAAGAAAAAGAAGAAAGAAGAAAAAGAAGAAGAAAAATGTTACATTACATGCATCATATAGATAGGGACATGCTAATTTAAAAGCATTTTGCTTGTTTTAAATAGATATTTGAAGATTACCAAAGAATTTGATCTACAACTTCATGTTGAAGAAGTAGATTTTATTAAAGATTTATTCTGGTAGCCGTGCTAGTTTGAATCCAGATTTTAAGGGAATTGGTAGCCATGTTGGTATAAATCCAGATCTGAAGTCCTCTGGGCCATCATTAAGTCCTTCGGGCATGATGATAAGTCCTTCAGGCCACCGGTAAGTCCTTCAGGCATGTAATAAGACCTCCGAGTCATCAGTAAGTCCTTCGAGCATGATGCTAATCTTATCATGATGTAAAGACTGGTAGAAATCGGGGTACCATTTTAAGGGATATTGGTAGCCATGTTGGCGTGAATCCTGATATTAAGAGAGATTGGTAGCCATGTTGGCATGAATCCAGATCTTAAGTCCTTCGGGCCATCAGTAAGTCATTCGGGCATGATGATAAGTCCTTTGGTCCACCGATAAGTCTTTCAGGCATGGTGATAAGACCTTCGGGCCATTAATAAGACCTTCGGGCGTGATGTCAACCTTTCCTTTTGAATGTTGAGACGAATACAAATAGGGGCATTGAAGAGATCGAAGCTTGAAGACTTTTCCGAGGAAGAGCAAAAAGTTCCAGAAGAATTCGTAATTCTAAGGCCAAGGGCAAGAAAGTAGAACAAAAATAAGTGCTTTTGGTCTTTGCTTTGTTCTCGTTTCATAAGGACAAGCAAAGAGGGGCAGCTGTAGTCAGTCATTTTTGTCTGAGTTGTAAATATTATGATAGTACTAGTTAATTATAGTAATTATTATATATATGTGTGTTAGTATGTATGCATTAATGCCTATATGTACGTGTGGTAATATGTATATTTGAATATATGTGTGGGTCCATGTGTATGTATCATGAGTACGTTTATACGTTTATGGATATGTGTAAGTATGTATGTACATATGCATGTATATATATATATATATATATATATATATATTTATGTGAATGTATGTATATTTATGTTTATTATGTTTGTATGTGTGACGTAAAATATATACATGTGGATGCATGTATATTGTATATGTTATGTATGTGTACGTATCATATGTTAATTATGTTATTGTTACAGGTGTGAATAAATATTGCATGTGTATATTGTATATTTATCTATTATATGCATATGTATTATGTGTGTAATGTTATTATTATTTATGTATTGCATGTGTCTATGCATGTATGTATTTATAAGTATATATGTGCATGTATATTAATATTATTGTTATTATTATTTTGATTGTTAGTATTATTATTACTAATGGACTTCAATTAATAATAAACAAATCCAATATATTATTAAAAACCCAAACTATTATTAAAATGTCCAAGTCCAATTTACAATTAAAAAACCAAGTGCTTACAAGGCCCAACTTGCCAAACCCATTTAATCCTAAAACCCTAATCTAATACCCCTCTTTTTCTTTGCGCAGCCCTATCTGAGCCGTTGGATAATATTCGATCCAATGGTCCAGATTATGGAGGAAACCCTTTGACTGTCGCGTAAGATACACGCTCGGGACTGTTGGACTCCCATACGGGCGTGGCGCGCACGCGTAATGCTCTTCAGATCCTCTTAGTGCCATGTGTCATCATCTTGGCCGTCTGATCTTCAAGCGATCTCAGTCGTTGGATCAAATTTGATCCAACAGTCGAGATCAAATCTGGCCAATTGAGCCTTTCATCTTCTCCACTACGTGGCTTCATCACCGGAGTTTTTGCGCCGCCGTACGACCTTCCCTCATCGGTTCACCCACCAAGCATAGCCAAAAACAATAAACAAAAGGAAAAAGCATCAGATCAAGATTGGCCACAATGATTACATTAATGGTTTCTTATGCTTGTAAACGAACACAAAATGTAAATCAGATATATATGTAAGATCTATTATGTACTCAGTTTGCAGATCGAGATTTAATAAAAAAAAGATTCCAGAGAGATATTAAGCTTTCTCCTTTCTTCTTCTTCACAAGCAAATAATAATAACACTAATAAAAGAAAAGGGATTAGAGTTTATCTTGGTGGAACCCCTCCTCGCCGGTGACAAGCCCTCGAGGGTGAATCGTGGAAAAGGGGAAAGTTAGGTTTGTAAAAATAGATTTTTTAAAAAGGGGGTATTTGGGGGGGGTTAATCAGGTTTGTTTAAAAAAAGAGGCAGCCTTTTATCTTCCCGGCACGAATTAGCGATGGCTGAGGGCAATGGCTAGAGTAGCCGGACCACCACCAATTTTTGGAAAAAATGGGGTTTTGGGTTGGTGTTCATCCTGTTCTTGAAGAACAAGGATGAACACCATCGTGTTCATGAAAAAGAAAGGGTTTTGATCTGAAATGAAGGACATTTTTTGGGCTTTGGTTGTTTGTATCAGAGAGGGTGAGATGTTTTTTTAGAGTGTGAAAATTAAAATGGGTAAAGGTTGATTTTTGAGCCGGATATGTTTATTTATAGAGATTTTTATTTTTTTTAAATGGATTAATAATACTTCAGTCCCTCCGCCCCTAAATACGTACTCCCGCAACTCTTCCGTACTTTTAAATTTGGTCCCTAATCCTTAAAGGTTTTTTAAAGTTTATGATTTCGTCATAACATTTAATTAAATCAGTTTTTAAGTGGTCAAATTACTTCATAAGTCCCTTCGCCTCATTTTTGTTCTTAAAAATAGTATGTCGCATGGTTTATTTACCTAACCAATCCCCTAAGTTTAGGCTAGTTTTTAATTTCACCCCTAATACAATTTTTATTATTTTCAAAGGGAAATTTCCGATTTTAGTCCTCCTCTCTTTTTACATTTTTTCAATTAGGCCCCTTTTCTTTTAATTTTATCTGTATTTTGTTGAAAATTTGCATTTATGGTGCTTGGCATTTTATTTTATTAATTTCGGTCTTTATTTTGCATTTTGTTTAAATATTCGATTCATGTTATTTTTGTTCATTTTTTGTTTCATACATATGCTTCTTGTTTTTATTTAATTTTCTTTATTGTTGCCATGTATTTATGTATATATGAATATATGTATATATGTGGTATATATAGGAATACGTATATATATATAGTATCTTTGTATATATTCTATTATACATATACTTATATTATGTGTTATATATATTAAGTCATTTAAAATTATTTTTAGTAATGTATTTTATTTAATGTACATTTTATATATGTATATTATATTGCAATATATATGTTAGTTTTTATATACCTAATATGTATATTATATATTAGTATTTTTTATTTATATTATGGTGAATATTTTATACATATGTATATGTTGTATTCTTTTTTATTCTATGTTATATGTTACCTATGTTACATTATATGTATTATTTTAGTTATATTGTATGTTATTTTAATTATGTTATTATTTGCTCATATTAATATATATTTTTTTGATGTATTTGATTAAGTTACATATTCGATATATTTAATTGACAGTGCGGTGCTCCCTTTTTGGACGGTAAACTTGGCTACCAGTCTGAGAAGTAGTTGGTAGTTTTTGTTTATCCCTCAAACATCGGAGCCCTTAAAATTTACTCGCACATAAAACCAAATTTTAATTTAATCAACACTTTAACCCGTAAAATTTGATATTAATAAAGCGGTAATCATTTGGTACCAATTTTGGGCGGTGTGGGTACTAATCCTTCCTCATCCGTAATCAACTCCCAAACCCTTTTTTTTTAAAGGAATCTCTAGTTTTTGTTTTAATAGTGTTTGGTCTACCAAAGTGGCCGGTGGCGACTCCATATTTTTAAGAAAATGAGTTTTCCCCAAATTCCCCTTTTAAATATATTTTTTCAAATAAAGGATGTACCCCCTTTAATATAATTTTTAAATAATTATTTTTTGTAGCTTCTTTCGAAAAAAATAGTCGCTACAAATGTATTTTAAAAAAATTAATTGTGCTCAATTACTACCTAAAAATAGATTGAATTTATAAAAATATTTTAATTTATTTTTTAAAAATTGAAAAGCTAAAAAGGGCCTGAGATCGTTTTAGATTTTTATTTTCCGATTTTTCAATATTTTAAGTTTTTTTTATTTTCACTGATTTATGAATTATTATTTTTTTAAAAATAAATTAAACATAATAGTAATTCTTTTTCAAAAATATATTATGATTTTTTATATTTTTTATTTTCAAAATGTTTGTAATTGTTTTTACACGTAGTAACTCACCTAGAGGTGGGAATCGAGTCGTATTAATTTTTTATTTGGACTACTTTCGATTTACATTCTATTTAGGTCTGATTGAGATTTATTTCGGATCTATAATATTTCAGGTCAGATATCAGGTTGAGTTAATATCAGATCGATTGAACTTTTTGGCCGGATCAATATCAGAAAGGGATGGAGGCATTATGCCCCTGAGGGGCCCATGCCCTCAATCCCCCAAAATATTTTTTTACCTTTGTAATATAGAAAAAATAAAAAATGGATTAATTATACATTGGCCCCATAACCACAATCCTGACTCGTCCTTGATATCCGATCGGTCGATTTGGGTCAATATCAGATCATTTGCTTTTTCGGGTCGAGTTAATATCAGATCGATCATTTTTCGATTTGAGTCAATATATGAATATGATCTTTTATATAAGAAAATATGATATTAAACTATTAAACTATTACTAAAGGTGATTGTTAATTTGTAATATAATACAAAAAAGAGAATAAAACATACATATTTGAGTAAATTAATTTGGGTTGATTTTCTCGGTGGAAGCGCTATGTTGGGTCCTCAACCCCTGTTAAAAAATTTATACATTCGACAAATTTTGGTTGAATAGTATTTTTGACCCCTGTAAAAATAAGAGTTTAAAATAAAAAATAAAATGATTTATTAAATATTAATCAAGTAGCGCTGAACCAAAGAATGATGGATCCGTGTTCTCAAATTTCTTAGTCTAATAACAATTTAGGTCTTTATATCAAGGCCGTCTCGAACATTTTCGAGGCTCTGAGGGAAAACTAAAAAATGGACCCCTATAGAGCGAAAACATATCTTATTATTTTTTTTGCTCGACAATAGTATGGTTTTATTAATGAAAGATTATACAAGTCCTCAAAACCATAAGCCTAATTAAAAACTTTCGTACCCTAAATGAAAGAAAAGAATACTTATGGTGATGAGATAAATACTCGAAAATTACATCTCACTAATACCAACGAGATACAATTCACGAAAATCTTACACCCAAATAGGCAACTAAGACAAACATGGGATCCACAGCAATCAGACAAATCAAAAAAATAAATCAATCAATCAACCTAGTCAACACATCCATAGAACCACTGAAAAGGCAAGTGTGTGAAAGAAAGGAAATAACACACATCCACTTAAGTCGAATGAGCAACACTTTCCTAAGCAAATCATAACAAAATTAATCCCCCAATTAACTCCCACTCTTCCAAGAATCCACCGCAAGTAAAGAATGCAACACCAAATTCGCTGCCACTAACCAAAACAAATGAATGCAAACCCACTGATCAATACTACCTCCAAAACAAAGCACACAAATCATATAATCACAACTCAATCATGACCCTTCATCCGTGATTCAATTATGCGAACAAATTCCTTGACAATTTGTTCTTTGTTTTCTATAGTGTTCGCACCCACCAATCTTCCTAACTCAATGCATGTTTTTATTCTCTTAATATTGCACGTTTTCGATTAAAAAAGCCAGAGTTAAAAAGCGAACCGTTTGCCATTCCAACTCTTTTTACGTGGTCTACCTCGTCCCTTCTTATTCAGTCGATTTTCGGCTTCTTCACGCTTGTTAGGCGATAAACCACAGAATAAATCTCAAACATGCTGCGAACTTTCCTTCTGCAGCCATTGTAAAACACATAATCCGTTGCTACCTCCCTAACACCTTCACTACTAGGCCGAAAATATGTTTCTTCTGATCTAGAACATTCACGGATTTGAGTAGCACCAGCACTTTCATCGAAGAAATCGGATTACACTCGGTGATCCTCCACAAATCGAGAAACAATCCCAAGTTGCTCGTCTGCCATCCAACTTTCCTGATTTTTGGTAAAGTCTTCCACATATAGATCTTCCCTGCGATTTACTTCCAAAATTGGGATAGAAATCTCGGGTGTTGGGGACATAATATCCATTCTTTTAGGAATGCAAGTATCTTGGGATCCTACATGTGATTTTGTTACCTTATTTGAGCTCTCAACTTCCACAATTTGTACATATTGATTCAATGGCAGCATGGGGGAATCTCGATTGTCCATACTCACCGAGTTAACCGTCATCTCGCCTTGCTGCGAATAATCGATTCAACCTCCTATACACGGATCGGTAAAAGACAACCATCCACCTCCAAATCTAAATTTTTGTAACACCCTTAACGTATACTCGTAGACCGAATATACACTAAATATGTTACAGAGTTGTTAAGAAAACTTGACTTGAATATGTTTTTTTATAAAACTTTATCTTGTAGTTTAACCATTTTTCTGATTCGAATTAAAAACTACGTCAGTCTATAGCAGCTAGTTTTAACGCTGAATTGTTTCATAAATTTATAAATGTGTTATTGAAATAAAAATATAATTCAAGGAGAAACTATGTACCCTGCCTAGACCCTTTCTTGATTTTAAAATTACTACGTGATTATGGTTAAACTATACTTAACTATATCGAAAAATATAACTGCTTATAGCAAACCAATTTCCAAATTCATACATTGTAATAGTGCATAAACACATTATAAACTTAAGATTACAAAACAGTTTGTCTCTTTAAATCCACTACATATATGTACATGCCCACTAGACATCAAACTTATAACTTAAGATGTACATACCGTGTTTACTAATATAACTTGATTTTCCAATTTAATAGTTCTTTCTTGCCATTCTACTTGGGAGAATCTACGTGTGAAATAAACACACGCCAAGTACGAACTTAGTGAGGCAATAATCTTATTTATCAAAACATAAAATAAAGCAATACATGTTATAATTAACCTAGCATAGTTTCTGTCTAAGGTAGTATCGTACTAACAAGGTTTTCATAGTAAATCAATATTCATGTGCAAGTCATAATTTTTCTAACTTAGTCTAGTTTCCAATACTGCATCATTATCAAGTAAATCATATACATGACATAGTTCACATACATGGCATATTTCATACACATGGCATAATTCACATGCATGACATACTTCATATACATGGCATTATTCATATTTATGGCATGAATTATATACATGGCAGAATCCATATACGGGTCATAATTCATATACGTGGCATGATTCATATACATGACATCATTCATATACATGACTTAATTCATATACATAACATGATATGTGTACATGGCATCATTCATATGCATGGCATAATTTATATACGTAACATAATTTGTATACATGTCATGATTCATATACGTGACATGATTCATATACATAACTTGATTCATTTACATGACATGATTCTTTTATTTGACATGATTCATATACATGATTTAATTCATGTACATGGCACGTTCCGTATTCATGGCATGGTTCATATACATGACATATTTCATATACATGGCATGGTTCATATTCATGACATGATTCATATACGTAACATGATTCGTTTACATGACATGATTGATTTACGTGACATGATTCTTTTATCATTTCCCAAAGTACGCTATATGAGATCGAGGTATGTGAGTCATCTTGAAATGACACCGTAGTGTCTAACGTGAGTGTGAAGATGAGTACGTACTCGGGGACGCTCTTTGCTCTCCATAAACATGAAGCACCTCGACAGTGCACTCGGGCACAGTGGCCGTGGATCCCCAGGGTGCATGTGACACAATCATTTTGTCACAATATTTGTTTGATAACATGAACATGAGGGTGCAGCTGCTAAAGACTCTATGGTATGCCAACTATACCATGGACTCTCATACACAATACTTGGGCATTTCTTTTATCATCAATCAATCATCATAATCAATCGTATAAATAAACATTTCATGTTTCACACTTCATCATAAATGTTCATGGTAAACATAGATCATTATATAAATAAACATTTCATATCTCATACTTCAACATAATTGGTCATGCAAAGCATAAATTAACATATATATAGATAATGCAATATCATTTTAATTTAAGGTCGACTATTCACAAGTTTTCCTAATTTGCATTTTAAAACATGTAAATGCACTCACCTGGGTCATGAATAGTATGCCTCACTAAGCTTACTCGAGGTTCTTATCTTTCATTTTATCACTTGAATTTCCTTCTATCTCTTTTAGAACTGTATAAGACCAATCGAACATATACATCATTATCCTTGTATTCAACTTAAATCTAATACTGCTAACTTAATTCTTAAACATGACTATTCGAATATAAAATTTTTCTAAAAATTTCCCCAATATTTTACATCATTGCTGAAATGGTCCCTAGGTCTTTAGTGACCATTTTGAACATTAAACAATCGTTCAAGCCTAATTTGAACAATTTCCATAATTAATTACTCATTTTGGACTATTACTCTTTTAGTCATTAAACTTTATAAAAGTGACATTTTAGTTACTACATTGATTTTGTACATTAAATTAATGTACAATTAAACCATTCATTTATTTCTAACATCCTTAGAAATTTTCCTTCAACTTTTAAACTTTATTCAATTTAGTCATTCACTATACTTTCATTTCGAAATAGGTCCCTCATATTTCCTTTCTTGACATTTTAGTCCCTTAACTTTCATAACATGCTAGAATCTTCAATTCTATTAATTTTTTCATAAATTGAAGACCAATCGCTAATTTTTCCCAAATTGCTGAATTGGTCCTTCAACTTCCAAAATTTTTCATTTTGGTCCCTAATCACCAATTCAAGCTAATTTTACCATAATTCCAATGCTAAAATAATTTTTTCAATAGTTTCCCCTAATTTTCTCAATCTTTTTGAAATGGTCCCTATAATTTCAATTGAGGAAATTATTTAATTTAACATCAAATTCAAGCTCTCAACGTCATAATCTATTCAATTTCATCCTCAATTTAACTCCCTAACCAAAATCCCCAATTCTTAGGGTTAGGGTTTATAACTTCAAACAAGAAATTAATCCAATTTCAAGCTTGAAATCATGTCTATATCATCATTTCTACTAATCACAACTTCAATTCCATCATCTACTATCAATATCATAATCATCCTCATCCATAAACATAACTTATACTCAACTTAATCAAACAAAATTACCATCAAAATGTAGAGAATCAAGCATAGATCACTTTACCTTAATCAATTTTTGCTTGAGAATTAGCTTTCATTCTTCAATTTTGGACTTGAAATTTGAAAACTCTCTTTTCCCCCTTCTTTCTTGGTTTAGAACAGCCCCTCTTGGAATAAAATATGATTTTTGTTCATCTTTTATTCTATTTAATCCATGTGTAAAGTTAAATGAATTTTAAATTTATTTAACTAGTGAAATTACTAATTTACCCTTTTTATCCAATGGCCAAGATTTAATCTTATCTAACATCAATGGTCAAGATCAAATCCATGTGTTTTTCACCTTTCAAAATTGCCCTCAAAGTTTCAAAATATTTCAAAAATGCCATCCATGGCAAATGACCAATTTGCCTTCCAACTAGACTTTATTTACTTACATAACTTAAAATTGTCATTCCATAAAAATTGAACCAAAGTGGTTCCATTCTAACCAGCCTCCTTCCCAAAATATCATAAATTTTAATTTATGATATTTATTCGATCCAATTATTCGAATTTCAATCAATATGATTTTCAAATTTTCTTTCTTTGAGCTTTATTGCTTTATAGTCATTCCATCATAATCTAACTAAATCTAGTTAGAATCCAATCAACAATAATAAAATATTCATAAAATAATATTTTATGAATTTTCCATAATCTTTGGAAGTGTCATTAAAATTTCAATTTGATCCGATATACCAATAATTACCGGGAACTTTTATCGGTTACATTTCCTCTTAGAAATCTTATCTCAACAATCCATTTCGAATACTAAACTGAATCTTTTATATTAGTCAAAATATCGAATATGGGACCTTCCCAGTAGCTCACCCATCTCTGTGCTACTCTGATTTAAGCACGCTTAACAATTTTTATTCGATCCAAAATTCAAATAATATAAGCCTCGTATGAAAAATCCGGGTAACACAGAAACACCACTCTTGGGGGTGAACTATCCATTTACGGGGTTAAATTACATAACTTTTTAAAATTACACTTTGGTCCCTAAACTTTTCCAAAGTTTACACTTTTAACCCCTAAACTTTCAAAAATTACATTTTGGTCACTAATCAAAAATTGGGATATTACAATTTTCATCATTTCTTTCCATATGGCCAATCATGATTTGAATTCTACATCGTTCGAAAGAAGGTGGACTTTACGCGTCGTCATCTAGTTTGACTAAATTACCCCATAGCTTCACAGTGTTCTCAAACGACGATTGGGACCAAGCATGAATCGGAACTCCCATAATTAAAAGCCAAACCCGTTTCGATTTTATCTCAACAAGCAGAGACCAAATTTCGGTACGTGAGAACCATTTTACCAATTGATTCGGCTGTAAAAACTTCACCCTCGACTCCTCTATTTTGCACATAATCAAGAACATATTCCCTATCAATTACATCAAGGAGAAGCCATGAAAACCCTTATGTTGAAATTCCAATTCTACGTATTCTACCAATTTCGGTTCAACAACTCCCAAAACTTTTCTCTGCGACACAAATGGTGCATGTGTAGACACTTTTGTATACGCCGATTGAGTAGGTTTTCTATTCTTCTTTTTCCAAAAAGTTGATCTAATCTCTTTTTGTTCCAATGAAACTCTTATTTTAGATCCATGTAACAAGAATCCATCAAGTTGCTCAATCACTCTCAAAGCATCTTGTCTTGTTGTCATACGAACGAAACCAAAACACTGTCCAAAATGATCCAGCTTATTAGGAATAAACACATCGAAGACAACCCCGTGACGATCAAACGCTTGCCATAATCCTTGCCAATGAAAACGTGGGGGAATGTTTGATACAAAGCACATCCAGTAACGCCAATGTTGGCTAAACCTCATTCGTTGGCTCATCACACCCACCCCGCAATTAACTAAGAGAAACCTAAAAAGCAATTAATGTAATATTTCATTAATAAATCATAAAAACATGATTAAACTTTTTCAAACACATTATTTTCATTTTTTTGTTAAGAAAATTTGAAGGAATTAAATTGTGGGTATTATATGGAGTTTGATTTTGAACAATATATACAAAAAAATTAAAGAATGTTGTATTATTTATTTTTATCGCTAGGTTGGAGAAGAATAAGTAGAGAATTAAATTTGGTAAAAAATTAAATTTTGAGATTATAGAAAGAGCATTCAACTTTAATGTTAGATTAATTTATTCATTTCATAAATTAAAAAATAAAAATAATTAATTTGAGGGGCCCAAGGCTTGTTGGGGTCCCTGAGTATGCGCTCATAGTATTACCCTAATAGTCAAGACTGGTCCTTATAAATTTAAATATTAATTAAATTAGACACTTCTTTCTGAATTTTGAGTTTAAATACTTAATAAATCATTTTATTTTTTAAATTCAATATTTTCGGCCCCACCTAATATTCAATCCTGGCTCTGCCCCTGGATTTTCGGTTTAAGTTACTTTTGATTCTTGTTACTTTCGGTTCTAATTACTTTCAATTCAGGTTAATTTTGGGTCCAGCTAAAATTCAGGTTGATTTTGGTTCGAGTTTCAGTAAAGTTTAGATCATCATGTTTGGTTATATATCTGTAACACCCACCACCCAGTCCAGAAGGATTAGACTCTAGTGACATATGTCACATTGATCACCAAAGTAATCCAAATTCAAACGGATCAAAAATACAGAGAATTTAAAATCTTTTCATTTATGCTACGAACAACAGGTCTAGATGCATAATTAGGTCTTACATTTTTTAAATAGGCAGCATATAAAATTTCATTGCAATCAAATTACTTAACATACTCAATTCTGTCATATAAGGATTTTAGAAACTAAATCGTAAAAACAGAAAACTGGTGGTGAAAAATTGAAATCGATCACATCAATATACAATTCAATCATATACACGCTTGCATGTCAAAAATAGCTTAATCATAGCTAGAAAACTCGCACAAATACAACATAGAAGTTAGGGAGTCCAAAATGTAAGAAAACAAAACTTCTGAACAGCTCACAACTAACTTACCTATAGTTGGTATCGGTATGTGAGCAGAGTGTACTGATACATTTAACAAAATTACAAATTCAGATATGCAATTCGATCTGAAACCCTTTAAAATTGATTCCAAACATCCCTAACATACCTCTATAGATAAATGAACATAATTTAAAGGTTTACAAAAGTCTCATTTCAAATCATTAAATCTAATATTAAATGTCATTACAAACTTGACATATTGGCGTTATTACTTTTGACTTCACTTATATTCAAAATCATCAGATACACGGATCGAACTTTATGAAAATATGGGCTTAGGTCCCCACTCCCATCAAAGCAAACTATATGTTCCATAGCCATTAGTCTCCAACCTTACGATTCACACTCAACAAATGAATGTTGTCACCCGACCTTGCGAATCAATGACTATAGTCACCTAACCTTGCATAATATATAGACATAAAAGATCGATGAATTAGACTTATGAGTCCATCAAAAACTTTCAAAATTATAGAGAAATCTTATGGTATATCAACTATATCAGATCTTAATTTTAGTTTTTCACAAGCCAATATATCCATTAAAATCACATTTACTTACTGTTTTTCTTATGCAAGTTCACGAATCAAAATCAATATCTTCGTTGCTCAATGGAAACTAATCAAATCATATCAGAAACTGATATTGGTACCCCTAGGTACTCTCATGCTTTAAGAAACATGGTATAACAAATTTTATTGCATACAAATAGTAAGTTTCTCATATTAAAATCTTCAAAAAAACAAATCAAATAAAGCTATTCCTCATTGAATAATTAAAAGCGAATAAAGTGATAATTAAGAAAGCTTACTTCTGAGCTTAACATAGTTTGCTAGGCTATTATTACACTCCCAAAAACTCATTTCAAACCTTGATATATCAGAACGTATAGGTTTGCATTACCCACTAGCTTCCACTTCAACGCTGAAAGTTTTTGTGAAGTTTCTGATGTTGTCGATTGTGAGCTAGACTTCGTTCGTCGGTTCTGAAACGTCTAAAACTCAACAACATGATAATTCCACGCCAAAACATGACCCAAAACTTCCAGCAACTTTAATCTAACTCAAACATCCACTTAGAACTTCTCTAAAAAACCATCACTAAGATTGAAGCTCCAACACTTCCTAACTTCAAATCAATCATTGTAGCTTCAATTCTAATCCAAATCAATCCTAAACATCACCAAATAGTCCTCCAAAAAAGTATCTAACATTAAAGAGCCCAAATAACCATTAACCTTTTATAATTATTCAAGAACACCTAACTTAAATTAACAAATTTAATTAATCTATGATTAATTTCACAAAATTATGATTAGATTAATTCTAGCTATAAGAATAATACACAAACCAATATAAACACTTAGATTTTCATAAGAAAACAAGATTCTATCATCAAACTTTCAAGAACTCAATTTCTCAATTTACTTTCAATTAAATCAATAAAAAATAATTAAAACAAGAATTTAAGAATGTTGAACATATGAAATACCAATGGGAAACATCATCATATGTTGATTTGACTAAAAACCAATTTGGAGAGCATTTCCCTGTAGTTGATGTGAAATCCCAAGGAAATGATGAAAATATAAATGTGATGACTTGCTAAAGCTTTAGAAAGATTTTAGAAGACAAACGATTTCAAAAAGATTAGAAATCCATAAGATTTTAGTAAAAGTGTTTGGAAAGTGATGCGTTGTTCGATGTATGCGCAATTAAGAGCAAGTATACTCGTCGCTCAAGTAATAATGTGATAAGTAGAGTGTCGAACCCACATGGATTGGAGTAACAAACTCAAAGCTATTACACTTAATAGCTATTGAAATAATATTAGAGTAGTGATATGATTATGAGCTAAATGTAATAAAAGTAAAGGTAGCAATGATTAGAACGCAAAAAAATGTTGTAGCAAATATACAGATGATTATGGATGTTTGGTTTATTGCCTAAGAATTATGTTTAATTATCGTTTGAATGTTATAGAAGTTGGCAATACATGTCTACGTAAACCACTTATACACTTATCTACTTGATAGGGTTTTCTAATTAACTCCTAGAATCTCTTGATACCTAGAACTTGATAACAAGAAGCCATGGCAATACATGTCTGTGTAAACCCTAACATCTTATTATCTATTCAAGTTTCCCTTATTAGTTGTTGAAATCCTAAACTTATGTCTAAGCTGGATTAGAACCTAAGACAATAACTTAACTCCACTGTTCACGTTTGTCTAACTTAATTCTCTCGATATTAAGCCATAGATCAGTAATTAAAAGGCCTCTCTCGATAGCTCTTACAATAATTATGCATGAAAAACGATAAACATACTAGATAAGGAAAAGATGCTAGAACATCGAACAAGTAATTAAAACATAAAATCATTAAAACAATAAACCCAACAAAAAAATATTTAGCTTATGTCTGAGCAAATATCAACCGTAATAAAAACATTAAAAGTCATGGCAGTTTATCAAGCAAAATAGAAAGAAGCCAAGCATTCTCGAATTCTCCTACAAGCCCACAAATTGTGTTGTAGTGCTCTACACTCCTCAAGCATCTCTCGATAGCTCTCGTCGTGTGGATACTCCTCATATCCCTCGACTACAGTGGTTCTCCGATAGTTGAAGACAAAGGGTTGTTGTCTACGATCAACTTTCTTTGTTTATAGGCCAAGTTGTCTTTATATAGGCGACAAAGATAGGCTTAGGAAACCCTAAAGCATTGAAGCCTCTTTAATGAGGATCTTGATTTCTCCCATTATTCAATAAAAGTCCATATCGGAGAGGATTCCAAGTGATCATCAAGAGTCAAGGTTCATCTCCAACTCTACTGCACATCAAGGGATGCTACTCCCTTGCTCTTGCATTCCACTGCCTAGGTTGCTTCCTATACATACACCACTAGAAAAACTACCCTTCTCATTAAAAGCGTCAATATATATAATTAAGCTCAAGCATCATTAACTCCCTAACTATATGCAAACTACTCCTAAATGCAACTATATGAGCTCAAACACATGTAATAATCCAAGTAAAAGGGACTAAAATATAGGTTCTCTACGTAGTCATCGAATACCCCAAACTTGAATTGTTGCTTGTCCTCATTTAATGACATGTGAAAATAAAATAAAATGATGGTTCTAAGGTTCTTCCTAACTACAATAGCTATGGTTTCAAAGGTTCCACTAAACTATGGTTTCAAAAGTTCCAAAACATGGTGCAGCATTAATTCAATCCTCCGAAAAATCAAATATATGACATATAACAAAGCTCAACAGATTTGTTCCTATGGTCAATTCCACTGTAAGTAAAGTGAATGATGTGTTGAATACAATCAATACTTAATGACATTAGAGAATTTCAAGGATTGCTTTATATTCTTGCCTAGCATTTTCTTATTTTTAGCACATGATTTTTTTACTCTTAATATTTTTAGTTCGTTAACTGTATCCTTGGGGCTTAACTTATCACAACTACTTTTTAGGCCTGAAAATAAAGTAGAGCAAATGCCCATCCCTAGGCCCTACGAGCAGAGTTATCCTGTGAAGGCTTTCATTCACTCTTATGCCATGCTACTGTTCCTACCAGGGAAAGTTAAATAGACCAAACACAACTCACTTAGTGTACTAAGCTAGCAAGATGCATACTAGAGTGTCCCTCAACAGTTTTACCTTTGACATTGGGTTTACTTATATTTTCTTTTTCATTCTTCTTCTTGATTTTTATATGAGTTTAATTGTTAAGCCTTTATGATAACATTGAGCATTAAGTTCATTATCATAAATTATGATAAAGCATCAAAGAGTCGACCTAAAATTTCTATAAGGCTTCTTAAGTTTTTTCGAAAGCATTCAATGTGTCAAGTATAATCTACAACAGTTTCAACCCTAAGGTCAAATCACAAGAGCTTTTGACATATGACTAAAACATTAAGCACAATTTCATCATAGGAATATCATTCCAAAACTATAGAAAAAGAACCTAAAAACCACTAACTATTTACAAATCTAAAAAAGTTACTTAAGATAATCTAAGAAAGAAAAGAATTTGTTTACCTAAGACAATCTCTCTCAAACTTAAAAGAAGCATTATCCTCAATTCAATATTAAAAAGAAAAATATAAACATGCAATAAAAAAACTAAAACAAATGGAAAAGAAAAGGAAAAAAATACCTACATGAGTCATGTAGTGTGGAAAGGTGTAGTTTATCATGCCCGGCTCTTTGTTCGTTGTCTAGTATGAGGCGCGAAAGTTGTAAGCTCATGTGAAGCCTGTGGTGGTGCAGAGGATGCAGGGGCATCCTGTGGCGTGGAAGTAGTGATGGAAGTTGATGAATTAGATGATTCAGACGTTGTGGGCAGGCACTTTAGCTGTTCATCAATCTCATGAATGAGATTAAAGACTCGATCAGCAGTGACCTTGGTCTGAGTCTGTAGAGTTGTGGCAGGTAAAGTTGGCAATGTCTGAGGATGAATAGTTAAAGGGTCATATGGAACCGATGGTGGATTTTGATTGTATCTTAACTACCCAAGTCAATGGAGCTGGCCTGAATTGAGTGTTTAGGGTGCATAAGGGCCTTGCCTTTGGACCTTGTCCTCTTGGTGGGGCAACTAGAGGCATGAGCATCAACATGTGTCTACTTCTTCTTTCTTTTTCTCTTTTTTTCCAGCAGCAGTAGATGGATTGGATAGAGTGGCATCGTCATCATCCTCTGGTGGAGGCATTGGTTGTTTATTAGGGTTAGGAAAAAACTTTTTAGGGAATAGGGGATGGCAACGTTTGATTATGGAAGAAGCTCATGGAACAATGTCTTTATGGCCATGTCCCTCTCTTGGACATAAACGAAGTATGGCATAATGTATCCAACAATTGCACTCAGAAGTGCTGCGTCTTAGGCTCTAGGGGCATTGGATGTAGCATTTTGGACAAGCCTTTTAAGCCTGGGCAATTTTTTGGGCAACTTCCCAGACTGGGCCTTCAACATCACATCTTGAGGGCGCTTACACACTTTTTCCCTTTAACACAGAGTAGGAATTAAGTTGGAAAAATGAGAGGTCTATGAGTAACTGTGGAAGTTGCCCTTCCAATGTGTTAATTTTCCAATATTGATGGTGCGGCCAGTCATGACAAAATGTAGCAACAACATGCGCTTCCCAAAAATTGTTTAGTGATGGCCCGTTGGTATTAAGTGAGTGTTCATAACGTGAATCCAGAATTTGGGTTCTAGCTTCAGCTGCAACCTATTTACCACCCTAGAGTTGGGTGACTTCATCGTCCACTGTATTCTAGGAATGTAAAGGTCTCAGAGTATAGCATCATTTATTACAATGATGGCCACCGCGGTGAAACTGTTGTGCTCATCTTCCACATCATCAAAGCCAAAGAAGTCATTGATGGCCTTTGCATAAAAAGAGACCATTCTTCCTAAAACGAACACCGTTTCATCCTTAGGTTACGTGATATGGGTGTAGAACTCTCTCACCCACAAGGTTGATTGGGACCGGTTGGTTAACAAATCCTTCCCAGTCTTGGGTGGTGATGACATCAATGGTACTGGCGTTAAACTAGAAGCAGACGTCACTAGAAAACTCTAGTCCCTATTCCGACGTGAGTGGTTTGTCTTTGAACAGAGCAAAAGGCCTATTGTTTTCTTTATTAAAAAATGTCAGAAGGGTTCTTGCGTGTTCGATGATTGTGAGAATGATGTATGAGAGGCGTAGGAAGATCGGAAGGGTGACGGCAGCAGTGGCAGGCTGCTGGTAGAGCTAACTTTTTTGGTTCTTGCCATGAGTTCTTGAGAGGAGGATGATTGAAAGAAAAAGATTTTTAGGGTTGAAGAAAGAAAAAAATGGCAAGATTGGGATTCTAAAGAGAAATCTCCTCTCCATCTCTCTCTTGGGATTTATAAATGTCGGACGAGTTATAGAAGGAAAAAAAAGAAGATGAAAAGGTTTTATTTTGGAGGGAAAATGTTAATTAATGTAGGGTTTATGGGAGAGTGGCGTTTGGAAGGAGGAAAAGACGTGTGGGGCATGGGGAAATGGTGACGAGTAAAATAGGAGAGAGAATGTAGGGAGTAATCATTAAGGAAAAAGGTAAATAATTGTAATAAGTTACAAATACTCTTTCCCCTTTTATCCCTGTGCCTGAGGAAATTCCCATCTTTAAAACAAACCATATGTGCCCAAAAGTCTTATTTTCCAAGATCCTATGAGGACTTTCTTCCTTGGTGATGTGATCCTACATAGCCACCTATTCTTGAACACCATGCTTTCAGCTTTATTCTTCATAAGGATGAAAGAAGGGGAGCTATTATTTTCCTTACTCGTCTTTGCTTTATTTATACATTATTGCTATTCATAAGTATGCATGCTCATATCGCATTATGCTTAGTTTATCATGCCATTCATATCATTCATATTTATGCCATGATCATACTTTGCATAATACATCATGTATTAGGATATCATAACATGTTTCCATTCATTATTCTTTATATCTTGCACATTATATGATTATCATGCATATAACCTATAGTCCACATGTTTATTTTAAGCATAAGTTAAGTTTATAGCATGTTAAGTGTGCATGAAATATCTTAGGTTATACATCTTTCTCATATGTTATATGCTTTCATTTCATTCATACATAGGTGTGCACTATATATATCTTATAGTATATGCTTTAATATTATCCTATAGTTTACTTATATGCTATGCTTTGCTTATAGGAACAAACGGCTAAGGACATGTTCAAGCTAAGGAAACTAGTAGCTAAGAGCTCAAAGCTAAGGAAATGTTCAAGCTAAGGATAACTAGTAGCTAAAATCTCAAAGCTAAGGAAATGTTCAAGATAAGGATAACTAGAAGCTAAGAGCTCAAAGACATATTAGAGCTAAGAACGACTAAGAGCTAAAGGGATGCAATGCTTCACTAATGGACATAACTTTTCATGAAAGGTCATAATTCTTCACCAAATGGTGCCTTTTCAAGTCATGCCTTTTTGTCAAAATGTGCCATTTCAAGACATACCTCTTCACTAAAGGATGTTATTTCAAGTCATGATCATTCACCAAACATCACGCCTTTTCACCAAGAGTCATGTCTCTTCACCAAAAGTCACCTTCAACATCAGGATCATTCATCCAGAGATTTCAATTCGAAGTGTCATACATTTTTCTTGAAGAGATGCTGCCCAAAGTCACCATTTCTACTCGCACCTCTTCATGAAAAGTCACCATTCACCAAGGATTATGACTCTCCAAGAAGTGCCCTTTCATTCAAGCATCATTTCCATGAAGAGTTGCATCAAAGACAAGGCCCTTTTCGCAAAGGGGCGGACGACATCAAGTTGGTGCCAAAGGGAAACATCATGTGCCTTCATGAAACAATCATGTGACTTCATAAAGTCACCACCCTTGTTCATACCTAGCCAAATAGATAGGTGGCCTTTTAGCTGCACCTCTTTGTTCCCTATAAAAGGCCAAGCATTTGGCATTTGTAAATCATCTCATTCATATCAGTACAAGTTATCTTTATGAGAATTTCTCTTTGTTTGTTCTTCATAGAACTTTATCGACTTATCAAGCCTTGTGCTTGTAGCGTCACCATCCATCTTGATACTTGTGGTTCATAGTTCCTATATCTAAAGGATCTAAGTCCTTATTTCCATCTGAGCATAGAACTTATAAGGTCTGGGTTTATGCTTTCTATAGCATAAGTTCTTCCTTGTTCTTTGTTCATTCTATCATCACCTTTCACCCTACTAAACACCATCATCATAGCTGTCACAAACCAGCCCATCCCTCATTATTTCATCCTCACCATACTTTATCAAATTAAGCCTACCCTTCGCCCATTACATCTACCACCCTTAACCTTTCTTCTGCAGCCTATATTACTTTGTAGGAATCACTTACTTGTCTTCCTAGATCCGAAACAATCAAAGCATCCCAACATCATCAACATAAAAGGGCCTACGTATATCATATGGTAATCAGAGCCTTGATGGAACCAAGCAAGTGCCTATATTCGTGAGCCCATTCAGTGCAAAGAAAAAGAGAAAAGAAAAGGAAAAAGAAAAAAAGAAAAAAAAAAAAAATAAAAGAAGAAGCAAGGATTCCAGCATCAAAAAGGGAATCCAAAACAAAGAAACGAAAAGTTGAAAGCACAAACAAGGGTGAAAGAGCACTATTCACCAACCAAGTCTGAAGAACATCCAAACTTTGATTGTTTCTCAAGGGATGTTGTATGTGTTCTTGTTTAGTAAGTAACCCTTTCTTTCTTTTCTTCCTTATTATAAACCTACCTTTGCAATATATTTTCTTTTCCCTACCCTAACATTTCTTTTAGCCGACGCCCATTGAGCAAACTTGACAAGTCTTGAGTTAGTTCTTTAAAGAAATATACAACAGAGAATGAGTGGAAAAGGCAAAGAGTGTGTGAGATCAGAAGGGGAAGTAAAAGCCATATTCCCGAGTGTAAACATGAGCGGAGTGGAGTGATATATAATCATTCTTTAGAGTGACTAGTGAGATTTTGTGAGTGCGTTGTGAGGTTTATTTTTCTTATCTTACTAACCATGTCTCAAAAATCAGGTAGCAACCCTCCAGAAGGAGGACAACATAATTTGCAAATACATGCTGTGATTCAAGAAATGACAAGATTGCTGCAAGAACAACTCGAACCATTACATGAACGTTTGGATAGACTAGAAGGTTCTCAAGCAAATCAAGGAGAATTTGAAGAAGAGGCTGATGATGAACAAGTATTTGATCAACACTCCCAACAAGGATCAAGACACCAAGAACCTAGAAACCAGAGGGTTTGTCCACAAATGAATGATAATTTGAGCAACATAAGAGTACAATTCCACTATTTCAAGGAAAGACTAATCCCAATGCATATCTCGAGTGGGAAAGAAAAGTTGTGTAACACCCTAATTTTTCCCTCAAATTTAAAATTCCAATTTATAAAATCCCTAGATTCAAGCCCTACATTTGGGAATTAATTTGGATTGTGGTAATAATTTTTAGTGATCAAAACAAATTAAATTGAGACTTTAGTGACATTTCGGTAAGGCAAGTTAAATGGGACACTTCCTTTGCGTTTTACCCAAAAATATGGCTTTAAACCCTATTATTTGTCTAGTGCTGACTCTTCATAACTCAAATGAGTTTTCGGAAGCCACATTACTCTCTCTCTCGATAATCCCCACTTCTCTCTCTCTTGTGTTTTCCAGTAAGCATCCGATCGATCCCTCATTGTCGTCCGTGTAACGCACGGCTACCATTATCGTAATTAGCATCTCATTGTGAACCTAACTGTACCACCAGATCACTCATCCGCTGCTCGTCTTCGTCTGAATCTGAAGAAAACTCTTTCGGTTTACATCTCCTCGGTTGCTCACGTCCCCGCTTGGTTTTTCCAGCTGAGGTTTCGGTAAGGCACTGTTGTCCCCTCTTCATTGTTTAAGGTTGCGGGTTGCATCGTGATTTTAGGGAATCATTTTGTTTTTTTGTGGTTGTGTTTGCGTCGCTGAGTACATCTAGCGTTTGTCGTTGCCGTCTATGGTAGAGCCGTCATCACCGTGTTGTAGCGCTGCCGTCACACTATTTTCGAGCTGCTGCCATCGCCGCCTATGAGTTTTGAAAACCCTTGATTCATAGAAAGATTGGTTGTAAGTTGTTTGTGGGCAGTCAAAGTGTGAACCAAATTTTGAACCCACGTTGTAAATCTCAAGTTTTTGGCAGTGAGTGGTTGTGGGTCCCTCGTACCATGGGATTGCAATGTTTTGACAGTGAGGGTTGGTGGGTCCCTCATGAAATTGAAAATGTAATGGATGCTATGGAACTGAAATTATTTTGGCAGTGATGTAGGAAACGGACCTAATTATTTTTGTGAACTTGAATCTGTGAATCAATTGAATTGAACTAGCGTTTGATTTAGACCTTTGATTTAAATCGAATCGACAAAATCATTTGACCGAACCAAGTTTTTTCCATGACCTGTTGACCGAATCTAACTCGCTTAACTGGCCTGATAGTGTATTTGACCGAGTGAACTGTTGATCGTTTTACTTTTTTGCAATTAATCGCATTTAGTATTTTGAGGATTGTATACCGAAATTTAGTTCGAATACTAATGTATTCAGGTGACGTTGACTTAGAGCCTGAGAACCTTCTTCTTCCTTTACCTGTTCGACCTCCTTTTGCACAGCCTGCGAGTTCTGCACGTGAGTATGGTTTTTTTTAGTGGTTATGTTAGTGTGGCATAGTAGTAGTAAATAATTATGTTTTTTGACCTGGTAGGTGTTGACTCTTTCTGACCTAATACTAGAGCTGAGCGTGGGAGACGTCACTTTCGACATTGAGTTATTAGCTGTCTAAGGTGTGTCTCTTCTTGTGCTATATTATTTCCGTGCTCACTGCTATGTGTGCATGTGTATATGTGATTGATGCAATTAATCGAATGTGTTATGAATTATGATATAAATCAAATAATGACTTCCCATGCACCACATATCGAAAATCGGACTAAATTAAATATCGGACATACATTGAATGCAATTTAAATAATATATCAGATATACTTTCAAATTTGAAATAAAATAATCGGAACATGTCATATCATTTCGGATGGGAAATTGTACGGGGAAGTTCAGTGGGTTCACCCTTTGGGCTGAATTCCGCTTCGAATCAGTGGCTCTTCCTTCGGGTCGAGATTCCACTTCGGATGGTGACGATGTAGTTAGAGTGGTTCTGGGGAACCTTACTCTTCGGACGATGTATGAAGATGGGTGCATGACATTATATTTTATGTCTCGTGTTAAATGCATATGTGTATTGAGATGATTGTTGAACTATGCTTGTTGTTCGGATTTCTGTTATGTGTTTTATCTGCACTTTATAGACACACTGAGCTTCGTAGCTTACTCCCCCTTAGTTCCTCTTTCAGATACTCAGGCTTAGGCGTACGGTACTTGGAGGATTTTCGTATCATCAGCCGTTATCTTATTATACAATATGATTATTCAGACATTGAATTTTATACATTATTATTCTTTCAGATGATTTTGTATTTGGGACTTGAGACATTATTGTTATTATTTTGAGACTTATTGGTTCGACATGCATTATATGAATTTCTTTTAAGATTTATAATAACTTCTAAATTTTTTGCTAAATGATTACGTTTTATTTAATTTGATATAGCTTTGTGGTTTCGATCTTTTATAACTAATTTGTAATTTGAATTATTAAACCTAATAACCTTTCTTGAGGGACAGGTTTTTCAAACTTAACTTCCAAGATTCGACTTAAGAAATTAGGTCAATTTACATTTAGTGGTATCAGAGCCTAGGTTCAACCCTCGGACTGTGTTGCTCACATAAAATTTTAAATCGAAAATGATTTTACATGCATACTAAATATTTATGGGGCAAAATAGGAATTTCTAAAAAAAAGTCTAATATTTTAAGGATTATGTTTACTTTGAATAGAAACTACAAGTTCCAACTCTAACTTAGGATTATCTTCTTTTGTGATAGACTACTATGCCACCCCGTAGGAGTACTAGATTAGTGACCGGTCGTGGTCGAGGCCTTGGCTGAGGTCGTTCTGCTACTGTTAAGAGTGATGCTCTGCCTCCCGCAGACTCGTCGCAGAATCATGATGAGGTACATGATGCCGAGGTAGAGGAACAACCTGTGAATCAGAATAAAGCTCAGAATACAACACCTGCCCAACAGACGCAGAGTGTTGGTCCTCATGATTCCGAGGATAGTGAGACGTGGGCATAGATTCTGTTGTAGTGCAGAGAGAGTTGCTTCAGTACCTCCGTCAGTCTAAAGGCATGAGGAAACCTATCTCTACCGAGTTCTTAGCTGCTGGGATGACCATGTTTGATGGCAAGTTGGGTATAAACCTGGCTGATGCGGAGTATTGGTTGAGGAAACTTCATTATTTGTTTGTGGAGATAGAGTATCCTGTGGACTGAAAATTGAGAGCTGTTGTATCATTGTTTTAGGGTGAGGCCCAGAATTGGTGGGAGGTAGAGGAAAGAGTTGTTATAGCCAGTCAAATTTCCTGGGAGTTTTCAGACAGTCGTTTCAGGGCCGGTATGATAAGCCTAAGTATCTAGCTAAGTGCCGAGACGACTTTATGAATCTGGAGCAGAATGATATGAGCGTTAATGATTATGAGATAGAGTTTTTGAGGCTCTTCCAATATGTTCTGAGGCTGGTTACTACAGAAAATGAGAAGTGTGATTGGTTTCTAAGAGGGCTGCGCTTTTCTATCAAGACCGGGGTTGCTTTACATCAAGATAAGGAGTATAAGGAGATCACCCAACATGACAGAACTGCTAAGCGGATTGAAGCTATGAAGAAACGATAAGAGTTTTAGGGTAATGATCAGGCCAAGAGGCTGTCAATCAGTTCAGCACAGTCAGGGGAATCAGTCAAAGAAGGGGACTAGAGATGAGTACGACCAGCAGAGTTACTCCAGAGCTAGACCAGTAACATCTACTATTCTGACTGCCAGCGTAGGAGGTTCGTCTAATTCTCGTAGGGTGCCACAATGTTCTTTTTGCAAGAAATGACATCCAGGAAAGTGTAGGAGGCAGTTTGGGGCTTGTTTCCGATGTGGTTCTTTTGAGCACCTTTTTAGAGATTGCCCGGTAGCACCTTCATCTACCTATGTTTCGAGTCAGTCTTGGGCATCTGTTCAGACTCCTAGTAGAGGGAGAGGTCATGGTAGATCTACTGTTTCGGGTATTGTTGGTAGGGGTAGGCCTGCTCAGAGTAGGGGATCAGCTGGTTTTAGGGCGAGACGGCCTGGGTTGGTTTATGCTACCAGGAGGCATGAGGATCGAGATGAGCTAGATGTTATTGCTGGTACCTTTTATATTCATTCTATCTCTTACTTTGCACTATTAGATAATGGTTCTACTCATTCGTATGTTGCGAGCTCTGTATTTGGGGTCTTGAAATTCCTGTTGAGGATGTTGCTGATGTTGTTAGCGTACATAGTCTAGTAGGTAACCCTGTTGTAGTCTCTAGGGTGTATAGAAATTTTCCTCTCGATATTCAAGGGGAAATATTTTCGGCTAATCTGATGGAGTTACCCTTTGGCGAGTTTGACCTAATTCTTGGCATGGACTGGTTGTTTGCTCACCGAGTCAATTTGGATTGTGAGAAGAAAAGAGCAACTCTAAAAACTTCTGATGACAGGGAGAGAGTTCTTTTTGGAGAATGTCAGGGCTTTCTATCCAACGTAATATCGGCTCTCAAAGCCAAAAAGATGATCAAGAAGGGGTCCATTGCCTACCTTGCTTACATTCTTGATCTAAGACAGTCCGACTCTAGGATGGATAAGATTTGGGTTTTGAGAGACTATCCCGATGTATTCCCAAAAGAATTTCCTGGTGTTTCGTCAAGGCTTGATAAGATTGAGTTTGGTATCGAAGTTTATTCGGGCACATCTATTGTGTCTATGGCACCTTACCGGATGGCACCGAAAGAACTTAAGGAGTTGAAGGTGCAGCTGCAAGATTTGTTAGACAGGGGATTTATCTGACTCAGTGTTTCTCCTTGGGGAGCACCTATTTTATTTGTCAAGAAGAAGGATGGGACACTTCGGCTGTGTATCGATTATCGGAAGCTAAACAAGCTGACAATCAAGAACAAGTATCCCCTTCCTTGTATTGATGATCTTTTCGATAAGTTCCGGGGAGCTACGGTATTCTCTAAGATAGACCTAAGATCTGGTTACTACCCACTCAAGGTTAAGGATTATGATGTATAAATAGCTTTTTGGACACGTTACGGTCATTACGAGTTTCTTGTGATGCCCTTCGGGTTGACAAACGCTCATGCCGCCTTCATGGATACGATGAATAGAGTGTTTCAACCCTATCTCGACCAGTTTGTCGTAGTCTTTATAGACGATATCCTGGTTTATTCTAAATCTGAGGTTGAGTATGAGGAACATCTCCGAATTGTTTTACAAACTCTGAGGGAGAAACAACTTTATGCAAAACTCAGTAAGTGTGAATTCTGCTTGTCAAAGGTGATGTTTTTAGGGTACATTGTTTTTTGCTGAGGGTATTCGGGTGGATCTGAAGAAGATCGAGGCTATCATGAGTTGAAAGCAACCCAAGAACGTTCTTGAGATCCAAAGTTTCTTGGGTTTAGCTGACTATTATCGGAGGTTTGTTGAGGGTTTCTCGATTATCGCGGCTCTGTTGACTAAACTTCTAAGAAAGAATATTCCTTTTGTTTGGTCTGAGGCTCAACAGTCTAGTTTTGAGAAGCTTAAGACTATGTTAACTGAAGCATCGGTCCTAATTCAGCCTAAACCTAGGAAGGCTTACACCGTTTATAGCGATTCTTCTCACACTAGAATAGGGTGTGTCCTATTGTAGGATAGTAAGGTAGTAGCTTATGCTTCCAGACAGTCAAAGCCGCACGAGTGCAACTGCCCTACCACAACCTAAAGCTTGCTATTGTGATCTTTTCTCTCAAGATTTGAAGACATTATCTCTACGGAGAGAAGTGCTATATCTTCACAGACCATAAGAGTCTAAAATATCTTCTCACTCAAAAGGAGCTGAACATGAGACAACGACGTTGATTAGAGCTTCTTAAAGACTATGACTATGAAATTGAGTATCATCCAGGTAAGGTTAATGTTGTTGTCGACGGCTTGAGTCGTAATGCCATTTCAGATTTGAGAGCCTTGTTTGCTCGGATAAGTTTGTATGAGGATGACAATCTGTTGGCAGAACTTCAGGTTATTCCTACCTTGATTTCTGATATTCGAGATGAGCAGTCAAGTGATCTGTTCTTGATACATCGTATAAGAGAGGTTGAAGAAGGTACACCTCATGATTTCTCCATTGATCATGATGGTGTACTGTGTTTTCGGGGTTGGTATTGCATTCTGAGGAATTTTGGACTGAAGCAGGTTATTCGTAAAGCCCGTGACAGTCCCTAGTCTATGCATCCCGGAGGGGACAAGATGTATAAGAATCTTCATGAGAGATACTGGTGGAAGAGCCTGAAGAGGGATGTTGTTGGGTTTGTGTCAAAGTGTTTGACTTGTCAGAAGGTAAAAGTAGAGCATTAACGCCCATTTGGTTTACTTCAACACATTGAGGTTCCTCAATGGAAATGAGAGCGTGTGGTGATGGATTTTGTCAGTGGTCTTCCTTTGAATCCCTCAAAGAAAGACTCTATCTGGGTTATTATTGATCGGTTTACTAAGTTTGCACACTTCATTCCTGTTCGGGTTAACTATACCTTGAGTAAGTTAGCTAAGCTCTACATCTCAGAGATTGTTAGACTTCATGGGGTACCTTTTTCTATCATTTCTGATCAGGACCCAATGTTCACAGCGAAGTTCTAGAGGTCTCTTCACACAGCTCTGGGTACTCGATTAAATTTTAGCACTGCTTATCATCTGCAGACAGATGGCCAGGTAATCCAGATTCTTGAGGATATGTTGAGAGCATGTGTTGTGGATTATAGTGGCAGTTTGGAAGATTTCTTACCGCTTGCGGAGTTCCCCTATAATAATAGCTAGCAGACTAGTATCAAGATGGCACCGTATGAGGCTTTGTATGGGCATAAGTGTCGTACCCCTATTGGTTGGGCGAGCTTAATGAGCACAGATTGTTGGGACTGAATATCGTACATGAGGCTGAGCAGGGATCGGCTTAAGGTTACTTTTGACAGACAAAAGTCTTATGCCGATTTGAGATGTCGTGATCTTGAGTTCGATGTGAGAGATGAGGTTTTCTTGAAAGTATCTTCATAGAGGAAGGTACTTCGTTTCGGTCGAAAAGGCAAGCTGAGTCCTCTTTTCATTGGCTCTTACCGTATCATCCGTCGAGTTGGACCAGTTGCCTATCAGCTTGAGTTACCACCAGAGCTTAATCGTATTCATGATGTCTTCCATGTCTTGGTGTTGAGACGCTATCATGCTAATCCATCTCATATTATTCCTGTAGAGGAGATTGAGATTCGCCCGGATTTGCGTTTTGAGGAGCCAGTTGAGATTCTTGCTCAGGACAAGAAAGTTCTCCGGAGGAAGACCATTAAGATGGTCAAGGTCTTGTGGCATAATCGTGGTCATGATGAGGCTACATGGGAGCCCAAGGCCATTGTCCAGGCTCGGTATCCACATCTTTTTAATCCAGGTAAATTTCAAGGCCGAAATTTCTTTTAAGGATGGGAGAGTTGTAACACCCTAATTTTCCCCCCAAATTTAAAATTCCAATTTATAAAATCCCTACATTCAAGCCCTAACATTTGGGAATTAATTTAGATTGTGGTAATAATTTTTAGTGATCAAAACAAATTAAATTGAGACTTTAGTGACATTTCGGTAAGGCAAGTTAAATGGGACACTTCCTTTGCGTTTTACCCAAAAATATGGCTTTAAACCCTATTATTTTGTCTAGTGCTGACTGTTCATAACTCAAATGAGTTTTTGGCAGCCACATTACTCTCTCTCTATCGATAATCCCTACATCTCTCTCTCTTGTGTTTTCAGCAAGCATCCGATCGATCATTCATTGTCGTCCGTGTAACGCACGACCACCATTATCGTAATCAGCATCTCATCGTGAACCTAATTGTACCACCAGATCACTCCTCCGCCGCTCGTCTTCGTCTGAATCTGAAGAAAAAAACTTTCGGTTTACATTTCCTCGGTTGCTTACGTCCCCTCTTGGTTTTTCTAATTGGGGTTTGGGTAATGCACCGTTATCCCCTCTTCTTTGTTTAAGGTTGCGGGTTGCGTCGTGATTTTAGGGAATCACGTGTTTTTTTTGTGGTTGTGTTTGCATCGCTGAGTACATCTAGCGTTTGTCGTTGCCGTTCATGGTGGAGCCGTCATCACCGTGTTGTAGCGCTGCCATCATAGTATTTTCGAGCTACTGCCATCGCCGCCTATGAGTTTTGAAAACCCTTGATTCATAGAAAGATTGGTTGTAAGTTGTTTGTGGGCAGTCAAAGTGTGAACCAAATTTTGAACCCACGTTGTAAATCTTAAGTTTTTGGTGGTGAGTGGTTGTGGGTCCCTCGTACCATGGGATTGCAATGTTTTGACAGTGAAGGTTGGTGGGTCCCTCATGGAATTGAAAATGTAATGGATGCTATGGAACTGAAATTATTTTTGCAGTGATGTAGGAAACAGACCAAATTATTTTTGTGAATTTGAATCTGTGAATCAATAGAATTGAACTAGCATTTGATTTAGACCTTTGATTTAAATCGAATTGACAAAATCATTTGACAAACCAAGTTTTTTCCATGACCCGTTGACCGAATCTAACTCGTTTAACGGCCCGATAGTGTATTTGACCGAATGATCTGTTGATCATTTTACTTTTTGCAATTAATTGTATTTAGTATTTTGAGGATTGTATACCAAAATTTAGTTCGAATACTAATGTATTCATGTGACGTTGACTTAGAGCCTAAGAACCTTCTTCCTCCTCCACTGTTCGACCTCCTTTTGCACGCATAGTTACGCACGTGAGTATGGTTTTTTTAGTGGTTATGTTAGTGTGGCATAGTAGTAGTAAATAATTATGTTTTTGACCTCGTAGGTGTTGACTCTTTTTGACCTAATACTAGAGCTGAGCGTAGGAGACGTCACTCGACATTGAGTTATTATTTGCCTAAGGTGTGTCTCTTCTTGTGCTAAATTATTTCGTGCTCAGTGCTATGTGCATATGTGTATATGTGATTGATGCAATTAATCGAATGTGTTATGAATTATGATATAAATCAAATAATGACTTCCCATGCACCACCACATATCGAAAATCGGACTAAATTAAATATCGGACATACATTGAATGCAATTTAAATAATATATCGGATATACTTTCAAATTTGAAATAAAATAATCGGAACATGTCATATCATTTGGGATGGGAAATTATACGAGGAAGTTCAGTGGGTTCACTCTTGGGCTGAATTTCGCCGGATCGATGGCTCTTCCTTCGGGTCGAGATTCCACTTTGGATGGTGACGATGTAGTTAGAGTGGTTCGGGGAATCTTACTCTTGGACGATGTATGAAGATGGGTGCATGACATTATATTTTATGTCTCTTGTTAAATGCATATGTGTATTGAGATGATTGTTGAACTATGCTTGTTGTTTGAATTTACATTATGTGTTTTATCCGCACTTTTTATAGACACACCGAGCTTCGTAGCTTACTCCCCCTTAGTTCCTCTTTCGGATACTCGGGCTTAGGCGTCACGGTACTTGGAGGATTTTCGTATCATCAGACTTTATCTTATTATACAATATGATTATTGGACATTGAATTTTTACATTATTATTATTATTTTTGATGATTTTGTATTTGGGACTTGGGACATTATTGTTATTATTTTGAGACTTATTGGTTCGACATGCATTATATGAATTTCTTTTAAGATTTATAATAACTTCTAAATTTTTGCTAAATGATTACGTTTTATTTAATTTGATATAGCTTTTTGTTGTTTCGATATTTTATAACTAATTTGTAATTTGAATTATTAAACCTAATAACCTTTCTTGAGGGACAAGTTTTTCAAACTTAACTTCCAAGATTCGACTTAAGAAATTAGGTCAATTTACATTTAGTGGTATCAGAGCCTAGGTTCAACCTCTGACTTTGTGTTGCTCACATAAAATTTTAAATCGAAAATGATTTTACATGCATACTAAATATTTATGGGGCAAAATAGGAATTTCTAAAAAAGTCTAATATTTTAAGGATTATGTTTACTTTGAATAGAAACTACAAGTTCCAACTCTAACTTAGGATTATCTTCTTTTGTGATAGACTACTATGCCACCCGTAGGAGTACTAGATTAGTGACCGGTCGTGGTCGAGGCCTTGGTGAGGTCGTTCGCTCTCTTATTAAGAGTGATGCTCTGCCTCCCATGCAGACTTCGTCGCGAGAATCATGATGAGGTACATGATGCCGAGGTAGAGGAACAACCTGTGAATCAGAATAAAGCTCAGAATACAACACCTGCCCAACAGACGCAGAGTGTTGGTCCTCATGATTCCGAGGATAGTGAGACGTGGGCATAGATTCTATTGTAGTGCAGAGAGAGTTGCTTCAGTACCTCCGTCAGTCTAAAGGCACGAGGAAACCTATCTCTACCGAGTTCTTAGCTGCTGGGATGACCATGTTTGATGGCAAGTTGGGTATAAACCTGGCTGATGCGGAGTATTGGTTGAGGAAACTTCATTATTTGTTTGTGGAGATAGAGTATCCTGTGGACTGAAAATTGAGAGTGTTGTATCATTGTTTTAGGTGAGGCCCAGGGTGGTGGGAGGTAGAGGAAAGAGTTGTATATAGCAGTCAAATTTCACGGGAGTTTTTTGATGATCGTTTGGGGCGGTATGATAAGCCTAAGTATCTAGCTAAGTGCCGAGACGACTTTATGAATCTGGAGCGAGAATGATATGAGCGTTAATGATTATGAGATAGAGTTTTTTTGAGGCTCTTCCAATATGTTCGAGGCTGGTTACTCTGAGAAAATGAGAAGTGTGATTGGTTTCTAAGAGGGCTGCGCTTTTCTATCAAGACCGGGTTGCTTTACATCAAGATAAGGAGTATAAGGAGATCACCCAACATGACAGAAGCGCTAAGCGGATTGAAGCTATGAAGAAACGATAAGAGTTTTAGGGTAATGATCAGGCCAAGAGGTGTCAATCGATTCAGCATGATCGTGGGAATCGGTCAAAGAAGGGGACTAGAGATGAGTACGACCAGCAGAGAGTTACTCGAGCTAGACCAAGAACATCTACTATTCCGACCGCCAAGCGTAGGAGGTTCGTCTAATTCTCGTAGGGTGCCACAATGTTCTTTTTGCAAGAAATGACATCCAGGAAAGTGTAGGAGGCAGTTTGGGGCTTGTTTCCGATGTGGTTCTTTTGAGCACCTTTTTAGAGATTGCCCGTAGCACCTTCATCTACCTATGTTTCGAGTCAGTCTTGGGCATCTGTTCGGACTCCTAGTAGAGGGAGAGGTCATGGTAGATCTATTTTGGGTATTGTTGGTAGGGGTAGGGCCTGCTTTCTCAGTAGGGGATCGGTGGTTTTAGGCGAGACTACCTGGGTTGGTTTATGCTACCAGGAGGCATGAGGATCGAGATGAGCTAGATGTTATTGCTGGTACCTTTTATATTCATTCTATCTCTTACTTTGCACTATTAGATAATGGTTCTACTCATTCGTATGTTGCGAGCTCTGTATTTGGGGTCTTGAAATTCCTGTTGAGGATGTTGCTGATGTTGTTAGCGTACATAGTCTAGTAGGTAACCCTGTTGTAGTCTCTAGGGTGTATAGAAATTTTCCTCTCGATATTCAAGGGGAAATATTTTCGGCTAATCTGATGGAGTTACCCTTTGGCGAGTTTGACCTAATTCTTGGCATGGACTGGTTGTTTGCTCACCGAGTCAATTTGGATTGTGAGAAGAAAAGAGCAACTCTAAAAACTTCTGATGACAGGGAGAGAGTTCTTTTTGGAGAATGTCAGGGCTTTCTATCCAACGTAATATCGGCTCTCAAAGCCAAAAAGATGATCAAGAAGGGGTCCATTGCCTACCTTGCTTACATTCTTGATCTAAGACAGTCCGACTCTAGGATGGATAAGATTTGGGTTTTGAGAGACTATCCCGATGTATTCCCAAAAGAATTTCCTGGTGTTTCGTCAAGGCTTGATAAGATTGAGTTTGGTATCAAAGTTTATTCGGGCACATCTATTGTGTCTATGGCACCTTACCGGATGGCACCGAAAGAACTTAAGGAGTTGAAGGTGCATTGCAAGATTTGTTAGGCAGGGATTTATCGACTCGGTGTTTCTCCTTGGGGAGCACCTATTTTATTTGTCAAGAAGAAGGATGGGACACTTCGCTTTGTGTATCGATTATCGGAAGCTAAACAAGGCGACAATCAAGAACAAGTATCCCCTTCCTTGTATTGATGATCTTTTCGATAAGTTCGGGAGCTACGGTATTCTCTAAGATAGACCTAAGATCTGGTTACTACCCACTCAAGGTTAAGGATTATGATGTATAAATAGCTTTTTGGACACGTTACGGTCATTACGAGTTTCTTGTGATGCCCGCCGGGTTGACAAACGCTCATGCCGCCTTCATGGATACGATGAATAGAGTGTTTCAACCCTATCTCGACCAGTTTGTCGTAGTCTTTATAGACGATATCTGGTTTATTCTAAATCGAGGTTGAGTATGAGGAACATCTCGAATTGTTTTACAAACTCGAGGGAGAAACAACTTTATGCAAAACTCAGTAAGTGTGAATTCTGCTTGTCAAAGGTGATGTTTTTAGGGTACATTGTTTTTTGCTGAGGGTATTCGGGTGGATCTGAAGAAGATCGAGGCTATCATGAGTTGAAAGCAACCCAAGAACGTTCTTGAGATCCAAAGTTTCTTGGGTTTAGCTGACTATTATCGGAGGTTTGTTGAGGTTTTTCGATTATCGCGGCTCTGTTGACTAAACTTCTAAGAAAGAATATTCCTTTTGTTTGGTCTGAGGCTCAACAGTCTAGTTTTGAGAAGCTTAAGACTATGTTAACTGAAGCATCGGTCCTAATTCAGCCTAAACCTAGGAAGGCTTACACCGTTTATAGCGATTCTTCTCACACTAGAATAGGGTGTGTCCTATTGTAGGATAGTAAGGTAGTAGCTTATGCTTCCAGACAGTCAAAGCCGCACGAGTGCAACTGCCCTACCACAACCTAAAGCTTGCTATTGTGATCTTTTCTCTCAAGATTTGAAGACATTATCTCTACGGAGAGAAGTGCTATATCTTCACAGACCATAAGAGTCTAAAATATCTTCTCACTCAAAAGGAGCTGAACATGAGACAACGACGTTGATTAGAGCTTCTTAAAGACTATGACTATGAAATTGAGTATCATCCGGTAAGGTTAATGTTGTTGTCGACGGCTTGAGTCGTAATGCCATTTCAGATTTGAGAGCCTTGTTTGCTCGGATAAGTTTGTATGAGGATGACAATCTGTTGGCAGAACTTCAGGTTATTCCTACCTTGATTTCTGATATTCGAGATGAGCAGTCAAGTGATCTGTTCTTGATACATCGTATAAGAGAGGTTGAAGAAGGTACACCTCATGATTTCTCCATTGATCATGATGGTGTACTGTGTTTTCGGGGTTGGTATTGCATTTCGAGGAATTTTGGACTGAAGCAGTTATTCGTAAAGCCCGTGGCAGTCCCTAGTCTATGCATCCCGGAGGGGACAAGATGTATAAGAATCTTCATGAGAGATACTGGTGGAAGAGCCTGAAGAGGGATGTTGTTGGGTTTGTGTCAAAGTGTTTGACTTGTCAGAAGGTAAAAGTAGAGCATTAACGCCCATTTGGTTTACTTCAACACATTGAGGTTCCTCAATGGAAATGAGAGCGTGTGGTGATGGATTTTGTCAGTGGTCTTCCTTTGAATCCCTCAAAGAAAGACTCTATCTGGGTTATTATTGATCGGTTTACTAAGTTTGCACACTTCATTCCTGTTCGGGTTAACTATACCTTGAGTAAGTTAGCTAAGCTCTACATCTCAGAGATTGTTAGACTTCATGGGGTACCTTTTTCTATCATTTCGATCAGGACCCAATGTTCTGTGAAGTTCTAGAGGTCTCTTCACACAGCTCTGGGTACTCGATTAAATTTTAGCATCGCTATTATCATCCGCATGCAGATGGCGGGTAATCCAGATTCTTGAGGATATGTTGAGAGCATGTGTTGTGGATTATAGTGGCAGTTTGGAAGATTTCTTACCGCTTGCGGAGTTCCCCTATAATAATAGCTAGCAGACTAGTATCAAGATGGCACCGTATGAGGCTTTGTATGGGCATAAGTGTCGTACCCCTATTGGTTGGGCGAGCTTAATGAGCACAGATTGTTGGGACTGAATATCGTACATGAGGCTGAGCAGGGATCGGCTTAAGGTTACTTTTGACAGACAAAAGTCTTATGCCGATTTGAGATGTCGTGATCTTGAGTTCGATGTGAGAGATGAGGTTTTCTTGAAAGTATCTTCATAGAGGAAGGTGCCGTTTGATCGAAAAAGGCAAGCTGAGTCCTCTTTTCATTGGCTCTTTACCGTATCATCCGTCGAGTTGGACCGATTGCCTATCAGCTTGAGTTACCACGAGCTTAATCGTATTCATGATGTCTTCCATGTCTTGGTGTTGAGACGCTATCATGCTAATCCATCTCATATTATTCTGTAGAGGAGATTGAGATTCGCCCGGATTTTGCGTTTTGAGGAGCAGTTGAGATTCTTGCTCGGGACAAGAAAGTTCTCCGGAGGAAGACCATTAAGATGGTCAAGGTCTTGTGGCATAATCGTGGTCATGATGAGGCTACATGGGAGCCCAAGGCCATTGTCCAGGCTCGGTATCCACATCTTTTTAATCCAGGTAAATTTCAAGGCCGAAATTTCTTTTAAGGATGGGAGAGTTGTAACACCCTAATTTTCCCCCCAAATTTAAAATTCCAATTTATAAAATCCCTACATTCAAGCCCTAACATTTGGGAATTAATTTAGATTGTGGTAATAATTTTTAGTGATCAAAACAAATTAAATTGAGACTTTAGTGACCTTTCGGTAAGGCAAGTTAAATGGGGACACTTCCTTTGCGTTTTACCCAAAAATATGGCTTTAAACCCTATTATTTTGTCTAGTGCCGACTGTTCATAACTCAAATGAGTTTTTGGCAGCCACATTACTCTCTCTCTATCGATAATCCCTACATCTCTCTCTCTTGTGTTTTTCAGCAAGCATCCGATCGATCATTCATTGTCGTCCGTGTAACGCACGACCACCATTATCGTAATCAGCATCTCATCGTGAACCTAATTGTACCACTAGATCACTCCTCCGCCGCTCGTCTTCGTCTGAATCTGAAGAAAAAACTTTCGGTTTACATTTCCTCGGTTGCTTACGTCCCCTCTTGGTTTCTCTAATTGGGGTTTGGGTAATGCACCGTTATCCCCTCTTCTTTGTTTAAGGTTGCGGGTTGCGTCGTGATTTTAGGGAATCACGTGTTTTTTTCGTGGTTGTGTTTGCATCGCTAAGCACATCTAGCGTCTGTCGTTGCCGTTCATGGTGGAGCCGTCATCACCGTGCTGTAGCGCTGCCATCATAGTGTTTCCGAGCTACTGCCATCGCCGCCTATGAGTTCTGAAAACCCTTGATTCATAGAAAGATTGGTTGTAAGTTGTTTATGGGCAGTGAAAGTGTGAACCAAATTTTGAACCCACGTTGTAAATCTTAAGTTTTTGGTGGTGAGTGGTCGTGGGTCCCTCGTACCATGGGATTGCAATGTTTTGACAGTGAAGGTTGGTGGGTCCCTCATGGAATTGAAAATGTTACGGCTGCCATGGAATTGCAATTATTTTTGAAGTGATGTAGGAAACAGACCAAATTATTTTTTGTGAATTTGAATCTGTGAATCGATAGAATCGAACTAGCATTTGATTTAGACCTTTGGTTTGAATCGAATTGACAGAATCATTTGACAAACCAAGTTTTGTCCATGACCCGTTGACCGAATCTAACTCGTTTAACCGGCCCGATAGTGTATTTGACTGAATGATCTGTTGATCATTTTACTTTTTTTGCAATTAATTGTATTTAGCATTTTGAGGATTGTATACCAAAATTTGATTCGAATACTGATGTATTCATGTGACGTTGACTCGGAGCCTAAGAACCTTCTTCCTCCTCCACCTGTTCGACCTCCTTCTGCATAGCCTGTACGTGAGTATGGTTTCTTTTAGTGGTTATGTTAGTGTGGCATAGTAGTAGTAAATAATTATGTTTGTTGACCTCGTAGGTGTTGACTCTTTTTGACCTAATACTAGAGCTGAGCGTAGGAGACGTCACTCTCGACGTTGAGTTATTAGCTGCCTAAGGTGTGTCTCTTCTTGTGCTAAATTATTTCTGTGCTCAGTGCTATGTGTGCATATGTGTATATGTGATTGATGCAATTGATCGAATGTGTTATGAATTATGATATAAATCAAATGATGACTTGCCATGCACCACCACATATCGGAATCAGACTGAATTAAATATCGGACAGGCGTTTGTATGCAATTTAAATAATATATCGGATATACTTTCGGATTCGAAATATAATAATCAGAACATGTCATATTATTTGGGATAGGAAATTATACGAGGAAGTTCAGTGGGTTCACTCTTCGGGCTGAATTCTGCTTCGGATCAGTGGCTCCTCATTCGGGTCGAGATTCCACTTTGGATGGTGACGATGTAGTTAGAGTGGTTCTGGGGAATCTTACTCTTCGGACGGTGTATGGCGATGGGTGCATGACATTATATTCTACGTCTCTTGTTAAATGCATATGTGTATTGAGATGGTTGTTGAACTATGCTTGTTGTTTGAATTTCTGTTATGTGTTTTATCTGCACTTTATAGACACACTGAGCTTCATAGCTTACTCCCCCTTAGTTCCTCTTTCAGATACTCAGGCTTAGGCGTACGGTACTTGGAGGATTTTCGTATCATCAGACTTTATCTTATTATACAGATGATTATTCAGACATTGAATTTTACATTATTATTATTATTTTAGATGATTTTGTATTTGGGACTTGGGACATTATTGTTATTATTTTGAGACTTAGTGGTTCGACATGCATTATATGAATTTCTTTTGGGATTTATAATAACTTCTGAAATTTTTGCTAAATGATTACGTTTTTTTAATTTGATATAGTTTTGTTGTTTCGATATTTTATAACTAATTTGTAATTTGAATTATTAAACCTAATAACCTTTCTTGAGGGACAAGTTTTCAAACTTAACTTCCAAGATTCGACTTAAGAAATTAGGTCAAATTTAGGAGGTTACAAGTTGACCATATTTTCGATTGGCACAACTATTCTGAACAAAAAATGGTGAGGTTGGCAGCAATTGAATTTATTGATTATGCTTTAATATGGTGGGATCAATTAACATCAAGCAAGAGAAGAAACGGAGAAAGACCTCTCTTCTTGGCTAGAAATGAAGGGAATTATGAGGAGAAGGTTAATCCCAGCACAATACCACCGAAAATTATTCCAACGCCTTTAGAATTTAAAACAAGGCAATCAGAGCGTAGAGTACTTATTACAAAGAAAAGGAAGTTACTATGATTTGTGCCGACATTGAAGAAGATCGTGAGGCAACAATGGCAAGGTTCTTATCAGGATTAAATCTTAAAATAGTCAATGTAGTGAAACTCCAGCACTATGTTGAAATTGATAAAATGGTGAATATGGTGATGAAGGTAGAATGCCAACTACGAAGAAGAACCATGCCCCGAAGCAACGATTCTATATCAACTAAATGGGGATAAGGAAACTACAAGAAGTCAGCACCATTATAGGTCAAAGAGAAGGCAGAATCCTCCAAACCATAGCAACCTATTATGGAGGCAAGAAGGGGAAAACAAGTGACCACTAATGAACGCACTAGGGACATCAAATGTTTCAAGTGCCTTAGGAGGGATCATATTGCAAGCCAATGCCCAAACCGAAATGCTATGCTACTTTTGGACAATGGTGAGAATGAATTTGACCATGAAGAAGAGAAAGAAGAAATCAATAAGGAAGAGGAAGAAGTGGAAGCAGCAGACGGTGGTGAAATCTTGGTAGTTAAAAGGATTCTAAGTACTCAAATAGCAGAAGAGGAGTGTCAATGAGAGAACATCTTTCATACTAGATTCCATGTGAATGGAAAGGTATGTTTCATGATTATCGATAGAGAGAGTTGCACAAATGTTGCAAGCACCATTATGATTGAAAAATTGGGTTTGAAGACCATGAAATATCCCAATCCATAAAAAGTTCAATGGTTGAACGGTGGAGGAGAGTTAAAGGTCACAAAGCACGCTTTAATCCCATTCTCCATTGGGAGGTACCAAGACGAGGTTTTATGTGACGTGGTTCCAATGTATGTGTTAGGATATTTGTTTTGATATAATAATTGAAAAATAGTTTTGGACTAGATTGAAAAGACTTCAAAAATGATTTTAAGTCCAAACAACTTGAAAATAAGTTTGAGAAGTTTTTGAGAGGTTTTGGAAATGTTTTAAATGATATAAAGTAGCTAAACTAACATTTTCAACACAGGCGTATCGATACGGTATACCCCGTATTGATACGGTCCAAGGGTTTCAGCTATAGTATTTTTCCAGTAACCAAAAACCGTACTGATACGCCCTTAGGCGTACTAATACGGGTAAGATCGTTTCGATACGCCCCGTTGCGTACCGATCCTATTTTCAATCTCTCTAACGACTATTTCTCAACAGTTAATTGAATTGCAGGGCGTACCGAAATAGACCGATGCGTACCGATACAGTTTGCCAAACAAACCAAGGCGTATCGATACGGCTCAAGGTGTTTCGATACGGTTAGCAATTTTGAGCATAACGGGTAGTTGTTGTACCGATACGGGTACACGCGTACCGATACTGACAGCACCATAACTATATTTATTGCAGGAAATAAAGCCTCCAATGGCTCTAATTCAATCCCAACGGTCTCCAATGGCTATGAACTCAATTTGGAGTATATAAGGGACCTACAAGCATCTATGGAAGACTAATGCTTGAATTTTCAACAACAATATGATGTCCAATTTGTCTTAGAGCTTAAATTCCCATTCTTTGTATAGACTACACTTGTTGAGCTTAATTGCCAATGTATGCTCAAGTGTATTAGGTTTTGGGTGAGGGCTACAATTGTGCAAACACATACCTAGAGAAGGATTTTCAGTTTGCAAGATTTTCTTTTGCTTAAGAGTGTTCCCAAAGCTTGGGTTGTGAGCTTTGGTTGCTAGACTTAGGTTGAGTCTAGGATTGTAAAGGTTGCCTCCTAAACTGGTAAAAAGGGAAGAATATCTAGTGGATATTGGTTGAAAATCTTTAGTGGGAAGCTAAGGTAGTGGAGGTAGGCTTGGCCGAACCACTATAAATCCTTGTGCAATTGTCTATTTTTCACTTCGATTAAAAACACCCAAAAATCAATCTTCTCCACACTTGGCAAGCTTTTCGGTTGAAGAAATTTGAGCCCAACAATTGGTATCAAAGCGAGGCTCAATCGAGAAGGTCTAACAACCTATTGAGACGATCTAAAAGCTCGACCAACTAACAAGTCAATTGGAGATAAATGGCGCAATCCATCGACAAGCCACATTTCTTTGACGGGACCAACTATGCCTATTGGAAGACTAGAATGATGTTCTTTATCAAGGCCAAAGATTACAAGCTTTAAGACATTGTTGAAGATGGTCCATACGTACCACAGAGATGCAAGGCATAATGGAATGCGGATGATCGCAAGAATATGGAGCTAAATTGCATGGCTTTGCACATTCTCTTTTGTGCATTTAGCCTTAATATCTATAAGAAGATGTCTTCTTGTGAGGATGCCAAGGAAGTTTTGGACAAGCTTGAAGTCATGTACGAGGGAACAAACGAAGTAAAGAAGACAAAAATCGGCCTTCTCAACCTTGAGTATGAGAACTTCAAGATGGAACCGGAAGAGGAAATGTCGATAGATTCTCCACCATCACCAATGGACTCAAAGGCTATGGAGAAATCATTCCGAAAGAAAAGCTTGTCCGAAAGCTTATCTACTATCTTCCCGAGTTATGAGACTCAAAGAAGACCTCCATCATCGAAGCCAAAAATCTCAAAATTCTAAAGCTAGATGAGCTCATGGGGTCACTTCTCACTCATGAAATCATAAAGAAAGGAAAAGAAAAGGAGAAGAAGAAGGAAGAGATAAAGAAGATGGGGAAGAAGAAAATCATGGAGCTAGGCATTAATGTGAATGCCATTGCTCTACAATCCTCCACAAGTCACCAAGAAGAATCAAGCGATGAGGATAGTGAAGATGAAGATATGGCCTATCTCTTCAAGGAATTGAACCTATTCATGAAGAGCAACAAAGAAGAATCCAAGCATGAATCGAAGAAAAAGATGGTGGATTCCCCCAAGTGCTCAAATTGCAAGAAGACGAGGCACACCAAATTCGATTGCCCTCACATCAACAAAAAGAGATCATCATCAAAGAAAGCATGTGTGGCTACATGGAGTAATGAAGACTCCACCGATGAAAATGAAGTAGCTCACCTATGCTTGATGGCCCTCCAAGAGGGAGAGGTAGCTTCTAACTCATCTATTTCTAATTCTTATACTTTTGATGAGTTGCAAGAAGCCTATGACAAATTAGTTTTTGAATTCAAAGCCTCATTTTTCTAAAAACAAAAAGTTAATTTCTAAATTGAAAACTGAAAATGATTTGCTTGTGTAAATCAATTTGGAATTTGAAGAAAAATTAAAGGATTTTGAACTTAAAGTTTTAGATTTACAAAATTTGCTTCAAAAGAAAGAAAAAGATCATCAAATTGAAGTAGATGATCTTAAGAAAGAAAAATATTTGATTTCCAAAGAGCTTGAAAATAAAAACAATTTAGGAAAATCAAATTTTTATCAAAGACTATCTAGTGCCCCTAGATTTTTTAATGGAAAAGTGTTTAGAAGTATTTGGGTCCCAAAAGGATTAGGTACTTTAAATAAAAAGGATGAAATTGAAAAATGGATTCCTAAGGGGACTAAGTTATATGCTACTAATGCCTATGGATCCAAAGCAATTTGGATACCAAAAATCAAATGATTGTCTTTTGTAGGTGTGATGAAGCTTTGATCAATAAGTGATAAGATTGAGGAGGAGCTCTATACACACAAAGGATGTTTGAATAAGGAAGGCTTCACATCCTCCCTTTGGTTTAAGTGTGGTAAAATTAGTTGAATTTTTTTTCCTAATTTGATTTATTTATTTTAATTCAACTAGTTAATCATATATGTTGGACTAACATTTGAATGATGCTTGAGTAAGGGGGAGACAATTTTAAAAATAAAGCTTATTTTTGTCAAATTTATTTTCCTTTACTCTCCATTGTTATAGACTTAAAAGTTTTCAAACTTTGGTTTGAACTATTTTTGATATAACAAAAAGGGGGAGAATGTTTCGAAAAATTGATTTTTCAAATGAATAAGGGGAGCTTATGAGTTTTTCAACATTTAGTCTCTTATTCAAATTTTATTTTGACTAAGGGGGAGAATAATCTCAAAAATAATTTTTCAAGTTGGTTTTATTATATAAAAAATGGGGAGATTGTTAGGATAATTGTTTTGATATAATAATCTCGAATATTGATTTTTCAAATGAATAAGGGGGAGCTTATGAGTTTTTCAACACTTAGTCTCTTATTCAATTTTTATTTTGACTAAGGGGGAGAATAATCTCAAAAACAAATTTTCAAGTTGGTTTTATTATATCAAAAAGGGGAAGATTGTTAGGATATTTGTTTTGATATAATAATTGAAAAATAGTTTTGGACTAAATTGAAAAGATTTCAAAAATGGTTTTAAGTCCAAACAACTTGAAAATAAGTTTGAGAAGTTTTTGAGAGGTTTTGGAAATGTTTTAAATGATTTAAAGTAGCTAAACTAACGTTTTCAACACAAACGTACCGATACGGTATACCCCGTATCGATACGGTACAAGGGTTTCAGTTACAGTAATTTTCCAGTAACCAAAAACCGTATCGATACGCCCTTAGGCGTACCGATATGGGTAGGATCGTTTCAATATGCCACATTGCGTATCGATCCTATTTTCAACCTCCCCAACGGCTATTTCCCAACAGTTATTTGAATTGCAGGGCGTATCGAAACAGATCGATGCGTACCAATACAGTTTGCCAAACAGACCAAGCTGTATCGATATGGCGTATCATACGGCTCAAGGTGTTTTGATAGGTTAGCAATTTTGAGCTTAACAGCTAGTTACTGTACCGATACGGAAAGCACCAGAACTGCATTTATTGCGGGAAATAAAGCCTCCAACGGCTCTAATTCAATTCCAACGGTCTCCAACGTCTATGAACTCAATTGGGAGTATATAAGGGACCTCCAAGCATCTATGGAAGACTAATTCTTCAATTGTCAACAACAATATGATGTCCAATTTGTCTTAGAGCTTAAATTCCCATTCTTTGTATAGACTACACTTGTTGAGCTTAATTGTCAATGTATGCTCAAGTGTATTAGGTTTTGGGTGAGGGCTACAATTATGCAAACACATACCTAGAGAGGGATTTTCAGTTTGCTAGATTTTCTTTTGCTTAAGAGTGTTCCAAAGCTCGGGTTGTGAGCTTTTGTTGCTAGACTTAGGTTGAGTCTAGGATTGTAACGGTTGCCTTCTAAACCGGTAAAAGAGGAAGAATATCTAATGGATATTGGTTGAAAATCCTTACTGGGAAGCTAAGGTAGTGGAGGTAGGCTTGGCCGAACCACTATAAATCCTTGTGCAATTGTCTATTTTTCGCTTCCATTAAAAACACCCAAAAATCAATCTTCTCCACACTTGGCAAACTTTTCGGTTGAAGGAATTGGAGCCCAACAGTATGCCAACCATCTACTTCTTAGGAGACCATAGCAATATGACAAGCGAACCATTGATGATTGCTTCACAACCCGATATACATTCAAGCATGATGGCAAAAAGATCACTCTTGCGCCGTTGACTCCAAAACAAGTGCATAGTGATCAAATGCAAATGAAGAGGAGTATTAAAGCCATGAAAAAAGAGCCTAATGTTTCACAATCAAAATAATAAGACACAAAGAAGATTAATGACTTTGCAAGCAAGGAAATGATTAGGAAGTGTCTTTTGACGCGGCCTATTTTTATTGTTGATTATCCTAATAAGAAACCAGAAAATTTTTCTTCTTATGTCTTGCAGGATGAACTAGTGACAAATCCTAAATATGGCGCTCCATTAGAAACAAAGAATTGTCCATTGAAGAAAGGCTTCAATTTAAGGACAAATCGCCTAAAAGAAGGAGGATGATGTGACCCTAATTAGCCACCTACTCTTGAACACCCTGCTTGCATCTTTATTCTTCATAAGGATTAAAGAAGAGAGAGCTATTACTTTCCTTACTCATCTTTACTTTATTTATACATTATTGCTATGCATAAGTATGCATGCTCATATCGCATTATGCTTAGTTTATCATGCCATTCTATCATTCATATTCATGCCATGATTATACTTTGTATAATACATCATGTATTAGGACTAAATTGTTATATCAAAAAGGGGGAGATTGTAAAACTTATGTTTGATTTTGATATAACAAATTGTTTAAGGACTAAATTGTAAAGGAAAATAAATTTTTAAGTATTCAAAAGTCTCACAAAAGGACAAGGAAATTTTTTCCAAAGTTAAAAACTTAAACCCAAAAATTTTCTAAGTGTTTCAAGCAAAAATACACAAATACGGCCAGGCGTATCGATACACCCCTTGGTGTTTCGATATAGTTTTTAGCTACTAGAATTTGATTTTTGCTAAGTGTACCGATACGGCCTTCATAATACTTTGAAAATTAGGCTTTGCGTTTCAATACGGTACAACTCGTTTTGATACGGCCTTCAACCTGGGTAAAGATTTTAAGCTTAGCGTTTCGATACGTTTAAAAATTGGGTTTAAGAAACATATATCCGTACCGATACGGTATACTATGTTTCGATACGGTTTGAAATCTAAATTTAAGAAAATTTTTAATCGTTCCGATACGGCACCACCCATATCGATACATTTTGTCAAGATCTTCAAAGATCTCGGCATTAAATTTTTCGACTGTTACTTATCAGTTATTGGAATCAACAAACTTTGAATTTCGGTTAACCTGTACTGATACGCCGCTAGGCATACCGATACACTTTTTCATCCAAGATTCCAGTGAGCAAAACTCGTACCGATACGGCCTTTCTATTTCGATACGCCCCATGTTTTACACTATGATCGTTTCGATACGACTTCACGCGTATCGATACGCTTTCCACAACATCTATATTTTTGCTGTAATAGGTATCGATATGGGCCTTCGTGTACCGATATAGTTGTTCACCAGACTGCATTTATTGTGGGAATGATGGTCGCCAACGGCTCTATTGATGACTTCAACCACCCAAACGGCTAGAATTCAATAAGAGGGTATAAATAGAAGTCTCCAATGCTATAGCAACAACTAATGAATCTACATTGATTGATCATCCTAACATATTAGGATATCATAACATGTTTCCATTCATTATTCCTTATACCTTGCACTTACATGATTATCATGCATATAACCTATAGTCCACATGTTTATTTTAAGCATTTAAGTTTATAGCATGTTAAGTATGCATGAAATATCTTAGGTTATACATCTTTCTCATATGTTATATGCTTGCATTTCATTCATACTTAGGTGTGCATTATATATATCGTATAGTATATGCTTTAAATATATCCTATAGCTTACTTATATGCTATGCTTTGCGTATAGGAACAAACAACTAAGGACATGTTCAAGCTAAGGAAACTAGCAGCTAAGAGTTCAAAGATGAGGAAATGTTCAAGCTAAGGATAACTAGCAGCTAAGAGCTCAAAGCTAAGGAAATGTTCAAGCTAAGGATAACTAGCAGCTAATAGCTCAAAGACATAATCGAGCTAAGGATGACTAGGAGCTAAAGGGATGAAATGCTTCACTAATGGACATAACTTTTCATGAAAGGTCATGATTCTTCACCAAAATGTGCCTTTTCAAGTCATGCCTTTTCGCCAAAAGGTGCTATTTTAGGACATACCTCTTCACCAAAGGATGTTATTTCAAGTCATGATCATTCACCAAACATTGTGCCTTTTCAAGTCATGCCTTTTCACAAATATTTTTATAAATTTTTACTGGGATCAAAAATTCATTCCGTAAATTTTTAATTAAACTAGATTCCTTAAGCTTTTTAACCATATAAATTAATAACTCAAATTCATTATATAAAAATTCACAAAAATTCCTAAACTCACGATATAGTGTAGTCTTTTAAGAAATCTGCTGCCCTATTTTTCTAACCTTTTGTCTAATAAAAAATCATATCTTTTTGTACAGACCTAGAAATCAGTTATCGTTTGTTTTAAAAAAATCTAGACGTAATTTGTATTTCATACATATAAGATTCACTTCCTAATTCAAATCATGGAATTTATACTGATTTTTCAAACACACTGCATCTACATAACTCATGGATAGATTTTAACTCACTCTACCATGAACATATTAATTACTAATAACTTAGTCCTTTATACCTTAAATACATAACATCCACATCATATAAGTTACTAGACCAACCATATTTTAGTTATAAGTTAATACAAACCATAGCTAATTATACATGCCATCTAGTATATCTAAGTAAAAAGGATAAACGTCATTACTGTGGGTATAGTGATATACTCCAAAAATATGTAGATGATACCCAGCTACTCACCCCTTGGAACTCCGTTTAAACCTACACATGAAAATCATCATACGCCAACTGTATACTTAGTGAGGCAATAATCCATAATCAAGTGCAATTTGACATAATTATCAGTATTAGCGAATAACAATGCATATAATCACCTTACCCTTTTTATGCATGTTAACATAAGTAGTACCAAATGTAACAACATATATCAAAGCAATAAGTTTAATCCTTACCAATACCGTTGCCATTTCTATCAACAAGCTTTCAAGCTTACCATCCTGTTTTTCGATTTATTTAGCCCAAGGTATTGAATTAAGATAATCTAAGTAAACGAATCATCTCCGTATACCCAACCTTTCTTGAGTATATATATACCCAACCTTCCTTGAGTATATATGAAATTTGCACCGAGGTGCTTTAATATGTACCAAAGTACTTCTATATACTCAACCTTCCTTGAGTATACATAAATGTTACACCGTAGTGCTTAGAATATTTATACAGCTGTTTATAACTCTATGGCTAGCCAACTATACTTTTGAATCTCTATATCATACTTGGGCTTTATATCATCAAATACTTCATCCATGGCAATGTATATCATTACATATCAACATTGGGCAGTTCATATCCGAAATAACATTTCAAACTTACCTATGTAAGTAATCAAATGATCAATGCATTTTATATTCCAAATCTTGACATATTTATATTATGTCAATCATATGCTCAATAACATAAATATAGTGACAATAAACATTCAAGTAGGCTCATTGCAAGCCATCCCAATAATGTATAAAATATCAATGTATTATGGTATGTATGCAATTGCACTCACCTGGACACTTTGTGAAAGTGGAAATTTTAATAGCCTTACTAAGATTGGATTATACTTTTTATCTTCCTTCTTCACCCGATTGGTCTCGGATTTGCTTGTTATCTGCATGTATATTAAATATGTAACACAAGCAATCTTAAGTACATGTCCAAGCCTTGCTAATCCATGAACATACCAAGTTGTGAAATTCAATATTTTCAACCAAATACTACTTTGTAATAACAATGCTTCCTACACTTTATTCCATCCTTGAATTGCACATTGCAAACACCAATTTGATAATTTCACTTTAAACCCTTAAATCTCTCTCCTAGGGTTTATGATCCAAAAATTGGAAACTTTCATATGCGACATCAAATTTCAAAAATTTGAACACCATAATGATCATTGAATAATGGCAAACAACATAAATATAACTATTGAATAATTTAATATTTCTCACTTACTTCACCCTAATTGCCAATTTCACAAAATAGAAACAATTTTCCTTAAACTTCCCATAATAATCGAATAATCCTTATATGTTCTTCCATGAAATTTTCATCATTTCAAGCATAGAAACAATACCACAACAAAATTTCCAACATGATTGAACCTTGAAATATGAAAATCCGACATGTCCTTCATCCACCTTAATCACCAATACCAACTTAGAATCATGGAAACCATGGAAAACTTATACCAATTGAAAGACAATTTCATGGAGAACAAATCTCTATTTCATGTCCTACCTCTAAAATCATCCAATTCAAGCTTAAAAGTTGAAATAAAATTTTCTTACCTAGCTTGGGGAAGTTCACGGCAATAGGAGAAAGCATGAGAGAAATTCTACACTTTTCTTTAATTTAATTCCATGCCAAATGGCATTAAATAATCCTTATTTTAATAAAAAAATTCCTTTAATATTCAAATGACTATTTTACCCCTTGATTTTCTCCAATAACATGTTGCCACCTATAAAATCTCATTTTCCATAATCAAAGATATTTAAAAAGTATGTGCAAAATGACCATTTTGCCATTAATGAATCATCATATCTTTAAAAATGCCATTTCACACACTACACAAAATACTGCATGCAATCGAATCTAAATTAATAAAAAATGATTCAGAACCATAATGTCATGTTCCTTAGGTCTTCCTAAGACTTCCATAAAATTTCCATAATATTCTAAATTCAAACGATCATCCGAATTACACACCGAAACTTATCCTTTTTATAGCTTTTCATACAAATCCCGTACTAAAAATCTGATTCCCATCAAAATTATTATACCGGGATGAACTATTCACTTATGGAATAAGAATAATATATGGTGAAATTACCATTTTTGTCCTTAAACTTTTCTCTTCATTTCACTTTAGCCACCAAACTTTAAAAGTTTACATTTTAGTCACTAAACTAATGCCACCAACTTTTAATTTCTTGCAATTTAGTCACTAACCAATTATTGGGGTATTACAATTCTTTCCTCCTAAAAACATTCGCCCTCGAATTTTTAGAACGCACTTGGATTAAATAAATGTGGGTATTGCTCTCTTATTCTCTATTCGGTTTCCCAAGTGTCTTCTTCCACTTTATGATTCTTCCAGAGAAATTTAACCAAAGGAATTGATTTGTTTCTCAATTGCTTAACCCCATGAGTTAAAATCTTTACTGGTTCTTCTTTGAATGTCAAATTGGGTTGTATCTCAACATTTGCAGACGAAATGACATGTGATGGATCTGATCTATATTTGCGAAGCATCAATACATGCAAAATATCATGGATCTTGCACATTTCTGGTGGTAACGCTAATTGATATGCCACCATCCCCACTCTTTTCAAGACTTCATAAAGCCAATAAATTTGGGACTGAGCTTCCCTTTTCTTCCAAATCTTACTATTTTCTTCCAAGGAAAAGCTTTCAAAAACTACTTTGTTTCCTACTTGAAATTCAATGTCTTTTCTTTTCAAATAGGAATAAGATTTTTGCTTATCGAAAGCTGCTTTTAGATTATCTCAGAATATTTGTACTTTCTCTTGTACTTCTTGAATCAGATCAGGTCCAATAATCTTGCGGTCTTCTAACTCAAACCAATTTAATGGTGTTCGACATTTTCCTCCATACAAAGCTTCATAAGGTGCCATTTTAATACATGACTGATAACTGTTATTATAAGCAAATTCAGCCAATGGTAAGTACTTATCCCATGAGCCTGCAAACTCGATGACACAAGCTCTAAGCATATCTTCCAAAATTTGAATAGTCCTATCTAATTGTCCATCAGTTTGTGGGTGGAAAGCATTACTAAAATGCAATCAAGTACCTAATGCTTCATGCAAAGCATTCCAAAATCTTGAAGTAAACCTGGGATCTCTGTCAGAGACAATGGAAGTAGGAACTCTATGTAGTCTAACAATCTCCCGAATGTATAATCAGCATATTTACTCATAGAGTTATATGCTCTGATTGGTATGAAATGTGCTGATTTGTTCAATCGATCCACAATCACCCAAATTAAATCTTTTCTACTCGGTGTCAACGGTAATCCAGTTACAAAATCCATGGTCATTTTTTCCTATTTCCATTCTAGAATAGCAATTGACTGAAGTAGTCCTGATGGCACTTGATGCTCTGCCTTAACTTGCTGACTAGTTAAGCATTTGGATACGAATTCTATTATAGTTCTTTTCATTCTCGGCCCCCGAAAATCAGTTCTTCAAATCTTGATATATTTTATTTCCTACTGGGTGCATAGTTAAAGTACTATAATGTGCTTCAGAAAGAATTTCCTTTTTCAATTCCACATCATTGGGAATATAAGCAGGTACTTTATAGTATAAACATCCATTAGACTTCAATTCGAATTATGAAGATTCTCCACTTTCAGTTTTCTTCTTTCTCTCTAAACATTTTTCATCTTTTTCCTGCGATTCTTTTATTTTGTCTATTAAAGTAGACTTGATGTTCAATTCAGCAAGCAAAGCACCATCATTCATTATTGATAATTGAGCATCTGATACCCGTAGGGCTGAAAACATCATTCAGCTAATTGTATCTGCAACCACATTTGCCTTTCCTTGGTGATAATCAATAATCGTATCATATTTTTTAATTAGCTCAATCCATCGCCTTTGCCTTAGGTTCAACTCCTTCTGCGTTAGTAGATATTTCAAGCTTTTATGGTGTGTGTATATATAACATTTCTCACCATATAAGTAGTGGCGTCAAATCTTTAAGGCAAAATCAACTGCACCCAGCTCCAAATCATGAGTAGGACAATTCCTCTCATGGGTTTTAAGCTATCTAGAAGTATAAGCCACCACATTTCCGTCCTGCATAAGTACACAGCCCAAGCCATTATTTGATGCGTTACTATACACTACGAAATTCTTCCTAGATTCAGGTTGAACTAGCACGAGAGCTTCTGTCAAAATTTTCTTCAACTTTTCAAAGCTTTCTTGACATTCATCAGTCCATACAAATGGTACATTCTTTCTGAGTAGCTTGGTAATAAGAGTAGCAATCATCGAGAAATCTTTCACGAATCGGCAGAAATATCCTGCCAATCCGAGAAAACTTCTAACCTCAGCAACAGGTTTAGGAGGTTTCCACTCAATGATAACTTGAATTTTTTTGAGGATCAACCCGAATTCCCTCAGCCGATACTATATGTCCAAGAAATGTCACCTCAGAAATCCAAAACTCACATTTAGATAGTTTGGCATATAATTTATTTTCCCTCAAGATCTGAAGAACTATTCTGAGATGGACATCATGATCATCCTTAGTTTTTGAATAAACAAAGATATCATCTATGAACACCACCACAAACAGGTCCAAGTATGGCTGAAAAATTCGGTTCATCAAATCCATAATAGTTGTTGGGGCATTAGTTAATCCAAATGGCATTACCACCAACTCAAAATGTCTGTATCGAGTCCTGATAGTCATCTTTGGAATATCTTGCTCCTTAATCTTCAATTGATGATATCCCGATCGAAGATCAATTTTAGAGAACAACGCTGATCCCTTTAACTGATCAAAAAGATCATCAATTCTTGGCAATAGATATTTATTCTTTATTGTCACTTTGTTAAGTTGACGATAATCAATACACAATCTCATCGATCCATCCTTCTTCTTTACAAATAATACGAGTTTTTCCCAGAGTGATATACTTTAGCCATATAAAACCCCGATCCAGTAATTCTTGTAACTGTGACCTGAGTTCCCTGAGTTCGGCAGGTGACATACGATACGCTGCCATCGATATGGGTGTTGTACCTGGTCGCACATCAATTCCAAATTCCACCACTCTATCTGGAGGTAAGCCCGCTAATTCGTCAGAAAATATATATGGAAATTCTCGCACCGTAGGTATATCTTCTATCTTCACTTTTTGACTCGAAGTGTCAGTCCTGGGAATCAAATATGCTTCACAGCCACTCACTAACAATTTTTTTGCAGTAACGGTCGAAATAAAATCACTATGATAATTTGGCCTTTCACCCACAAATAAAATCTCAGATCCGTCTGGCGCCCTTAAAGTTAATCTTTTTAATCGGCACTCCACAATAGCATTATACGCAGACAACCAATCCATCCAAAATATTATTTCAAACTCACAGAACGGAAATTCCATAAGATCAACAAGGTGATCCACATTCTTAATTTTAATAGGACATTTTTGACAAATTCTTTTTACCTTGGCACTCTGGCCTATTGGATTGCTTACTACCACCTCACTCGCAATTAGTTCTACTGGAATGTTTCTTTCTAGAATAATTTTAGAACTAATATATGAATGAGTAGAACCAGGATCAATTAATGTAAAAATAGGTCTACCAAAAAGTTCAAGCATACCTGCTATAACATCTCGATCATCTCTGCTCTCTGTAGTCTTGATATTATATACCCGAGTAGGAGCTTTTCCTTTCTTATTAGAGGCAATTTTAGATGTGCCCTGTCTAAAATTCCAATCTCTTTTTCCTTTATTCTTCTGAGGAGTAGCTACCGATTGATTTTCTTGCAGTTCTGGGCATTTACGCTTGAAATGGCCTGGTTTCCGACACTGATAGCATACTACTTCTGACACAAACCAGCATCGACCAAGATGTCTTTTTCCTCAAGTCTTACATTATGGATTAATCCGAAGTCTCTCACCTTTAGGTCCACTCGTTTTAGCAAGTACTTGCTTGGACTTATCAACAGAAAAACCCTTCTTTACCGAAGACATTGATCCAGCTAATTTCTGCTGTTGAAATCCTTTACCACGTTTAGACTGTGGTAAAGCATTGAAACCTCCAAGTCGCTTGGCTGACTAAACCTTCTTATCTGAGGCTTCTTACTGATCAACTCTTTCCATTCCTTTGGCTCTGTTTACCGCTTCTTGAAATACGGACAAATCAATAGCAACTTGAACCTTCTTATATTCGAGATCTAAGCCTCCCACAAATCTAGTGACTGCGTTTTTCGGTCGGAATAAACTCTGTAGCAAATTGACTAAGTTTGTTAAATTCACACTCATACTCATACACTGATCTGCCAGCTTGCTTTAGATTCAGAAACTGACCTCTCATATCTTTGATGAATACATCGCCGATATATTTACCCCAAAATTCATTTAGGAAGAATTCTCAAGTAAATTGTTTCTCGAGGAATCTGGGCAATAATGGTGGTCCACCAATATCGAGTAGGTCCCATCAGTAATGATACAACTCCTTCAAGCTTCCCTTGATCATCACACCGAATACTATCCAACATGTTTTTAATATCGTTCAACTAGAAGTCTACAGTCATCGGGTCAATATTAGTTTCACCATGAAATTCGGGTGCCTTCAGTTTCCTTAATTCTCTCGGTACAGATACTGGTGCTCATCTATTTATAATGGCATCTAATGTCTGCAGGAACAATCCACGATCCTAAATTGGCATGTCCTGTTGCCCTTGTGCAGGTGCCTCATCTTGATATTGACCTTGAGATACATTTTGATTTACCTCATTACTCCCGCTCTGTACAGAAGCATCTTGCTCAAAAGCATGTCTAGAACCCCGATGTTCCGACATCTGAACAAAGAACATATTCAACGATTTTTAGTAAAGAGTAGCATTACTAACTACAGAGCATCAAAGTATATACACATAATCATCAGTAATTATGACATCGTAGTGGCATGTATACAATCGCGACTCATTTCAAACTCAATTTCTATCCAGAATCGACTAAACCTCGCTCTGATACCAATCAATGTAACACCCCTTCCCGTATTTGTTGCCAAACACGAGCCGGTGATGTTACAAAACAAAGTTAAAACAATTTCCATTATCGAAACTTAAACTGGCAGGCTACACTATTCTTGATCAAATATTTTTATAAATTTTTACAGGAATCAAAAATTCATTCCGTAAAATTTTAATTAAGCTAGATTCACTAAGCTTTTTTAACCATATAAATTAATAACTCAAATTAATTATATAAAAATTCACAAAAATTCCTAAACTCACGACATAGTGCAGTCTTTTAAGAAATCTGCTACCCTATTTTTTTGACCTTTCATCGAATAAAATTCATATCTTTTTGTATAGACCTCGAAATCAGTTACCGTTTATTTTAAAAAAAATCTAGACTTAATTTGTAGTTCATACATATAAGATTCACTTCCTAATTAAAATCATGGAATTTATATTGATTTTTCAAGAACACTGCACCTGCATAACTCTTAGACTGATTTTAACTCTCTCTACCATGAGCATATTAATTACTAATAACTATTGTCACTGAATTTTCACCATTATTTATTATTTTATTATATTTTTTTATAATTATTTGTTTATTTATTTATTTAAAAATAGTCCACTTAGTTTAAATAAGAATCCATTTAGTTAAAATAGGGTCCATAAAAATTAAATAAAAGTCTATCAACAATAATGGCCCAATTGGCCCTAAAACGAAAAACCTATCTAACCATATTTGTTTCCCATGTACAGCCTCATATCAGCCGTTAGATCTAGGGTAGAGATCTAACGGTCTGGATTAGACCCAAAAAAAGTGAGGGTAGCCCCACTTGCGCCATCACGCACCTCGCGTGTGTAACCCACGCGCACAGGTTTTACCCCAGAAGAAGCTACCCAGGTCGTGTGCTCATGCCGGCAGCCACTTTGTTCTATCGATTCGAGGCCGACAAGAAGTGCCGGTGACCACCCAACCCTTGTCGCACCGCACCATCGCCGCCTTCGCGCCCCTGAGCTCCAAGAGAAGCTGTTGCACGACCCTCTCGACTGCCCTCGATGCCAACAGCTACGGCACCGCATCACCACTGCAATAATGGCGACGGCCTCGCCGCCGCTTTCCCCTCCAGCCAAAACCTACAGCCATTCAAAGAGTTAGGGTTAGGTTATCTTGATTTGAATATGGAAGTAAAATGGGAAGAATCAGCCCCAAATTTGATCAGATTTGAATCAAAATTATCACAATATTTGCCCCCAATCACTTCCAAATATGCATCAAATGAAAAGGAAAAAATCACCCAAAATTGGGGACTTTTTATTCTGAATTTCTTTGTAATTTTGGTAGCAAAACTCCTATAAAAGCCCACTCATCCTATTGTAATCACACACTGAAAATACAGAGAAAAATACTGAAAATTCGCAACATATTGTACTCAATTTCTATTGGAATAGAACAATCAAGCAAGACTCTTTTTTGGTATCGTCTTCTCTCATTTTCTACTTTATTTATTTTTTTATTTTGAATCTAACACTCAAAAGTGGGAAAATGTTTACCTTAATCTCGTTTTAAGATGCCTTCGTTATAGCCCGGATTCGAATCTTTGGTTTATTTTATTAAAAAGGGTTTTAGTTGTTTTTCTTTTAAAAAAATTCGGCGGCCCACACAGCTGTCCATTCCTAATGTTCTTCTTCCTTGAAGAACACCAAGAACATTTGGGAGAATTTGAGATATGGGAGTTTGATCTAAAAATTTTGAAAGGAAAAAATAAAGAGGTGTTTGTGAAGTTGGGTTTTATACCCATGTGTTTTAAAACAAATTGGGCTTATTACACTCATTAAATCCCTCCGCCATACTTATTTTTGCTCCACAAATCATCATATTTTCAGTTACTTCAAAATGGTCACTGTTCGAAAATTCCCTTTGGATCCATTTTTTTATTTTCACAATTCGGTCCTTTTTTTCTTCTTTACATTTTAATTTTTTTCTAAAAAAAACCTTTTGGAAAGTCATTTATTTTAAAAAATAATGTTACTTTAATTTATATTTTTTTGGTTCGAATACTAAGTGTTAATTTTGATTCTGGAAGGATGCTTTCTTTTAAATAATTGTTTTTTATATGCACTTAATTTATATTTATTTTTGTTTATTTTCTTATGTTGTATTCTAATTATTTTTAGTTTTGTTAAAGCCTCTAGGATTAAGTTCTTAAAAACTTTAGTTAGAGCCTTAAAGTTTAATAAAAATTCTCTTCACATTAAATTAATAAAACATACTTAATTACATCTGAACCTCAATAGATAAAATTTATTTAGACATTCTTTAGGATAATAATCTCTAACTTAGAATAAATAAAAACTTTAACACACTAATTATTTCTGCGATTGCTTATTAAAAAAGTGAAATATAATTCATGCGGTGTCTTACTAAAATGAGGTAACGGGTTAGCGTCGAAATGTTGGCGGTGATTAAAGTTTACTCTCCAGATGGTGGGGCCGTTAAAATGGAATCATATTCATAAATGGACAATAATTTAAATTTTACACGAACTTGCAAATTCTGACATTAAAACTTTTTGTAATCGGTTAGGTACCAATTTTTGGGCGGTGTGGGGGTGCTAACCCTTCCCCACACGTAACCGACTCCCGAACTCGTTTTTGAGTTTTCACAGACCAAAATCGTTGTTTTAATAAAATAAAATGATTTTATTAAAATGACCCGTTTTTAGGTGATTCAATCACACCTTTTTAAAAAAAAGATTGGTGGCGACTCCGTTGTTTTTGGCTTTTTATTTTATTTTTAAAAAAACCGTCGAGACCCCTTAAAAAAGGTTGCGACAATAACTTAGTCATTTAGACCTTAAAAACATAACATCCACATCATATAAGTTACTAGGCCAACCATATTTTAGTTATAAGTTAATACAAACCATAGCTAATTATACATGCCATCTAGTATATCCAAGTAAAAAGGATAAACGTCATTACTGTGAATATAGTGATATACTCCCAAAATATGTAGATGATACCCAGCTACTCACCCCTTGGAACTCTGTTTAAACCTACGCATGAAAATCATCATACTCTAAGTGTATACTTAGTGAGGCAATAATCCATAATCAAGTGCAATTTGACATAATTATCAGTATAAACGAATAACAATGCATATAATCACCTTACCCTTTTTACGCATGTTAACATAAGTAGTACCAAATGTAACAACATATATCAGAGCAATAAGTTTAATCCTTACCAATATCGTTGCCATTTCTATCAACAAGCTTACCATCCTATTTTTCGATTTATTTAGCCTAAGGTATTGAATTAAGAGAATCTAAGTACACGAATCATCTCCGTATACCCAACATTCCTTGAGTATATATGAAATTTGCACTGTAGTGCACATAATATTTATACAGCTGTTTTATGACTCTATGGCTACCCAACTATACTTTTGAATCTCTATATCATACTTGGGCTTTATATCATCAAATATTTCATCCATGGCAATGTATATCATTATATATCAACATTGGGCAGTTCATATTCGAAATAACATTTCAAACTTACATATGTAAGTAATCAAATGATCAATGCATTTTATATTCCAAATCTTGACAAATTTATATTATGTCAATCATATGCTCAATAACATAAATATAGTGACAATAAACATTCAGGTAGGCTCATTGCAAGCCATCCTAATAATATATAAAATATCAATGTATTATGATATGTATGCAATTGCACTCACCTGGACACTTTTTGAAAGTGGAAATTTTAATAGCCTCACTAAGATTGGATTATACTTTTTATCTTCCTTCTTCACCCGATTGGTCTCAGATTTGCTTGTTATCTACATGTATATTAAATACACAACACAAGCAATCTTAAGAACATGTCCAAGCCTTGCTAATCCATAAGCATACCAAGTTGGAAAATTAAATATTTTCAACCAAATACTACTTTGTATTAACAATGATTCCTACACTTTATTCCAACTTTGAATTGTACATTGCAATCACCAATTTGATAATTTCACTTTAAACCCTTAAATCTCTCTCCTAGGGTTTATGATCCAAAAATTGGAAACTTTCATATACGACCTCAAATTTCAAAAATTTTAACACCATAATGATCCTTGAATAATGGCAAACAACATAACTATAACTCTTGAATATTTTAATATTTCTCACTTATTTCACCCTAACTGCCAATTTCACAAAATAGTCTCAACATGAGGTTTTCTTCATCTAATTGTCATAATTAAACATGGAAAACATCATTCTAATCATTCTCATCATCAAAATAATTTTTACAGAATTTTCCCTAAACTTCCCATAATAACCGAATAATCCTTATATTTTCTTCCATGAAATTTTCATTATTTCAAGCATAGAAACATTACCGCAACAACATTTCCAACATGATTGAACCTTGAAATATGAAAATCCAACATGTCCATCCACCTTAATCACCAATACCAACTTAGAAGCATGGAAACCATGGAAAACTTATACCAATTGAAAGAGAATTTCATGGAGAACAAACCTCTATTTCATGTCCTACCTCTAAAATCAATCAATTCAAGCTTAAAAGTTGAAATAAAATTTTCTTACCTAGGTTGGGGAAGTTCATGGCAATAGGAGAAACGATGAGAGAAATTCTACACTTTTCTTTAATTTAATTCCATGCCAAATGGCATTAAATAATCCTTATTTTAATAAAAATTTTCCTTTAACAGTCAAATGACTATTTTACCCCTTGCTTTTCTCCAATAACATGTTGCCACCTATAAAATCTCCTTTTCCATAATAAAGATATTTAAAAGGTATGTGCAAAATGACCATTTTGCCATTAATGAATCATCATATCTTTACAAATGCCATTTCACACACTACACAAAATACTGCATACAATCGAATCTAAATTAATCAAAAAAGATTCAGAACCATAATGTCATGTTCCTTAGGTCTTCCTAAGACTTCCATAAAATTTCCATAATATTCTAAATTCAAACGATCATCCGAATTACACACTGAAACTTATCCTTTTTATAGCTTTTCATACAAATCTCGTTCTAAAATCTGATTCCCATCAAAATTATTATACCGGGTTGAACTATTCATTTATGGAATAAGAATAATATATGGGAAAATTACCATGTTTTTCCTTAAACATTTCTCTTCTTTTCACTTTAGCCACCAAACTTTAAAAGTTTATGTTTTAGACACTGAACTAAAACCACCAACTTTTAATTTCTTGCAATTTAGTCACTAACCAATTATTGAGGTATTACAATTCTTCCATCCTAAAAAAAATTTGCCCTCAAATTTTTAGAACGTAGCTGGATTAAATAAATGTGGGTATTGCTATCTCATTCTCTCTTCGGTTTCCCTGGTGGCTTCTTCCACTTTATGATTCTTCTAGAGAACTTTAACCAATGGAATTGATTTGTTTCTCAATTGCTTAACCCCATGAGTTAAAATCTTTATTGGTTCTTCTTCAAATGTCAAATTTGTAACACCCCTACCCGGTCTATGAAATATACCGGCTTAGGACGTGTTACCAAACAAACATACAAAGAGTCTTGATCAAATTAGTACAATCAAGTGAACATGCCTTCAAAAAACAGAGTAATTTAAAACTTTTTAAATTTCAAAGACCTAACTTAATCTTCCAATCATATACAAACATGTATTTTCATACCATAAACTATACACACCAATCACAAATTCTTAGTATGCCTCTATCTTCTATGTTCTTCAAATCACAAAGTTGTTATATTGTTTCTGCTAACACATAAGATTCCCTTTTTATACATACACATTATCCATCTTAACTCAATAATAAACTTACATACCTCTATTCAATTTAATACATTGATCTATGATCAAGATCGTTCAAGTTAACAATCAACCATTGATTAATGATCTTTAATCTTACATTTTGTATTATTTAAAATCAAAACTTATCATCCAAGATTACTATCTAAGCATTACATATCACATTCAAACATGTATCCATAGCATCAAGTATTCGAACATCATGTCTGGCATAGCTTAACCAACAAGCAATTATTAAATCAACATATCTAACATAACTTAACCAATAAGCAATCAATCGAACGACATATCTAACATAGCTTGACTAATCATATCCAGATACATATAACTATCACATAGCAATACCATATACTTATTCATTGTCATGTTACCAATTACTTATTTTAACCGACAATTAAACATACAAACTACATTACTTTTCTAAGGTTTAATCCATAATATATATTAGATTGCAACACTCATGTCATCAAGGTGATCTATCTACTTCAGACTCTTACAGATATTAAGCAACCACACAATTTGTCTAGCTACTAAATCATATAAAGTAAGAAACAACCAAGGAATAATTAAAGACCCCTTTACAAAACTTGAATATGTACCAAACTTATATACATATATAGCCAAAATGAAATCTAAATGCATTATGCAACTGAACAACTATGTGCCACCATCTAGGAGTTCTTTAAGGAAATTCAAGACATACAATCTTGACTTCCAGTGATCTTGTCCAGTCTCATAGCTAACCAAAAACAAAGTTAACCTGAAAGACAGTGAAAGGATATATATAAGTATGATTACTTAGTGAGGTAGCTTAAAGAATCTAGAGCATAGAAACAAAACATATCTTTTCACTTGAATCTTTTACTTATGCACGTAAACTCTAAGCTTGGACAAGAATTTAACCATTCTAGGTCATGACACTCAATCAAGAAATTACACTTATACATGGGTGATTCGAATTTGTGATTGTTGAACAAATCATAAGCATTTGAAGTTCAAGCTATTCAAACATGTAGCATTCTGCCAATCTTATCTAATCAGACAAAGAACATATAATAAGCTAAGATTCACTTTACTTGTTAAACAAGTCATTATCAATTCATAATTTAACTTATAAACTTTCTTGGTTTATTTTATCATAGTCTTATGATTCAAGCAACCTATTTCACTTATACGTCTATCGATTATATCATCCATATTATCATTATTTCATGAGTATACGTTTTGTAGTTTCCAAAACAGTCCACAAACTTTCTTATATAATCAAAACTGTCAAAATATACATGTATACATATAAACATATAAAAAACAGTCCACTAAACATACGTATAGAATTATTCATTTCAAAACAGTCCAATACATGTTCATTTCTATCCAAAACAGTCCACAAAACATATGTATACAATTATACTTTTCAAAACAGTGTCCAAACATATTCATTTATATCCAAAACAGTCCCATTGACATGTATACACATTTATACATTGCAAAACAGTCCAACTATATTCATTTATATCCAAAACAGTCCAATTATATTCATTTATATCCAAAACAGCCCAATAGTCATGTATACACATTTATACATTGCAAAACAGTCCAATTATATTCATTTATAACCAAAACAGTCCAATAGACATGTATACACATTTATACATTGCAAAACAGTTCAATTATATTAATTTATATCCAAAACAGTCCCATTGACATGTATACACATTTATACATTGCAAAACAGTCCAATTATATTCATTTATAACCAAAACAGTCCAATAGACATGTGTACACATTTATACATTGCAAAGCAGTCCAATTATATTCATTTATAACCAAAACAGTCCAATAGACATGTATACACATTTATACATTGCAAAACAGTCCAATTATATTCATTTATAACCAAAACAGTCCAATAGACATGTACACACATTTATACATTGCAGAACAGTCCAATTATATTCATTTATATCCAAAACAGTCCCATTGACATGTATACACATTTATACATTGCAAAACAGTCCAATTATATTCATTCATATCCAAAATAGTCCAATAGACATGTATACACATTTATACAATGCACAACAGTCCAATTATATTCATTTATAACTAAAACAGTCCAATAGAAATGTATACACATTTATACATTGCAGAACAATCCAATTATATTCATTTATAACCAAAACAGTCCAATAGACATGTATACACTTTTATACTTTGCAAAACAGTCCAATTATATTCATTTATATTCATATCCATGCCTAATCAATCCATTATGCTTGCATACATATTTACATGCATCAAAACAGTCCCTAATACATTTTTATCCATCATAGTATCCCATATACATGTTAACATTCATATCACTTATCAAGCATAACACATTATAAACATGATTTACTTATCAAATAAGCTTTCATACATAACATAATATAAACATGTGTTACTTATCTCATAAGTTATCACTTTAATTCATTAGTTGGTTTCATTAAGAAGTTTTAACATAGCCTTGAAACCAAGCATCAGCCTAGGTACTCGAATCCCCAACCAACTGTCGCCAACAAAAAGGTACTCATAGTACTGGTCAATCCCTCCTACTGTCGCCAAGTGACCACAATACTTCCCTCCTACTGTCGCCAAATAAGGACCGTAGTCCACCCAAAACATGAGCTCTATGGACTCTATGGCATGCCAACTATACCTAAGACTGACTTGAGACCAAGGCTTTTCACAAATTCTTATTTTATCATAATCAAGATTGAGTTTAGCTCTATGTTCTTGTAATCATGTATCTTATTATCATAGCAGAAATCAGAATGAGCATGGCTCCTTATCAAAATATCAGACAATATATCTTATGTGAATAAGATATAAGTATAGATCCGAGGTATCTTATCAAAAGAGTATATATTATTGCATCATAAGATGGTATAGTTAGAATTCATGTACTTTTAGCAAGATTTAGTTCATACCATGTCAAGCATGTATTCAATTCCTTCATGATTCAAATTTCATATTCGGATTCTTAATCAATTGATAAAACAACATATGTTTCATAACATCTCAAATATACGCAATCACATATAGCTTTCATAGCATATCAAATGTACTCAATCACATATAGCTTTCATGGCATATCAAACATACTCAATCACATATAGCTTTCATAGCATATCAAATGTACTCAATCACATATAAATTTCATGGCATATCAAACATACACAATCACATATAGCCTTCATGGCATATCAAATATACACAATCACATATAGCTTTTAATTTTTATACTTACCTTGGCATCCAAGCTTATTCATACATACAATTTTTAGCCAACAAGTGATCAAAATTAAACAAAACAAACATAAATACTCAGGGTAGTTTTAATCTACCCCAAGACTTTAAACTACACTCACCTTATATCCCGAAGTTACTAGATATCCTGATCCACTAACACATCCCAGCTTCCTCCATTCAATACTTGATGCAACCGAGCCCTTGATTCCAAATTTTCCTTCTACTTTGCCTTACATCCAGCTTCTTCCTCCAATCTTCAGCTCAAATAATCAAAATACATCCATTAATATACATGCCCTCCATCACACATTAACTCAATAAAGTTGACCAACGTTGTCACTCAAGCATTAGCTATACATATACTAGTCATTTCTCAACTCCATTTTCAAGATAATTCCTTATTTCTAACTTTTAGCAACTTGAGCTATCATTAAAGAACTGTCTCTCCATAACAGAATATACAATGGAATTTAAAGCTCTTTACATCCTTATAAACTAGATTTAACCACGGTTTTAACGGTATAAGCCTCACAACTTAACAAGTTCTATAACAATTATGAGAATTTTTGGAAGTTTCAAAATAGAAACTGTCTAGAGCAGAATCTGCCTCCAGAATTTCTGCACTACCTTCACTTAAAAATTCATAACTTTTGATTTAGAGCTCAAAATCAATCACCGTTTGTTGGAGATTAAATTAGACTCACACATGATTCTACACACATAAAATTCATCCCAAAACTCAAAGTATTCAATTTTCTATCAATTTCTAAACTTACTGCCAGAACAGAACTTTTCTGGGCAGATTACATTTGGTCTTTGTTTAAGACTAACTTATGTGCTCCAAACTCACACTAATAGCAATATCTTAGACTCAATTCAAAAAAGCAATATTCAATGTCCTTAACATGGATGCATTCATGAATCAAAGCAATTATTTTATTGAATTCCAGCAAGCTTTCCTCCATGCATTCATCGAATAAACTCAACTCTAACAACAATTTCCACAATAATTTCATAGTTCAAGATGAGATTACCTCTTGTTAGACTTCCTCCCACAAAATTTTGCTTCATTATTCACCAAATATTCTTGAATTTATGCTCAACAATGTAAATCTCCTATGGTGTTATTCTTCCTTTCTCAAATTCGGCCATGGAGATAGCAAGGATGAAGAAGGCTTCCAAATTTGTTTTCTCTTTCCTTCATTTACATGGCCGGCTATACAATCTCCTTTGCCAAGTGTGAATTAACTTTTCCACATGTATTCCACTAACACATAGTGGTCTAATTGCACATGCAAATTTGTTGTTTTACCTTTGTTTCAGTTTGGTCCTTTGTTCTCAACTTTAAATTTCTTGCATTTTGGTCCTTCAAGACTAGTTACATCTCCAATTATTCCATTCTCACATCTTATAATTTAATCCTTAATAATTCAAGTCACATATTAATTAACCTCTTCATATTCATATATGCTCCTTCATACTCCTTGAAATATAATTGCTTTACTCATTTGCTAATTGAATTTTAGCTTAATTAACTCTTTCATTCTCAATCCCATTGACTTATTCAGTTGACTCGAATTGAATCTTTAGCAATTCAAAGATAACATTATCAAGCATGTGATAACTTTGTAAAATTCGTAGCCCAGTTTCAGGGGTATCACAAAATCAGGTTGTATCTTAACTTCTGCAGAAGAAAAGACATGTGATGGATCTGATCTATATTTGCAAAGCATCGATACATGAAAAACATCATGGATCTTGCTCATTTCTGGTGGTAATGCTAATTGATATGCCACCGGTCTCACTCTTTTCAAGACTTTACACGGGCCAATAAATCTGGGACTGAGCTTCCCTTTTCTTCCAAATCTCAATATTTTCTTCCAAGGCAAAACTTTCAAAAATACTTTGTCTCCCACTTGAAATTCAATGTCTTTTCTTTTCAAATCGAAATAAGATTTTTGTCTATCGGAAGCTACTTTTAGATTATCTCGAATTATTTGTACTTTCTCTTCCACTTCTTGAATCAGACCAGGTCCAATAATCTTGCAGTCTTCTAACTCAAACCAATTTAACAGTGTCTGACATTTTCTTCCATATAAAGCTTCATAACGTGTTATTTTAATACTTGACTGATAACTGTTATTATGAGCAAATTCAACCAATGGTAAGTACTTTTCCCATGAGCCTACAAACTCGATGACATAAGCTCTAAGCATATCTTTCAAAATTTGAATAGTCCTCTCTGATTGTCCATCAGTTTGTGGGTGGAAAGTAGTACTAAAATGCAATCGAGTGTCTAATGCTTCATACAAAGCATTCCAAAATCTTGAAGTAAACCCGGGATCTCTGTCAGATACAATGGAAGAAGGAACTCCATGTAGTCTAACAATCTCCCGAATGTATAACTCAGCATATTTACTCATAGAGTAATCTACTCTGATTGGTATGAAATGTGCTGATTTGGTCAATCGATCCACAATCACCAAGATTGAATCTTTTTTACTCAGTGTCAACGGTAATCCGGTTACAAAATCCGTAGTCACTTTCTCCCATTTCCATTTTGGAATAGCAATTGGCTGAATTAGTCCTGATGGAACTTGATGCTCTGCCTTAACTTGCTGACAAGTTAAGAATTTGGATACGAATTCTGTTATAGTTCTTTTCATTCCCGACCAACAAAATTGATTATTCAAATCTTGATATATTTTATTTCCTCCCGCATAGTTAAAGTACTATAATATGCTTCAGAAAGAATTTCCTTTTTCAATTCCTCATCATTGGGAATATAAGCACATCCTTTATAGTATAAACATCCATTAGACTTCAATTCGAAGTCTGAAGATTCTCCGCTTTTAGTTTTCTTCTCTCTCTAAACATTTTCATCTTTTTCCTGCGATTCTTTTATTTTGTCTATTAAAGTAGACTGATGTTCAATTCAGCAACCAAAACACCATCATTCATTATTGATAATTGAGCATCTGATATTCCTAGGGCTTAAAACATCTTTCGGCTAAGTGCATTTGCAACCACATTAGTCTTTCCTAGTATCATAGTCTTTAATTAGCTCAATCCATCGCCTTTGCCTTAGATTCAACTCCTTTTGCGTTAGTAGATATTTCAGGCTTTTATCGTCTGTGTATATATAACTCTTCTCACCATATAAGTAGTGGCGGCAAATCTTTAAAGCAAAAACAACTGCACCTAGCTCCAAATCATGAGTAGGACAATTCCTCTCATGGGTTTTAAGCTGTCTAGAAGCATAAGCCACCACCTTTCCGTCCTGCATAAGTACACAGTCCAAGCCATTATGCGATGCATCACTGTACACTACGAAATTCTTACCAGATTCAGGTTGAACTAGCACATGAGCTTCTGTCAAAATTTTCTTCAACTTTTCAAAGCTTTCTTGACATTCATCAGTCTATACAAATGGTACATTCTTTATGAGTAAGCTATAGGAGCACCAATAATCGAGAAATCTTTCACGAATAGGCGGTAATATCCTGCCAATCTGAGAAAACTTCTAACCTCAACAATAGTTTTAGGAGGTTTCCACTTAATGATAGCTTGATTTTTTTGAGGAACAACCCGAATTCCCTTAGCTGATACTATATGTCCAAGAAATGTCACCTTAGAAAGCCAAAACTCACATTTAGATAGTTTGGCATATAATTTCTTTTCCCTCAAGATCTGAATAACTATTCTGAGATGGACATCATGATCCTCCTTGGTTTTTGAATAAACCAGGATATCATCTATGAACACCACCACAAACTGGTCCAAGTATGGCTGAAAAATTTAGTTCATCAAATCCATACAAGCTGTTGGGGCATTATTTAATCCAAACGGCATTACCACGAACTCAAAATGTCTGTATCAAGTCCTAAAAGCCATATTTGGAATATCTTGCTTCTTAATCTACAAATGACGATAGCCCAATCGAAGATCAATTTTAGAGAACACCGCTGCACCCTTTAACTGATCAAAATAATCATCAATTCTTGGCAATAGATATTTATTCTTTATCATCATTTTGTTAAGCTGACGATAACCAATACACAATCTCATCGATCCATCATTCTTCTTTACAAATAATACGGGTGCTCCCCAAGGTGATATACTTGGCTATATAAAACCCCGATCCAGCAATTCTTGTAACTATGACTTGAGTTCCCTGAGTTCTGCAGGTGCCATACAATACGGTGCCATCGATATGGGTGTTGTACCAGGTAGCACATCAATTCCAAATTCCACCTTTCTATCTGGAGGTAAGCCCGGTAATTCGCCAGGAAATATATCTATAAATTCTTGCACCGTAGGTATATCTTCTATCTTCACTTTTTGACTCGAAGTGTCAGTACTGGGAATCAAATATGCTTCACAGCCACTCACTAACAATTTCTTTGCAATAACGGCCAAAATAACATCACTATGATAATTTGGCCTTTCACCCACAAATAAAATCTCAGATCCATCTGGTGCCCTTAAAGTTAATCTTTTTAATTGGCATTCCACAACAACATTATTTGTAAACAACCAATCCATCCCCAATATTATTTCAAACTCACAGAACGGCAATTCCATAAGATCAGCAGGGAGATCCACATTTTGAATTTTAATAGGACATTTTCGACAAATTCTTTTTACCTTGGCACTCTGGCCTATTGGATTGGTTGCTACCACCTCACTCACAATTAGTTCTACTAGAATGTTTCTTTCTAGAATAATTCTAGAACTAATATATGAATGAGTAGAACCAGGATCAATTAATGTAAAAATAGGTCTACCAAAAAGTTCAAGCATACCTGCTATAACATCTCGATTGTCTCGGCTCTCTGTAGTCTTGATATTATACACCCGAGAATAAGCTTTTCCTTTCTGATTAGAGGCAATTTCAGATGCGTACTATCTAAAACTCCAATCTCTTTTTCCTTTAATCTTCTGAGGAGTAGCTACCGATTGATTTTCTTGTAGTTCTGGGCATTCACGCTTGAAATGGCTTGGTTTCCACACTGATAGCATACTACTTCTGACGCAAACCAGCATCGACCAAGATGTCTTTTTCCATAAGTCTTACATTTTGGATTAATCTAAAGTCTCTTGCCTTTAGATCCACTCATTTTAGCCTGCACTTGCTTGGACTTATCAGTAGAAAAACCCTTCTTTACTAAAGACATTGATCCAGCTGATTTCTGCTGATGAAATCATTTACCACGTTTAGACTGTGGTAAAGCATTGGAACCTCCAGGTCGCTTGCTTGATGAACCTTCTTATCTGAGGCTTCTTCCCGATCGACTCTTTCATTCCTTTGGCTCTGTTTATCGCTTCTTGAAATACGGACAAATCAAGAGCAACTAGAACCTTCTTATATTCAAGATCTAAGCCTCCCATAAATCGAGTTACTCTGTGTTTCTCGGTTGGAAGAAACTCTATAGCAAACTATCTAAGTTTATTAAATTCACACTTATACTCATACACTAATCTGTCAGCTTGCATCAGATTCAGAAACTGATCACTCATATCTTTGATGAATACATCACCGATATATTTACCCAAAATTCATTTAGGAAGAATTCCCAAGTAATTTGTTATCGGGGAATCCGAGCAGTAATGGTGGTCCACCAATATTGAGTAGGTCCCATCAGTAATGATACAACTCCTTCAAGCTTCCCTTGATCATCACACCGAATACTATCCAACATGATTTTAATATTTTTCAACCAGAAGTCTGCAGTCATCGGGTCAACATTAGTATCACCATGAAATTCTGGTGCCTTCAATTTCCTCAATTCTCTTGGTACAGATACTGGTTCTCGTCTATTTATAATGGCAGCTAATGTCGCAGGAACAGTCCATGATCCTGAATTGGAATGTCTTGTTGCCCTTGTGCAGGTGCCTCATCCTGATACTGACCCTGAGGTACATTTTGATTTACCTCATTACTCCCGCTCTGTATAGGAGCATCTTGCTCCAAAGCATGTCTAGAACCCCGGTGTTCCGACATCTGAATAGAACACATATTCAACGATTTTTAGTAAAGAGTAGCATTACTAACTACAGAGCATCAAAGTATATACACATAATCATCAGTAATTATGACATCCTAGTGGCATGTATACAATCCTGACTCATTTCAAACTCGATTTCTATCCAGAATCGACTAAACCTCACTCTGATACAAATCAATGTAACACCCCTTCCCGTATTTGTTACCAAACATGAGTCGGTGATGGTACAAGACAAAGTTAAAACAATTTCCATTATCGAAACTTAAACTGGCAACATGCATTGCTCTTGAACAAATATTTTTATACATTTTTACAGGGATCAAAAATCCATTCCGTAAATTTTTAATTAAACTAGATTCATTAAGCTTTTTAACCATATAAATTAATAACTCAAATTCATTATATAAAAATTCACAAAAAATCCTAAACTCACGACATAGTGTAGTCTTTTAAGAAATCTGCTACCCTGTTTTTCTGACCTTTGATCGAATAAAAATTCATATCTTTTTGTATAGACCTCGAATCAGTTATTGTTTGTTTTGAAAAAATCTAGACTTAATTTTTAGTTCATACATGTAAGGTTTACTTCCTAATTCAAATCTTGGAATTTATACTGATTTTTCAAACACACTGCATCTGCATAACTCCTGGATAGATTTTAACTCTCTCTACCATGAGCATATTAATTACTAATAACTGTTGTCACTGAATTTTCACCCTTATTGGCCCTAATACAAAAAACCTAGCTAACCATATTTGTTTCCCATGTGCAGCCTCATATCAGCCGTTAGATCTAGGGTAGAGATCTAACGGTCCAGATTGGACCATAAAAAAGTGAGGACAGCCCCACTTGTGCCGTCACGCACCTCACGCATGTAACCCACGCGCTCGGGTTTTACCCCAGCAGAAGCTGCCCAGGCCGTGTGCTCACCCTGGCAGCCACTTTTTTTGGCCGATCCGAGGCTGACGAGAAGTGTTGGTGACCACCCAGCCCTTGTTGCACTGAACCGTCGCCGCCTTCACGCCCCCGAGCTCCAGGAGACACTGCTGCACGGCCCTCTCGGCTGCCCTCGATGCCAACAGCCACGACACCGCATCACTGTTGCAACAATGGCAACAACCTCGCCACCACTAGACCACCCACAACCGCGCTGCCGCCGCTTTCTCCTCCAACCGAAACTTGTAGCCATTCAAAGAGAAAGGATTAGGGTTAGGTTATCTTGATTTGAATATGGAAGGAAAATGGGAAGAATCAGCCCCAAATTTGTTCAAATTTGAATCAAAATTATGACAAAATCTGCCCCAAATCACTTCCAAATCTGCATCAAATGAAAAGGAAAGAATCACCCAAAAATTGGGGATTTTTTTGTTCCGAATTTCTTTGTAATTTTGGTAGCAAAACTCCTATAAAAACCCCACTCATCCTAATGTAATCACACACCGGAAATACAGAGAAAATACTAAAAATTCGCAACATATTGTACTCAATTTCTATTGGAATAGAAGCAATCAAGCAAGACTCTTTTTTGGTATTGTGTTCTCTCATTTTCTACTTTATTTTTTTATTTCGAATCTAACACCCAAAAGTGGGAAAATTTTTACCTTAATTAAGATGCCTTCGTTATATCCCGAATTCAAATCTTTGGTTTATTTTATTAAAAAGGGTTTTAGTTGTTTTTCTTTTAAAAAAAATATGCCGACGTCAGACAGCGGCCGGCACGATGGTTCGTTCCTAATGTTCTTCATCCTTGAAGAACACCAAGAATGTTTGGGAGAATTTGAGATATGGGACTTGATCTAAAAATTTTGATGGGAAAAAATAAAGAGGTGTTTGTGAAGTTGGGTTTTATATCCATGTGTTTTAAAACAAATTGGGCTTATTACACTCATTAAATCCCTCCGCCATACTTATTTTTGCTCCACAAATCATCATATTTTCAGTTACTTCAAAATGGTCACTATTCGAAAATTCCTTTTGGATCCATTTTTTTATTTTCACAATTCGGTCTTTTTTTCTTTACATTTTAATTTTTTTCTAAAATAAAACCTTTTGGAAAGTCATTTATTTAAAAAATCATGGTAACTTTAATTTATATTTTTTATTCGAATACTAAGTGTTAATTTTTATTCTGGAAGGGTGCTTTCTTTTAAATAATTGTGTTTTTTTATATGCACTTAATTTATATTTATTTTGTTTATTTTCTTATGTTGTATTTTAATTATTTTTAGTTTAGTTAAAGCCTCTAGGATTAAGTTCTTAAAAACTTTAGTTAGAGCCTTAAAGTTTAATAAAAATTCTCTTCACATTAAATTAATAAAACAACTTAATTACATCTGAACCCCAATAGGTAAAATTTATTTAGACATTCTTTAGGATAATAATCGCTAACTTAGAATAAATAAAAACTTTAAAACATAATTATTTTTTCGATTGCTTGTTAAAAAGTGAAATATAATTAATGCGGTGTCTTACCAAAAGGAGGTAATGGGTTAGCGCCAGAAGTGTTGGCGGTGATTAAAGTTTACTCTCCGGATGGTGGGGCTGTTAAAATGGAATCATATTCATAAATGGACAATAATTTAAATTTTACACAAACTTGCAAATTCCGACATTAAAACTTTTTGTAATCGGTTAGGTACCAATTTTTGGGCGTTGTGGGGGTGCTAACCCTTCCCCACACGTAACCTACTCCCGAACCCGTTTTTGAGTTTTTGCAGACCAAAATCATTTTTTTAATAAACTAAAAATAATTTTATTAAAATGACCTGTTTTTAGGTGATCCAATCACACCTTTTTAAAAAAAAATTGGTGACGACTTCGTTGTTTTTGGCTTTTTATGTTATTTTTAAAAAAACCGTCGAGACCCCTTAAAAAAGATTGTGATAATAAATTAGTCCTTTATGCCTTAAAAACATAACATCCACATCATATAAGTTACTAGACCAACCATATTTTAGTTATAAGTTAATACAAACCATAGCTAATTATACATGCCATCTAGTATATCCAAGTAAAAAGGATAAACATCATTGTTGTGAATATAGTGATATACTCCTAAAATATGTAGATGATGCCCAGCTACTCACCCCTTGGAACTCCGTTTAAACCTACGCATTAAAATCATCATACGCTAAGTGTATACTTAGTGAGGTAATAATCCATAACCAAGTGCAATTTGACATAATTATCAGTATAAACGAATAACAATGCATATAATCACCTTACCCTTTTTATGCATGTTAACATAAGTAGTACCAAATGTAACAACATATATCAAAGCAATAAGTTTAATCCTTACCAATACTGTTGCCATTTCAATCAACAAGCTTTGAAGCTTACCATCCTGTTTTTCAATTTATTTAGCCCAAGGTATTGAATTAAGAGAATCTAAGTACACGAATCATCTCGTATACCCAACCTTTCTTGAGTATACATATACCCAACCTTCCTTGGGTATATATGAAATTTGCACCGAAGTGCTTTAATATGTACCGAAGTACTCTCGTATACCCAACATTCCTTGAGTATACATAAATGTTGCACCGAAGTGCTTTAATATGTACCGAAGTACTCTCGTATACCCAACCTTCCTTGAGTATACATAAATGTTGCACCGTAGTGCTTAGAAAATTTATACAGTTGTTTATGACCCTATGGCTAGCCAACTATACTTTTGAATCTCTATATCATACTTGGGCTTTATATCATCAAATACTTCATCCATAGCAATATATATCATTATATATCAACATTGGGCAGTTCATACCTGAAATAACATTTCAAACTTACCTATGTAAGTAATCAAATGATCAATGCATTTTATATTCCAAATCTTGACATATTTATATTATGTCAATCATATGCTCAATAACATATATATAGTGACAATAAACATTCAGGTGGGCTCATTGCAAGCCATCCCAATAATGTATAAAAGATCAATGTATTATGATATGTATGCAATTGCACTCACCTGGACACTTTGTGAAAGTGGAAATTTTAATAGCCTCACTAAGCTTGGATTATACTTTTTATCTTTCTTCTTCACCCGATTGGTCCCGGATTTGCTTGTTATCTACATGTATATTAAATACATAACACAAGCAATCTTAAGTACATGTCCAAGTCTTGCTAATCCATGAACATACCAAGTTGGAAAATTCGATATTTTCAACTAAATACTACTTTGTAATAACAATGCTTCCTACACTTTATTCCAACCTTGAATTGCACATTGCAATCACCAATTTGATAATTTCACTTTAAACCCTTAAATCTCTCTCCTAGGGTTTATGATCCAAAAATTGGAAACTTTCATATACGACCTAAAATTTCAAAAATTTTAACACCATAATGATCCTTGAATAATGGCAAACAACATAACTATAACTTTTGAATATTTTAATATTTCTCACCTATTTCATCCTAATTGCCAATTTCACAAAATAGTCTCAACATGATGTTTTCTTCATCCAATTGTCATAATTAAACATGGAAAACACCATTCTAATCATTCTCATCATCAAAATAATTTTTACAAAATTTTCCCTAAACTTCCCATAATAACTGAATGATCCTTATATGTTCTTCCATGAAATTTTTCTCATTTCAAGCATAGAAACAATACCACAACAACATTTCCAACATGATTGAACCTTGAAATATGAAAATCCAACATGTCTTTCATCCACCTTAATCACCAATACCAACTTAGAAGCTTGGAAACCATGGAAAACTTATGCCAATTGAAAGAGAATTTCATGGAGAACACATCTCTATTTCATGTCCTACCTCTAAAATCAACCAATTCAAGCTTAAAAGTTGAAATAAAATTTTCTTACCTAGCTTGGGGAAGTTCACGGCAATAGGAGAAAAGATGAGAGAAATTCTACACTTTTTTTAATTTAATTCCATGCCAAATGGCATTAAATAATCCTTATTTTAATAAAAAATTTCATTTAAGAGTCTAATGACTATTTTACCCCTTGATTTTCTCCAATAACATGTTGCCACCTATAAAATCTCCTTTTCCATAATCAAAGATATTTAAAAGGTATGTGCAAAATGACCATTTTGCCATTAATGAATTGTCATATCTTTAAAAATGCCATTTCACACAATACACAAAATACTGCATACAATCGAATCTAAATTAATCAAAAACGATTCAAAACCATAATGTCATGTTCCTTAGGTCTTCTTAAGACTTCCATAAAATTTCCATAATATTCTAAATTCTAACGATCATCCGAATTACACACCGAAACTTATCTTTTTTATAGCTTTTCATACAAATCCCGTACTAAAAATCTGATTCATATCAAAATTATTATACCAGGATGAACTATTTATTTATGGAATAAGAATAATATATGGGAAAATTACCATGTTTGTCCTTAAACTTTTCTCTTCTTTTCACTTTAGCCACCAAACTTTAAAACTTTACGTTTTAGTCACTGAACTAAAAGAACCAACTTTTAATTTCTTTCAATTTATTCACTAACCAATTATTGGGGTATTACGATTCTTCCCTCCTAAAAAATTCACCCTCAAATTTTTAGAACGTACCAGGATTAAATAAATGTGGCTATTGCTCTCTCATTCTCTCTTCGGTTTCTCAGGTGGCTTCTTCCACTTTATGATTCTTCCAGAGAACTTTAACCAATGGAATTGATTTGTTTCTCAATTGCTTAACCTCATGAGTTAAAATCTTTACTGGTTCTTCTTTTAATGTCAAATCAGGTTGTATCTTAACTTCTACAGACGAAATAACTTGTAATGGATCTCATCTATATTTGCGAAGCATCGATACATGAAAAACATCATGGATCTTGCTCAGTTTTTGTGGTAATGCTAATTGCTATGCCACCAGTCCCACTCTTTCAAGACTTCATACGGGCCAATAAATCTGGGACTGAGCTTCCCTTTTCATCCAAATCTCATTATTTTCTTTCGAGGCGAAACTTTCAAAAATACTTTGTCTCCCACTTGAAACTCATTTTCTTTTATTTTCAAATCAGAATAAGATTTTTGTCTATTAGAAGCTGCATTTAGATTATCTCAAATTATTTATACTTTCTTTTCTACTTCTTAAATCAGATCAGGTCCAATAATCTTGCTATCTTTTAACTCAAGCCAATTTAACGGTGTCCGAAATTTTCTTCCATACAAAGCTTCATAAGGTGCCATTTTAATACTTGACTGATAACTCTTATTATAAGCAAATCCAGCCAATGGTGAGTACTTCTCCCATGAGTCTGCAAACTCGATGACACAAGCTCTAAGCATATCCTCCAAAATTTGAATAGTCCTCTCTTATTGTCCATTAGTTTGTCGGTGGAAAGTAGTACTAAAATGCAATCGAGTACCTAATGCTTCATGCAAAGCATTCCAAAATCTTGAAGTAAACCTGGGATCTCTGTCAGATACATTGGAAGTAGGAACTCCATGTAGTCTAACAATCTCCCAAATGTATAATTCAACATATTTACTCATAGAGTAATCTGCTCTGATTGGTATGAAATGTGTTGATTTGGTCAATCGATCCACAATCACCCAGATTGAATCTTTTCTACTTGGTGTTAACGGTAATCCGGTTACAAAATCCATAGTCACTCTTTCCCCATTTCCATTCTGGAATAGCAATTGGCTGAAGTAGTCCTGATGGCACTTGATGCTCTGCCTTAACTTACTGACAAGTTAAGCATTTGGATACGAATTCTGTTATAGTTCTTTTCATTCCCAGCCACCAAAATATGTTCTTCAAATCTTGATATATTTTATTTCCTCTCGGGTGCATAATTAAAGTACTATAATGTGCTTCAGAAAGAATTTCCTTTTCAATTCCTCATCATTGGGAATATAAGCACATCCTTTATAGTATAAACATCCATTAGACTTCAATTCGTAGCCTGAAGATTCTCCGCTTTCAGCTTTCTTCTTTCTCTCTAAACATTTTTCATCTTTTTCCTGCGATTGTTTTATTTTGTCTATTAAAGTAGACCTAATGTTCAATTCAGCAAGCAAAGCACCATCATTCATTATTGATAATTGAGCATCCGATATCCATAGGGCTTAAAACATCTTTCGGCTAAGTGCATCTGCAACCACATTAGCCTTTTCTGGTGATAACCAATAATTGCATCAGTATTTAATTAGCTCAATCCATTGCCTTTGCCTTAGATTCAGCTCCTTTTGCGTTAGTAGATATTTCAGGCTTTTATGGTATGTGTATATATAACACTTCTCACCATATAAGTAGTGGCGCCAAATCTTTAAAGCAAAAACAATTGCACCCAGCTCCAAATCATGGGTAGGATAATTCCTCTCATGGATTTTAAGCTGTCTAGAAGCATAAGCCGCCATAATGCAATGTGTCACTATACACTACAAAATTCTTTCCAGATTCAGGTTAAACTAGCACACAAGTTTCTGTCAAAATTTTCTTCAACTTTTCAAAGCTTTCTTGACATTCATTAGTCCATACAAATGGTACATTCTTTCTTAGTAGCTTCGTAATAGGAGCAGAAATCATCGAGAAATCTTTCACGAATCGATAGTAATATCCTGTGTAACACCCACAACGTATATCCGTAATACGAATATACATTACAGATGCTACTAAAAACATATACTAAAAAATCAAGCTAAATTATATATATATAATAACCTATTCTTTAATTTTCATCTAAAAACAATTCTAGGAAATTGTAGCTAGTTTTAACCCTGAATTAGTTTATAAAACATAAAATTTAGTTATTTAAAAGAAAATATTATTCAGGGTGAAAACGTCACTTGTTGCCTAAACCCTTTCTTGATTTTAAAAAATTCTACGCGATAAGATTTAAATTCTGGTTAAACCATTATACTTTTACCTTACTGGTAGCATTATTTCATTTTCATACTCTATGTATTCTTGTGCTATCATATTTCGAAAATATATACTTTAAAGCTTACAAAATAGCTCTCTTGAAAATATAATTACATGCCCACTAGTTCTTGACTATTTTAAAGATATACGTACTTTAACTTACCGATAACTTGACTTCCAAAAGAGTGGCTCCGAGTTGCTAAGTCTGATTTGGAGAACCTACGTGTGAAATAAAACACACGCTAAGTACGAACTTAGTGAGGCAATTAAACTTATTTATTTAAACATGAATTGATGTGATATAATATGTCATATAAAAGTGCATTTCATATTTCTCTATAACATGGCAAGTATATTACAATATACATGTGTCATGTATCATAACTATCATATAATTCATGTTAATATTGTATAACACATTCTCTGTCATAGACATGTTTTCATCATAAATAATTTCCATAGTAGCGTAACATAATGAACATGTTTATCATGAATCTCATAATCCATAAATTTCATATATCATTTTCATAATTTTTATCATATATCATACTTTCATAATATCATGTATCATATCACGGTTATACTTTTATTATGCAGTCATTTGCATATACTCTATCATGATCATACTTTTATCATGCAGTCATTGCATATCATTTATTCTATCATGATCATATTTTGCCATGCAATCATTTGCATATCATATAAATCAAGTATCATCAATATCATGTATATCATGTAGCATCTATCATATAGATCATGTATCATTTCTATCATATGAATCATGTATCATCATGCAGTCATTTGCATGCTCATGATCTAGCATGTAATTATCTTGTTTTATTATTATCGTGTATGGCTGAAAGGCTCATGGTACCTACAACCCATATGTACCGTAATGTTATCTGAGTAGTACTCTGGAGGATGCTCTTTGCTCCTCATATAAGGAAACTATTTGCTCCTTATATTAAAACACCTCGCTAGTGCCATTTGCACCCCAGGGTGTATCTTGTTTCATTTTAATCTTGTTATTATTCATATTCCATGTATAGACATGCATCATCATTTATGCAGACAATAATTCGTACCTGGTATTCCTTCAAGCTTGTCATGTCAAGCAATGTATCATTTCATGTATTATAGAGAAATGCAATGCCATTTTCAATATAATGCAAACATTTAGAAATGCACTCACCTGGGCCATTTATTATCTTGCCTCACTAAGCTTACTTGTTAATCTTTTCATTTCCTTGAATACTTGTACCTTTCCCAATATTTCTTGCAACTGTAGAAAATTAATCGAATATTCACATTACTATACACTTACTTAATACGAGTCTAACATTTTCAAAGAAATACTAATATTTGCCATATATTTTATTTTGGGTCCTTAGTGACCATTTTGAACATTCAACAAACTATTCATGCTCTAAATGTTCAAATTCTTCTATTTCAAAATCATTCGAGTCATTTTCCATAAAGTTTCAAACTTTACTAATATGACATTTTAGTCACTAATTTTACCAAGGTACTTGAATTTAAACTTAATTCAAGTAATCACTTATTACCAATAATTACAACACTTTCCCTTTTATTTTCCATTTGACCGAAATGGTCACTAAACTTTGGAAAGTTTGAAATTCTCCTATTTTAGTCCTTAATAAGCTTGAATCATCAATTCTAGCTCATTTTCATCTAAACCACCATCAAAACAATAATTTCCAAAATAATCCTCTATTTTCCCATTCTTGACAAAATGGTCCTTTTTCATCATTTCAAACCAATTTTATTACATTTTCAATAATTACTCTTTAATCCTTTTTCAACAAAATAATTCTATAAACATCCTATTAAATTCCTCAAATTGCCGAAATAGTCCTCAAACTTTTCCAAATTTGGAATTTGGTCCTAAATTGTCAATTCAAGCCCAAAACATCATTTTCTACTCATTTTCATCATCAAATAAATTTTTGACAATTTAGTCCCTAATTTTTTTAAAATTTTGAATTGGTCTCTAAATTTCTCCAAATAGGGATTTTTCATTCTAACATCAAATTTAAGCTCCTTGAATCACAAATACTTCAATTTCATCATCAATTTTCAAATCCCTAACAAAACCCTAAATTTCAAGATTAGGGTTTATGAATTTCGACTTGAATTTAACTTGATTTCAAGCTTTGATTTCATCAAAACTAAACTCAATTCATCATTTACTACTTAAATTCAATCAAAATCCATGAAACCCTAATTTCTCTCTCTTCAAACCCTAATCCAAAACTCCATAATTCCATGAAAATTACCATCAAAATTAAGAGAATGAAGAGTAGATCACTTTACCTCAAGGAACCTTGCATGAATCCTTGATCAAAAGCCTTTAATTTTGAACTAGAAAATTTTCTTTATTTTCCCCAAATATTTTCTTCATGTTTCGAAATGGTGAGGAAGAAGATGAACTACCTCATCTTTTATTTTAATCATTATTCCAATATAAAGTAGAAAAATGCCACATGTTATAATAAAAATGAATTTTAAATTTATTTTTCTCTCTTTCCACAAATACCCCTCTAACTAAATTGAAATTATATCTAGTTCAAAATTATGCCATCTCATTACATTTGAGCTAGATTAGTCCCAATCCAATTGGCCATCATGATTAATTAATCATAAAATATCATTGATGATTTTGTTCGATCCAATTTCCCGATTTTCACCTTTTACGATTTTTTCCTCTATCGAACAATCAAATTTAATTCGAAAATCTCATATTTCCTTAATTCCATAAACAAATACATATTTTCATATAAAATCCTCCATCTTAAATAAGTTAAACTTAGAAATTTGACTTGATCCAAAAATACCGATAATTACCCGAAATCTCCATCGGTTAACATCTTTCTTGAAAATCTTTCATCAAGCATTTATACGAACTTCTCCTACTTTTTCTGAATCCTTTTTTACTTATCAAAAATACTAATATGTGACACTTCCTAGAAAGTCACCCAAAATTTTTCCCTAATTTGAGCACACTTAACAATTTTATTCGATCGAAATTCCATATTTTCTACTGCATTCTGGCTTCCAAAACTATTACCAAAATCCTTGTTCTGATCGAAATTTTCCTTATACTAAATAAAAAACATTTCTAGGAAAATTCACACTTAGGTCCCTGAACTTTTACCAACTTTTCATTTTGGTCACTAACTTTAACTTTTTGTCATTTGAGTCACTAAGTTAGCCTTGTGCCAAAACTTTAGTACTAAATGACCCTTGTTTAACTTAGCAAGATTTTCGGGGTATTGCATCCTGCCAATCCGAGAAAACTTCTAACCTCAACAACAGTTTTAGGAGGTTTCCACTCAATGGTAGCTTATTTTTTTGAGGATCAACCCGAATTCCCTCAGCCGATAGTATATGTCTAAGAAATGTCACCTCAGAAAGCCAAAACTCACATTTAGATAGTTTGGCGTATAATTGTTTTCCTTCAAGATCTGAAGAACTATTCTAAGATGGACATCATGATCCTCCTTGGTTTTTGAATAAACCAGGATATCATCTATGAAAACCACCACAAACTGGTCCAAGTATGGCTGAAAAATTTGGTTCATCAAATCCATACAAGCTGTTGGGGCATTAGTTAATCCAAACAGCATTACCACGAACTCAAAATGTCCGTATCGAGTCCTGAAAGCTGTCTTTGGAATATCTTGCTCCTTAATCTTCAATTGATGATAGCCCGATCAAATATCAATTTTAGAGAACACCGCTACTCCCTTTAACTGATCAAAAATATCATCAATTCTTGGCAATTGATATTTATTCTTTATCATCACTTTGTTAAGTTGACAATAATCAATACACAATCTCATCAATCCATCATTCTTCTTTACAAATAATACAGGTGCTCCCCAGGGTGATACACTTGGATGTATAAAACCTCGATCTAGTAATTCTTGCAACTGTATCTTGATTTCCCTGAGTTTTACAGGTGCCATACGATAGGGTGCCATCGATATGGGTGTTGTACCAGGTAGCACATCAATTCCAAATTTCACCTCTCTATCTAGAGGTAAGCCCAGTAATTCGTCAGGAAATATATCTGGAAATTCTTGCACCGTAGGTATATCTTCTATCTTCACTTTTTGACTCAAAGTGTCAGTCCTGGGAATCCAATATGCTTCACAACCACTCACTAACAATTTCTTCGCAGTAACGGCCGAAATAACATCAATATGATAATTTGGCCTTTCACCCACAAATAAAATCCCAGATACGTCTGGTGCCCTTAAAGTTAACCTTTTTAACCGACACTCCACAACAACATTATATGTAGACAACCAATCCATCCCCAATATTATTTTAAACTCATAGAACGACAATTCCATAAGATGGGCAGAGAGATCCACATTCTGAATTTTAATAGGACATTTTCGATAAATTCTTTTTACTTGGTACTCTGGCCTATTGGATTGGTTGTTGCCACCTCACTCGTAATTAGTTCTACTGGAATGTTTCTTTCTATAACTAATATATGAATGAATAGAACCAGGATCAATTAATGTAAAAATAGGTCTACCAAAAAGTTTAAGCATATCTGCTATAACATCTCGATCATCTCTGCTCTCTATAGTCTTGACATTATACACCCGGGCATGAGCTTTCCTTTCTGATTAGAGGTAATTTCTGATGTGCCCTGTCTAAAACTCCAATCTCTTTTTCCTTTAGATTGATTTTCTTGTAGTTTTGTGCATTTACACTTGAAATGGCATAGTTTCCCACACTGATAGTATACTACTTATGACACAAACCAGCATCGACCAAGATGTCTTTTTCCATAAGTCTTACATTCTGGATTAATCTGAAGTCTCTCGCCTTTAGATCCACTCGTTTTAGCTTGTACTTGCTTGGATTTATCAACAGAAAAACCTTTCTTTACCGAAGACATTGATCCAGCTGATTTTTGCTCTTGAAATCCTTTACCACGTTTAGACTGTGGTAAAGCATTGGAACCTCCAGGTCGCTTGGTTGACTGGACCTTCTTATCTGAGGCTTCTTCCTGGTCGTCTCTTTCCATTCCTTTGGCTTTGTTTACCGCTTCTTGAAATATGGACAAATCAAGAGCAACTAGAACCTTCTTATATTCGGGACCTAAGCCACCCACAAATCTAGCGACTCTGTGTTTCTCGGTCAAAAGAAACGTTGTAGCAAACCGACTAAGTTTATTAACTTCACACTCATACTCATACACTGATTTTCTAGCTTGCTTCAGATTCAGAAAATGATAACTCATATCTTTGATGAATACATCACCGATATATTTACCCTGAAATTCATTTAGGAAGAATTCCTAAGTAATTTGTTCTCGGGGAACCTGAGCAGTAATGGTGGTCCACCAATATCGAGCAGGTCCCATTAGTAATGATACAACTTCTTCAAGCTTCCCTTGATCATCACATCGAATACTATCCAACATGATTTTAATATCGTTCAACCAGAAGTTTGCAGCCATCGGGTCAACATCAGTATCACCAGTAAATTCTGGTGCCTTCAATTTCCTCAATTCTCTTAGTACAGATATTGGTGCTCATCTATTTATAATGGCATCTAACGTCTGCAGGAATAGTCCACGATCCTGAATTGGCATGTCTTGTTGCCCTTGTGCAGGTGCCTCATCCTAATACTGATCCTGAGATACATTTTGATTTACCTCATTACTCCCGCTCTGTACAGGAGCATCTTGCTCAAAGGCATGTCTAGAACCCCGATGTTCTGACATCTGAATAGAACACATATTCAACAATTTTTAGTAAAGAGTAGCATTACTAACTACAGAGCATCAAAGTATATACACATAATCATCAGTAATTATGACATCCTAGTGGCATGTATACAATCCCGACTCATTTCAAACTCGATTTCTATCCAGAATCGACTAAACCCCGCTCTGATACCAATAAATGTAACACCTATTTCCCGTATTTGTTACCAAACACGAGTCGATGATGGTACAAAACAAAGTTAAAATAATTTCCATTATCGAAACTTAAACTAGCAACCTGCACTGTTCTTGAAAAAATATTTTATAAATTTTTACAGGGATCAAAAATTCATTCTGTAAATTTTTAATTAAACTAGATTCACTAAGACTTTTAACCATATAAATTAATAACTCAAATTAATTATATAAAAATTCACAAAAATTCCTAAACTCATGACATAGTGTAGTCTTTTAAGAAATCTGCTGCCCTATTTTTTCGACCTTTCATCGAATAAAAATTCATATCTTTTTGTATAGACCTCGAAATCAGTCACCGTTTGTTTTAAAAAAATCTAGACTTAATTTGTAGTGCATACATATAATATTCACTTCCTAATTCAAATCATGAAATTTTTACTGATTTTTCAAACACACTGCATCTGCATAACTCCTGGACAGATTTTAACTCTCTCTACCATGAGCATATTAATTACTAATAACTATTGTCACTGAATTTTCACCCTTATTTATTATTTATTATTATTATTATTATTTAAAAAGAGCACTTAATTTAAATAAGAATCAATTTAGTTAAAATAGTGTCCATTAAAATTAAATAAAAGTCTATCAACAATAATGGCCCAATTGGCCCTAATACAAAAAACCTAGCTAACCATATTTGTTTCCCATGTGCAGCCTCATATCAGCCGTTAGATCTAGAGTAGAGATCTAACGGTCCAGATTGGACCAGAAAAAGTGAGGGCAGCCCCACTTGCGCCGTCAGACGGCGGCCGGCACAGCGGACAGTTCCTAATGTTCTTCATCCTTGAAGAACACGAAGAACATTTGGGAGAATTTGAGATATGGGAGTTTGATCTAAAAATTTTGAAAGGAAAAAAATAAAGAGGTGTTTGTGAAGTTGGGTTTTATACCCCATGTGTTTTAAAACAAATTGGGCTTATTACACTCATTAAATCCCTCCGCCATACTTATTTTTGCTCCACAAATCATCACATTTTTAGTTACTTCAAAATGGTCACTGTTCGAAAATTCCCTTTGGATCCATTTTTTTATTTTCACAATTTAGTCCTTTTTTTCTTCTTTAAATTTTAATTTTTTTCTAAAAGAAAACCTTTTGGAAAGTCATTTATTTAAAAAATAATGTTAACTTTAATTTGTATTTTTTTGGATCGAATACTAAGTATTAATTTTGATTCGGGAAGGGTGCTTTGTTTTAAATAATTGTGTTTTTTTATATGCACTTAATTTATATTTATTTTGTTTATTTTCTTATGTAATATTTTATTTATTTTGAGTTTAGTTAAAGCCTCTAGGATTAAGTTCTTAAAAACTTTAGTTAGAGCCTTAAAGTTTAATAAAAATTATCTTCACATTAAATTAATAAAACACACTTAATTTCATCTGAACCCCAATAGGTAAAATTTATTTAGACATTCTTTAGGAAAATAATCACTAACTTAGAATAAATAAAAACTTTAACTGTAATATCCCAATTTTTAGACTAGTAGCCAAAATGTAATTTTTGAAAGTTTAGGATGGTTGACCTTAGTAGGGAAGGTCTCATGTCAATAGTTGAGACTGATAAAAAGGGGAATCAGTTCGAGTAGAAATTTTTTATAGATATCTGATAAAGGATTATTAAGAGAAATTTATATGATAAAGATTTCTGGTAAATTGTCAGTATATTGGACCGAGTCAAAATTTCAAGATTTTATTTTTTACAAAATTATGGAATATCTTGTATGTCAAAAATATTTACAAATTGAGATCGAAATTATGAGAATTTTAGATTTTACTCGATAGTTTGTAAATTGGAAAAAAGTCATAGAAAGTGAATATCGGGTAATCAGATCGAATTGAAATTTTAAGGACAGTTCCAAGGATTATGGAAAATTTATAAAATATTATTTTATGAATATTTTATTACATTTGGTTGGATTATAACTAGATTTAGTTAGATGGTGATGGAATGGCAATTTTCAAGTCCTGTCAGTAAATAAAATCTAGTTGGAGGGTAAATCGGACATTTTCCATGGATGGCATTTTTGAAATATTTTAAAATGTTGAGGACATTTTTAGAAGATGATAAACACATGGATTTAATCTTGGCCCTTGGTTTATGATAAGATTAAATTTAGCCATTGGATTTGAAGGCTAAATTAGTAATTTCACTAATTAAATGAATTTAAAATTCATTTAATTATCACATGTGGATTAAAAGGAAAAATATGAACAAAAAATTCGCATTTTTCATGGAGAATTTTGATAAGCATGAGAAAAAAAGGGAGAAATTTTCTTTGGCAAATTTCAAGGTTCTAAAGTTAGAATCAAGGTATGTTGCTTTGAAATAAATTGATCTATGCTTCATGCTCTTTCTTTTGATAGTAATTTTTCATGGTGATATGAAGAATAGTTCATGCTCTTGAAGAGAGAGAAATTGGAGTTTCATGAACCAAGTTAGAATTAAGGCTTGATTTAAGTAATTCAAGTGTTGCAAACATTAAAACAATCTTGAGCTTTGTTTAATTCTATGTTCAAGGTTATAAACCCTAACCCTAGAATTTGGGGATTTGTTTAGGGAATTGAATAAATGATTTGTGATACTAGAAGCCCTAAATTGATGTTAGAATAAAAAATTTCCCTTGGGAAGAATAAAGGACCAATTCAGTTAGAATTGGAAATAAAAGGGGAAATTATTGTGAAAATTATTCTAGTATTAGAAATGATGAGATTCTGATCAAATTAGCTTGAATTGATAAATTAGGACCAAAATGGAAATATTGGAAAGTAAAGGACCATTTCGGTCAAAGAAGAGAAATTAGAGGAAATTATGGAAAAATTTTCATAAGGTTGTATATGATGAAATTATGATTTTACAAGCTTTAAAATGTCATTTGGACCATTTTAGAAATTTGTAAAAACATAAGGATCAATTCAAAAATCTTAGAATGATTAGGGACCAATTCGGCATTTTGGGGGAAATTAGGGACAAAAGTGAAAAAATTGTTTTCATGGAAGCATTATGCTTAAATTGTTGTTAGAATGAAGTTTTGATCATTATTTGATTAAAATTTGAATAGAATTCTAGGTATTAAAGGTATAATGACTTATGTCATGGATCTAAGATTGGACAATTATAGGAATAATTGTAGGAAAATTATTCCTATTGTATTTATGTGTTAGTATGATACTAACAAATAATTTGAAATGTATTTATGACATGTTGATGTACATATAGATCGTGATCAAAACCGAAATCGAACTACCAATCGAGGAAATGACATAGATCAAGCTGAAGCTTAGTGAGGCTAAGTACATATTGGCAACTTATAAAGTGTCAAGGTGAGTTCATTTTCATGCATGGATAATATTATGATTATCATTTGGAAGACTTGTGATAAGTCTACCTTATTAATAATTGTTTGATAGTTATATCATGAACTTATACTTGACATGTTGAGAATTGTCAAAGGTAGAGCTATGATGCATTTGATCACTAGATATGTCAGGTATGTATGTTTATGGTATTTCGGGTATGAACTGCGTTAGCTTGAAATCATGATAATTATATTGCCATAGATGAATTGAATATGGAATTGGAAAGTATGCCCAAGTAAGTTACTGAGGTATAGATTATAGTTGGCATGCCATAGAGTCTAGCGGTTTAGCACTTCGGTGCGGTTTATTAACACTTAGGTATGGTTCTTTAGCACTTATGTGTGGTCTTTAGCACTTAGGTGCGGTGTTTTAGCACTTTGGTGTAGTTTTGACTCGTGTACTCAAGTCCTCAAACTATGTTGGGCAATAATTTATTTGATAATAAATGGTTAACAAATTAGAGAGTAGGTGAACTCTCGGATAATGGTAATAAATGGTAAATAATTTAGAGAGTAGGTAAACTATCAGTAATGGCAAGGATATTAATAGGATGTATGAATATGGATTATATTATGTTAATATTTGATTAACATAAAGGGAATAAAGGAATAATGATCAAACTGCATGTTTATTATATTATTGTTATAATTCAAGCATGTCGATTTATGTTAAAAGATTTTAAAACCTCACTAAGTATATACTTAGCGTGTGATGACTTTTCACGCGTAGGTAGGAAACCCGGGTAGGAGTAAGGAGTAAGGCATCACTATCAAAGAAGGATATATATACAGTATCGGTAACTACATCCTTGATGTATTTTGATATTCTCTAGCTGACATGTATGAATGAATATTAGCTCTTTTAAACTAGTCTAGATGTGGATTGTAATATTAACATCTAGATAAGTGGTTAGTATATGATGTCGGATTTTGTTAGACTTGATGCTAGTTTAAAGAAATTACTTGTAATGAAAATCAGGTAATGTTATAAAAATGAAATTTTAGAGTAATCAAAATGATTTTTATTTTAGGCAGTTTTGTTAATCGTAAAGTATAGTTATAAATTGCCAAGTTGCTGCCTGAAATCGGGGTCTATCTAATGGATTAAAAATTATAAATAAATTTTATGTGATTAAAAAGGAAAAATTCAAAATCGTCATTTTTTGACTTGTATGAATAGCATAAAATGCAGTTTAAACATCATGTGACACTATTTACTAGTATTGGGTAATAAATACTAGTAGGGGTGTTACATTTATTGGTATCAGAGCTATAGATTTAGCCGGTTCTGGATAGGAAATGAGCCTTTATAGACAGTTGGAATGAAATACATACCACTAGGATGTCAAGAATTACTGATATTTGTATAGAGTTATGATAATGCATGTTATTTAAAACATGTACTCCTTACTTATAATAGATGATCATGACATAAACAGATGTCAGATTATCAGGAATCCCGTCAGGGAATCGAGCAGGATATGCCTGCTCGGAGTGGGAATAATGAGGTGAACCAGAACCCACCTCAGGTTCAGTAAAATGTAGAGTAGCCGACTTAACAAAATGTAGGGCATCAAGCTTGGGAGCATAAAAATATGTCGGTACAAGATCAAGGCTTATTTCTGCAGTCTTTGGAGGCAATCCTAAATCGGTAGGCACCGGTAGTAGTCCCAAAGAAATTAAGGAAAATTGGGGCGCCAGAATTCTGAGGTGATACTGATGCAGATCCTATGGTTGCTGATTATTGTTTAAATGATATCAAGATTATGTTAACCAGAATTCCTTGTGTTAATCAAGGAAAATTGGAATGAGTAGTATCCCTTTTGATGGAACAAGCCAGCGTATGGTGGAACGTGATAACTGCACAAGTACCTCTAGAACGGATTACTTGGGAATTCTTTCTTCAAGAATTAAAGGAAAATATATTGGAGACGTGTTTGTTGAGGGAATAAGACAGCAATTTTTATAGTTGAAACAACATGGCAGATCAGTTTATGAATATGAATACGAATTCAATAGAGTAATCCGAATTGCAACAGAGTTTCTTCCAATTGAGTAGTCCAGAATAGACAGATTTATAGCTGGGTTGGATTCTCAATATAAAAATTTTTTGGTCTCTGTAACTTCACTTCTTTTCAAGAAGTGGTGAATCGAGCCAAGGCCATGGAGAAAGTCGACCTTGATGGAAAATGAGAAGTAAATTCAAACCGAAAAAAGGTCTGGATGTTCATTTGCTGCATCATCATTTAAACACAGTAAAGGAATGCTACAACAGTATCCTGCAGCATCAGCCACTTCAGTTAAGAATGGGTATGCAAGAGGAAAATCGAAGCAGTCCTACTACGGGTACTCGAGGTTTTGGAATTCGCCCTATTATAGAATACGAGCATTGTGGCAGAAGGCATTATGGACAATGCTGGTTGACTGGGGCATGTTTCAATTGTGGGCAAGCTACTCATTTCAAGAAGAATTGTCCACAACTTCACCCAAATCAGCCTATTGTAGCACACCAGGCGGGCAAAGGAAATATAGGTGGAAAATCAGGAACATCTGCATCTATACCTAATCGAGAGAGCAAGGCTACAGCTCGGGTATACAACCTCAAAACTGTTGAGGATCAGGATGTAGAGATTGTAGTAGGTATGATAGAACTCTTTGGCAGACCTATCTTTGCATTGATTGATCTAGGCTCTACTCATTCTTACATTAGTTCTAAAATATCAATTAAAGATTAAGGAGGCGAATATACCAAAAATAGCTTTCAAAACTAGATATAGGCATTATGAGTTTGTAGTAATGCCCTTCAGATTTACAAATGCACTGGCGACATTTATGGATTTAACGAATTAAATTATCCATGTTGTATTTGGATCGATTCGTGGTAGTATTTATTGATGATATATTGGTTTATTCCAAAACCAAGGAGAAGCATGATACTCATCTTCAAGTAGTTCTCTAGATTCTACAAGAAAAGAAGTTGTATGCAAAACTGTCAAAATGTGAATTATGGTTATTGGAAGTAATTTTCCTTGGGCATATAGTTTCAGCCGAAGGAATTTGAGTTGATTTTAAGAAGGTTCAAGCAATCCTTGAATGGAAAGTCCCTAAGAATGTCTCTAAAGTAAGAAGTTTCTTGGGATTAGTTGGTTATTATCCGAGGTTCGTAAAGATTTTTTAATGATTACCCCTCCGATAACCAAGCTATTAAGAAAGGATATGCCGACCATTTTGAACGGAAGGTAAACTCAGTCCAAGGTTCATTGGCCCTTATGAAATTCCAAAGAGAGTTGGATCAGTGGCATATCAGCTAGCATTGCCACCCAAGATGAATAAGATCCATGATGTATTTCATGTATCCATGTTAAGGAGGTATATATCACATCTTTCGCGTGTCATTACACTAAAAGAAAACAAAATTCAACCGGATTTGACGTACGAGGAAGAACCTGTGAGGATCTTAGCTAGGAAGAAAAGCAGTTAAGGAATAAAAAGATTCCTTTAGTCAAAGTTCTATAGAGAAATCACAAAATAGAGGAAGTTACTTGGGAACCCGAGTAATCAATGAAAAAGCAACATTTGTATCTTTTTGAACCTAGTACATAAGGAAAATTCAAGGACAAATTTTCTTTAGGGCGGAGGAATTGTAATATCCCAATTTTTTGACTAGTGACCAAAATGTAATCTTTGAAAGTTTAGGGGTTAAAGTGTGAACTTTGGAAAAGTTTATAGACCAAAGTGTAATTTTAAAAAGTTAAGTAATTTAACCCCGTAGATGGTTAGTTTACCTCCAAGAGTGGTATTTCTGTGTTACCTGGATTTTTCATACGAGGCTTATATTATTCGAAATTGGATTGAACTGAAAAGTTAAGCGTGCTCAAGCCAGAGTAGCATTAGGATGGGTGACCTTATGGGAAGGTCTTATGTCAATAGTTGAGACTGATAAAAAGGGGAATCAGTTCGAGTTGAATTTTTTTATGGATATCTGATAAAGGATTATTAAGAGAAATTTATCCGATAAAGATTTCGGTTAAATTATCAGTATATTGGACCGAGTCAAAATTTCAAGATTTTGATTTTTACAAAATTATGGAATATTTTTTTATGTCAAAAATATTTACATGTGGAGATCATAGAAAATGAATATCGGGTAATCGGGTCGAATTGAAATTTTAAAGATAGTTCCAAGGATTATGGAAAATTCATAAATTATTATTTTATGAATATTTTATTACATTTGGTTTGATTCTAACTAGATTTAGTTAGATGGTGATGGAATGGCAATTTTCAAGTCTTGTTAGTAAATAAAGTCTAGTTGGAGGGCAAATTGGGCATTTACCACAGATGACATTTTTGAAATATTTTGAAATGTTGAGGGCATTTTTACAAGATGAAAAGCACATGGATTTAATCTTGGCCCTTGGTTTATGATAAGATTAAATTTAGCCATTGGATTTGAAGGCTAAATTAGTAATTTCACTAATTAAATGAATTTAAAATTCATTTAATTATCACATGTGGATTAAAAGGAAAAAGATGAACAAAAAATTGCTCATCTTTCTTGAAGAATTTCGAAAAGCAAGAGAAAAAAGGGAGAAATTTTCTTTGGCAAATTTCAAGGTTCTAAAGTTAGAATCAAGGTATGTTGCTTTGAAATAAATTGATCTATGCTTCATGCTCTTTCTTTTGATAGTAATTTTGCATGGTGATATGAAGAATAGTTCATGTTCTTGAAGAGAGAGAAATTGGAATTTCATGAACCATGTTAGATTAAGGCTTGATTTAAGTAATTCAAGTGTTGTAAACATGAAAACATTCTTGAACTTTGTTTAATTCTATGTTCAAGGTTATAAACCCTAACCCTAGAATTTGGGGATTTGGTAAGGGAATTGAATAAAGGATGGAAATGAATGATTTGTGATACTAGAAGCCCTAAATTGATATTAGAATGAAAATTTTCCCTTAGGAAGAATAAAGGACCAATTCGGTTAGAATTGGAAATAAAGGGGGAATTATTGTGAAAATTATTCTAGTATTAGAAATGATGATATTATGATCAAATCAGCTTGAATTGATAATTTTGGACCAAAATGAAAATATTGGAAAGTAAAGATCATTTCAGTCAAGGAAGAGAAATTAGAGGAAATTATGGAAAATTTTCCATAAGATTAGATATGATGAAATTATGATTTTACAAGCTTTAAAATGTCATTTGGACCATTTTAGAAGTTTGTAAAAACACAAGGATCAATTTGAAAATCTTGGAAAGATTAGGGACCAATTCGGCATTTTGGGAAAATTAGGGACTAAAGTGAAAAAAATGTTTTCATGGAAGCATTATGCTTAAATTGTTATTAGAATGAAGTTTTGATCATTCTTTGATTAAAATTTGAAGAGAATTCAAGGAATTAAAGGTATAATGACTTATGTCATGGATCTAAGATTGGACAGTTATTGGAATAATTGTAGGAAATTTATTCATATTGTATTTATGTGTTAGTATGATACTAACATATAATTTGAAATGTATTTATGACATGTTGATGTACATATAGATCGTGATCAAAACCGAGATCGAGCTACCAATCGAGGAAATGACATAGATCAAGCTGAAGCTTAGTAAGGCTAAGTACACATTGGCAACTTATAAAGTGTCAAGGGAGTGTATTTTCATGCATGGATAATATTATGATTATCATTTGGAAGACTTGTGATAAGTCTACCTTATTAATAATTGTTTGATAGTTATATCATAAACTTATATTTGACATGTTGAGAATTGTCAAAGGTAGAACTATGATGCATTTGATCACTAGATATATCAGGTATGTATGTTTATGGTATTTCGGGTATGAACCGCCTTAGCTTGAAATCATGATAATCATATTGCCATGGATGAATTGAATATGGAATTGGAAAGTATGCCCAAGTAAGTTACTGAGGTATAGAGTATAGTTGGCATGCCATAGAGTCCAGCAGTTTAGCACTTCAGTGCAGTTTATTAACACTTAGGTGCGGTTCTTTAGCACTTATGTGCGGTCTCTTAGCACTTAGGTGCAGTGTATTAGCACTTTGGTGCAGTTTTGACTCGTGTACTCAAGTCCTCAAACTATTTTGGGCAATAATTTAATTGATAATAAATGGTTAATAAATTAGAGAGTAGGTGAACTCTCGGATAATGGTAATAAATGGTAAATAATTTAGAGAGTAGGTAAACTCTCGGATAATGGCAAGGATATTAATAGGATTTATGAATCTGGATTATATTATGTTAATATTTGATTAACATAAGGGAAATAAAGGAATAGTGATCAAACTACATGATTATTATATTATTGTTATAATTCAAGCATGTTGATTTATGCAAAAAAAATTATAATGCCTCACTAAGTATAGCGTGTGATGACTTTTCACGCGTAGGTAGGAAACCCAGTTCAGAGTAAGGAGTAAGGCATCACTATCAAAGAAGGATATATATACAGTATCGATAACTACATCCTTGATGTATTTTGATATTTTCTAGTTGGCATGTATGAATGGATATTAGCTCTTTTAAACTAGTTTAGATGTGGATTGTAATATTAACATCTAGATAAGTGGTTAGTATACGATATTAGACTTTGTTAGACTTGATGCTAGTTTAAACAAATTACTAGTAATGAAAATCGGGTAATGTTATGAAAATAAAATTTTAGAGTAATCAAAATGATTTTTATTTTAGGCAGTTTTGTTAATCATAAAGTATAGTTATAAATTGCCAAGTTGCTGTCTGAAATCGGGGTTTATCTGATGGATTAAAAATTGGAAATAAATTTTACGCGATTAAAAAGGAAAATTTCAAAGTCGTCATTTTTGACTTGTATGAATAGCATAAAATGCGGTTTAAACATCATGTGACACTCTATACTAGTATTGGGTAATAAATACTACTAAGGGTGTTACATTTATTGGTATCAGAGCTACAGGTTTAGCTGGTTCTGGATAGGAAATAAGTCTCTATAGAGAGTTGGAATAAAATACATGCCACTAGGATGTCAAGAATTACTGATATTTGTATAGAGTTATGATGATGCCTGTTATTTAAAACATGTACTCCTTACTTATAATAGATGATCGTGACATAAACAGATGTCAGATTATCGGGAATCCCGTCAGGGAATCGAGCAGGATATGCCTGCTCAAAGTGGGAGTAATGAGGTGAATCAGAACCCACCTTAGGTTCAGCAAAATGTAGAGCAGCCGGCTCAACAAAATGTAGGGCATCAAGCTCGGGAGCAAAGAAATATGACAGTACAAGATCAAGGCTTATTTCTGCAGTCTTTGGAGGCAATCCTAAATCGGCAAACACCAGTATCAGTCCCAAAGGAATTAAGGAAAATTGGGGCACCAGAATTTCGAGGTGATACTGATGCAGATCCTATGGTTGCCGATTATTCGTTAAATGATATCAAGATTATGTTAAGTTGGATTCCTTGTGATAATCAAGGAAAATTGGAAGGAGTAGTATCCCTTTTGATGGAACAAGCCAGTGTATGGTGGAACGTGATAACTGTACAAGTACCTCCGGAATGGATTACTTGGGAATTCTTTCTACAAGAATTTAAGGAAAAATATATTGGAGACATGTTTGTCGAGGAAATGAGACAACAATTTTTACAGTTGAAACAGTATGGCAGATCGGTTTATGAATATGAATGCAAATTCAATTGACTAAGCTGATTTGCAATAGAGTTTCTTCCAAACGAGAAGTCCAGAATAGACAGATTTATAGCTAGGTTAGATTCTTAATATAAAAAGATTTTGGTCTCTCGTAACTTCACTTCTTTTCAAGAAATGGTGAATCGAGCCAAGGCCATGGAGAAAGTCGACCTTATGGAAAAAATGAGAAGCAAATTTAGACCGGAAAAAGGTCTAGAGGTTCATTTGCTGCATCATCATTTAAATGCAGTAAAGGAATGCCACAACAGTATCACGTAACATCAGCCTCTTCAGTTAAGAAGGGGTATGCAGAGGAAAATTGAAGCAGTCCTAGATGGGTACTACGGGTACTCGAGGTTTTGGAATTCGCCCTATTACAGAATGTGAGCATTGTGGCAGTAGGCATCCTGGTCAGTGCTGGTTGATTAGGGCATGTTTCCATTGTGGGCAAGCTGGTCATTTCAAGAAGAATTGTCCAGAACTTCACCCAAATCAGCCTATTGTAGCACACCAGGCGGGCAAAGGAAATAAAGGTGGCAAACTGGGAACATCTGCATCTATACCTAATCGAGAGAGCAAGGCTATAGCTCGGGTATACAACTTCAAAACTGTTAAGGATCAGGATGATGTAGCGATTGTAGCATGTATGATCGAACTCTTTGGCAGACCTATCTTTGCATTGATTGATCTAGGCTCTACTCATTCTTACATTAGTTCTAAAATAATATTAGAAAGAAATGTTTCGATAGAACTAATTTCGAGTGTAGTAGTTGCAGTCAATCTAATAGGACAAAGTGCCAAAGCAAGTTGAATATGCAAGAAATGTCCTCTAAAGATTCAAATAGTAGAATTTCTTGCCGATCTTATAGAATTACCTTTCCAAGAATTGGAGATTATTCTTTGAATAGATTGGTTATCGGCATATGATGCTATTATGGAAATGCTGATATAAAAGGGTTAATCTTAAAGAAGCCATACGGCTCAAAGATGGTATTGGTAGGCGAAAGACCGGATAATCTGAGCAATGTGATTAGTGTTCTAGAAACGAAAATAAATCTGGAAAATATACCAATGGTATGAGAATTTCTAGATGTTTTCTGGATGAATTATCGAGATTACCTCACGATCGAGAGGTGGAATTCGGTATTGAGGTGCTTCCTGGAACAACGCCAATATCGATAGCGTCTTATAGAATAGCTCCTGCAAAGCTTAGAGAGTTGAAAGCCCAGTTACTAGAATTATCAGACTGAGGTTTTATACGGCCTAGTATAGCACCTTGGGGAGCCCCAATCCCATTTGTAAAGAAGAATGATGGATTAATGAGATTATGTGTGGATTATCGTCACCTTAATAAACTGACGATAAAGAATAAGTATCCTTTGCCGAGGATTGATGCTCTTTTTAATCAATTTAAGGGAGCAACAGTGTTCTCTAAGATTGATTTTCGATCAAGGTATCATCAATTAAAGATTAAGGAGGCGAATATACCAAAAATAGCTTTCAAAACTAGATATAGGCATTATGAGTTTGTAGTAATGCCCTTCAGATTTACAAATGCACTGGCGACATTTATGGATTTAACGAATTAAATTATCCATGTTGTATTTGGATCGATTCGTGGTAGTATTTATTGATGATATATTGGTTTATTCCAAAACCAAGGAGAAGCATGATACTCATCTTCAAGTAGTTCTCTAGATTCTACAAGAAAAGAAGTTGTATGCAAAACTGTCAAAATGTGAATTATGGTTATTGGAAGTAATTTTCCTTGGGCATATAGTTTCATTGAAGGAATTTGAGTTGATTTTAAGAAGGTTCAAGCAATCCTTGAATGGAAAGTCCCTAAGAATGTCTCTAAAGTAAGAAGTTTCTTGGGATTAGTTGGTTATTATCCGAGGTTCAGTAAAGATTTTTAATGATTACCCCTCCGATAACCAAGCTATTAAGAAAGGATATGCCGACCATTTTGAACGGAAGGTAAACTCACCCAAGGTTCATTGGCCCTTATGAAATTCCAAAGAGAGTTGGATCAGTGGCATATCACCTAGCATTGCCACCCAAGATGAATAAGATCCATGATGTATTTCATGTATCCATGTTAAGGAGGTATATATCACATCTTTCGCGTGTCATTACACTAAAAGAAAACAAAATTCAACCGGATTTGACGTGACGAGGAAGAACTGTGAGGATCTTAGCTAGAAGAAAAGCGAGTTAAGGAATAAAAAAGATTCCTTTAGTCAAAGTTCTATAGAGAAATCACAAAATAGAGGAAGTTACTTGGGAACCCGAGTAATCAATGAAAAAGCAACATTTGTATCTTTTTGAACCTAGTACATAAGGAAAATTCAAGGACAAATTTTCTTTAGGGCGGAGGAATTGTAATATCCCAATTTTTTGACTAGTGACCAAAATGTAATCTTTGAAAGTTTAGGGGTTAAAGTGTGAACTTTGGAAAAGTTTATAGACCAAAGTGTAATTTTAAAAAGTTAAGTAATTTAACCCCGTAGATGGTTAGTTTACCTCCAAGAGTGGTATTTCTGTGTTACCTGGATTTTTCATACGAGGCTTATATTATTCGAAATTGGATTGAACTAAAAAGTTAGCGCGTGCTCAAGCGAGTAGCATTAGGATGGGTGACCTTATGGGAAGGTCTTATGTCAATAGTTGAGACTGATAAAAAGGGGAATCAGTTCGAGTTGAATTTTTTTATGGATATCTGATAAAGGATTATTAAGAGAAATTTATCCGATAAAGATTTTAGGTAAATTATCAGTATATTGGACCGAGTCAAAATTTCAAGATTTCGATTTTTACAAAATTATGGAATATTTTTTATGTCAAAAATTTTTACATGTGGAGATCAGAATTATGAGAACTTTCAAGTTTACCGGATAGTTTGGAAATTGGAAAAATCGTAGAAAATGAATATCGGGTAATCGGATCGAATTGAAATTTTAAAAACAGTTCCAAAGATTATGGAAAATTCATAAAATATTATTTTATGAATATTTTATTACATTTGGTTGGATTCTAACTAGATTTAGTTAGATGGTGATGGAATTGCAATTTTCAAGTCTTGTTAGTAAATAAAGTCTAGTTGGAAGGCAAATTGGACATTTGTCGTGGAAGGGATATTTGAAATATTTTGAAATGTTGAGGGCATTTTTAGAAGATGAAAAACACATGGATTTAATCTTGGCCCTTGGTTTATGATAAGATTAAATTTAGCTATTGGATTTGAAGGCTAAATTAGAAATTTCACTAATTAAATGAATTTAAAATTCATTTAATTATCACATGTGGATTAAAAGGAAAAAGATGAACAAAAAATTTCTCATCTTTCCTGGAGAATTTCGAAAAGCAAGAGAAAAAAAGGGAGAAATTCTTGGCAAATTTCAAGGTTCTAAAGTTAGAATCAAGGTATGTTGCTTTGAAATAAATTGATCTATGCTTCATGCTTTTTCTTTTGATAGTAATTTTGCATGGTGATATGAAGAATAGTTCATGTTATTGAAGAGAGAGAAATTGGAATTTCATGAACCATGTTAGAATTAAGGCTTGATTTAAGTAATTCAAGTGTTGTAAACATGAAAATAATCTTGAACTTTGTTTAATTCTATGTTCAAGGTTATAAACCCTAACCCTAAAATTAGGGGATTTGGTAAGGGAATTGAATAAAGGATGGAAATGAATGATTTGTGATACTAGAAGCCTTAAATTGATGTTAGAATGAAAATTTTCCCTTAGGAAGAACAAAGGACCAATTCGGTTAGAATTGGAAATAAAGGGGAAATTATTGTGAAAATTATTCTAGTATTAGAAATGATGAGATTATGATCAAATTAGCTTGAATTGATAATTTAGGACCAAAATGGAAATATTGGAAAGTAAAGGACCATTTCGGTCAAAGAAGAGAAATTCGAGGAAATTATGGAAAATTTTCTATAAGATTGGATATGATGAAATTATGATTTCACAAGATTTAAAATGTCATTTGGACCATTTTAGAAGTTTGTAAAAATAGAAGGATCAATTCAAAAATCTTGGAAAGATTAGGGACCAATTCGGCATTTTGGGGAAAATTAGGGACTAAAGTGAAAAAAATTGTTTTCGCGGAAGCATTATGCTTAAATTGTTATTAGAATGAAGTTTTGATCATTCTTTGATTAAAAGTTGAAGAGAATTCAAGGTATAAAAGTATAATGACTTATGTCATGGATCTAAGATTGGACAGTTATAGGAATAATTGTAGGAAAATTATTCCTATTGTATTTATGTGCTAGTATGATACTAACATATAATTTGAAATGTATTTATGACATGTTGATCTACATATATATCGTGATCAAAACCGAGATCGAACTGCCAATCGAGGAAATGACATAGATCAAGCTGAAGCTTAGTGAGGCTAAATACACATTGGCAACTTATAAAGTGTCAAGGTGAGTGCATTTTCATGCATGGATAATATTATGATTATCATTTGGAAGACTTGTGATAAGTCTACCTTATTAATAATTGTTTGATAGTTATATCATGAACTTATATTTGACATGTTGAGAATTGTCAAAGGTAGAACTATGATGTATTTGATCACTAGATATATCAGGTATGTATGTTTATGGTATTTCGGGTATGAACTTCCTTAGCTTGAAATATTGATAATTATATTGCCATGGATGAATTGAATATGGAATTGGAAAGTATGCCCAAGTAAGTTACTGAGGTATAGAGTATAGTTGGCATGCCATAGAGTCCAACGGTTTAGCACTTCGGTGCAGTTTATTAACACTTAGGTGTGGTTCTTTAGCACTTATGTGTGGTCTCTTAGCACTTAGGTGTGGTGTTTTAGCACTTTGGTGTAGTTTTGACTCGTTTACTCAAGTCCTCAAACTATGTTGGGAATAATTTATTTGATAATAAATTAAAGAGTAGGTGAATTCTCAGATAATGGTAATAAATGGTAAATAATTTAGAGAGTAGGTAAACTCTCAGATAATGGCAAGGATATTAATACGATTTATGAATCCGGATTATATTATGTTAATATTTGATTAACATAAGGGAAATAAAGGAATATTGATCAAATTGCATGTTTATTATATTATTGTTTATAATTCAAGCATGTTGATTTATGTAAAAAAATTATAATGCCTCACTAAGTATATACTTAGCGTGTGATGACTTTTCACGCGTAGGTAGGAAACCCGGGTCGGAGTAAGGCATCACTATCAAAGAAGGATATATATACAGTATCGGTAACTACATCCTTGATGTATTTTGATATTTTATAGTTGGCAAGTATGAATGGATATTTGCTCCTTTAAACTAGTCTAGATGTGGATTGTAATATTAACATCTAGATAAGTGGTTAGTATACGATATTAGACTTTGTTAGACTTGATGCTAGTTTAAAGAAATTACTAGTAATGAAAATCGGGTAATGTTATGAAAATAAAATTTTAGAGTAATCAAAATGATTTTTATTTTAGGAAATTTTGTTAATCATAAAGTATAGTTATAAATTGCCAAGTTGCTGCCTGAAATCGGGGTCTATCTGATGGATTAAAAATTGGAAATAAATTTTACGCGATTAAAAAGGAAAAATTCAAAGTCGTTATTTTTGACTTGTATGAATAGCATAAAATGCGGTTTAAACATCATGTGACACTTTATACTAGTATTTGGTAATAAATACTAGTAAGGGTGTTACATTAACACTTTAATTATTTCTGCGATTGCTTGTTAAAAAGTGAAATATAATTAATGTGGTGTCTTACCAAAATGAGGTAACGGGTTAGCGCCAGAAGTGTTGGCGGTGATTAAAGTTTACTCTCCGGATGGTGGGGCCGTTAAAATGGAATTATATTCATAAACGGACAATAATTTAAATTTTACACAAACTTGCAAATTCCAACATTAAAACTTTTTGTAATCGGTTAGGTACCAATTTTTGGTCGCTGTGGGGTGCTAACCCTTCCCCACACGTAACCGACTCCTGAACCTGTTTTTGAGTTTTCGCAGACCAAAATCATTGTTTTAATAAAATAAAAATGATTTTATTAAAATGACCTGTTTTTAGGTGATCCAATCACACCTTTTTAAAAATAATATTGGTGGCGACTCCGTTGTTTTTAGCTTTTTATTTTATTTAAAAAAACCGTCGAGACCCCTTAAAAAGGGTGCGACAATAACTTAGTCCTTTATACCTTAAAAACATAACATACACATCATTTAAGTTACTAGACCAACCATATTTTAGTTATAAGTTAATACAAACCATAGCTAATTATACATGCCATCTAGTATATCCAAGTAAAAAGGATAAACATCATTACGGTGAATATAGTGATATACTCCCAAAATATGTAGATGATGCCCAACTACTCACCCCTTGGAACTCCGTTTACACCTACGCATGAAAATCATCATATGCTAAGTGTATACTTAGTGAGGCAATAATCCATAATCAAGTGCAATTTGACATAATTATCAGTATAAACGAATAACAATGCATATAATCACCTTACCCTTTTTATGAATGTTAACATAAGTAGTACTAAATGTAACAACATATATCAAAGCAATAAGTTTAATCCTTACCAATATCGTCGCCATTTCTATCAACAAGCTTTCAAGCTTACCATCTTGTTTTTCAATTTATTTAGCCCAAGGTATTGAATTAAGAGAATCTAAGTACACGAATCATCTCCGTATACCCAACCTTTCTTGAGTATACATATACCCAACCTTCCTTGAGTATACATGAAATTTGCACCGAAGTGCTTTAATATGTACCGAAGTACTCCTGTATACCCAACCATCCTTGAGTATACACAAATGTTGCACCGTAGTGCTTAGAATATTTATACACCTGTTTATGACTCTATGGCTAGCCAACTATACTTTTGAATCTCTATATCATACTTGGGCTTTATATCATCAAATACTTCATCCATGGCAATGTATATCATTATATATCAATATTGGGCAGTTCATGCCCGAAATAACATTTCAAACTTACCTATGTAAGTAATCAAATGATCAATGCATTTTATATTCCAAATCTTGACATATTTATATTATGTCAATCATATGCTCAATAACATAAATATGGTGACAATAAACATTCAGGTAGGCTCATCGTAAGCCATCCCAATAATGTATAAAATATCAATGTATTATGATATGTATGCAATTGCACTCACCCGGACACTTTGTGAAAGTGGAAATTTTAATAGCCTCACTAAGCTTGGATTATACTTTTTATCTTCCTTCTTCACTCGATTGGTCCCGAATTTGCTTGTTATCTGCATGTGTATTAAATACATAACACAAGCAATCTTAAGTACATGTCTAAGCCTTGCTAATCCATGAACATACCAAGTTGGAAAATTCAATATTTTCAACCAAATACTACTTTGTAATAACAATGCTTCCTACACTTTATTCCAACCTTGAATTGCACATTGCAATCACCAATTTGATAATTTCACTTTAAACCCTTAAACCTCTCTCCTAGGGTTTATGATCCAAAAATTGGAAACTTTCATATACGACCTCAAATTTCAAAAATTTTATCACCATAATGATCCTTGAATAATGGAAAACAACATAACTATAACTCTTGAATATTTAATATTTCTCACTCATTTTACCCTAATTGCCAATTTCACAAAATAGTCTCAACATGATGTTTTCTTCATCCAATTGTCATAATTAAACATGGAAAACATCATTCTAATCATTCTCATCATCAAAATAATTTTTACAAAATTTTCCCTAAACTTCCCATAATAATCGAATGATCCTTATATGTTCTTCCATGAAAGTTTCATCATTTCAAGCATAGAAACAATACCACAACAACATTTCCAACATGATTGAACCTTGAAATATGAAAATCCAACATGTCCTTCATCCACCTTAATCACCAATACCAACTTAGAAGCATGGAAACCATGGAAAACTTATACCAATTGAAAGAGAATTTCATGGAGAACAAATCTCTATTTCATGTCCTACCTCTAAAATCAACCAATTCAAGCTTAAAAGTTGAAATAAAATTTTCTTACCTAGCTTGGGGAAGTTCATGACAATAGGAGAAAAGATGAGATAATTCTACACTTTTCTTTAATTTAATTCCATGCCAAATGGCATTAAATAATCCTTAATTTAATAAAAAAACTCCTTTAATAGTCAAATGACTATTTTACCCCTTGATTTTCTCCAATAACATGTTACCACCTATAAAATCTCATTTTCCACAATCAAAGACATTTTGCCATTAATGAATCATCATATCTTTAAAAATGCCATTTTACACACTACACAAAATACTGCATATAATTAAAAATGATTCAGAACCATAATGTCATGTTCCTTAGGTCTTCCTAAGACTTCCATAAAAATTCCATAATATTCTAAATTCAAACGATCATCCGAATTACACACCGAAACTTATCCTTTTTATAGCTTTTCATACAAATATCGTACTAAAAATCTGATTCCCATCAAAAGTATTATACCGGGATGAACTATTCATTTATGGAATAAGAATAATATGTGGGAAAATTACCATGTTTGTCCTTAAATTTTTCTCTTCTTTTCACTTTAGCCACCAAACTTTAAAAGTTTACATTTTAGTCACTGAACTAAAACCACCAACTTTTAATTTCTTGCAATTTAGTCACTAACCAATTATTGGGGTATTAGATACCTTTTCATGAAAATTCACTATTCACTAAGGATTATGACTCTCCATGAAGTGCCCTTTCATTCAAGCATCATTTCTATGAAGAGTTGCATCAAAAACAAGGCCCTTTTCACAAAGGGGTGGACGACATCAAGTTGGTGCCAAAGGGAAACATCATGTGCCTTCATTAAACAATCATGTGACTTCATAAAGTCACCACCCTTGTTCACACCTATCCGAATAGATAGGTGGCCTTTCGGCCATACCCCTTTGCTCCCTATAAAAGACCAAGCATTTGGCTTTTTTAAATCATCTCATTCACATCAATACAAGTAATCTTTGTGAGAATTTCTCTTTGTTTGTTCTTCATTGAACTTTATCAACTTATCAAGCCTTGTGCTTGTAGTGTCACCCATCCATCTTGATACTTGTGGTTTTTAGTTCCTATAACTAAAGGGTCCAAGTCCTTATTTCCATCTGAGCATAGAACTTATAAGGTCTGGGTTTATGCTTTCTATAGCATAAGTTTTTCCTTGTTCTTTTTTCATTCTATCATCACCTTTCACCCTACTAAACACCATCATCATCTTCCTTACACCATCATCATCATCACGCCATAGCCATCACCAAACCAGCCCATCCCTCATTATTTCATGCTCACCATACTTTATCAAATTAAGCCTACCATTTTCTCATTACATCTACCACCCATAACCTTTCTTTTGCAGCCTATCTTACTTTGTAGGAATCATTTACTTGCCTTCCTAAGTTTGAAACGATCAAACCAACCCAACATCATCAACATACAAGGGCATGCGTCTATCTCATATGCCAAATTAAAATGAATAAATGAAATAAAATAAAAATAGATCTAAAAATTAAAATTTAAAATATTAAAAACCTAAATTAGATTTAAAAATAAAATAAAATAAATATGTAGAAAAGTAAAAATAATGTGGACTTGATGCTTAAGCATCTAGTAGCGTGACAAAAATTATCACGTTGGATTGGTGCTCCTTGGTAGGCCTTGAGTCTTTGTCCATTGACTTTGAAGATCGGACCATCCTTGAAATCTTTGATGTCTATAGCACCGTGTGGATACACCTTGACAACCTCAAATGGGTCAGACCAACGGGACAACTTGCCCGAGAAGAGTTTAAGGTGAGAGTTGTAGAGGACTTGTTGGCCCTCAAGAAAATGCTAAGGCGTCAATTTCGCATCATGCCACTTCTTGGCTTTTTCCTTGTAGATTTTGGCATTATTAAGTATCCAAATGATGCTCTTCCAGCTCATTCAACTCTAGCAAAAGTCTTTCTCCAGCTAGTTGTCAGTCCATGTTAATCGTTTTGATAGCCCAAAAGGCTTTGTGTTTAAGATCGACTGATAAGTGGCATGCTTTGCCATAAACAAGTCTATAGGGTGACATGCCCAAAGGTGTTTTGAACGCGGTCTGATATGCCCACAAGGCCTCATCTAGCTTCAAGGACCAGTCCTTGCAATTTGGCTTGACCACCATTTCAAGGATTTGTTTAGTCTCTTAGTTGGACACTTTAGCTTGCTCATTGGTTTGTAGATGATATGTTGTGGTGATCTTATGGTGAACTCCATATCTACGCAACACCTTAGCAATCAGTTTTTTGTCAAAGTGGTTGCCTTCGTCACTAATGATGTCTCGAGGCACTCCAAACTGAGAGAAAATGTTTTTGTGCAAAAACTTCAAGTTTCTACATCATTCTTGGTGTTCGTAATGGCTTCAACCCACTTGGACACATAATAATCTATCAGAAATATGTATAAGTGTCCATTGGATAAGGGAAAAGGTCCATAAAGTCGATGCCCGAAACATCAAATGGTCAAATTTGAGGATGACTTGCATGGGTAGTCCATTCCTTCTAGAGATGTTCCCCGTTCGTTGGCATCGATCACAGGCTTTATAGAATGCCTAGGCATCCTTAAACAAGGTGGGATAATAGAACCCAGACGTAGGAGCTTCACAGTAGTCTTATGTCCTCCAAAATGCCCTCCACATGGAGTGTAATGGCAATGGTAAAGGATGTCCTCTCGCTTTTTTTAGGTACATATCTCTATATCATCTCATCAACATATTGTTTAAAAAAGTAGGGCTCGCCCAATAGTAGTAGTACGCATCATGTTAGAATTTCTTCCTACCCTAGTTGTTCAAATCACAAGGAAAAATACCATTGTAACACCCTAAGCTTGGATGTCATATTTGGGCCTTAAGCCCAAACTGTTACCATAAAATTTCTCAACCGATTTAGCACGACAAAATATTTTTCAAAAATATTTAAATAAAATAGTTGAAAATATAAATAAATGATTAAATCTTTACAATGGAGCTCAGAATTTATTTAAAGCATTTGAACATTTGACTTGATCAATACAATTCCAAAATACGAGTTACAAACTCGATCATGTAAGGTTCTATGAATACTCAACTCATAAAATACAAGTATCATACTCTGGAATCTGCCGCTTGCTGGAATACTATACTGATAGTGCTCCTCGATTCTGCTATCCATCGATCAACCTACGCACGAAAAAAACAATTCTGAGTGTTGAGCATACAAAGCTTAGTGGTACACATCTACTCTACTATACTTTATGCCAATCATAAATATAAAAATGCAACCTAGTATGAGCAACAAGGAGAGATAAATAAACATGTGGCGCTACCACTAGTCGCTTAAACACATGCTGACATTATAATAATCATCATACATAGCACACAAGGCCCAACCATACCCGATGTCTCAACAGACCATCAAGGTAATCATACGAGGTGCAATTGTCACCCATCAAGCAATACAACCATATACAAACCTAGAGTGAAGCCCAGAGACACACAACATCGGGTCTCTTCACTCGGAGTGTGGCCTAGAGACATACAGCTTCGGGACTCCTCCGCCCGATATCACTTTGGATGAGTCTTGGGGACACAAAGCATCAGAAACGTACATCCAGTATCTCTTACCATGGTGTTGAAACACACTTTCTCTGGGTATCCGGATCCCAACAATCAAAGACTCAACCAATCAAATGCCTACCCGGCATACAAGCAACGTGATCCCAAGGATCCCCTATTGTTGCTAATCGTCGATACATCATTTATTTCATGTTACCGAGTTGTTAATACTTTCATGGAGAATACATAATTATTCCATTTGATTATTTCCGTTAATCAACGGTATTCCACTTTTAATTAGCATTACTGATTATTTAGCTTACGAATATCGATACTCAAACACGAGTATCGGTACAATACCTTCAGGTATCGATACTCACACGCGTACCGATACTAAAATTAATTACCAAAAATCTTTAATTTCCTCGATTACCGGTACGGGTCGACCCGTACCGATACGACATCGAATAGCGTACTGGTACAATCAAAGCTCGTACCGTTACCCCGCTAGCAATTTCTACCATAATGGCAAATTACTATATTTACTAGACTTTAATCAATCCCTGAAGATTATAAAAATCATTAGGGTTGTTTGCTAGCACATTTAATCATTTAATATTAATTACTAACTTTATGCCTTTTAAATTGAATATTACTGCTATTAATCTCTTAAGCATAATTTTCATCGAACATGTCAATTTCATTCGAGCATAAAAGGCAACACAATTTATCAATCAATCAACCAATCATCAAATAATTAGACAATTATTTCAAATGACTCTACACGGTCTCTAAAGTCTATACGAGTCTCGAATATCCTCAAACTCATCATGTATCTCATAATTTCCAAGTCACATAAAATCGGTCTCTACGCATGCTTATTTTCCTTCTACCTATTTTGTGAATAATAACAAGCAAGGCATTTACACTTGTGATGCTCATGAATCATTCAGAGTTCGAGGTGTACTAACATCAAGTAATAACCGACGAATCCTTGCTCAAACTTCCCAAACACTCATCTTGGTCGAGTATTCGAGCCCAAATAATCCTCATATAAAAGCGAATACAAAAATACATTAATTTCATGCATCCCCTATTCAAACACAAGGTCAAACGCATAAAAACAGCTTACTCGGTTTGAATTTGGCAAAACAGACAGATTTAGAACATAGAAAAAACCTGAGTAGGGTCCCCCAAAAAAGTCAACAGATGGTTAACAGTTGGTCAAGGGTCTAAAGATCCGATGCGGTGTAGGTGCACAGGAGCTGTGGTGCACCCGCAAGTGATATTCCAGTGTGGCATGGTGCACTGTAGCATTGTGCACTCGACTTGCTGTTGCGCATGCCAACTCAAGATGGCGATGGTTGGAGGCACGTGGGGCTTCCTCCGATCATCAAACGGTAGCAGCAAGCTCCAATCCCACTATCTCGATGCCGGTGAATATTGTGGTGCCCTTCGTTTCATGATTTGGCTACCAAAAATACCTCCTTTTAAGAAACCAAAACTTGCCTTCTCTTACCCTCGATAAACGGTAGTGGCGAAGATGACTTGGTGACCACCGACTAACTCATCTCGACGAGATCTTTCCAACAGTGCCAACAGTGTCACGAACAGATGCTTGGACAGCTGTAGATCAGATTTCCAAAACTCTTCCTTCACTTTCTCTCCTACTTTTCTATTTTTTCTCTCCTTATTCACGTTTACCCTCTCTCAAACATATCATCTTCCACTTTTTACACTACCCACTATTTTTTTAAATTTCAAACATCACTATCCCCCAATAAAAATAATAAACACATGTCATCCCTTTTATTTCCCCTTATACTCAACTTTAAGTCCATATTCAACCGAGTCCAAAAATCCATTTAATGGGCTTCTAAATTTGTCTTTCCCAAATTAAATCTTAACATTTAGAAGACTCAAATCTGAATCCAAGGCCAAAATTATTAACCCAAAATCTGATCGTTATAGCCACTAACAAGAAAGTTAATAATATTGGCATACCAAGATAATGCTATAGCAGTCAATAATTTCTCATTTGGGAATTCATCCTTAATGTTAAGTGTATGATCATTATCACATGCATTGTCTAGCCTAGAGAGGTGATCGGCTACATGGTTTTCAGTGCCCTTCCTATCTACTACCTCAATGTCAAATTCTTGCAATAGCAAAATCCACCTAATAAGTCTAGGTTTAGCATCCTTTTTATTCACTAAATATTTAATGGCCGAATGATCAATGTGTACAATGACTTTAGTTCTATAAGGTATGGCCTAAATTTATCAAATGTAAATACTACAGCAAGCAGTTCTTTTTCAATAGTAGTATAGTTCAATTGTGCCTCATTTAAAGTGCGACTAGAATAATATATAACATGAAAGATCTTACTCTGATGTTGACCAAGAACGACACCGAAGACATAACCACTTGCACCTTACATCAGCTCAAAGGGCTGTGACCAATTAGGAGGCACTACAATCAGTGCAGAGATAAGGGTTTCAAATATTACACAGCTTTGGCCATCAATCTCGAACGCCCTATTCTGCTCCAGCAACGAGCACAAAGGCTTAGATTTTTTGGAGAAATCTTTGATAAATCTCCCACAAAAACTGATATGGCCAAGGAAGCTTCGAATGTCTTTGGCATTTAAAGGAGGTGAAAGCTTCTCTATGACTTCTATCTTGGCTTTGTCCACTTCAATACCTTGCATCAAAATACGGTGGCCAAAAACAATGCCTCCGCAACCATGAATTGCAATTCTCCCGATTGAGCACTAGGTCAGTTTCTTCACATCTTTTCAACACCTTGGTAAGATTGTTGAGGCATTGATCAAATGAATCTCCAAAGACTAAAAAGCCATCTATGAAGATTTCAACAAAATCATCCATCATGCCAAAAATATAGCCATCATACAATGTTAGAATGTTGTTGGAGCATTGCATAGGCCAAAGAGCATCCGGCAAAAAGCATAAATGCCATATGAACATATGAATTTCATCTTCTCTTGGTCCTCCAATGCTATAGCAATCTGGTTGTATCTAGAGTAACCATCTAGGAAGCAATAATAAGGTTTCCCCGCAAGCTTGCCAAGCATCTGATCGATGAATGGCAAGGGGAATAATCCTTTTTTCTGTCATTGTTCAACTTTCGGTAGTCAATACAGATCCTTCTGGTTGGGAAGAGCTCATCTGCATCATTCTTTATCACGATCATGCCTCCTTTCTTCAGCAAATATTGGATGAGACTCACCTAAGAACTATCCGAGATAGGATGAATGATTCTAGCATCGAGCCATTTGATGATCTCCTTCATAACAAATTGCTCGTGATCAGATTGATTCATCTTTGTGGTTCAATAGAGTTGTTATGGCCATAAGCAAGCAAAATCTTATGCATACAAAGAGTATGGCTTATGCCCTTCAAATTAGCAATAGTTCAACTGATACCTTTCTTATGTTGAGTCAAAACATTCAATAAACTTTTTTCCTGACCAGATGTTAAGCTAGTAGATATAATCACATGCAACATATTATTATCCCCTAAAATGTATTTTAATTGAGTGAGAAGAGGCTTTAAATCCAATTCAAACGAATGCTCCAGCGATGGCTTGAGAGATTTAAACTCTGAATAGTCCAAAGGTTCAAAAGTCATACTGGGTCTGACTAACATTGGATTGGATTGTTCAGCAACTTTTTCACCCTCTTCTTGTGCTCTAGTATTGCCTTATCAAATTTCGATTACTCGGCAGCATTGAGTACATCACTACAACAAATTTCTTGGAGGGTCTCTTCGACTAAGGTTTCTTCACTATGCACAATCTTGCATTCTTCATATTCATCCATAAACTTGAGGGTGCTTGTAACACCCGAAACTAGGCCTAGTCTGAATTCAATTCTGACAACCAAAAAATTTACACCGAGAAGTCAAATTATTGTATTAACCTTTGACCAAGTAGTCAATTATTGGATTATTGAACCCTAATTAAGTATTGTTATTGATTAAGGGTCTTATTGTAAACATTGAAACTTTCTTTAGTGGCTAAATTAAGAAGATTGAAAGTTTGGGAGCAAAAGTGTAGAGATATAAGAATTGAGGGACTAACCTTACGATTAGCCCCTCTTCAAGCTTAATCATCATATACGTAGAACTCTAGGAATAGCTTCTTTCTTTGCAATGAGAGCCTTGTAATTGAAATTAAAGAAAAAGGGGAAAGAAAAAAGGATAGGAAACTTACCCGATTGATATTGTAAGCAAACACCACCCCTCATCATCTTCTTCTTCCTTTAGTCAAGGAGGTGTATTGGAGGATACTTCAAGCTTGAATTTTCTCAAGTTTCTTAGCTTTAAACTATTGCTAGCAATCGGGTAAGCTAAAGACTCAAATTGATCATTAATTTCATGGCTATATCATGCTTAAATCCAAGCTCAAGAAAATTAGAACCCTAGAAATCTTCTAGGGATATCATAGCTTATTCGTTATTGTTTTTCATAGCTAATAAGTTGCTATGAATCTATTATTGATGATGAAATCTTTTTTATTTCTATTTCTTTTGTAGCTCAAGGGAATCAAGGTGAAGAATCACCAAATCCCTCAAATCCCAACAAATCAAAGAGCAAAAGAATTGTTATCTCTGAGACCTAAAAGCTTCGGGAGTATCGGTGAGTGTAGTCGGAGTCTCGGAATTTGCTAGGTACATTCCCAATTTCATTGTTTTGGTGTACTGCATTTTCATCATTGAAATCAAGGTATGGATACATGAAAACCTTGTTGAAGGTAGCACCGGTAAGCTTTGGTAAGCTTATTGCATTGATATATTGATTATTGATTCATGGTATTGTCATTAATAAGTTTAGAATATTGTGAAAGGCCATAATTATCATGATACATTGTTATTGACAAATTGGCATTGCTATTTATATTGTTATTGCTATTGTTGTTGTTATTAGCCTAATTATTGAATCATTGGATACGAATGGACATTGGATACAATTGGTATGCCATAGAATTCATGAGCTCATTGGTATGGAGTGGACTACGGTCCTTGAGCTAAGGCTTTATTTGGCAATGTTGGCATGATGTGTTGGTTTTGGTCCTATTAGCGATGTTGGAGAATACTGACCATTTATTGTTGGCGATGTTGGTTGGGAATTCGTGTATCCATATTCACATATCGATCCAATGAATTAAGTTACTGAAATTATTGTTAAAACATGATTTGAGATGCATTTACATTAATATACATGTTATTGATATTATTGGTATTCATGGTATTATTGTTGACTACCTCACTAGGCTAAATAAGCCTAATGCATCTCGTTTTCATGCATTTTTAGGTTAAAAAGTTTGTCAGATCAAGGATCGGAGCTAGAAGAGTTTCGGAGCAAGTCACACAAGCTATAAGTAATGTAAACCTAGCCTTTGAACTCCTAGTATGGTGGCATAGGGTCTAGAAATGTTAGTTTAACCCCATTTTGTGTGTATATATTGCTCACCATGTTGAAATGGTTAAAATATTAAATATGGCATGTTGAAAGTTGGGAAAATTGGAAAACTTGACCTATAATGCTCTAATAAGTGAAATCTTGGTACCAATTGATATGAAATTTGACATGTAGGTAGATAAGTTAATTATAAACTTTCTTGTAAAATTTGGTAACAATTGGACAAGGTTAAGACCCCTAAAGTGATTAAAAACCAGACTAAATCTGTCATTATGGGTATGTTTGTACCGGTACAAGTGATGGCGTATCGGTATGGGCGTGCATTTTGGGACGCGGGAAAAAAGAACCGTATTGATACGGCTATTGAAGTATCGGTACGAGTAAATTAATCTAGAAAATTACTGTAGCACCGTATCGATACCGTATAAATCCCTAAGGTTCACCTTTTTGCTTTGACCACGTGTACTGATACTCAGTATCGATACGAGCTTAATGAACTTAACCATTTTTAATGGTCATGGTAAGCATATCGATACAATCTAAGGCGTATCAGTATGGTAATTTGACACTGGAATTTTAGTTTAAATAAGGCAACATAGCGTACCGATACGGTTATGCCAGTATCGGTACGACCCCTACGGTTCATAACTGTTTTAACTACCATGACACAAGCGTATAGATACGGCCCTTCGAGTATCGGTACCGAGACAGGTAAGTTAGTTAAAAGATGACTAAAAAGATCATAGAATCTTATAAAATAGTCATTGAATTTTACAAGGCTTAATTGAGGATACAAATGAAATCTGATTGTACTAAAAGTTTGTATGCAAGATATTCATGCATTGAATTTCACATGGGTAACCGCAATTTTGATAAGGTCTTGTACTTTACTAAAATTACAATTTAGTCCCCAAAGTTGGAAAAGTTACCAAATGACCCTTAACTATGGTTTTGATTAAGTACAAGATGATTATTGTCAATCATGGCTTCGTATTAATAAATTTGTCTCACTGTTCATTGCATAAGTTATCATAAACATTGATCTGATCACCGGTAACTCTTTTTGACTCGGATTCCTACCGAACCGATAAGGGGGTGTTACAATGCTGAAGACACTAAGTGTGATCTTTTGTTCGTTCATCTTTATAGTAAACTTATCCTTCTCAAAATCAATCACTATCCGGCCAATGGCAAGGAATGGTCTCCCTGGATGATGGAGTCATTTTTATCAGCCTCACAATCAAGAATGATAAAATATGCAGGAAAAAGAATTGATCAGCCTTGACAAGGACATCCTCAATCCTTCTCTCGGGTAGAACTTAAGATCGATAGACTAATTAGAGGATAACCGATGTAGGCTTAGTTTTTCCCATGCTAAGTCCTATAAACACTGATTTCAGCATCAAGTTAACACTTGCACCGAGATCGCATAATGTACGGCCAGTATAGTTGTGGCCTATAGAACATGGGATAGTGAAACTGCCAGGATCCTTCATCTTAGGTGGCAAGTCACTCAGCACTGCCACGCACTCGCCTGTCGTAGCAATAGTTTTGACATCGCCTACCATTCTATTTTTGGTCACGATCTATTTCAGAAACTTCTCATAGACTGGCATTTGATCAATAACCTCCAGGAATGGGACATTGATATGAAACTGTTTGAGCATCTCTAGAAATTTTTGGAGCTGAACATCTTGTTTCTAAGCTTTTAATCATTGTGGGAATGGCGGTAAGGGTCTAGGCTCATCGCGTGGTACCTTGGATGCTATGGAATCCTTTTCTTTGTTATCCTTGCCATCAGTAGCAAGTTCTTTCCCTATGTCTAGAACATGAGGTGCATCTTTGGGTATCGAATCATCGGCTGGGTTCTTGCTTAGAGAGGAATCAACGACGGAACCTCCCCCAAACTTATCATCTTTGTTCACCTGGGTGCCGCTACGCAATATGAAAGCATTGCACTGCTCTGGGCCAAAAGTCGTAGTGACTTAAGTATCACTAGGTAAACCGCCTTGACGTCTTGTCTTCAGAATATAGGAAATCAGCCCAACTTGCGTTTCCAATGACCATAAAGAATTCTGCGGGATAGATTGTTGATTCTGTAATATGACAGCTTGAGTATCCAAATTTTGGATGTTGTCGCCACCTGGGCCAATGTCCATAAAACTTTGATAGTGTAGCGACCTAAAATATTTCGAGTTCGCAAAAAAATACGTAGTTTGATTTTCTTTACATTTTTGGAAATATTTTAAAAAGATGGGGAAATTCTTTAAAAATTCGTGTTTTGAAAACAATAAAAATTTGGAGTTGCCACAGGCCACTGGGGTAGGCCGGACACCATAAAAACCAGAGATTCGATTAAAAACAGGGTTCGGGAGTCGGTTATGGATGGGGAATGTTTTGGCACCCCCATACCGCACAAAAATTGGTATCGTAAAAAGAAAATAATAATTACCGCTTTATTAATATTGAAATTTGTGAATTAAAGTGACGATTAATTTAAAGTCTGGTTATACATGCGAGTCTATTTTAAGGGCCCCGTTACTCGAAAGTAAACAACAAGACCACCATCACTACGTTTGATACTGGCAGCATTTACCGCCGAATAAAAGGACCCCACATTAACAAATTTATATTCGAGTGCAAAGAACAACATGGTAAAAAAGGCTAAACAAACATGGAATTCTATGCATAAAGCATTACACATAGAGATACGTATGTACTTATATACATTAAAAAGGCTATAGTTTATCTTGGCAGCAACACATATATATATATATATATATATTAAAGCTATACCTACATACTATATATATATATATATATATCAAACCATACAGTATATACTATGTAAAAACCATACACAATATAAATTATATTACATACATACTATATACATACCAAGGCTATATCACACATATATATTAAAATCAAGGGAAGCAAACAAAAAAATAGATCACATCCAACAAATAAAATAAAACACAAATAAATAAATTCAACAAAAACACATATAAGAAAGAAAAATAAATAAAAAAGGATTATCAACAAACTCATCAATATCTCATTAAATCATAAGAATGATTACACATAAGTAAACAAGGGAAGAAAATACCAAAACTCAAATATATGCTCGATCAATCCACAAATTATTGTCGTTGGGGTTGAAAAGCTTGATTTACGGGTTGGTGGTTCGAATGGGGATTAAGGCTTTAGAGGTGCGGCAGTGTAGGTTTTGGAGGCACAGCAGTCTCGGTGGTGCGTTTTTTTGGGGGAAATTACTCAATGGCCGTGAGTGGGAGAGTATTATGGGCTTGAAAGATTCTTGGTGAAAATAAAAAAAAAATGGTTGTGAATGGCTAAGGAAAGAATGTAGAATGGCAGTGGCCACTTTTTGGTGAAAATCGAATGGTGTGAAGAGCTGTGGAGAAAAATGGATCAAGGGAATGAGAAATGGAATGAAGATTTTTAGGGGAAAATTTTCAAAACTGCCGTGTTCACTTTGGGGTGGGGGGGGGGTTATATATATTATAATTATTTTTTTATCCTATAAAAATAGAACCAATAAGGTTCAAGACCTTACTCACTAAGTAGTTATTCATCCAATAGGATTCAAGCATCCATCCAACCAATGGGAGTAAAGCCTTAATGAGGAAGGAGTTGGGATTTTTAATTATTTTTAATTTTTTTATATTATGTAAAATCTTATATAATGGGTCATGTAATTTTGGGCTTAAGGTATAAGGTTTTGGGTATTAAAAGGGGTTAATGTGGATTGATCTTATTTCGAGCAATTTAATTTAAACTCGGATAAAATTTAGTGTCTACAGATAGGAAGTTTCAGAAGAATTAGCAATGGAAGAATAAACTCCATGGTTCTGCCTTTGAGTTTTCTGTTGGAGTTCAGGAGGTTTTGTCGTAGCATTTTGTTTAACTCCTAAATTACCAGTGTTACCGCCGTATCCAAAATTTGGATGTTGTCACCACCCGGGGTTGTAGGTGTTCGAATATGGATTGTTGTTACAGTTATAGTTCCCTACATAACATCTGAATTCTTGTTGTTGGGGGAATTCACTGGACTGGTGTTCCTCATCACAATGCTCACAAGTGTATTGAACCACCTTCACATCTTGAGTGTTGGATGGTGGTTGTAAGTTCTTAAGCATATTTATGATACCGAAGAGTTGATTTGACACACTTTGGGAATCGTCAAGTAGAGTGTTCCATGAGTTTTAAGATAGAGACTCAATCTCGTCATGGGAAATTGATATTCATTATTGGCTATCTGATCAAGAATGTCGAATGCTTCTTTGAGATCTTTGCCGAGCAATATATCGTTGGCCGAAGAGTCGATCATCATTCTTGTTGGTGTGTTAACGCCATTATAGAATGTTACCACTTGAAGCCAATCATGGAAATTGTGAATCGAACACTTGTGCAACATGTCTTTATACCTATCCCAATATTCATTTATGGATTCATCATCTCTTTGCTAAAATTTTGTGATGTCGCTCCATAACTGGTTGTTCACGTTTAGTGGAGTGTATCGGAGCAGGAAGTGTTTGCAAAGATCATCCCAAAATGCAATAGATCCTGGTGCTACTCCTTCCAGCCATGTTCTCGCTCTATCTCTCAAAGAATAAGGGAAAAGTATGAGCTTGAGCACATCGACGGGCACTCCTTGTTGCTTGAAGCATTCCCATACTTCCAAGAATGCTCGGATATGTTCTCCAGCATCCTCCCTTGTTGATCTGCTGAATTAACCAATAGAGTTCAACATGTTAAACATAATAGGCTTAAACTCAAATTGAGCTGCCTGTATTACAGGCACAACGATCGCTAAAGTTAGGTCATCAAGGACAAGTGCAAAGTTATCTCGAATGGGTCTCATTCGAACTAGTTGTTGAACACCTTATTGTCCATTCTATCGTCCATTAGAAATTACGTCATGAGAAAATGCTCCATCGATTGGTGGGTCGTTGTTTTCAATGTTATTTCTGTTGTTTAGGGCATTATTGAGAACCAAAATGCATTCTAACATCAGCCTACAATAATCCCCTGCAACCTCCACGAAATTGCAAAAAAAAACCATCTGAAAACATCAAAAACTACTCCTATCAACAACCAAATGATCTCCAGCCACAACCTAACGTTTCTAGCTTCTTAACATCATCAAAGAACATCCAAAAACTTAACCAAAACACCCTTATACCTCCAACAACTAAAATTCAACCATAATAGCCCCAAAAACCACCTTAAACTACCTTAGAAACTAGGAAATTAAATAGTTTCGGGATTGATTAGAAAAACCTCATCTCACATTGTTTTTAAACAACCAAAATGAAATTTAACCCATTAGAAATCTCCATCAATTAAGTCACAACTCAAGATTTTATGCAAAATATCAAAAACATCAATTAAGATCATTTCCAAGAATTAAATAGCAAAACTAAGATATTAAACATCAATTAAGAGACAATTACTAGGTAATATCAATAAAGAACCTTAGTTTTAAGAGAGGAAAAGAAAATCACCTTTGAAGTCTTTCCACCACAATTTGACGTAAACTTTCTTTGTTGAATAAAATGGAATTTAAAGGAATCTTTGCCAAGGTTTTACAAAGCAAAATGAGAGGAATCAAATGGCATAATCCTTATTGAAAACAATCAAAAATTCAGAAAGTCTAGTGATTTGAAAATGGTGAGAAAATGAGAAAACGTTTTGAAGGAAAATCTTAAGAAAATAGAAAAAGAGGGAAAATGCTTTTGGCAAAATAATTAGCCATCAATTTCTTTTATTAATTATGGTGGAAAATGTAACCCCTCGACCCGGCCTAGTCGCAAGACCGAACCAAGTGAGCTACATTAGGTTTACCGAAGTAAACCGTAGAGAAATTTAACCCGAAACCTAACCATTTTCCTTCCTTTTATCTTATCTAGATGTAGAATAATTACCCTATGTGCGCATACAGATCTCTGGTGAAAACCCAACCCAATCAGGTGTCAAATTGACATCTTATTGATCATAACTACGATTTAGGGACCAAATTGCAAAACCTAAAAATTACGAGGTCTTAGCCAAATTTTAAGTTACCATCCTTTAATTAGACAGGTTACATGTTTACACATTAAAATTCAGCTCAAAACGATCTTCTGATCTTATTCAATTGCATCCACAATATTCAGGGACTAAAACGCAAAGATACAGAACATCCTTTCCATGACATTAACAGGACTAACGGCCACCAGTACCAGTACGATCACAACCGTACCGATACAGAGTAGCCACCCGTACTGGTACACTGTGTATTGTATCGGTACGCCACGTTAGCTCGTAAAATATTAATAACGTACCGGTACGAGCCTTCATTGTTCCGGTACACGGGTTTTTCCCAAAAAGTAACTTTCCAGTAACGATTCCTCGTACCGATACGCCTTATACCGTACTTGTACGCCAAGCTTAAACGGCTTATCCATACTGGTATGCACATACCAGTACCAATCCCAAGTGTCTAAATTCGCTTAGTCGTACCAATACAGTCCCCCGCGTATCGGTACGTTCGGGCCTGTAATGTCATTTTTAACTGGTTTAACATGCTTTCAACCTTTACAAAACGCTCTAACATGCCTCTAACATATAGCCAACATAACCTAAAGTCAAACCACCATATAACATCACAAATTCATTATCATTTCATGGTATTTTGCATCAAATGTAAATCTATAGGCATGCACCATATAAAATGATTCAAGCAACATATAAAACTTCAAACCATCACCAAAATCAAACCATAAAGGCCATTTACAACTCAAGAGCAGCTAAACAAACTTGCTCAAACAGTGAATTTAACAAAACATCTCCCAAAACAACAACGGAACCCTCATTGCCCTTATTACTTATAGTTAGTTCAAACATACTTTGGTTACCAAGTCTTGTACTGATCACTTGTTTCCCGCTGCCTTCCAAGCTTTTAATTCTCTGCATTGATGGACAAAACAAGCGTAAGCACACTAGGCTTAGTGATGAGAGCTCAAAACAACACGCCATCAATGCATTAAAACCATTTCTCAATATTACATTGAAATCTCATTTCAAACAACCTTTAAAACATTATCATTCCTTTAGAACATGCACTTAACATCTTTAAAACCAACATACTAAACCATATGCAACATGCATCACTAACCAACAGCAAGTCTCATTGCTCAACCTCAATTTAAGCCTTCCCATGCATAACAACCATATGCAGAGCTTAAAGAGTAAACATGTATAAATCACATTATACAACATAAACCTTCCAATGATACATCAACAATTATATTGGCGTACAAGTGATCATTAACCAAATTCCTTTACCAAAAGAGTTCATCGGATACACGGATTCAACAAGTGTTTACCCAACACTTCAAGCCATCTCAACTGGAAATAGCGATACAATCACAATCGCGTTACCTAACAACCGGGTACACTTTCAACCCACGGGGACACCAACCCCTTACCTCGGTTAGATGCTTAATCCACTAACGGGAGTATACGGTACTGTAAAACCCTCTACTGTTAGGGTACTTGGATGGAGTTTTCGGTATATGGATCTAAACCCCTCAATATCCAAGGCGACTTATTATAGTGCACTATCAATCCTATGGCCGGCCAACTATATCCGATAACAATTTTAAAACCACATCACTTGCAAATATAATTAATCATTTCCCTTTTACCTTATTGTTTTTAACAAGCATAAAACCAAACAATTTTCCAAAGCAACAACCATGCTTTAAACCACAAATATAAATCATATACTTACAAGGATCACTTACCATGTGCATCCTTCAGCATCTCATGCTCAAAAACAGTATCTCAAATACTTTAAACAAACTTAAACAGTAGGTAACATGTAAATCAAAACAAGTGCATAAAAACCATTTCATACTAGCACGACCGAGAGAGAAAAAACACATTTACTTACTTCCGAGTTTAAACCAGCGTACCAAGCTAAGTTTAAACTCCCATAAACCATCTTTAAAACATTCCAAAGCTGGAATCCATGTTCTCACTCACCGATACGCAAAACCTCAATTTGCAGACGCAAAATTAAGCGTCTGAAGCCTCCAAAGCTTTACGATCACTTCCGGATCAACCTCCCCCCTGTTGTGTGATTTCTCCCACAATTGGCTTGTTTAAAGCTCTAGATTTTGATGAATTCTGAGTGTTTGGCAGAAAAGAAGTTGAGAGAAAAAGTTTAGAAAAAGTTACGTGAATTTTCTTTAAAAGCAAATCACTAACTTTTATAACCAATTCTCTTTTAATCCACCTTTATAACACATATTAAAATGATTTAATTAAAGGGAGAAATCACCAGTAAAAACTTGGTAAAATAGCTCCTTAAGGATTCTAAGAATTTGACCCTTTTCATTTTAGTCACTTTAAAAACAGTTTTCAAAAATTGCATTTTGGTCACTCACCAAAATGTCACTTTTCCAAAACCCATTTTCCAAAATTGCTTTCACCAATAATAATCATATATTAAAATATGATTTTTAGTCATTTTTCCACATTTTTATCTTACCAAAAAATGTACGGTCCCAAATCCGACTCGAATCCCTAACCCGGTCTACTGGACCGTTTAACAAGCCACAAAACTGCTAGGCCCAAAATCGGGGTGTTACAACTCTCCCCCACTTAAGAAATTTCACCTCAAAATTTTACCTGGAGGAAACAGGTGCGAAAATTGTTCCAATATATCCGACTTGCGTTCCCACGTGGCCTCCTCAACACTGAGGTGCCTCCACAACACCTTAACAAGCTCGACCGTCTTGCCACGCAAAACCTTATTGCTGGTATCAAGAACCTTTACTGGTTCTTCATCATAAGATAGATCCGGCCTCAACTCAATATCTTCCACTGGCATAACATGCGAGGGATCCGAACGATACCTTTGCAACATCGAAACATGAAACACATCATGAATCCTCTCCAACTTAGGAGGTAACCTCAAACGGTAAGCAACAAGACCCATACGCTCAACAACCTCGTATGGTCCAATAAACCTTGGGATAAGCTTCCCTTTTCCGCCCAAACCGCATCACCTTCTTCTAAGGCGATACCTTTAAAAACACTCGGTCACCCACATCATACTCTATATCCCTACGTCTCAAATCCGCGTAGGATTTCTGACGATCTGAAGCCGCTTTCAAGCACTCACATATCAACTTCACTTTCTCATCCGTACCTTTCAATACATCAAGCAAGGAAAGATGCTTTTCCCAACCTCAGCCCAACACACAGGCGTACATCACTTCTTGCCATACAACACCTCATACGGTGCCATCTATATACTAGCCTGGTAATTGTTATTATAAATAAACTCCACCAATGGAAATTGCTTCTTCCACGTTCCCTGGAACTCAATAATACAGCATCTCAACATATCCTCGAGAACCTGAATCACGCGCTCCGACTGACCATCCGACTGAGGATGATACGAAGTGCTAAAATTTAGACGAGTTCCCAGAGCACGATGCAAGCACATCCAAAACCTTGCCGTGAAACGCAGATCTCTATCTGAAACTATGGATTTAGGCATCCCGTGCAAACGCACAATCTCAGAGATGTGCAGATCGGCCAACCTATCTAAGGTATATGTAGTATGCACTGACACAAAATGCGCACACTTCGTAAACAAATCAACAATCACCCAAATGGAATCCTTTTTGGTCGGCGTCACAGGCAGCCCAGACATAAAATCCATGGTGATTCTTTCCTACTTCCACTCTGATATCCTCAATGGTTGCAACAAGCCGGAAGGAAACTGATGCTCAGCTTTTACCCACTGACATATCATGTATCAAGAAACAAAATCAGCCACATCTTTATTTAGCCCAACCCAATAGTACTCTTCCTTCAACCCACGATACATCTTAGTACTACCGGGATGTATAGCAAAAGGACTAGCATGCGCTTCGGTCAGAATGGTACGCCTCAACTCATTGTCTTCAGGCACCACAATTCAACCTTTAAAACACAACACCCCATCATCATTAAAATAAAAATCCGTAGAATTCTCATCCATGATATCCTTCACATGCGGCACCAAACTCTCATCATGCGGTTGCCTCTCCTTGATCAACTGCGACAAGGACGGATTCACTTGCAACTCAGCCAACAATCCACCATCACACGACAAACTTAACCGAGCGAACATAGCTCTCAACTCCACAGCAGCCTTCCTACTCAAAGCATCCGCTACAACGTTAGCTTTGCCCGGATGATACTCAATGGTTAGATCATAATCTTTAAGCAACTCAAGCCACCTCTGTTGCCTAAGATTCAGCTCCTTCTGGGATATCAAAAACTTCAGACTTTTATGACCCATAAAAACCACAGATTTCTCGCCATAAAGGTAATGCCTCCAGATTTTCAAGGCAAAAACAACTGCGGCAAGCTCAAGATCATGAGTTGGGTAATTACGTTCATGCACCTTCAACTGTCTAGATGCATACGCAACTACCTTATCTTCTTGCATCAACACGCAACCAAGCCCAACATATGACGCATCACTATAAACAACAAACTCCTTTCTCGATTCAGGTAAAACCAAGACTGGAGCTCATGTCAAAGTTTCCTTCAACCTCTCAAAAGCTCGTTGTCTATCTTTTGTCCATTCAAACCGAATATTCTTCTGCACAACCTTAGTTAAAGGAGCCGCCAAACTAGAGAACCCTTCCACGAACCTACTGTAATAACCAGTCGACCCAAGGAAACTCCTAACTTCTGTCACAGACTTAGGCACCTTCCAACTCATCACAGCCTCAACCTTGTGCGGATCAACACAAATTCCCTTAGCTGACACAACATGCCCAAGGAAAACAACCTCCCTAAGCCAGAACTCACATTTGCTTAACTTGGCATATAGCCGATTAGCCAACAATGTCTGAAGCATAATCCGCAAATGTCTATCATGATCTTCCTCGATACGAGAGTACACAAGGATATCGTCGATAAACACAGCCGCAAAGTGGTCAAAGAACTCAAGGAACACACGATTCATCATATCTATAAAAGCAGCCGGTGCATTGGTCAAACCAAACGGCATCACCAAAAACTCATAATACCCGTACCTCTTACGAAAAGCTGTCTTGGGCACATCCACATCCTTCACCTTCAACTGATAGTATACAGACTTCAAATCTATCTTAGAAAACACCAAGGCACCCCTGAACTTATCAAACAGATCATCTATCGTGGTAAGGGATACTTGTTCTTTATCGTCAACTTATTCAGTTGTCGATAGTTTATACACATATGTAACGTACCATCCTTCTTCTTTACAAAAAACATCGGTGCACCCCACGATGAAATACTAGGTCTTATAAAGCCTCGGTTAAGCAACTCCTGCAGTTGCATCTTCAACTTCTTTAACTCTTTTGGGGCCATGCGATACAGAGCAATAGACACTGGTGTCGTATCCTCAAAGACCTTGATGCCAAACTCAACCTCATGGTCTGGTGGCAACCCTAGCAACTCTTTCGAAAAAACACCCAAAAACTCATATACGGTGCGAATATCCTGCACCCTCAACTCCTTTAAACTAGGATTCATAATGTTGGCCAAGAAAGCCTGACATCCAAAATCCAACATTCGACTTACTTCCAAAGCCGAAACAGCATTAGACATGAACATAGCATTCTCACCAGCAACTACCACCTCAAAATCATCCGATAATCTCAAGGTTATCTGTTTGGTCTCAAAATCTACCACAGCTCTATGTTCTATTAACCAATCCATACCTAAAATCACATCAAAACCATGGAATGGCAACTCTATCAAGTCCACGGCAAACTCATGTCCCTGAACCATCAGCAGACACCTACGATACAACCTCCTAACCACGACTGTCTCCTAAGAGAACTAGTCACTCTAACACCCACATTAAGAATTTCAACAGATATATCCAGCAACTGTGCAAGCTCACTCAAGATGTATGAATGGGTAGAACTAGAATCAACCAACGAATATAACAGCAAAGTCTATAAGGTAAAAGTACATGCAATCACATCGGTGTCATTACGACCCTCTTAGTGCGCATACACCGTAGCCAGTCTAACTTCCTCAAGTTGGATAGCAACGGTATGAGCCACAGTCCTATGCCTACCATCTCTACACTGGAACGGACCACGGCCACGGCCTCTCTGCAAAGCTACAACAGGTGTAGCACCCTGCCTACCTCCAGCCAACAAAGGACAATCACGTCTCAAATGGTCGCCATACCCATAACTCCAACAAGAGACTCCATGTCCAACAACACCTCCGCCATGCCTCGACTCCGGGCAAAACCTCCAATCACGGTGTCTCTTGGTCTGACCAGCGTCACTATTAGAATCAATCGATCTCTTACCAGAGCTAAAGCTCTGAGACCCAAAAGCCATACCCAGATTTTGCTCAACATCTTTAGCTCGTAAAACTAACACATCGAAATCTATGTAATCTGCAGCAAGCATATATGTCTTAACCTCCTGCACAAGTTCGTATCGAAATTGATCACTTCGCATACGCTCGTCAGAAACTAACTCAGATGCATACTGCTTAACCTCATGAACTACACCTTGTACTCAACAATAGACATACTACCCTACACCAAAGCCATGAACTCATGTTTCCTATCGTCCTAATATCAAACCCCAGGTACTTCTTCTGGAAAGCACCACAAAAGAACTCCCAGGTTATATCATCGGTATCCATACTAGATATCGTGGTAGTCCACCATGTATACGCATCACCCTGTAACAATGACACAATACAACCCAACTTACGGGGATTAGAATAGCCTATATGGCCCAGTATCCTCTTAGTACTGGCCAACCATCCCTCTGAAGCCTCAGGTGACAAACCTCAGAACTCAACTCCACCCAAACTATGAAGACGCTCCAGCGGTAAACTCTACCCAACTACTGGTGGTGCTGGTACATGAACACCCGTAATTCTTGTATGAAAAGCACCAGCCATGGCCTAAATTAATGGCGCCATATCACCCATCCCTAGCCCAACTGGCATAGGTGGTACTTACTCCACTACCTCGGGTAGATTAGGTGGGGGTGGTGGCAACCCTCTATGAGGTATAACATTCTCCTCAATCTCCTACCCAGTGGCAGCAGCAATCATAACATATCGCAACTCTCTCCTCGATCCCATCGTGCTAACAATATATCTAAGGCATGATAATTATTCAAATACAAAATAATTAGGCCAGCTTCAAGCAAGGATCCAAGACTTCCATTTCAAAATCATAACATTTAAGACTATAATAATAAGGCAATGGGTTTCCCAAATTTCCCCCCAACATGGCATGAAGCAATCACCGTGCATATTGTAATCACCATGCATATTAAATATCATATAACATTTCACAATAACATCACAACAATCAAAATGACTCCAAACTATCGCAAACCTGTCTCTGATACCACCAAATGTAACCCCCTCGACCCGTCCTAGTCACAAGACTAAACTGAGCGAGCTACATTAGGTTTACCGAAGTAAATTATAGAGAAATTCAACCTAAAACCCGACCATTTTTTTCTTCCTTTTACCTTATCTAGATGTAGAATAATTATCCTATGTGAGCATACAGATCTCTAGTGAAAACCCAACCCAATCGGGTGTTAAATTGACATTCGATTGATTATAACTAATATTTAGGGACCAAATTGCAAAACCTGGAAATTACGAAGACTTAGCCAAATTTTAAGTTACCATTCTTTAATTAGACAGGTTACATGCTTACACGTTAAAATTTAGCTCAAAATGATCATCTGATCTTATTCAATTGCATCCACAATAATCAGGGACTATAACGCAAGGATACAGAACTTCTTTTCTATGACATTAATAGGATTAACGGCCACCAGTACCGGTATGATCACAGCCGTACCAATACAGAGTAGCCACTCGTACCGGTACACTGTGTACCATATTGGTATAAGCCTTCATTGTTTTGGTACACGGGTTTTTCCCAAAAAGTAACTTTCCAATAACGAGTTCTCGTACCGGTATGCCTTATACCGTACTGGTAGGCCAAGCTTAAATGGCTTATTTGTACCGGTACGCACATACCCATACCGATCCCAAGTGTCCAAATTTGCCTAGCCGTACCGATACGGTCCCCCGTGTATCGGTACGTCTGGGCCTGTAATGTCATTTTAAGCTGGTTTAACATGCTTTCAACCCTTCCAAAACACTCTAACATGCCCCTAACATACAACCAACATAACCTAAAGTCAAACCACCATATAACATCACAAATTCATCATTATTTCATGGCATTTTGCATCAAATGTAAATCTATAGGCATGCACCCTATAAAACCATTCAAGCAACATATAAAACTTCAAACCATCACCAAAATCAAACCATAAAATCCATTTACAATTCAAGATCGGCTAAACAAACTTGCTCAAATAGGGAGTTTAACAAAACATCTCCCAAAACAACAACGGAACCCCCATTGCCCTTATTACTTATAGTCATAAACAGCTGTATAAAGATTCTAAGCACTTCAGGTAAAGTGCAAAACTTATAAATACTCATTGAGGAGTATACTCATGCATGGTTTGAGTATATAGACTTATTACGGGTGCTAAGAATTTCGGTGTAATTTCATAAAAACTCAATGAGGGATATATCGTATACTTCGGTAAGTATACAAAAGCACTTCGGTGCTAAGCACTCCCGGTAGAGTGCAAATAATATACATGCATATACGCTAGTACCTCGGCTTGGCTCAGCTTGGCTCATTAAGAATTCGAGTCGAGTTCGAGCTCTAGTCGAGTCTAATCGAGTCGAGCTTTGACTGAGTTGGGCTCGAGTAGCTCGCGATCTATCTCGTCTCATTTACAGCCCTACTCGTATTAACCACATGAGCCAAAAAGGCCTCACAACTGTAGTCACTAATTTTGTCCGGGTTTTGTTATAGTTTTATTTTTTTTATTTTCGGGTCAATACCAAAAGAGACCAAACCAAATGAAGATGTCAGCCGCAGCTCTCCATCCCTTTATCGACTCAATAATGAAAGAAGGACCGAGGTCTCTACGACATCTATTCTAGAAACAACTAAGCCGAGTAAAGATGATAGCCGCAAGAACTAAACCTCTTTGTCCATTTATCAACTCGAAGATGGAAGAGGGATCAAGGTTTTTTCATCTGCTTGAAGCGATCTAGGAGTTAGAAGAGTCGAAGCCCTTCTATAGAAGAAGATATTTTATCTTCTGAAATGAGAATATTTTTATATTCGATGAAAGTTTTTCTAGAGTGATCATCTATAGAATTAACGTCTTTATTTGCATTCATTTTTCCATTTATCATTTCTTGTTCTTAGTTTGTGTATTTTTATTACACATATCATGCATTAATTATTAAAATAATGAATTAATTATGGGAAACCCTCATTTTTCAGAGCAATTTTAAGACATAACCATTATGCACTCATACAATACGCGTTCTCAGACAAGAGTTATGGAGGATAGATTAGCTAATGTCGAGAAGTCACAAAAAGATATTAAGGACCACTTGGGTACTATCGAGCAAAGAATTGAGCAATCTCAAGATGAAACTATAAACCGTATTACTGCATTGTTGGGGATGAGAGAGACTGAAAAAACCCCAGCTACTGATGGAAATACCAATATAGAAGACTTAGGTGGGAACTCGTCTCATACTAAGGCTCCGTCAGAAGGGTCAGTTTTGAAGAATCCCTAAGTAGCCGAGGCATCCGTTAATAATTCGGTTAATATAGCACCCAGTTTCGAAAAGGAGGTTGATGTTGAAGTTCCAGATTTAAATCTGATCAATGAAATAGAGACAAGATTAAGGGTAGAGTTGGAGAAGAAATTTTAGGAGCAACGCCTACAAGTGGAAGAAAAAGTAAGAATGTTGCAGGCAACCAATGACTACAGGGTTGACGCCCTGGATTTGAGCTTGGTAACCGACTTGGTCATCCCACATAAATTCAAAGTGCTTGACTTTGAAAAATATGATGGGACCACTTGCCCTTCATCCCTTTTGACCATGTATTTCCGTAAAATGACGGTGTATTTGAAAGATGAAAAACTATTGGTTCATTGTTTCTAGGATAGCCTAACTGGAGTAGCCGCCAAATGGTACTCACAGCTCAGCCGAGCCAATGTAAAATCATGAAAGGATTTGGCTAAGATTTTCAGTGAACAATACCAACATGCCAAAGATATGGTCTCTAATAGAGCAATGTTACAAGGGATTATACAAGGGCATAATGATACAAGGGCATAATGAGAATATCCGACAAGTGCAACTCCCATTTTGGAAAGTGAAATCACCCGTATTTTCGTGGATACCCTGCAGTGACCATTATATGAGAAAACGATCAGCAATGTATCTTTAAGTTTTTCCGAGTTTGTAAATACGATAAAATCTATCGAGGTTGCATTCAGAAGTTGCAAGTTCAAAACTGGCGAAAGTTCACAGAAGTTTCAGAAAAGAAAAGACAATGAAGTAAGCAATGTGAGTACCTACAGTCCTAGTAATGTTATGATCACACCAAATCAACTCCATAAGGATCCAACAGAAGAGATACCAAAGGAAAGAAAGAAGAGACCCTTACTCGCATACTGTTAACCTATGGTGAATTGTACCAAAAACTGGTTGAGGCCAATTTGGTTCGCCCTTATCATATCACTCCAATGCAACCCTTGTACCCTTCGTAGTATTACCCCAAGGCACAATGCGAGTACCATGCAAGAATCATCGGACACTACATCAATAACTGCAAGGCATTTAAAAGGGTGGTCCAAAACCTAATCAATAAGGGAGTGCTAAAATTTGAATCCCCGAATGTAGCAGCTAACCCTTTGCCTAGTCATGGTGAGCAAAGGGTCAATGTCATTGAACAAGAGTGCTATAGGAGGACCTTAGAAAGTGTAGATGAAGTCAAATCCCCTTTTAGCTGGGTGTATAAGCAACTATAGGGAGCTGGGTTGACCGCATGAAATATGGAGATGGACGTTGAAACTGGAAAAGAATTTTGTGAATTTCATCAGGGAGAAGGACATAAGATACAATATTGTAAAGAATTCAAACAATTGATCCAGAAAATTATGGATAATAAGGAGATTGCATTTTTCCAATGAGGATAGAAGAATTTGGGTGAAGGAAAATTAGAACCAATGGGCAGGATTTTGTGGTGCACCAAAACTCCATCTTATTGTTCATCATTTTCCATGTCTTTTTGTTGATATCCTCTACTTTTTGTGTATCATATGAAAATCTTGGAAATCAATTCCCACACTTTTTGGCCCAAAGTAACAAACAATATTTTGTAAAGGGCATATGTAATATCTTTTAAAAATCAATCAAATAGTACATGTTTCATGTGATATTTTGTTTTTGAGAAACATTTATATTCTTTAATTCTTTAAACATTTTATTCATTGTTATGGGATAGTTTTTGTTTTCCATTCATACATATATCACTTCTTTTATTTATTCCAAGAATAACTTTAATTTTGAGTAGATCCCATTGAATGAATTCCTCTCTCGGGCATTTGTCACTTTAGATCCTTAAATAGAGTGTTGACCCTAAACTTCTACCTCCTGAGGACTATTTCGATATCCATGTATGGGATAACGAGTGGCATTCCTTCATTTCGCTTCACAAATAAGAAAAATATACATTTGTTATCCCCCTTTGAGCCTGATCGTTTCTTTTTGTTGGAACCCAAACCAAGGATTACCCCTACACTAGGGCAAAGAGGACGAGGATTTTGTTCACGAATTGAAGTCGCCCAATTTTGACACATTACAAATATAATGCTTCAATATTAAGCACAAGAAGTGAGAATTGATGTATTGTATACAAAAATCAGAGAAACGTCAAAAAAAGTCGGTAAGAGAAATTTTTGCATAAAAAGACTGACTAAACCAAATAGAAAGTTTACCAATAAGAAGGTTGACACAGTCAAGAATTAAAGCACCAAGTCATAAAGTGCAATAAAGGACATTAAGAGCCTTGAAGATTTGATCACATTTGAATAAGAAGTGCATCAACATTCAGTCAGGATGCAAGCTATAAGAGAAAGAAATGAACTCTAGGCTGAAAACCCAGAAATGGGCAGTTTAGAGCGATCTAAGAAATAAATCAAAGAAGTTTTCATTAGAGCACATCCCAGTCAACAACTGCAGAGAAGATATTTCACCAAGAAGATATTATCATTGGTTTCATCACCCTTAAACATTTATTTGGGCCTATATATCCTTTCTTTTATAGCCTTGAACAATAGCCTACATTACAAGCCTACAAAGACCATTCAGATTATATGTGGATATCTGAGTTGGATAAGTTTGTCTTCAGATCACATCCCGCCTATATGGGTTAACCTTTTCTTCAGGGAACATCAAACTTCGAGTGCCTGATCAATACCTAAATGAGGGAATGATGGGGCATGGTGAGTTAGTGAGGTCAAAAGAGCCATTTAAATAGGATAGAAATTAGGTATGGTAAACGTTCCTCTCATAAGCCTAATAGCCTAGAAGGGACTTCACATGAACGCGTGTCGCCACAACCCTTGCGGTAATTTAAACATAAGTTTCACTTAAGTTGACCTTTGTCAATTTGAAACAAATGCACTCTTGCATTTTCTATTTGAGTGTCTAATTTTGATCTATTTTTTAAAAAGTTATTTTTTCAAAATTAATTATTTTCTCTAGCTTATCTTCATAAAATGTTTAATTAAAATGAGCTTAAAGCCTTTTTCACCCTAAATTTTGAAAATAGGTCAGACTTTACACAATATTTTTTGCATTAAAATAAAATTTTCAAAACTCATAGTTTTTACATAAAATGAGTTTAAAGCATTTTTTACCTAAAAGTTGAAAGTGGGGCAAAACTTTACATCACGGATTCAAGAATTAAAATTAGTGGGATGCCATTATCCACATGACAAGATTATTTGTACATAGGTGTCCAAATTAGTATGGACCAAAGAGGGTACAGAGCCTAAAATTTTTAACTATTGAGCAAGCTAAAAATTAGTTCAAAGATAACAAGTGTAAACAACAAAATTTTGGGGCAAATTTTGTTGGGGCAAAAAGATAGCCAATCCATTTAGTGGAAGAGACATTTCAGAACCATAACTCACAAGACATTAAGTTGAGCTAGATATGAGAAGAGCAATCTAGAGTGAGAATCTGAAAAAGTTTTAGAGCAAGAAGATATGCAAAGATTTGAACCAGACTTTAAGATGGGTTATGTTTGCCGCAGAAAGATCTTTAAAATAAGAAACCTTGAGCTTTCTCGAAGATGAGCTCACCCCAAGTGGTCATTAGTTTGCATCATTCATGCATCATAAGTAGTTAGATATCCTTAAGTTAGGGGCATGCTAACCTACATCACTAATTTATTATGTCTATTTTCAAAAAAAAAAAATATTAAAGACATCAATTTAGGAATGAAGAAATTCATAATGAGAAGAACAGCTTCAAACCTCGGAGAATGAAGAATTTCTTAAAGAGAAGAACAACTTCAAGCTTCGGCAATTAGTAAGACATTCAGTGCATAGATTTAATATAGTTCGAGCATCTGTAAGACCTCCAGTGCAGGGTGATTTGAGCAACCAGTAAGACCTTTAGTGTATGGCTTTAATATAGTTCGAGCATCTGTAAGACCTCCAGGGCAGGGTGATTCGAGCAACTAGTAAGACCTTCATTGCATGGCTTTAATATAGTTTGAGCATCTGTAAGACCTTCAGTGCAGGGTGATTCGAGCAACCAGCAAAACCTTCAGTGCATGGTATTATGACCTTCAATCATCAGTAAGACCTCCAGTGCTTGGTGATTTAGGGAAATTAGTATCGTCCAAACATTAGTAAGACCCTCAGTGCGTGGTGATTCGGGCAATTATTAAAACTTCCAGTGCATAAATCTAAATTTTTTGAGCCATTTAGTAGGACCTTCAGTGCGTGGTGATTCGAGATCTAAATGGGGAAGTAGGACAAAATTAGTTTTTTTTTTTTCTTTGCTCTATTCTTGTGTTACAAGAATAAGCAAAGAGGGGCAACTATAATCACAAATTTTGTCCGAGTTTTGTTATTTTTATTTTTATTTATTTTTTATTTTGGGTCTTATTAATACTTATTATTATTACTATTAGTTTTATTATTAATATTAATGTTGTTATTGTAATATAGATATATAAAAAAAGAAAACAAATTATATAATAAAAGCCCAATTATAAGTCCATTTACAAATAATTCATAACCCAAAAACATTTTAATTTACAACTGGCCTATTTGGCCCTAAACCAACCTAGAAACCCTAATTAAAAAAATCTAATCTGATATATTCTTTTGCAGCCATCCAAATCTGACCGTTAGATCATATTTGATCCAACAGCCCAGATTAAACCAAGGAACCCTTAAGCTGCCCTCTACGCATGCGTGCCATCCACCGTCGTGGCTATTCAACTCTGCCACACGCCCATGCACTAAACCTTTCGGCTCTCCCATACAAGTGGCGTCATTGTCGGATATCATGCCGCCATCACCGGCTCCGTTCAACCACCCCTGCAGAGAATGAGACAACAATCTATAAAAATGGAGGATTTCCAGAACCAATCTCGGCAATCAACAGTAGATTAGGTTGCTTTTTTATTATTATGGTACAAGTTGTATCTCAGATATAAATCTGAACCAAAATCAATGTAAAGAGGAGTTATCAAAAAAATAAAAGAAAACAAAAAAAGCCTCGATCTTTGGAGGTAAATTTTTTTCTCATTCTTTTTTAGTTCGAATTGCAAAATAAAAAATAACAAAAAAATATAAAAGGGGTTAGGGTTTACCTGTATTGGTCTCGGAGTCGCCTTCATTTCGAACAGTTGAGGGAGTTGCACCAAGGAATGACACCGTTCGTCTTCCCCGTTTTTAGATATAGTTTTTTTAGTTTTTTGGTTTCGATTTGAGATTTTTTAGGGGTTTGAGGGTCGGTTTAAGGAAATATGAGAGTTGTTCTGCCTTTTTTAAATAAAGAAAAGAAAATTCAAGTTTTTTCAGACTTTGACGCTGATGTACGACAGTGCCCGACGGCGCACAGCCAAAATATGGAAACCCATGGTAGTTTTTGGGCAAGGATGAAGAACACCTCGGCGGTGTTCTTTAGAGGTTGAAAGGGTTTTTTAATGATAAAAATGCTTTAAAAAAGGTTGATATTTATATGGGTTCGGTTTTAAATAAATGGGTTAATTATCTCATTTAAATTCTTTTGCCGTAGTTTTTTTCACTCTGCCAAACCTCATGTTTTCATTTCTTACATTTCAGTCACCATTTTCAAATCAGATTCGTTTCTCTTTTAATTCGGCCCTCAAAGTTTGCTTTTGTTTCATTTAAGTCTTGAGATCCTTGGGTAAATCACCCTTTTTATCCCTCATTTCTTTTGAGTTATTTATTTTGCAGAACTTATGTGTACTGTTTTTTAATTCATACACCTAGTAGTTTTATTTTATGTTATTTGATCCCTTGTTCTTTTATATATATATATATATATATATATTATATGTATATTAGTATATGTTATACATTATATTATAAATTTATATATGTATCATATTATATATTTTGTGTATTATATATACCTAATATGTATAATATATATATTAGCGTATTTTATTTTTTATGTATAAATATTTATATTATGGTAAATATTTTATACATACATACATGTATATAGTATCATTATATTATAATGTTCTTTAATGTTTAATATGTACTATACATGTAATATAATATATTATATCTAGTAATGTTATTTATATGTATTATACGTGATGAATATTAATATATATATATATACTATGTATATATATTACATAATATTTGGTTTTAATGACATATTTGTAAGTATCTATGTTAAATATTACATAGTTTTTTTAAATCATATATATATAGTATATATTTAAAGCATAATATTATATTTGTATGTTTAATACACTCTAATAAATAATATTATACAATATAATATTCCTTTTAATTTTTTTACATGAATGTATATGATGTTTTATATACATCTATTATAATACATAATATTATGCCTTATTATATGATTTTCTTTTAATATATGTATATATGTTTATATTTATGTTATTGATGTGCATTTATATATTAATGTTTCTTTTGCTTTTACTTATATTTGTATTCATTAATTATCATGTTTTTATTAAGTTTGTATATCGGATATATTAACTGTTCAATGCGGTGCTCCCTTTTTCGAGAATAAACTTGGCTACTAGTCTAAGAAGTAGATGATAGTTTTTGTTTACTCTTCGAACACCGGAGCCCTTAAAATTTACTCGCACGTATAACCAAATCTTAATTTAAATATCAATTTAATTAGTAAAGTTCAATATTAATAAAGTGGTAATTATATTTTTTGTACCAATTTTTGGGCGGTGTGGGGGTGCTAATCCTTCCCCGTCCGTAACTGACTCTCGAACCCAAGTTTTTGAATCTTTGGTTTTGTTTTAATGGTGTCCGGTCTATCCCTTTTAAAATGATAGGTAGCGACTCCCCATTTATTATTTTTAACACCCATATTTATTTATTCCCCATTTATTTTCAAAACAATATTTTTTCTAAAAGGAATTCCCCAAAACAAAATTTTCAATAAAAGCGGGACACCGTTTACCAACCATTCCATTCACCATTTATTATCTAAAAAAATAGTTGCTACTAACAACCTTGCTGGATCATTTTTTGTGCCACCATAGTTGACACTACGTTGGGTAGGCAATGATTTTTCTCACCCTTTACAATCAATATAGCCTCATACAAACTTCTTAGCTTAAGGCACTTTGCCCTACGTATCAAACTCGCATCATGCTCTAACAACCAATCAATCCCTAGGATAACATCAAACTCTTGGAAAGGTAATATCATAAGATCAACCAGAAATATCAAACCTTGAACTTCAATTGTACATCTCTTAAACACGTTATCCACCAAGACATCATACCCTAAAAGACTACTCACACGAACCCCAACCTCTAGGTCCTCGGCAAGAATGCCCCACTGATGGGAAATCCCACTACGAATATAAGAAAGGGTAGACTCCGAGTCTACTAAAGTAACCCTAAACCCTAAACCCTAAACCCTAAACCTCTAGGTACCTGAGATAATGTCGGTAGCCTCAGACTCCTCTTGAGCCTTAACAACATATTATCTTGTTGGTGCATTTGCAGTGGACTAGAATGTGCCTCTACTCTAATGTCCGAACGTTTGACTTGATCCCTCTCTAGCTAAACCTTGACCCCTTTGAGCGGTATAGGGAGCTCTCTGAGTCTAAACCAGAATGGTGTCAGCAACAACATGGTAATCTCTCACAAAGTAGTCTGGCAACCCACAACCATAGCATAACTTGACATACCCATAGCACTATCCATGATGCTTCCGCCCACATTGGTCATGTACAGGTGCACCAGAACCTTTTGTTGAACCATCGAAACTCATCATAAAAGACGACGATCACCTACTACGGCTAACAGACTCTGACCTATGATCTGACCTTGCATTCTAATTCGATGTTCCTCTCTCTTGGTTTTAATAACCTCTGGTCCTCTCGAAGTATGATTGAGAATTGTTAGAGAAGTTTTGGGTCCTCCACTCAAACCTCCCTACCCAGTAGACTGGCCATATGATATTCCATCTATTTGCTCGAGTGACTTGGCACTATAGGCCAACTCAGAAAACATAGCTGGCGGGTCAACGGTCAAGTGCATCTGGATCTTTTTTTAGACCTCTTCTGAATTTCTTACATCTGAGCTTTCCATAGCCACCACTCCAGTTCAAACTACTCAACTGGAGGAACTCTTGTCAAACTCGAAGATAGATCGGTTTCTTTGAACTAAATTGTTGAACTGGTCCCTAAGGCTGTCGATGTGGGACTCACCAATATACTTCCCTTGTAACTCCTTAAGGAAATTATCACATGTGGGTTGGTTGGGACGCCATCCAAACTCCACTGTCTCTTACCATGTCCGGGATTCTCCTTCAAGAGGGAAGTAACACAAGCTAACTTGTCTTCAGGGCCAAGTTGTATTTGTCGAAGTTTCCATTGTGTATCCCGCAACCACTGATCAGCTTGAACTGGGCCATCTTGTCTGGACCCAAAGAAATCCTTTGTACCATACCTGTGAAGCCTGTCAGCCGATGTCTCACGATGGGTAGCCAAATGCCTAAGAATAGTGAAGGGCACAGTGCAAATTGATGAAATAACTAGCCCTTCGGCCTCTCTCATCCCAGACTCTTCCTCGGTGTCAGGGACGTACTCATTATTGAACTCCTCCTCGTGAGAACCCTAACTATCATCACGACCATGTGCTCCTCTAGGCATCATAAATTCTTCACAAGGAAAGAAACAAGGTTACACCGTCAAATTTCAACTTAATCCAAGTACAACTTCAACTTATGGGCATGTAATCATTAGACACCTATCTCTAACTCACTACTACTATCCCCTAGGCTTTCCTAGAGCCAGCTAAACATAGGTTCTAATACCACTAAATATAATACCTTAAAACTGGATGTCACATTTGGGCCTTAATCCAAATCCGTTACCATAAAATTTCAACCTAGTTTAGCCCAAAAGAGTTTCATTCCATAAAACATTTAAATCCAACAGTTAAAAATAGTTCAAAACGTTTACAAAGGGACCTCAAATAAGTTTAAAATATTAAAACATTTGCTTGCTTCATACAATATCAAAATAAGAGTTAAAACATTACCATAGGGTTTTACGAATACATAGCCTAATAAGACCTAAGTGTTGTGCTCTAAACAAGCAATGTGCCGAAACCTACTTTGATGGTTCTCCTTTAATGCAACGTGCCAACTTAAAAAATGTAAACAAAAATAACGATTCCGAACGCTGAAATGATGAAGCTCAGTAGATACACTTCTATTCTACCATGCTTATGCAAATCATAAACATAAACATATACTAGAAATGATGGCATGACATTAAAGTCAATATAAAGCACCCAATACACATCATATGCAATACAAGCAATCAACCATACAAACCTGGAGTGAAGCCCGGGGACACACAACGTCAGGACACAATTACTCAGAGGGTGGCCCGAGGACACAAAGCATCGGAACTTCACACCTCATACTCAGAATTACCTCTCAAGTATATTTGAACGAGGCCCGGGGACACAAAGCATCGAGATCCTCCGTTCAAAACTTACCATTGTGTTGCAACATATTACCTGGGTATCCAGATCCCACCAATCAAGTGCCCTCATGGCACCCAACATCAACCAACCAATCAAGAGTCTTATGGTTGTTAGCAACATATAAGCACACAAGCCATTTACCAAGTTCTTTACACGTTATGATCGAGTATAAGGGTAATTTCTTGGTTTCTCAGTTTTACAATCCATTTTATCGCCACAAAAGCCTATTGGACCATAGTCCTCGAATTATCAGCCCCTCGAACTCAAAACTAACATTTTGGGTGGATTTCCTAGTGGGTACGGTACTCTTAGGTATCGGTATTCACAGTGTACAAATATCAAAATAGTTCACTGAAAATTTCCCAATCCTTAGTGTACTAGTACAGGTCAACCCATATTGATATGACCCTAAATAGCGTATCGGTACAAGTTAAACGTCGTACTGGTACCACTCTCTCAACTTATCTCAATAAAATAGTGTTTTTAAACCCATAACACTAGGGTACCGATATGGGCTCCCCGTGTACCTATACCGAAGCCCAAAAATGGCTTTCTAGGCTCAAGAAATCACTCCCAAGGCCCCCAATTCCCAACCACCAACCCCTTAACTCGATCTTACATCTTAAGAAATTTATTTATGGTGGTTTGCTTCCATTTTGACACTTTATTAACATCTAAATCTGGTTTTACCATTTTCAAGGCATTAAGCTACCAAAACACCAAATCATCAAAATAGCATACAAGGATCATTTTTATGACGTCCATGAAGAGAAAGGAGTTATAGGTGTACTAACCTTACTCCTACAGTTGAGAATGAAGCTCCTAGCCCAAGCTTCAAGCTTTCTTTTTCCCATGCTCCATGGAACAATTTCCAACTTCTTTCACTACGAGAAAGTGTTGTAATACGAGTTACAACTTGCTAGAAACTTAAAAGATACTAAAGGAAGATTTCTACAACAAGAAATAGATGTGAATCATCCATTACCGTTCTTATTCCTCAACCCCCACCAAACCCATCTTTCTCTACTCTCCACCATTTCTTTCCATTCTTACCTTGTTAGATAGATCATTGAGTGATGATTAACTTTCTCTTAACAACAATTCAGAGATTCTCACAAGAAGAGATAAAGATTTCACTTTTAGCTTGGTCTTCAATGGAGGAAATGAGAAAAGGGATGAAGAACAAGACAAAAGGGACAATGTGAGCTCATCCTTTCCATATTTCTGTAGAGGAATTAAAGGGGGCAGCCTTTCCCTCTTCAGAAATTGGGTAATTACCTAATTTCCCTTTTGTCTTATAAACCCATTAACAACCCAAGCCCAAACACAAACCCATAAGCAAGAGAGGAGCCCACAAGGTGTTCTTTGAGCCTCTTACGGGCCCAACAACTCGGCCCACGAGCAAGGCCCGAGGCTCGAGTGAACCCGACCAACGTATTTCAAAATTTGAGTCGTTATATTAGGGCTCACGATTTTCAACAGAAATAAGCTCGTAATCAAAGCGTAAACATGAAGGACACGCAAAAAGGGATCAAGGGTTCACTGATGCATATAGAAGCTACAATCTTATCCATAACTTTCAATTTCGGATTTTGTTAGTCAAAATATTAATTTTTTTCTCAGTTTAAATGCAAAATAAGTTCACGTTAAGATTATTTTAAAAGTTGGAGGGCCTAAGATAACAGTAAGCCAGCTTTTATTTTCTGAAAGTTGAATTACTCCTCGTACCCTTAAGCAATGATTATACCCCCTATTAGATCATTTGGATCCCGTCGAATCATATTGCGATCAAACTCTGAATCCATTTTCTCAAATTCCCACCAAACACATTCCCTTCAGACTACAACGGGTAACCTCATTTCCAGTTGCGTTCCGTCAAAGCGGAAACGCGCCATGGCTACCGCCGCTAATTCCCGCCCGTTGAACTCGGGTTCCAACCCTACTCAGCCCAACCGCTTTGTCTTCTCAGCCAATTATCCTCCCAAAATCTCACTCACTCCCGATCAATTCAACTACTGTTCTGAGGCTCTCAAATTCTTCTGCGAAAAGCTCCAGACGCCCTTCGAAATCAACCGCGAATTCTCTCAGTTGCAGGTGCTATTTATCTCTTCTTTTTTTCATTTTAAAATTCTTTTCCGAAATTGGTTATTAACTTTTGTTTTACTATTTGTAGGCAAATAGGGTTACACCTTCGGAGATGATGAGGAGATGCACAGTGGGTCTTAACGGTGTCAATATGGACAAAAATAGATACTCTGATGTCGTACCATGTACTTAAAAAGTTTATTTTCTTTCCAAAGTAAATTGCCTTAGTCGTTTGAATGATTAGCCCGTAGTAAATGATTAAGAGTGTATCTCTCTTTTTGGTTAATGTGAATTTTTCTGAGTACTTGCTTTCAATGGTTTCAGTTGACGCTAATAGGGTAGTTCTTAATTCCTCTAAAGATTACAGACCAGCTGCAATGGGTTATATCAATGCTAGCTTTGTAACGGTAGATTCCTATGTTCTTTGTGTTTTATTTGAAAGGAGTTTATATAGGGGATTTGGAATTTTGTTCCTCGAATTGACCTATTTGGATTGTGTTATTCTTTAATTTAGACTTCTTCGGAAAGCGTCTCTCAGTTTATAGCCACACAAGGTCCCTTACCTCACACCTATGAGGATTTCTGGGAGTTGGTTATCCAATGCCATTGCCCTGTCATTGTGATGCTTACTCGTTTGGTTGACAATTATAAGGTACTTAGTTATCCAATGCCATTGCCCTTTAAAGTGGTTGAGTTTGACTACATACTGTTTTTCTATGTCCAAAATATGCATCGTTTTCATCTGGGCATGTTTCATTAAACCAGAAAAGCTTCACCAGTCCAAGTAATTGGTTTTAGATGTGTGTGCATGATAAAATTAAGTATAAACTTTTTTCCCTAAAATATGACCTAGGTGATGATTATTTTTTGCATTTCCATCATTATAGTTAGGGCTTAGCTCTTGCTTGTGTTTTTGATAATCATTGAGAACATGTATGCTCATACGGTCATACCCTTTTCTCTCTTTCAAAAAGACAAGTGTTATTGATTGATATAATATGAAGTGATCATATTGGTTTCTACGGGGATAATAATCTCTGGTTGTAGTGTAATTTGAATAGGAGAGACAACAATTAGTAGGAAACTTTGTTTATTAAGTCTTTATGCTTGTTTTTGTTTACTAATTGTTGCACATACTTTTCAACAAACCATATGCATTAGACTTGTGAAGTTATCATCTGAACTAGTTGTTTGATGTTGGTATTTTTCATTGATGATAGAGAGTTTTGCATAATATGTTTACCTTTTCACTTTTTGATTGAGCATGCACAATTGTTTTTGGTATTCATTTGGATTTTTGGTTTCATTCTTATTTAGAATTTATGTGCAGACGGTAAAATGTGGAGATTATTTTCAAGCAGTAGATGGTCCTAGACAATTTGGCAATATCTGTACTGATACTAAATGGATACGAACGACAGAAACGTCATTATTGCTACGCAGCTTGGAAGTAAAGTATAAGGAGGTATGATTTTTGTTATTCTTTAAAATGGAGCTTGCTAAAGAGCTGCTAATTATGCTTTTTTACCAATTTTATACTACATTGGTGTGGTTTAGGAAGAAAATAGCTGCAATCAAAAGAAATAAGGCTGAAAAATGAATAAGATAGAAGCTGATACTCTAGAAAAATAAAGGGTTATAAAATCCCATAGATTTTGAAGTCTATTAATTCCAACAAATAACAAGGCTCATTGTAAAGCTATTTTACAACTTGTACTATGGTTACAAGTAAAATTTTAATCCTAGCCATTGATTTAAACCTTAAATAACTAATAATCCTAGCCATCTATTTTCATCTTGTTTACTTCTCTGTTTCCATGGATAATCAAAGCCAAAACATATATTTAAGGGTCTCAATTTCTCTTTTTCTTCAAAATTTTTTTAGAACTCTAAAAACAAAATTTTGGTGCATACTTGTTATTTCGTTTTTCTTCTCTCACACCCTCATAAGAGTCAGAGCACCACACCGGCCAACCCATAAAGTCTGGTGGTCATCTAGACTGCACATGGGCCTCATGTGCCATCAATGTATTGTACATTCTTCGCATAACGCTCACTCTGCCAGAATCTTGAGTTTCGCTTGTTGTCGTCAATGTTGTATTTCTTGCCTCTTGTTGCTCCCTTGGCTCCGACTGGTGTTGGTTCAAAAGTCAGTTATTGACTATTTCTTGGCCTACTATAATATAATTACATTATTTAAGGTGTTTTTTTGGGTTTGATTTTAAACTTTTTACTAAAATGGTGGAAATAAGAAAATTGTTGCAATTAGTTCTGCTCTATTTGCAAATGTCTCGTAAAGCTTACATGTTCACAATCATGTTTGTTCATCAAGGTTAGAGGCTTGCAGGGATATGTTACTTGCGATACAAGAAAACTTGCTGCCAACAACCCTACCTTTAATCAGTGGGTCTCAGAATATTCCTTTGTTATGGCCTGGCTTATCAACCTGTGCAACCTTAAATTTCTAGAACATATATATAGCTTGACAGTGCGGCAAAGTTATTGAAGGCGACATCTCAATCTATAACACTAAATAGGGTGAGATGACAATTTCTCAGTATTTTTCTGAACTAAATCGCGGCATACTGGAGATGTAGTTAGATTCTAGAAGCTCGTAGAAAAAGAGTGGTTTATGATTTTTTAACTGGATTAAATAATGGTTATGATGAGATAAGGGTTCAAGTGCTTGGTAAATTATATATATTTTTCTCTTGAGGAAACATATTCTTATGTTCAACAAGTGTCGTAGAAGTGCTATGCTCTACGCAACACTTATTAAAAAGGCAAGATTGTTCACTAGTGGCTTTTGAGAAAAACGGAAAGCAGTTATGTTAAGGTGCACGCCTAGGCCTAGTCAAAAAGACCAAAAACACTCTGCAACATGCTAGGCGAGGCTATTTTAAACAGGCACTGGCTTTATTGCGTTTCACTCCATTCCATGTGCAGATAAAGCCATTTTCACCGACCCTTCAGTTTCTATATTTTTCTTGGTCAAAATACCATAATTCTTGTTAACTTATTAATTATAATCCCATCGTCTTAAACTTTTGTTTCTTCTTTTTTTTTTAAAGTCAAATTACCCTGAATGTTATTTTATCAATTAGAATCTCTCCCACCAATTATTTTGAGTTAAATTTTCAAATCCAATTTAAAAAATTTAACTCACCTTCAGCATCTTTTTAAACCACCTTGCTCCGTCACGTTAACTCTTTTTTTGCTTTAGTTTAATCTCTATCTATTCTACTATTTTTTTTCTTCTTTTAATTCTTCTCCTTTATGGATGGTTTTAAAGTGTACTTTGTTGTTTTAAATAGTGGTGACACTGTTTTAGTGTTTAAAACAGAGCTCTGTTTTTGGCTTTGTAGCGTGTATTTTATTCGTTTTTTCATTATATTTCCTGAATTTGTATGCGCCTTATTTCAATAGGGTGAGCACTTTTCTTAGCATCTTTAGCGTTTCTGGTGCCCTTGACAACATTGACTGAAAGCTATGAGTCCTGCTAAAGACCATCTGTAGTGATTATTGTCGGAAGTTGCGACCTACTAAGGAGACTTGCTGGAAATTACATGGTCGATCCTCTAGTGGCTGGGGAGGAAAAGGAGTTAATTCAACTCATGCTCAAACCAATTTGTTTGAACCCCAAAGCCATTCAAAGAGAGAGCTTCCACATTGAATTTTTGTCCAATGCAACATTTAATTTAGTGAATTCAGGTAATGCCTATAACGCCCACATTAATACTAAGTCATGAATCATTGATTTTGGAGTAAATAAACATGACAGGATCCTCTAAAACCAAACTTAACTACCTCAATGTCTAACAAAAGTGTCTGAATAGTCAATGATTTGTTCACCGTGCTCTTAATATCACATTCACACTATCCTCTATAATTCATGTTTCTAATTTTTCTGTCAATCTCTCCTCTGTTAGTATTACCACCAAGGCTCCAAACTGTAAAATTGAGTTCCTCTGTGATCATTGTGCTTTTAAGGACTTAAAACATGGAAGAGGACTGACAAAAATAACTTGCATGATAGCTTATACATGTTGGAGGGGAGACAAGATTCTGTTGTGTCAAGCTGTTTTTGGAGGAAATAAAGATGTCGATCAGGAAATAATATAGGCATAGGCAGTTATGAAATCCCAGATTTTATCTTTTAGAAAACTTCTATTCTAGTATGTTGTCAAGGACTCGGTTTTGATTTATTGATTTCCAATGCTTATGAGTATGCTAAACATACTAGAAACCTTTCGCATATGCTGTGACGTGCCATCAAGCATCTATTCTCTCTTTGTCCGCATTTGCCGAACTCATTTTTTTAGCTTACCACTCTGTTAACCACTGTTCTGCCATTGTGGGGGTTTGTTGATTCTGTTGCCAAACTGCTACGTCTGTGAGTTGGGATTTTGTCACAGGTGATGTATGGGAAAATCACTCAAGCTCATCAAAGGGAGCTTGAACCCTTTAGGAACCGTTAGAGAGAGACCAAGATCTTTGTCTACGGTTTTGCTAAAAATTTGACTTACCTTTGCTTTATTCAGTGTCCCTTTAATAGAGGTTTCAATAATTAAAGAAAGTTTATCAAACTAAATAATGTCCTACCAATCACAACTTCTAAGCATCCACAACACCTACATTTAAACCCTAAGGATAACTAACAATCCTACCATCTAAATGATAATGATAATTGTCAGAGATTAGATTCCTAAATTAAGGAGATTGAGTAGGATTTGTAAATATCTTTTATTTGTTAGGATCCTTATCTCTAAGGGATTGTTTTTTATTACTAGAATTAGTCTCTTTCCTAGTTTAAAAGTTACCGAAGTTAAGACATAGTCTTGTATATTTATTTGAAAGTTTCCTGTATGTTATGTGTGTGAGAAATACAATAAAATTCATGGCGTTTGAAATGGTATCAGAGCCACTCGTTTTTGGGTCTTAATTCTCTTGTTGAATAGTTTTCTTTTAGTTCGTATCATCCCTTGAGAGGGTAGGGTATCTGATCGACAAAATATGGTCGATGGGGTTGATTACAACAGTACTGAAACTGCTCAAAGAAGCACAATGAGTGAGGGAAGTCACTCTAATCCGATAGGTGACTTACAAAACATACAAGCTGCCTATAGATTGAATGGTAAGAACTACCTTAAGTGGTCACAATTGGTTCGAACCTTCCTAAAAGGAAGAGGTAAACTCAGTAATCTCCTTGGAACAGGTCCTAAAGAAAGAGATCCTAGATTCGAGGCTTGGGATGAACAAGACTCCTTAGTTATGTCTTGGTTGTGGAATTCAATGGTGCCTGAAATTAGTGATACCTGCATGTTTGTTAGAACAGCCCAGGAGATATGGGAGGCTGTAAAACAAACCTATTTGAAGGTTCGAGATGCTGCCCAGATTTATGAAATATAAGAGCAAGATTTCAGCCACCAAACAGGGAAATAAATCAATTACAGAATATTTTAATCTGCTACAGAATCTTTGGCAGGAAATGGACCACTATCAATGTATTCAGATGAAATGCAGTGAGGATGCAGCAATTCTAAAGAGGTTTGTCGAAAAAGATAGGATCTATGATTTTCTTGCTGGACTAAATATAGAATTTGATGCAGTGAGAGTCCAAATTCTAGGAAAAGAAGATCTGCCCTCATTAAATGAAACTATTGCTATCATTCGTGTTGAAGAAGGAAGAAGAGGAGTGATGGTGGTTGAAAACAATCAAATAGAAAGTTCAGCCTTGGTTACTAGGGCGGTTCCTGAAGGACCAACACGTCTGGAACAGCAGAATATTGAAGGCAGACCAGAAGCAACAAGGACTGTGACCAAGGACTTTTTATGGTGTACTTACTGCAAAAAACCTCGCCACACCAAAGAAAAATGCTAGAGGTTACATGGGAAGCCTCAGTCAGCAAGTAGGAACTTCACAGAGAAAGGAAGCTTTGCAAGGGGACAGAGCAGAGTTTATGCATTCAAACAGGTGGCTAAGGAGTCAGATGAACATTCTGTTGAGTTCAACCGAGAAGAAGTAGAAAAATTGAAGAACCTACTGGAATCTTTTGAAAAACCATCCTCTACAGGTACATGCAATCTGGTTTTCTCAGGTATATCCTCTTCCTCTTCTTAGGACTCTAATGCCTTGGAATCATCCACCCATATACCTACCCAAAACTCCTGGGTAATTGACTCAGAAGCCACTGATCATATGACTAATTCATCACTAAAATTCCTCACCTACACACCCTGCCCTAGCAACAAGAAAATCACATTTGCAGATGGTACTATGGTGACAGTTGCTGGTCAAGGAGATATAGCCATTAGTAAAACCCTACTGCTTAAAAATGTCCATGTGCCAAAACTATTTACTAGCCTTATTTCTATTCCGAAGCTTTTCAAAGATACTAACTGCAGTGTTTTGTTTCATCCTACACAATGCATTTTTTAGGAGCAAGAAACGAAGAGGATGATTGGGCGTGCTAGGGAAATAAACGGCCTATACTACCTTGAAGATCTTGGTGGACCAGCTAGAGTTTTGAGTACTCAACCATTGTCTTTTTTATCCGAATCTACAACCAATAAAGACCAAATCTGGCTACATCATTTTCGCCTTGGTTACCCACCTTTTAGACTCTTAAAAACTATGTTTCCCTCCTTGTGTAAATCTTTAAATATTGAAGAATTTCATTGTGAAGTTTGTTAACTTGCAAAGCATAAACGTTCTTTCCCAACAAGTAATAACCAGACCAACAGTCCCTTTACTCTTATTCACAGTGACGTTTGGGGGCCTTCCACTATCCCTAACATAATTAGGGCTAGATGGTTTGTGCCTTTTATAGATGATTGTACTAGGGTTACTTGGATTTACCTACTGAAACAAAATTCAGATGTTACCTCTACCTTTAAAAATTTCTACACCATGGTTAAGACTCAGTTTGGGGCTGAAGTAAAGAGAACCAGATTAGACAATGCCAAGGACTACTTTAACCAGTCCTATCCCTTTATTTCTTAGAAAAAAGGTATTATCCACGAATCCTCTTGTGTAAATACTCCCCAACAGAGTGGGGTAGCAGAAAGAAAGAATGGACATCTCCTTGCCATGACTAGAGCCCTTTTATTTCAAAACAAGCTCCCTAAAAGGTACTGGAGAGAGGCTGTGTTAACTGCCACTTACATAATAAGCAGACTACCCACTAAAGTCCTTGCATCCCAAAGTCTCCTTCAAACCCTTACAAATTTATTTCCCAATTTCAGCCCATCTTTTAACCTAAAACCGAGGGTATTTGGGTGTGTTGCTTTTGTTCACATCCATTCTCAAAGCCGAGGTAAACTTGATCCAAGGGCTTTGAGATGTATATTCATTGGCTATTCCTCAACTCAAAAGGGCTACAAGTGTTATCACCCACCTACAAGGAAATACTACACCTCTGTCGATGTCACTTTTGTTGAAAAAGAGAGTTATTTTACTGTCCCTTATCTTCAGGGGGAGATATCATTTAGGGAAGATAAGGATGCAGATTTGTTTTTACTTCAGCCCTTTATTGATCTTTCTACTCCTACTCCTACCCCTATATATTATGCCGAGCCTTCTCCTACTCCATCTTCTCTTACTCCATATTCTCCTCAGTCAGAACCTAATACTCCTACTCCTCAAAACTCCTCAAACAAACATTAATACCCCACAGCCCAATATTCAAGGCACTACTTGTCCCCTAAGGACCAATTCGAGGAGGAAGGCACCTATGCAGATTCAATCATCCCCTTCTCCTGCTCCTGCTCCTACTCCTATACAATTTGAGGAACATTTTGAAACTCTCTCTGAACAAAATGAGGCTGAAAATGCTATATTTGCTTCTGATTTTGAATTTCCAATTGCTATTAGAAAAGGGAAAAGAACCTACACCACCAAACACCCCTCTTATTTGTTTATAACCTACAAAAACCTATCTCCTAATCACAGAGCCTTTATTACTAGCCTAATGACATTACTACTCCTAAAACAATATCCGAGGCATTAGAAAATGAGAATTGGAAAAAGGCTATGAAAGAAGAAATGGAGGCACTGGAGAAGAATAAGACATGGGATTTAGTGAAGCTGCCAGAAGGGAAAAAAACAGTAGGATGCAGATGGGTGTTTACTGTCAAGTATAAGTCAGATGGTTCTTTGGAAAGGTACAAAGCAAGATTGGTGGCAAAGGGGTACTCTCAAACCTATGGGATCGACTATCTTGAAACATTTGCCCCGGTTGCAAAGATGAACACAGTGAGGGTCCTACTTTCCTTAGCAGCTATTCAGGGATGGAGTTTGCAGCAGTTTGACATTAAGAATGCCTTCTTGCATGGGGACCTTGAAGAGGAAGTGTACATGGATATTCCACCTGGATTTGGTTCGAATACTGGACATGCAGTTTGCAGATTGAAGAAAGCTCTATATGGACTAAAGCAGTCTCCAAGAGCTTGGTTTGGAAGGTTTTCTAAAGTAATGCTAAGACAAGGTTTCAAACGAAGTCAGGGTGACCATACTCTGTTCGTGAAACACTCATTCAGGGGGAGTAACTGTACTATTGGTGTATGTGGATGATATAATGGTTACAGGAAACGATTCTGAAGGAATTGATAGTTTAAAGAAGTGGCTTATAAAAGAGTTTGAGGTGAAGGAGCTTGGAAGATTAAAATACTTCCTTGGTATTGAGGTGGCACACTCACAGCAAGGAATTTTTATATCTCAGCAGAAGTATACTTTGGACTTGCTGAAGGAAACTGGAAAATTAGGATGTAAACCAGCAGAAACTCCTATAGAAGTCAATCACAAGCTTGGAGAGACAAAGGAGGATGATATGGCAGTTGACATAAGTTCATTTCAGAGACTCGTGGGAAGGCTTATCTATTTGTCACACACCAGACCAAACATAGCATATGCTATTGGAGTTGTGAGCCAATTCATGCACAATCCTAAGGAATCGCACCTAAGGGCTGTAGTCCAAATTTTACAGTACTGGAAGGGTACACCAGGCAAAGGAATTCTGTTTAGAAGAGGGGGGAACTTGACTTTGGAAGCATACACAGATGCAGACTATGCAGGATCCATAAGTGATAGAAGGTCAACCTCAGGCTACTGCACTTTCTTTGGAGGAAACTTAGTTACTTGGAGAAGCAAAAAACAGAATGTGGTGGCTAGATCCAGTGCAGAAGCTGAATTTCGAGCTATGGCATTGGGAATTTGTGAGTTATTATGGCTGAAGATGATTTTAGAGGACTTGAAGGTAAAATGGAATGGACCAATGAAGCTATACTGTGATAACAAGTCAACAATCAACATTGCTCATAATCCAGTTCAACATGACAGAACAAAACATGTTGAAGTGGATAGACATTTCATAAAAGAGAAACTTGACAGTGGCTTGATCTGTACTCCCTATGTGACCACTGGAGATCAAGTTGCAGATATACTTACCAAGGGACTACCTGGTAAGTGTTTTCAGAAGTTAACAGACAAGCTGAGGATGGAAGACATCCATGCCCCAGCTTGAGGGGGAGTGTCAGAGATTAGATTCCTAAATTAAGGAGATTGGTAGGATTTGTAAATATCTTTTGTTTGTTAGGATCCCTATCTCTAAGGGATTGTTTTTTATTACAAGAATTAGTCTCTTTCCTACTTTAGAAGTTACCTAAGTTAAGACATAGGCTTGTATATTTATTTGAAAGTTTCCTGTATGTTATGTGTGCGAGAAATACAATAAAATTCATGGTTTTTGACAATAATTATAATGATAGCTTCAGGCCTGTCAAATTTGTGCTTCTTTCAACAGTTGGGGAGAGATGGTTAATGGGTTCTGATCCATAGTAAAGGGAAGTCATTAAGAGCTACCATTATTCGGTTAGCTTGGTGAGGCTTCCTTTATCATGTTTGGCAGGCTCCATGGAAGATGTTTGAGGCAGGTGACTGATATTGTCTTGATGATTCTGCTGGATGTTCGACTGCGTTTATTTGGTTGCAAGAAATTTGTTCATTCTTCTTCTGTTTTGCATACTGAGTGGGATTTGGTATAGTTACAAACAATTGTTTGGTGTTTGTATAGGTTTATTTTGTTGGTTGTCTAGGGTTGATGTTTAATTGTAATATTGGTTTTGTGGAGGTTCATTTTGGATGAACAAAAACACCATTTATCCAAAAAAAAGAGAAGATAATGATAATGATAAAAACTCTTGTTTCTCGCAATATAATGAATGACGGTCTCTCCATCTAATAACAACATATGTATATTATTATATTGAAGTTTATCTCAGGTAGATTAATATGTGTATTGGTCACTTTAGGAGTTAGTTGGATTGGTATTTCTTTTCTTTTGAGGTATTAATTACCTAAATTACTTGGTGTTTAAGCACATATGAATAACTTGTTATTAGTACCCTTTTTCTCTAGTAACCTTGCAACAGATTCTGAAATGACTTGTAAGTAGGATATATTATTAATTTCTTGTTTAGACTGAGTTAGAACTGTAAATTTTCAGTAGTTTGTTGTTTATTTGGTCATCCTTTTTTGAAACAGTTCTGAAAAAAGATTGGTCAAGATTTTACAGCCTCTGCTCCCATGCTAGAAAAAAAAGGAAAAATATTGGTGTATAATACCTGTACACATTGTGGGAGCTGTAAATCTACAGTATACTGATGGTATTGGGCATCCTGTTCTAAAATTGTTCTGAAAATGAATCATGGGGAAGATTTTAAAATCTTCTCTCCCGTCGGAAAAAAAGGAAAAAAAATTCAACTGTTGTATTGTATGTTTAATGCAAAACGTTTCTTATTTATCCAAAAAAAAAGAGAAGATAATGATAATGATAAAAACTCTTGTTTCTCGCAATATAATGAATGACGGTCTCTCCATCTAATAACAACATATGTATATTATTATATTGAAGTTTATTTCAGGTAGATTAATATGCGTATTGGTCACTTTAGGGGTTAGTTGGATTGGTATTTCTTTCCTTTTGAGGTATTAATTACCTAAATTACTTGGTGTTTAAGCACATATGAATAACTTGTTATTAGTATCCTTTTCTCTGGTAACCTTGCAACAGATTCTGAAATGACTTGTAAGTAGGATATATTACTAATTTCTTGTTTAGACTGAGTTAGAACTGTAAATTTTCAGTAGTTTGTTGTTTATTTGGTCATCCTTTTTTGAAACAGTTCTGAAAAAAAGATTGGTCAAGATTTTACAGCCGCTGCTCCCATGCTAGAAAAAAAAGGAAAAAGATTGGTGTATAATACCTGTACACATTGTGGGAGCTGTAAATCTACAGTATACTGATGGTTATTGGGCATCCTGTTCTAAAATTGTTCTGAAAATGAATCATGGGGAAGATTTTAAAATCTTCTCTCCCTTTGGAAAAAAAGGAAAAAAATTCAACTGTTGTATTGCATGTTTAATGCAAAACGTTTCTTATTTATCCAAAAAAAAAGAGAAGGTAATGATAATGATAAAAACTCTTGTTTCTCGCAATATAATGAATGACGGTCTCTCCATCTAATAACAACATATGTATATTATTATATTGAAGTTTATTTCAGGTAGATTAATATGCGTATTGGTCACTTTAGGAGTTAGTTGGATTGGTATTTCTTTCCTTTTGAGGTATTAATTACCTAAATTACTTGGTGTTTAAGCACATATGAATAACTTGTTATTAGTGCCCTTTTTCTCTGGTAACCTTGCTACAGATTCTGATATGACTTGTAAGTAGGATATATTATTAATTTCTTGTTTAGACTGAGTTAGAACTGTAAATTTTCAGTAGTTTGTTGTTTATTTGGTCATCCTTTTTTGAAACAGTTCTGAAAAAAAGATTGGTCAAGATTTTACAGCCTCTGCTCCCATGCTAGAAAAAAAAAGGAAAAAGATTGGTGTATAATACCTGTACACATTGTGAGAGCTGTAAATCTACAGTATACTGATGGTTATTGGGCATCCTGTTCTAAAATTGTTCTGAAAATGAATCATGGGGAAGATTTTAAAATCTTCTCTCCCGTCGGAAAAAAGGAAAATAATTCAACTGTTGTATTGCATGTTTAATGCAAAACGTTTATTTATAAAAGAACTGAAAAGTCATTACTTCTTTGTAGTCATCTAAGAACTATTGTCCTGATTCCTTTGGGTATGATTTTGCAGTCAGAAGACCCACCACTATCTGTTTTACACATTCAGTATCCTGAGTGGCCTGACCATGGAGTTCCCACTGACACTCTTGCTGTCCGTGAAATATTGAAAAGAATATTACAATTACCAGTAAATATTGGCCCAATACTGGTGCATTGCAGGTTAAAACTCATATTTATTTTAAAATATGATTCAAGGGTTCTGAGTCTGTTATTTGTCTGCCTGAGACAATTTCTCTCTGGCTCAGTGCAGGTATCGGGAGAACTGGAACATACTGTGCAATTCATAACACTGTCCAGAGAATCCTCATTGGGGACATGTCTGCACTAGACCTAGCTAATACCGTATCTATGTTCAGGTCCCAGCGCATTGGAATGGTTCAAACCATGGTATTACTTCCATGTCTAGAAATTCAGTTTCTAATTTGAGTGTATCTGATTTCCATACACTATTTCAAGCTGCTAAGCTAACAGGATACTCTAAGTTCCTTAAAATTGTCAATAGCCATATGTAAATCAAGGTCAGCCCTAATGCTAAGGATGCATGAATTTTATAAGGGAATTTTCTGCAATCAGACCAAAAAAGAGAAATAAGCAACAAATTACACAGTTCATTTTATGCATTGCAGTACAATGTAGTAGTTGGCTTATTGGTTAGAAAAATTTGAAGCATTTATAAAGATATCTTTGCATTTAAAGTATAATTGCATCAAAAGTGTTCCACTGAGAGCTGTAATATATCCCCACTGTTTTCTGTTATGTTGTAGAATTTAATGAAAGAATTTATCTTTGGCAAGTAAAGATACTAGCCACCAAGAACTTGGAGCTTAAATAGTTCCCCCACCTCTCCTAGGTGGATTCCAGCAAGGTCTGGGTTTTAATCCTGATTTCATTTATACGGAAAAAATTGTAGAGATATTAAACATCAAGATTGTTTCATTACTCGATGTTTTATTGTTCATTATGTTTAAGCTTACATTGTAAAGGATGGGACTAGGATAGCTCTTTTGTCATATCTTGAATAGACTTTAGTATTACAGAAGGAATAAATATAACATTTCTTCTTTAGACCTATTTGTTAGAAGCAACACCGGAAGAAATAGTTTCAGATTTTGTCATGACGAGAGTTTCTGAACAAGTTCATATACTTTTTTTTTCTTTCACATTCTTGTTTTTGAACTTTCGAAGTTTTGACTTTCTCTACCAACCATTTAATAGGATCAATATTTTTTCTGCTACAAAGCTATTGTTGATGAATTGAAGGACCTCATCTCAGACTTCAGCACTGAACACAGTTCAAAATGGTATGTACATCAAGTCTGCTGAATTTCAATGAGTTTTTCCTGATTTTTATTACATTACGGACTATTCTAGGTTTTTAGGTTAAAAAATTGTCCCCGTTTGTTGAAACCTGATGCATTAAGTCTATAAAAATATATTTGTTAATTTTTATTTTATTTTTTGGATTTTAAATTGGCAGCTAGATGTCCCAACCAAAGCTGATTCCGGGTAGGCTACTAGAATTTAGCCATTTGCCTATTTCTCAACAGTTGGAGAACTGCATATCTTTGTTACTAAACTTTCTTGGGTTGACATGGCATACTGGAAATAAATATCACTGCTAATCAGTTGACTTTATTTTCAATGTTGTTGAAGTTGGTTGAAAAATTAGCAATATGAAGAAAACTAAACTGTTTTATCCATGCACGACTCCATTCCTCGCCAAGATTGCATTTGGTTGTGAACAGCCGAAAAGAATAAGATATATTTCAAAACTGGTCTTTCAACTGTACACTATTTGTTGATCGTATTTCTATATTAACAATACTTGTATTTCGCTATTTCAATCCAGTTTGTAAAACCATTATATTTTCTTTTGCACAAGCACGGATATGTTCATGTGATTTGCGCACTACTAGAATTTCAGCAGCTGTCAACAATGTTAGAGAAACCGCAAGTAGTCTTGTTTTCTTTTTGGTATAATGACAATTGTTGAATTTCGAGGATTGGCTCCAGTAGCTATGGGTTATAAATCAGGGAATCCATTTGGCTAGTGATATTGAGTCTTTTAGTTATAGTTAAACACAGTTAATTTAGATAAATAATTACTGTGTTGAGTTTATTTTTTGTTGTTGAAACTGTCGTTTCCTATGTTTTAAATAAGGGAATTAGGCAAAATGGGGTACGACTGTTTTGAGGATTGTTTTGTTTGTTGTCTTTATCCCCTTTCTTTTTCTGGAATACAATCATTGTTCCATTTTCTCATTTTCAGTCCATTTTACTTATTTCAACTAGAATTGTGAATCGTTCGTCGTCAATGGTATCAGAGCCACACGACCTGGCCATGGTTGACGGGGTTCAAAACGTTCTTAACAGGAATTGTCTAAAATGCAAGCTGATTTCAATGACTTAGCGAAATAATTGGAAGAGAAGATTGAGAAGACCTTGACTGATAAGGTACAGGAATTTCGAGTAGAGGTTACTGGTATTTGTTCTGAAATGCGTGATGTGAAAAATCTCCTCGAGAAATTATTAGGGCAAGTTGGGTCATCGACTGGATTACCGGGGCGACTCCATCTTTTGGGATGGAACTTGAGGTAACTGAACTGAAATAAGATGAAGTGGTAATTGTTGGTGAATCCAATCCGCGTGGTTACAGATTCAAATGCCCAATTTTTGATGGTCTAACTTTAGAGATTGGTGGTCGAAGCTCGAACAGTTCTTTGCAGCAGAGGGGGTACCCGAAATTGTCAAAGTTAAGCTCATTATGCTTTATTTGGAGGGTGATGCGCTACAGTGGCATCATTTCGTGGTGCATAACAGTGGGGATATAGATAAGCTGTAGTGGGAAGTGTATTTCAAATCGATGAAGGATCGATTTGCTCCGGAAGGATTGGAAGACCCGATGGGAGACTTGGTAGCTCTTCCCTAAGTTGCTTCTGTAGAATAGTATTATGCAAAATTTGTAAGTCTTTTAAACTAGGTCCAGCTTCCCAATGAGTATGCCTTTAGTATTTTTATTAAGAATTTGAAAGGAAATTGGGTAGTATATTCGTGTATTTCAACCATAGGACCTACTTGATGCTTTCCTTTTAGCTTTACATTTTGAACAAATTGTTTATAAAAGAAATAGTACTAGCTATGAGCCGCAAACGAGCAGTTTGCCTTTCACTGTCGATTGTCTTCTGGTTTCAGTAAGATGGGAACATATGTTCATGTGCCCACAATGAAAAACCTTGGTGGGGGTGGTACATCTTCTTACAATTCGAGGCAAACATCGACTTTCACTAGTAAGGCTCCATCACCTAAGAAGAGACTACCAACTACGAGTAATGGTTCAGGCAGATTATCTTCAGCTGAAATAGAAGAAAAAACAGAGGAAGGGCATGTGCTATTGGTGCCCAACCAAGTTTTCTCCAAGCCATAAATGCACTAGGTCACAGTTATATCAATTGCTAATGGAAGGCACTGATGGGGAGAATGACCAGGAAGAGTTTGTAGATTGTATGGAGAAGCTTGAAACAGTTAATGTGGAGACAAGGGACCCTGATATTCCTGTGTTGTTCTTACAAGCAATGTGGGGTTCTACAGGTTATGATACTATTAAAATTATGGTAGTTATTTAGAAATAACAGTGGATAGCCCTGGTAGATTCGAGTAGTTCTCATAATTTTTTTAGCTTAGGTTTGGTGAAAGCTTGTGGGATAGCTGTGGAGAAAAAACACCAGTTGAAGGTTACTATTGTTGATGGGGGCTACCTTCAAACACAAGGGTTATGCAGGGAGGTTGCATGGGAAGCTCGAGAACAGACATTTGCTACAGATTTTTTGGTTATTTCTCTCAAAGGATGTGACTTAGTTTTGAGAGTTCACTGGCTTGCTTCATTGGGGTCCATTAAATGGAACTTTGCAAAAATGACAATGCAGTTTGAATATTATGGAAGAGAGGTTAATTGGAGAGGAGTATCTCCTGGTCCTATTCAGACATTAGAAGACAACAAAGGTTCAAGGATTTTTTAAAGGGCCTAGTGTAGTCCCTGAAATTACATTACTTACTATCAATGGCCAAGTGGAGGTTCTGCTTAAGAAAGAGGTGTTACCTAAGGACCTGCAACAGTTATTAGTTGAGTTTGTAGATTTTTTCAAGATCCTAAGTAGAATGAGAAATCTGTGGTGAAGCTTAGGCCTTATAGGTATCCTACTGTGCAAAAGAATGAGATTGAAAAACTGATACAAGAAATGTTACAAGCTGGAATCCTAAGAGACAGTGTCAATTCATTTGCTTCCCCTATTGTGATGGTTAGAAAGGATGGCACTTGAAGGCTTTGTGTAGATTATAGGCAGCTTAATTAGTTAACCTTCAAGGACAAATTTTCCATTCCCATCATTGAGGAACTGTTAGATGAGTTGGGAGCTGCCAAATATTTTTCTAAGCTGGATTTACGTTTGGGTTATCATTAGATTTGCATGTGGGAACAAGATGTACATAAGACTAAAGTTGGGTACAGCCAGAATAGGAGCTTTCACCATTGCAGAATTCAGCTTTAACATTGCAAATTCAGCTTCTGATTTCCAATTCCATGCATCCTTCTTTAATAGATCTGTTAAGGGTTTTACCATACCTCTATACCCCTTAATAAACCTCCTATAATATCCAGACAACCCCAAAAACCCCCTAAGCTCCTTTATATTTGAAGGGGTACCCCAATTTAAAATACATTGCACTTTATCCTTGTCCATCAAAATAAAACCTCCAAAAATTGTGTATCCCAAATACTCCATTTCAATTGTGTATCCTTGTCCTTTATATATGATCAATGGTAACACGACGATTGTGTGAGCACGGGTATCGTAGGGCTTCGTTGGCCATTGTAGAGAATGTATGATATTTACGTTGTTGTGTGAATAACAGATGTTGACTATTTCACCCTTGGGCTATGTGATCAGGGTATGAGATGTTTATCTCGATATCTCCATGGGCTATGTGAGCTTGAATATGGTAAGCCTGGGATGGAACGTGAACCTTCTTATAGTATAATGGTATCTTGAGACATGGTTGTAACTCTAGCTAGGGTAGGCTAGACGATGATCTGTAGAATTGAGATGCCTTTCTGTTCACTATTGATTATATTATCATGCATGCTTATTTTATGATATTCGTGAATTGCGGTAGAGTAGAAATGTACCACTGAGCTTTGTTAGCTCAGCGTGCGGAATTGTGGTTTTTTCGTGTGTAGGTTGACATGTCACTTTTGGAGGAGCACATCGAAGAGGATTTTCTAGCACCGAGCTAGCTTCAGAGTACCGTACTTGATGTTTAGTTTGGACTGATTGTATTCTTAGGACCTTACCACAGTCGAGTCTGTATCTTTATTTTGATTTATTACTTTTTCAGTCAAATTGTGTATTTTATTTGGAACTCCTATTTTGAAAACTCTTAAATGTTATTTATTTATATGGATTTATGAAAATGGATGCTTTTGAGAAAGATTAATTTGTGATTTCAAATGAGAAATTTTGATGGGTAGGTTTTGGATAACTTGAATGTATTGGATCTAGATCGAGATCGGGGTGTTATATTTAGTGGTATCAAAGTTTAGGTTTAGTCAGTTTTACAAAACCCCGGGGTGGTATAGAGGTCGTGGTAATGTGTCTAGTGAAAGAAGTCTCTAAATTTGAGTAATACTTTACAAGACTGGAATCCTAATGTGCTACCTTGTTTCTTTGTGTTTCAAAAAAGAGTTTATGGAAGGGGAACTTGGTAATAGAGAGGCGAGTCACTTTCGGGGTTTTACCTCTGCTCTTTAGCAAGTGGTGCAAGCTATTCTGAGGCCATCTAAGACGCTTCGCAAGACCCATGTAGAGGGGCTTCATCATTTTGGGCCTAAAAATTTTGAGGGCTTGGGTGAAGATGATCCGATCAAGGCTGATCAATAGTTTCGCAACACATATAAAATCTTGATGCATATGAGGGGAAGCCCAGAGGATGATCTTGATTGCATTGTCTTCTTTCTTAAGGACAATGCACACGAGTGGTGGGAGACCGTTGAGTTGGGTCTACAGCCTGCACGTCCAACATGGGATATCTTTTCGGTCGAGTTTCGAAAGAAGTACATCAGTGAGGTACATATGGATGAGATGAGGGACCAATTGTTGCATTTGGTTCAGGGAGATCAGACGGTGTTTGCTTACGAGCAAGAGTTTTTGCGTTTGAGCTGTTATATCCCAGAGTTTGTTGCCACGGAAGAGTTGAGGTGCAAGAGGCTCAAACAAGGCTTGAGAGCTGAGCTCTGGGTGCACATAACAGTGGGTTCGCTTAGGACATTCTCCGAGTTAGCCAATAGTGCGAAGACAATTGAGCGGCTTTAGAGCGCAGTATCTAATCAGTTTGAGGACTCTAGAGGCCATGCGGTAAGTACCCATGATGTTATAGGTTCCGCTCCAGTTTTGCAAGGGAGGTTGTGTGCTTCGAGGGGTTCGAAGAGAATTGCTTTGGACCAGCTACTAAGAGTCGGCTTAGGATCTACATCGAGGGTTTGTAGAGGATCTTTGATTTCTACCTTAAAAGGGAGTAGTGATGGTTTTGTTGGAGCATCGCTTCCACCAGCATGCGAGCATTACGGTTGACATCACTTTGGAGTGTGCTTTTTGCTTCGGAGGGTTTGCTATATGTGTCGGGCACCAGGACATGTGGTAAAGGACTGCCCAGTTGTAGATGGGATACACCAGCTCGGTCTCAGAGATTGGCTGCTTCCCGGCATGATCAGAGTTTTGCTAGAGGTAGAGCTAGAGCACCGTCAGGTTATCGAGGTAGAGGTCCTATGAGATCTACCACTAGGGTTGACGCACGAGGCGTTGCTAGACATCCGGCTGCTAAGACTAGAGATGACAACGTTACGACCGAGGATATGTCAGGTAATTAAGCTTCGCTGGATTCCAGTTGTTTTTGTTAGCCGTGTAGCTCTTTGATGTGTAATGGGTTGGTTTTTGTGAATATGTATCTCGGTAAATCTTGGGTTTGTTGTTGCTTTAGATGGTAATTAAAATTGCATCTTTCGCTAGATAAGTTTTTACCGTAGGTGGTTGTTGAGAGTGCAAGTACGCCTTAAGTTGTGAGCGAGAAGTTGCGAAGTTTTAGATTGCTTGAATCTGGTTGTTAGAGTCAGATGTGTAGGATCTTTACCTCCCTAAAGTGGACGTTGTGCTCCGTGGTGGTAGCTCAAGAAGGGTTTTGTATGTTACAAGATGTTCTTAGGTTGTGTCGTAGACGCGAGGGTTGTGAATTCCCGGCCTTGAGTCGGGGATATTTTGAGGGTATAGAGGTACCCTTAGTGTAAGAGCAGTCTTACCATTTGATAGTGGTTTAGAACCACGATAAAGGTAAGGTTGAGTTCGTTGTTAGTGTCCATCGCTTTGTGGCATGGCACTTAACGAACTCTTTATTGGAGGCACACTTGTGCAAGCGACCAATTGGGTGTTGTTGCCAAGTGCTTCGCCGGGAATGTGCCTGTGTGGGAATGGCCTGTATGGTGGCTTTAGATGTGTTAAGCCGAAGTGTAGCAGCGAAAGACCGTTGCCTATTTCCTGAGATCGACGACTTTGTTTTGGTTATAGAATGTGAGAGTTTCGTATGTTTGTTCAGAGTGAGGGTACCGTAGTAAAAGTAAACAAAGGTTGTGATAAACATGGTTGAGGCCCTAAGGGTAAGTTCTGAGGTCGGTAGCCTAGCTTGTGCACCTTTTAATCTAGATTTTGTGAAGTTGGAAAATGATCTATCGAGTTTGAGAGGAGTTATCTTCGGTTAAGGCAAGCAGTGTGAAAGTTACCATAGCAGCGCAACGAAAATATGGGATTGATAGTCGTGTCGTGGGTAACCGAAAGGATGTGTTGCAAGGAAATGTTATTGGAAGAACAGTTTGGGAATCCCTGAGAGCAGTTATTTTGTTTCTTGCGCTAGTTAGTTGGGACTGAGTGGTTGATTGAAGGTAGATGTTTAGTCCTTTGAGGATAGATTAGTTAGTTTTGGTTTCTTGAGGGGGTTCGTATGTGACAAAAAATATTTCTCAAATCAAGCAGTTTTCGTTTGGGTGAGAGGCAAGTCTGGATAAAGTGAATTTTAAGTCTTGTCTTGGTGCGTCAAGTCTGGAGGAAAGAGTCGTTAGTTCAATGTAGATTGATGATAAGGTTTGGTTGTCAAGGTTTTGCATGTCCTTTGATGTTTGACTGGGGTATAGTTGTTAGATACGATGTATTTCTGACTATGTTTTGTAGAAGTGGTGCAGTGTTTTAGACATAGATGAGGTTTAAGTTTAGGGTTTCGATTAACGGATGTTTGCAGAAATAGTTGTTATCCGAGGTAGTATTCATCGGAGTTAATTTCCTTAGATTGGTGTTTGGATAGTGTAACCGGAGGTTGGCTCGTCGCTCTGCTTTAAGGTTCGTTGTGAGTGCTAATAGTTGTGGTGACAAGGTTCGTTGTGAGTGCTAATGGTTTCGATTAAGGTAGGTTGAGGGAGAACTCTCCCTAATCAAGGTGATCTTGTTTGAATGGTAAAGTGTTTGGATCTGTTTGGTTTCATCTTCTCCATCTGATTAAATTTCGAGGACAAAATTTCTTGAAGGAGGAAAGAGTTGTAACGACCCGAATTTTTGACACGTACCGGTATGCATACCCGTGTATCGGTACCCCTCGTTTAATTTGAATTCCAGTAGCGCTTTAGCATACCGGTACGCTAGGGGGCGTATCATTACCTACTGTTACATTGCCTAAGGAAGGCTTTTTGCGTACCGGTACGTCAAGGTACAAGTACCGGTACGGGTGGATACGTACCGATATTGCATACCGATATGGGTGGTTAGGGTATCGGTACGACTTGAGCACAAAACTTTTAGAATCTAGTTTAAGTATCGGTACTCGTGGATGAGTATCGGTACCTAAAGGTGCGTACTGATACCCATATAGGAGTATCGGTACTCGTAGAGCAATATGCCCAAGAATTTTGAGGTTGCGTTCAGAGGTCCTATAATTTGTGGTAAAGGGTCTAGCGAGCCCCTAAAGGTATAAAATAAATTTTAAAACTGAGAAATCAGGGTTTCTAGCCCACATGTCGAATAAATGACTAATGGCTTGGTAATAATTGGGTGATGCGATGTAGAATGTCGAATAAATGACTAATGGCTTGGTAATACTTGGTAATAAATTTTAAAATCGAGAAATTAGGGTTGATGCGATGTAGAATATTGGGGTCCTTGCTGTGTGCTGAAGGGACGCCCATATAGGCTGGTTGCCGTGAATAATAAGATGATCTATCGAGAAAGTCGTGAGCGAGCTTAAAAGATATATATTAATTATTGTAACAAATGAAATATGCATTGGGGCATTTGAAATGGTTGGCTGGATGCTTCTTATCTCTTGGTGAGATGCATAGATGTTCGGGGGGCATATGTTATCTTATGTGTCTTGGTTAGGAATCCGGATGTCTTAGAGTCAGTGCAAGGGCACTTATATAAGGAGATGGGTACTCCGGGCTATGTGATCGTGTACATCCGATATATCCACGGGCTATGTGATATGGATGCGGTCAGAAACCTATTATTGATCTATGTGATCAGGATAAGGAAACATAACTCGGGGGCTGTGTGAGCTCGAGTAACTCGATGGGCTATGTGAACTCGAGAAAATTGATTGGCTGCGTGACTTTAGGTAAAGACTGCTTGTGGCTATTGTGATCCAAGTATGTCTAGGACGTATCTGTGGCTATAGTGATCCAGATATGGTCCACTAACTTGACGGCTATGTGACCACGGGTAACCCAATGGTTGTGTGAGCACGAGTATCGTAGGGCTTCGTTAGCCATTGTAGGGAATGTATATTATTTACGTTGATGTGTGAATAATAGATGTTGGCTATTTCACCCTTGGGATATTTGATCAGGGTATGAGATGTTTATCTTGATGGGCTGTGCGAGCTCGAGTATGTCGATGACCTATGTGACCTCGAGCATGGTAAGCCTGGGATGGCACGTGAACCTTCTTATAGTATAATGGTATCTTGAGACTTGGTTGTAACTCTAGCTAGGGTAGGCTAGACGTCGATCCGTAGAGTTGAGAAGCCTTTCTATGCACTCTTGATTATATTATCATGCATGCTTGTTTTATGATATTCGTGAATTGCGGTAGAGTAGAAATGTACCACTGAGCTTTGTTAGCTCAGCCTGCGGAATTGTGGTTTTTCTGTGTGTAGATTGATAGGTCACTTTTAGAGGAGCACATCGAGGAGGATTTCCCAGCACCGAGCCAGCTTCAGAGTACTGTACTTGATGTTTAGTTCGCACTGATTGTATTCTTAGGACTTTACCACAGTTGAGTCTGTATCTTTATTTTGATTTAGTACTTTTCAGATAAACGGTGTTTTTTATTTGGAACTCCTATTTTGAAAACTCTTAAATGTTATTTATTTATATGGATTTATGAAAATGGATGCTTTTGAGAAAGATTAATTTGTGATTTAAAATGAGAAATTTTGATGGGTCTGTTTTGGGTGACCCGAATGTAATGCTTTGGATCGGGATCAGGGTGTTACATGATGCATCTGCATATGGGGTAGGGGCTGTACTGTTACAAGAGTGCAGACCACTGGCTTATTTTAGTAAAGGGTTGGGAATTAAGCATCAAGCCTTGTCGATCTATGAAAAAGAGATGTTCTACTTGCAGTTAAGAAATGGTCACCTTACCTTGTGGGAATGCACTTCAAAATTCGAACAGACCATCAGAGTTTAAGATCTTTGACTGAGAATCAAGCCACCACATTTGCGCAACAAATTTGGGTGGCCAAAATAATGGGGTTTGACTTTAAAATTTGTTACAAAAAGGGACTAGTAACACGGTGGCTGATGCCCTTTCGAGAGATCCAAAATTTGGTAGTGGAAAGTTGATGGCCATTAGCAGTTTTAATACTGATTGGATTGATAAAATACGTCACACATGGGTAACAGATGAGAAACTACAGAAAATCATTGAGGAGTTAAAAAAATGCAACATCACATTCCAAATATTCCTGGGATGACAGATTATTAAAAAGGAAGGGGAAGTTGATTGCTGGTGATGATGACGAGTTAAGAAGGAACCTAATTGAACTGTTTCATCAAACTCTCTTTGGGGTCACTCTGGAGCAGATGCCACTGGGAAAAGAATGTCAACCTACCTTTATTGGAAGGGAATGAAGAAAGCTATAAGGAGATTGGTGAGAGAATGTGGAGTTTGTCAACAAAATAAATATGATAATCATGCAAAACTAGGGTTGCTGCAACCACTGCCGATTCCAGAAACAACATGGTCTTCAATCGGCATGGATTTCATAGAAGGTTTGCCCCTCTCGAAAGCTAAAGATATAATTTTTGTAGTGGTAGACAGACTTACTAAATATGGTCATTTTGTAGCATTAGCACATCCATTTACAATTTTAACTGTGACTTAATTGTTTATGAATAACATCTTCAAATTACATGGACTGCCTAAAGTTATTGTTTGTGATAGGGATAAAGTGTTCATGAGCACTTTTTGGAGAGAATTGTTTGGTAAGCTTGGTGTGACCTTAACTTCTTCCACAACCTATCATCCAGAAACAGATGGACAAACTAAGGTTGTTAACAGGTGCCTTGAAACTTATTTGAGATGTATGACTGGAGAATCACCTCGGGTTAAAGGGCTTCTATTAGCGGAATGGTGGTACAACACATCTCATCACTCATCTATCAACACTAACCCTTATCAAGCACTGTATGAACAAGAACCTACTGTTCATTTACCTTACTTGGTTGGTGAATCATTAGTTGCCTCGGTTGACAGAAGTTACAAGCTAGAGAATCGACTATAAAGATGTTAAAGTTTTACTTGTAGCGAGCACAAGGGAGAATTAAAAACAAGCAGATAAGAATAGAAGTGATAGACATTCTATTGTTGGTGAAATGGTCTATGAAGCTTCAGCCCTATAGGCAGCATTTGGTACAATCTAGAAATAATCAGAAACTTAGTGCCAAATAGTTTGGATCATTTCGTATTATCGAAAGAGTAGGCAATGTTGCATGCAAATTACATCTTCCAGTGGGTTCCAAGGTACACCCTACTTTTCATGTTTCACAGCTCAAGTTACATGTTGGTTTGGCCCCAGTCCAATCAAACTTTCCAGTGGTCGGGAATCATGAAACTATTGTGAAGGAGCCTGAGAATCGTGGATCGAAGAATGGTTAAAAGGAAAAATAGAGCAGTCACCGAGGTATTGGTGGAATAGACCAAATCCTTCCCGGAAGATGCTAATTGGGATCTCTTTCACAAGCTTCAAGCAGATTTTCCTCACTTTAATCCTTGAGGACAAGGATTTTTTAGAGAAGGGAGTATTGATACTGAGTCTTTTAGTTACAGTTAAACACAATTAATTTAGATAAATAATTACTATGCGTTGAGTTTAAATTTTGTTGTTAAAACGTTGTCGTTTCCTATGTTTTAAATAGGGGAATTAGGTCAGAATGGGGTATGACTGTTCTGAGGATTGTTTTTGTCTGTTGTCTTTATCCCCTTTCTTTCTCTGGAATACAATAACCATTCTCTTTTCTCATTTTCAGTCCATTTTACTTCTTTGTTTCATCTGGAATTGTGAATCGTTTGTCATCAGTTAGAAGCTCCGATAGAAACTATTTATTTGTTTAGTCTAGCTTGATCACATGTTTATCCATGAACACATGGAATCTGTTTTCATTCACCAAGGCATTCTGACTTCGTCCATTAATACGACTTTGAAGTGTCTGTACTGATAACTTTAGAGTTTGGACATTTATCAACTCAACGGCTTGATCAAATACGTTAATACCATGCCAACCATTTTTCCATATATATGAGTGGGCATTTGATTGAATCCAATCAAAAAATTTTGAGTTAGTCGAGGTGAAGAGTCATATTTTATAATTTAAAATTTATTTAAAATTTAATCGTAAACATTTATAATGTTACGGTAATTGTAAACATTTATAATGTTATGGTACTAATTAGTTCGAATTTAAATGTTTTTCTATAACCATATACAATAAATTTTAGTTTACACAAGCTTTTTAATTTTAGAGTTTAAGGGTTTAGGTTGGGGTCTAAGTTGTAGGGTTTAAAATTTAGGGTGTTAGTGTTAGGGATTTAGGTTTTAGATTTTATAGTTTAAATATGAAGGATTGTGTAATTTTTTTACACAATCAGTGTATTAAAATATAATCATATATATGTATAGGAAAATATTTTGATACACAAGTTTACACAAACTTTTTAATTTTAGGGGTTTAAGATTTAGGTTGTGGCTTAAGGTTTAGGGGTTTAGGTTGTAGGGTGTAGAATTTAGGGCTTATGGTTAAAATTTAAAGTTTAGGGTGTTAGGGTAAGGAATTTAGGTTTTAGATTTTATAGCTTAAATGTGAAGGGTTGTGTAATTTTTTACACAATTTGTGTATCAAAATACAACTTGTGTAAATTTTCCTCTCTCTGTGTATGAAAATACTTTGATACGCAAGTTTATGTAAACTTTAGTTTACACAAGCCTTTCAATTTTGGGGTTTAGGTTAGGATTTATGAGTTTAGGTTGTATGGTGTATAATTTAGAGTTTATGGTTAAAACTTAGAGTTTAGGGTTTAAGATTTAGAGTTTAGGATTTAGGGTGTTAGGGTTAGGAATTTAGGTTTTAGATTTTAGTTTAAATATGAAGGATTGTGTAATTTTTTTTTACACAGATTGTGTATCAATATATATATATATGGGTTATGATCCAATCACACATAATGTAAAACTCATAGTTTTACAGGTTTTGTGGATCGTTGGATGGATGATATGGATGACTGAGATTAACTCATTACTTTTTTTCCAAGTGATAAACTTCACATAGCCTAATGTTAATCTCAGTCATCTATTTCACTCATCCAACGATTCAAAAAATGTGTAAAAGTTAAAACTTTTACATTGAGTAGGATCCACTCACACAGAATGTAAAACTCATAGTTTTACACTTTTGTGGATCGTTGGATGGGTGAAATGGATGACTGAGATTAACTTTTAACTTTTTTCCAAGTGATAAACTTCACATAACCCATTGTTAATCTCAATCATTCATTTCACATATCCAACGATCTAAAAAGCGTGTAAAAGTTAAAAAAATTTTACACTGTGTAACTGAATCCTATCCCAATAAGGGTTTAGATCAACTCACACAGAATGTAAAACTCATAGTTTTACACGTTTTGTGGATCGTTGGATGGATCCTCTTATACTATGTAAAACTTTCAAGTTTTACATATTTTTTGGACCATTGGATGGATGTAGATGGATGATTGAGACTAACGGTAGGAAACTTGAAGATTATCACTTGAAAAAAATAAGGAAATAATTTTAGCTATTTATAACTCTCATCTGACAGTCCAAAATGAGTTTAGAAGTATCTGAGTTTTACATAGTATAAGTGGATCACAACCCTATATATATATATATATACACTAATTTACGATTATTAGATGAGTGAAATGAATGCATAAGATTGAACACTCATATCTTCTAATTTTCAACTTTAAATATTATTCATTCATTTCACACATCCAATGATCATGGATTAGTGTAAAACCAATTGAGTTCTACATGGTGTAAGTGGATCTTAACCCTAATATATATGGATCTACTTATATTGTGTAAAACTCAATTACTTTTACTTTTTTTTAAATCGTTGAATGAGGGTAAGTAAATAGTTAATATTATTTTTGTCTTTTTTTTCTTGCGATAATATTCTCATTTCATACTGTTAATTTTAACTATACATTTACTTTCATCTAACAGTCAAAAAAAGTGTAAAACTTTCAAGTTTTACATGTTATAATAGGATCCTATCTTATATAATTCGAGTTTCCATTTTATAATTAAATTTTATTTAAAAAATTTTTAGTCAATTTTATAAAATTACGAGTTAAGACGATTTGAATATTTTCATATCGAGTCGAATCAAAATATTTGATTTTTTCAAATTGAATTTTCAATGTCCTTAACCGTATACAAAGAAATGAGTTCAGCATAAAACTTAATGCTAGCATTTTCCTAAATGAACTTAAGTTTGATGTGCATTTATTTTCCTTTATGAAAAGGATTAGGAACAAATGTAGTTTTCATTCCCCACTCCTACTGTCGAGAATTGAAATTCAATTTTTTAATTTGAAGTTCCTATTATACTAGAAGTTATAACTGTAATAACATTAGAGTCAATAGATTCAATCATTACAATTATGAACAGTAATTTTTAATAATTCACCAACATAAATTTAGATTAAGTCTACACATGGTAAGAATTGATTTGATTTGAACGAGAGAGTTGAGCTTGTACTTTCAAATTTCTTGAAACTTCATTGCCATGAACTTTACCTCATTGATCATTCAAGGTAGATTATGAATACAATTAGGTTAAAATCCAAAGACGGTCCTTGTACTAATCAGTTTGTGCATATTTTGCTCCGCTAATTTTATTTATTCAAAATTGAACCCTCTTTCTTTTAAAATTGTTCAATTTTCATATATTTTGGTAATTTTTTATTTTAAAATTATTTATTGATGTGATATTAAATAAAATAGTGTCAAGTCAGTTATAAAATATGATTAGGCCACCACTTGGGTTCCCATGTCGGTTATAAAATATACGTAGGCCACCACTTGGTTTCCATGTCAGTATTTATTGTACTTTTTTGACAATAAATTGTAATGAAGTTTGTTAATTTTGAAAAAAATACAAATGGGTTTCCAGGTTTTATTTATTAAAAAAATTATATTTAATCTTAAATTAATGAGGAAATTTAATTTAAAATAATTATTATTTTCTTCATTAAAGATACTTTTTTATTTTATATTATTATATTCTTGATTAAATATAAAAAATTTGTATCAACAAGGTGTGAAGAGAACAATTTAAATAAATATTGAAATTATATTTAATGAAGAATATAATAATTTAAATAAATATAATTTTTAATTTCATTAAATAAAATTTCCTCATTAAATTTAACATTAAATATATTCTTTATTTTAATATATTTTTTTCTTTTTTAAATAAAAAAATCTTGTATAAACTACAGTGTTGGGTTGAACAATCAATGAAAATGACCAAGAGGGGGTGAATTGGTAAATGAAAATTTGGTGGAAGCTAATTGCAAAAGCAATAAAAATGAAACAAGAGATTTATAGTGGTTCAACCTTTTCAGCAAGGTTTACATCCACTACCTTAGCTATCCACACTAAGGATTTTCACAAATTCACTAATTTTATCTTTTCTTTTCGGCTAAAGGAGAGAACCTCACAAACCTAGACTTATACCCCAAAGTCTAGTGATCCCTTGCCCTATAGGATGAATACAAATAGAAAATTATGAAAAACCCTCACAAGTTAGTTTGTTTGCACAAATAATGTTCACTCAAAACCCACACACTCGAATAAAAATATTACAATGAAGAACACTTAAGTGGATTTACAAGATTTGACAAATTAAGCTCAAAGATGTTGGACATGTGCTTTAATGCTTTAAAATTGTTGACTTGTTGAAAAAGCTTTGGAGACTTGATTTTATACTCCCTCATTGATTTCTAACCGTTTGGGTGATTAGGATATTGAATATAGCCGTTGGGCTACATTTTTCCCGCAATAAATGATGTCTGGCAACACTGGGTATCTGTACACGAACAACCGTATCGGTAACTACCAAAAGAAGAAAGAACCATTGCAACAAAAGGGTACCGGTATGCGATCAGGCATATCGTTACGAAGAGAAAATTTTACAAAGCGTATCAGTACGGTCCATACTGTACCCGTACTCATTTTGCTCACTAGAATCCTTGGAACATTTGGTTAAAACATCGGATCAATACGAGCTTAGCTGTACCAGTACGAGTAACAGATCCTTTAAAAGTTAGTTCCAAGATTTTTTTGACAAGGCAGCGACCAAAACATTAAATAAAAATATTTTAAAAATTATCAATCCCCATATCGGTACGTATAGGCCGTACCAGTACTCAAAGCATAATTTGGAAATAGATTCAAAAACTCGTACCAGTACGCGTATAGCTGTACCGATACCCTTTAGTCATTATGCACAATTTTTGGTTTCTAGTAACGATAACTCGTACTGGTACGCCATATGACGTACCTGTACTTAGTTACCAAATTGGCTAAATTGAGTACCAAAACACTTAGAAAATATTTGGGGATTCAAAGTTTGACTTAGAAGCTTATTTAAGTTCAAATGCCTGTCAATTTTTTGAGTAAATTTAGTACCTTAAAAATTTATTTCTTTTACAAGTTAGTCATTGTTATATCAAAATCAAATATAGGTTTAACAATCTCCACCTTTTTGATATAAAAAAACCAAAATAATTTTTTAGTTCACTCCCCCTTTCTTTAAGGCTAAAAACTATTTGTTTTTGAAAAGAAAACTTTGAAAAAATTTATATCCCACTTCTCTCCCCTTTTGTTAAATAAAAATCAATAGGGTAAAATAAAATAAGCATAAAGCAAGATATTCCACAATAACTCCAAAAATAATAAAAACATAATATTATAAATCCAAAGCATAAATATTCAAAACATAAAATATCCAACGAAAGCAAAAAGATAAATCAAAGCTTAGAGTCATTGGAAATAACAAATAAAACAAATGTGCATAAACTCAAATCCTAATAGATATGATATGATATGCAAGACCTAAGCCTAAGGAGCCCCATCATCACCTTTGTCTTCTTCGTCCTCTTCATCATTATCTCCATGAACATGAGTATGCCACTCTTGATGGAAGGCGGTAAGAGAGATGTCCATAGAAGCTACACGATGCTCAGCAGTAGTTAATCTAGCATCCATGGAAGTCAAGCCAGTGTTGAACAGAGTGTCCCTGGGGGCAAACTTCGGCCATGAGAGTATCAAGGGATAGAGGAGAAGCCGAAGCCGCGAGAACATCTTCAAGTAGTTCAACTTCTACGGGGACCTCACGGGAAGATTAGCATTGCGAACCTATTCTCCATTGAAAAAGGTAAACTTGGCTTTCCGAAGGGATATCACATCAATAGGCTTGGTGAGAGGAACACCAAGGTCAAGAGAGCAATCAATGTTGAGCTTGTGGAAGATGAAGCTAAGGATGGTTCCATAGGTGAAAGAGGTCATGATGGTAGTATGATGATTGTTGACTATATGGACCATCTCGGCAAACATGATTTGGGCTAGGTTAGGACGTTTTCTCTCACAAAAGCAATGAAGCCAAAAGTCATCCACCATGAGAATAGTGGACCACTTACCACGGATGGTCAAAACCACCAAGTGATGAGAAGGTGAAGAAAAAGCTCATGGGCTTCGAGAACGGTCATTGAGCCACTATAGGTTGTAGGAAAAGCATTTTCATCGTCAATACGAATATTTTCCATCCCCAAAAGATCTGCAAGTTTTTGAGAATCAAGAATAAAAGTTTTTGTAAAAACTTTGAAATCATGGATATATACATCCTAAATATATAAAATTTAAACAAAAAAAACTATAGAAGTATAAAGAAATTCGAAATAGTATAAAAAACGTTTTTACCTTGAATGATGGATGAATGAGGAGATGATTTGCACAAATATTGATGATCCAAGCTTGAGTTTGATGTTTAGAGTAAAAGACACCAAAAGATTTGAAGAAATTTAATGAAAAACCTAAAGATCTAGAGGGATTTTATAGGAGAAGTCCAGCTAGGGTTTTGATGAAAAAGAGTTGAAGTACGGTTTAAAACAGGAAAGCCTATTTAATAGCTTCAGTGCACGTGTACCATTACAACTAAAGCACGTACTCGAACAACGCATACTGGTATAGTTTGAAACCGTACCGATCTTCTTCCCGTATCTGTACACACAAGTCTATACTGAAACGCTGCCCTCTGAACAAAATTGACAATTTTGGCTGCAAATGACCTCAAAATTTGATTTTACTCGAATCAAAATGCATGATTATGATATGAGAGTAAAAAATATGGGCAAAAACAGATACATACTCCCCTTAACAACATGAATAGATGCATTTAAGGAGAAGATCACACAAACATGGAAATCATACAAATTCAAGCAATTTAAGTGCAACCAAAGGCTCTAAGGTTCAAGAAAGGCTAGTAAGCCCTATCTTTCTCCTAAGAGACCAAAAATGTTCCTTATCTAAAGGTTTGGTGAAGATATTCGCAACTTGGTGCAAGGTATCTACATACTCTAGAACTACATCATTTTTCAAGACACGATCTCTAATGAAATGATGTCTTATTTCTATATGCTTGGTTCTAGAATGTTGGATGGGATTTTTAGTGAGGAAAATAGAACTAATATTGTCACACTTTAAGGGGATAGTACCTACATTAGTTCCACAATCTAAGAGTTGCTACTTCATCCAAAGGACTCGAGCACAACAACTACCGGCCGAAATATATTCTGCCTCGGTGGTGGATAGCACAACACTATTTTGCTTCTTAGAAAATTGTGAGATTAACATGTTACCTAAGAATTGACAAGTACCAGATGTACTATTTCTATCGATTTTACAACCTCCATAACCCGCATCTAAAAAAGCATGCAAACTAAAGGATGAGTCTCTAGGATACCAAAGACCTAAACAAGGAGTGTCTCTAAGGTATCTAAAGATTCTCTTAACGACTTGTAAATGCGATTCTGTGGGACTAGCTTGAAATCTAGCACACAAGTAAACACTAAACATAGTATCCGGTCTACTTGCGGTAAGGTAAAGAAAAGATCCTATCATAGATCTATAAAGCTTAAGATCAACACATTTACCTCTTTCATCTTTGTCAAGCTTTGTAGAAGAGCTCATTGGTGTAGCTTGAGGTTTCACATTCTCTAAGATAAACTTTTTCAGCATATCCTTGTTGTATTTTGCTTGATTGATAAAGATACCATCTTTCGTTTATTTGATTTGAAGTCCCAAAAAGAATGAGAGCTTCCCCATCATGTTCATTTCAAATTCACCTTGCATTAACTTAGCAAAATCTTGGCAAAGTGATTTATTAGTAGAACCAAAAATAATATCATCAACATATATTTGAACTGCTAAAACGTCATTGCCTTTTCTTTTTATAAAAAAGTGTAGTATCAACCTTCCCTTTGTTGAAACCTTTTTCTGTTAGAAAATTTGACAATCTTTCATACCAAGCTCTATTCAAACCATATAAATCTTTTTAAAGTTTAAAAATATGGTTTGGATATTTTGGATTTTCAAAATCGGGTGGTTGTTCTACATACACTTCTTCATTTATAAAACCATTTAGAAAATCAGTTTTAACATCCATTTGAAAAAGCTTATATTCATGATAACATACAAATGCAAGAAACATCTTAATAGCTTCCATTCTAGCTACAAGTGCATAGGTTTCATCAAAATCAATTATTTCTTCTTGAGTGTAACCTTGAGAAACATGTCTAGCCTTGTTTCTCACTATGTTAACACTCTCATGTAGTTTGTTTCTATAAACCTATTTAGTACCTATAGTAGATTTATTACTAGGCCTATCAAAGAATATCCAAACTTGACTCCTCTTAAATTGATTTAACTCTTCTTGCATAGCCAATATCCAATAATCATCATTTAATGATTCTTTGATATTTTTATGCTCTACGCATGAGATAAATGCAACATAATAACAATTATTTCTAAGAGAGGATCTAATGGTTACCCCTTTGGATAGATCACTCAAAATCTCACCACCTCTGACATAGTTGAACTCCCTTGGGTAGATGACCTCCCTTTCCTCTAGAGACATGTCCTTCAAGGCTTCTAGAGGTGGATCTTGTGGTTCTTCTTTTGATGGAACTTCATCTAGCTTTGATGATTGTCCTCCACCATCATTGGCATCAAAAATTCCTACATCATCATCATCATCACAAGTATCCTTCCTCGAAAGAAGATTATCATCGAAAACAACATGAATGGACTCTTCAACCGCTAAAGTTCTTTTGTTAAATACACAATAGACTTTAGAGTTTAAAGAGTAACCTAAAAAAATAGCTTCATCACTTTTTGCATCAAACTTGTCTAAATTGTCTTTTCATTGTTTAAAACAAAACATTTACATCCAAAAGGATGAAAATAGCTAATGTTAGGCTTTTTATTATTAAAAAGCTCATAAGGTATTTTCTTTAAAATTGGCCCAATTATTACTCTATTAACAATATAGCAAGCCGTATTTGTGGCTTCTGCCCATAATAATTAGGTAAATTATTTTCACAAATCATGGTTCTAGCCATTTCTTCTAAAGTTATATTTTCCTCTCTACAACCCCATTTTGTTGAGCTGTGCGAGGAGTCGAAAAATTGTGGCTAATTCCATTTGAGTTACAAAACTCTTCAAAACCAAGATTTTAAAATTCGATTCCATGGTCACTCCTAACGTGAGAAATGTAGTAACCAACATCATTTTGGTTTTCTTTTGAAAACGTGATGAAATTTTCTAAAGCTTCATCTTTGGTACTTAAAAAGAGAACCCATGAAAATCTAGAGTAATCATAAACAAGAACAAATGCATATTGTTTTCCACCCAATCTCATAGTTCTAATAGGGCCAAAATGATCTATATGGATCAATTGTAAAATTCTTCTTGTTGATACATCATTAATGGATTTGAAAGAAACTCTTTTATGTTTGCCTTTAGCACATGCATCACAAATTTTATCAGGTGAAAACTTGATCTTAGGCAAACCTCTTACTAGATCATTTGAAATTAATTTATCCAAAACACTCATGCTAGCATGTCCTAGTTTTCTATTCCACAACCAAGAATCATGCTCACCTTTTGCAATAGAACATGCATTTGAAACATGAATGTCATCTATATGCACCATGTATATATTTCCTATTCTATGAACAATAAGCACAATTTTATTTGATGTAATGTCAATGATTTTGCAACCATTAAGATCAAACATGAGATTGAAACCTTTATCACACAATTGGATTATGATTAACAAATTATGCTTAAGACCATTGCATATAAAACATTCTCAACGAGTATAGAAGACTGATTACCAATGGAACCAATTCCTTCAATGTGGCCTTTGGAGTTGTCACCGAAAGTCACTACTCCTCAACTCTTTGGTTTTAACTCTATGAATCGACTCTTGTTACCGGTCATGTGTCTTGAGCATCCACTATCAAGGTACCGTGAATTTGAACTTGAACTTTGGGCCTTGTAGCAATGGTCCCCCTACAAACATAGATTTAAGTCTTGATTTTTGGTACCCAAATTCTTTTAGGTCCATGAGTATTAGCTCCCAAAATCTTGTTTCCCTTGAGAGTCCAAGAAGCAATGGCATCAACATTGTTAGAAGTAACAAGTTCCTTAGGAACCCAAACACTTTTAATTTTCTTACCGTTGGAGGGCCTTTGGAAGCCTCTATGTTTGTACCCATTAAAGTTTCTTCTCACATAGTTGAGTTTTGAATTACTTCTTTTTTCAAACCAAGGTGCCCCAACTTTGCTTAAAGAAGTTTTATGATCACCCACCTTGTTTTGGTGATCATCATGGACTCTTGAAAGTAGGTTATGCAAGTTTATTTTTCTTTTCAAAATCCTATTGTTTTGCTTGCATATCCTCAACCTTCCTTTTAAGTTCCACATTGGTTTTTGATAAAGAATCATTTTGGTTTTTCAAATCCAAAATCATTTTCTTGTTTTTCAAAATTGTTTATTCATACTTCAAAACCAATTCATCATAAACCTCTTGTAATTCATCATAAGCTTCTAAAAAGCTTATCAAAAGCAAAATCAAATGTAGATGAATTTGAGGTTACCTTAGGATCCTTCTTAAATGCCATGAGACACAAGTTAGCTATCTCTTGCTCCTCCTCATCGGATGAGTCTTTATCGCTCGTAGTAACTATATGCGTCTTGAGCTTCTTCTTCTTCTTCTTCTTTCTGAAGCTCTTGTTCTTTAATTTGGGACAATCAAACTTGATGTGTTCCAACTTTTTGCACTCATAGCATATGGTTTGTTCCTTTTCTTTTTCCTTTTTCTTGTTCTTGAAACCCTCTCTTTGTTTGAACTTCTTCCCATATTGGATTTCATGAACCTTGTGAATCTCTTGGCTAGCATAGCTATATCTTCATCTTCTTCTTAACTAGAATTTCTATCCTCTTGTAAAGCTTTGATAGAAATTCCTACTTTCTTCTTCTCTATTTCCTTCTTCTCTTCCTTCTACTTCTCCTCTTCTTTTCTTTATAAGCTTATGAATTAGAAGTGACCTAAGAGAGTATCGAGCTTTAAGGTTTTGAGATCCTTAGCTTCGGTGATGGCGGTCTTCTTCAAATACCAGGATTCGGGAAGAGAATAGATAAGCTTCCGAACAAGCTTGTCTTCTGGAATGACTTCTCCATAGCCTTTAAGCCCAGTGACGATGATAGAGAATCGATCAAACATCTTGGAGATGTCTTCATCCGATTCCATTTTGAAGTTCTCATAACTAAGATTGAGGAGTCCAATCTTGGTCTCCTTTACTTCATTAGTACCTTTATAAGTAACTTCTAGCTTGTCCCATATCTCCTTGGCACTTAAGCAAGAAGACATCTTTACGTACTCGTCTGGTCCAAGGGCACAAAACAAGATGTGCTTGGCTTTGTCATTGACTTGCAACTTCTTTCGATCATCATCGGTCAATTCTTGCCTTGTCTTGGGAATGCACCGATCTCCTTCTTCCTTCATTGGAATAAACGATCCATCTTCCACTATATCCCAAAGGAGGTAGCCATTAGATTTGATGAAGAGCCTCATTCTATTCTTCCAATAAATGTAGTTTACCCCATTGAAATATGGTAGTTTGGAGATAGATTGAGATTCCTCGAAGTGGTTACCGAAAGTAGAGACCATGACTTGTGGATTGATTGTACAACAGTTGGATCTACTCAAGAGGATGTGAAACCTTCAAATGAGTGTAGCTCTGATACCAATTGTTGGGTTGAACAATCAATGGAAATGGCTAAGAGGGAGAAAATTGGCAAATAAAAATTTGGTGGAAGCTAATTACAAAAGCAATAAAAATGACACAAGAGATTTATAGTTGTTCAACCTTTTCAACAAGGTTTACATCTACTACCTTAGCTATCTACACTAAGGATTTTCACAAATTCAATAAATTTGTCTTTCCTTCTCGGCTAAAAGAGATAACCTCACAAACCTAGACTTATACCCCGAAGTCTAGTGATCATTTTCCCTAAAGGATGAATTCAAATAGCAAACTATGAAAATCCCTTACAAGGTAGTTTGTTTGCACAAATAAAGTTCACTCAATTCCCACACACTTGAATAAAAAGATTACAATGAAGAACACTCAAGTGGGTTTACAAGATTTGACAAATTGAGCTTAAGGATGTTGGATATGTGCTTAAATGCTTTAGAATTGTTGACCTGTTGTTGAAGAATCTTTGGAGATTTGATTTTATACCCTCTCATTGATTTCTAACCGTTTGGGTGGTTAGGATATTGAATATAGTCGTTGAGCTGCATTTTTCCTGTAATAAATGCTATATGGCAACACTAGTATTGGTACATGAACTGTAATATCCCGAAAACTGGCCTAGTCGAGATTCAGTTTCTGATAATCGAAATATTTGTTTCCGATCGAGTAAGAAAGATATTAAAATGTGAGTAATTGATTGAATTTGGTTAGTTATTGGATCATTATTAAGTATTGGGACTAAATCGTAAAAATTAGAAATATGTAGTTATTGGTTAAAATTTAGTAATGAAACATAAAATGATATAGATTTAAGCTATGGCTAAAAGCAAGGACTAGGGATGTAATTAGACCACCTAGTGACTAAATTGAAAAGAATGAAAGTATGATTAGTGACTAAATGGGAAAGATTCAAAGTTAAGGTGTAATATCCAAAATTTTGGACTAGTGACCAAAATATAATTTTTGAAAATTAGGGGTTAAAGTGTAAACTTTGGAAAAGTTCAGGGGCCAAAGTGTAATTTATAAAAGTTGTGTAAGTTAACCTAGTAAATGAATAGTTCATCCCCAAGAGTGGTATTTCTGTGTTACCGGATTTTTCATAAGAGGCTTATGTTATTCGAATTTGGATCGAATAAAATTGTTAAGCGTACTCAGGCCATGTAAATATTAGGATGGGTGACCTTCGGGAAGGTCCCGTAAAAGTGTTTTGATCGATATTTTGGACTCAGTAAGAGTAGAGAAAATTTGTATGGATTATCGATAAATGAATTCTAAGAGAAATTTTATTCTATGAAGATTTTCGATGATTATTGGAATAATAGACTAAGTTAGAAAAATTCAGTCTAAGTTCTTAGAAACGAAAGTTTATATGGAAAAATAAAGTTTATTTTCCAAATACGGAAATATAGAATTTTTGGATTAAATCCAATAGCTCGGAAAAGGTAAAATCACAGTAGAAGTATTTTATGGATATTAATATATCGGATCGAATTGAAATTTTAAAGGCAGTTCCAAGAAATTATGGAAAATTCATAAAATATTATTTTATGAATATTTTATTATATTTAGTTGGATTCTAACTAGATTTAGTTAGATTTTAAAGGGATGGCAATTTTCAAGTCTTGTGAGTAAATAAAGTTCAATTGGAGGGGAAATTGGTCATTTGCCATGGATGGCATTTTTGAAATATTTTAAAACTTTCAGGGCAATTATGAAAGGTGAAAAACTCATGGATTTAATCATGGCCATTGATTTTGATGAGATTGAATCTTGTCCAATATAATAAAAGGGCAAATTAGTAATTTCACTAGTTACATTGATTTTAAAATTCATTTAACCTTTACACATGGATTAAATAGAATAAAAAGATGAATAAAATCATATTCATAAGCCAAGGGGCTGTTCGGATGGCACAAAGAAAAGAGGGAAAAATACCAAAAATTTTCCTAGTCCATTTTCAAGGTTTTGATAAAGAATTCAAGCAAAGTTGTTTAAGGTAAAGTGATCTACATTTAATTCTCTATATTTTGATAGTAAAATTTCATGGAATTATGAATTTTAAGTTAGGGATTGAAGAAAGAGAAACTAGGGTTTCATGGAATTTTGTTAGAGTTGATGTAGTAGATGATGAAATAAGCTTAGTTTTGATAAAAAACAAGATTGAAATTAAGTTAATTTCATATTGGAAGTTATAAACCCTAATCTTGAAATTTTGGGTTTTGTTAGGGGTTTGAGATTTGATGATGATATTGAAGGATTTAAGTTGTTTGAAGCTTCATGTTGATGTTAGAACTTGAATTTTGATGTTTGAAGATTGAATTCTTATTAGGGACCAATTCAAAATTTTTATGGAATATTAGGGACTGAATTGTCAAAATTTATTTGATGTGGAAATGGATAGAAAATGAAGTTTCAAGCTTGAATTGACAATTTAGGACCAAATTCAACATTTTGAAACATTTAAGGACCTATTCGGCATTTTGAATAAATAAGGGATGTTTATGAAATTATTATTTTAAAGAGGGATTGAAGAGTCATTTTTGATAACATGATCAAATTAGCTTGAATTGATGATTATGGACCAAAATGAAAATTTTTGGAAGTTGAAGGACCAATTTGGTAATTTAGGAAAAATTAGGGATTGGTCTTAAATTTATGGAAAAATTGATAGAATTGAAGATTTAAACATGTTATCAAAGTTAAAGGATTGAAATAATAAGAAAAGAAATTTTAGGGACCTATTTTGAAAATAAGGAATTTTTAAAGGATCAAATTAAATAAAGTTGAAAGTTGAAAGAAGATTCTAGAAATGTTGGAAATAATAAGTTAATTTGTACATGGATTAAATGTAAAAATATGGGTAGTGACTAAAATGTCACTTTTATAAAGTTTAAGGACTAAAAGGTAATAGTCCAAAATTAGTAAATGATTATGGAAATTGTTCAAATTGGAGCTTGAACAATTGTTTGATGACCAAAATGGTCACTAAAGGACCTAGGGACCAATTCGACAATCATATGGAATTTTGGGAAAATTTTTAGAAAATATTTTATGTTCGAATAAATATGTCTTGAATCGAATTAGTAATGTTAGATTTAAGTCTAATAAAGAATAGTGATAAAATATGTTCGATTGGTCTTCTACTATTCAAAAGGAGCTTGAGGAAGACCCGAGTAGCAAAAAGAAGGAAAAATTATAGAGTGAGCTTAGTGAGGCTATCTGGCATAAACATGTGAGTGCAATTTTATATGTTAGCATCATGATAAAAAAGGAAAGACTTGTGATAAGTCGACCCTAATTTGAAAATTTTATATTGTTTATATAAAAATTTATTTATTACATATTACAGTAGATGCAAGCTTCATTAGAGCAAGAGGTAAGAAATTTATTTTTGCATAATGGTATTGCATGTCCATTCATGAAAATGGTTAATTACAAGATTAAAATGAAACAAGATACATCCTAGGGTGCAAATGGCACTAGTGAGGTGTTTTTAATATAAGGAGCAAATTGCGTCCTTATATGAGGAGCAAAGAGCGTCCTCTCGAGTGCGTACTCTACATGGCATTATGGTGCAGACAGGCTACGGGGTTTCCATGGGCCTTTAGCCAGACACAATGATGATATAAAAAGATGTTTACATGAAAGAGCATGAACATGCATATGATGCATGCTATACATGATAGAGATGACACATGTTATACATGATATAGATTACTCATGATACATGAAGAAAAATGTTACATGATACATGATAGAAATGATCATGGTATATGATAAAGATATTACATGATGCATGATAGAGATATAACATGTTACATGATAGAAGTATTAGATATTGCAGAATAGAGATAAATCATGATATACATGATTATGACGATTCATATGATAATGATGATACATGAAATGTTGACAATGTGACATGATTGTCAAATACATGAAATGTGTATTACACTCTATACATGATTTACTGAACTATATCATTTTATGTTTTCTTAAACTCTTTTTGAATGCCTCACTAAGTTCGTACTTAGTGTGTGTTGTTGTTTCACACGTAGGTTCTCAGAGATAATCTATTAAGGAGGAGCTGTTCTTTTTGGGAGATCAAGTTAGTAAAGTGACTACGGTATGTACTTCTTAAAAGTAGTTGATATCTAGTGGCATGTACAAATTTAATAAGTATATGTTGGTATGTATTTTAAATGAATAAGCTGGTTTGTAAACCTAAGTTTATAACTTGTTTACGTACTATTATGAATGTATGGACCTAGAAAATGGTTTGCTACAAATGGTTATAATTCATGATATAATTAAATATTATTTAACCCTAGTCGCATAATACTTTTAAAATCAAGAAAGGGTCTAGGCAGGGTACCTAGTTTTCACCCTGAATAATATTTTCATTTCATTAATATATCTATAAAATTTATAAAATAATTCAAGGTCGAAACTAGCTACTTTAGACTGATGTAAATTTTTACAAAAAAAGTTTAAGCCAAGTTTTCTTAATATCTCTATAACATCTTTAATGTGTACTCGATCTACGAGTATACATTAAGGGTGTTACATTTATTGGTATCAGAGCTACAATTTAGCTGATTTTGTATGCTAAATCTAGTCTAATGTGATTTGTTTTTAAGTACATGCCTCTAGGATGTCATATCACTAATGTACTATTTGTATAACTTGATTTTGCTCCGCATATATGTATGAATAGGTTATTATAGTAGTAAATAATATTGAATTCTGCTGAGTCGCGTCAAGCGATGGATTGCGGGGAGCAAGAGGAGGTTCAAAGTGGAAGCAATGAGGTGCAATATGCTCTACTTCTAAATCCTGCCCCGACTGAACCACAAGAGCAACAGAGAGCTTCAACACAAGAATATGGAGCATTAGTGCAAGCTTTAGAGGCTATGGGAAGAGCCTATTTGGATTTAGTTAAAACTTAGTTCTCTCGAACTTCAAAAAGGTCCAGTGAGACTTCTACCTCGACACAGTCTCAACGAGGTAAAGGAAATCTATCACGAAGCAGAGTTAAGCCTGTATTTTCTCGAAAGAATTCTTCTTTAAGGAAATGGAAGAATGCGCAGACGTCAGTTGCTGGGTCGAGCAGATTTACATTTCCAAAATGTGGAAGTTGTGGAAAACTGCATCTGGAAGCCTGCCGAGCAATTACAAGAGCCTATTTTAAATGCAGCAGTACTGAACATTATATTAAGGATTGCCCAGAGGAACGGGCTAGGAAATCTATTCGGACTGATATATCTATAGCTTTTTCTTTTCAAGGTCGAGTCGTGATGGTGGACAACCCGGGACATCGACACAAAGAGTTTCTAAGGTTGCAACTAACAAGGATTTTCGGACCCTAGCTCAAGTGTACAATTTTAGCACTGATAAAGAAAAATACCATCTAGATAATATTGCAGGTACGTTTTAACTCTCGGATGAACCTGTATCTGTTTTAATTTGATTCGGGTTCAATTTAATCGTATATTAGTGTTAAGTTAGTAGCACAAAGAAAGTTTCCTATGGAGAATATATCCAGTAGCGTGATTGCCAGCATTTTTCTTGGACATAGTGCATGAGCAACTAGAATATGTAAGAGATGTCCATCAGAAATTTATAGGATTAAGCTCCCGCAGATTTGAAGGAACTTTCATTTCGTGAGTTTGAAGTTATTCTTGGAATAGATTGGTTATCGATATATGATACATAAGTGATGTGTAAAAAGAGTAGGCTAATACTTCAAGGACCCGATAGTTCTGAAATAATCGTTGTGGGAGAAAGAACTGACTGTTTAGAGTCAGCAAATTTCTGTCATAACAGCTCAAAGGCTGTTAGGCAATAGATGCAAAACGTGTTTAAATTATATGATAGATACACAAAAGTCACTAAAGAAGATTGAAGACTCCTAACTGTTAGGGAATTTCCTGATGCATTTTCGGATGAGTTCGAGGGTTGCCTCTGGATAGGAAAATATAGTTTGGGATTGATGTTTACCTTGGAATTAAGCCGGTATCAATGGCACCATATAGGATGGCGCCTATCAAGTTAAAGGAACTAGAAGCTCAATTATAAGAATTGTTAGACCAGGGTTACATTCGACCGAATGTATCACCATAGGGTGCTCCAGTATTAATTATAAAGAAGAAAGATGGTTCCCTACAATTATGTATAGATTACCGGCAGTTAAATAAAGTAACCATTAAGAACAAGTATCCCCTACCAAGGATCGAAGATCTATTTGAACATCTCAGAGGTGTAGTGGTGTTCTAAAAAAATAGATCTTCAATCGGGGTATTATCAACTTAAATTCAAAGAATAAGATGTACAGAAAACAACATTCAGAACTCGTTACAAACACTACGAGTTTCTGGTGATGCTTTTTGGATTGACGAATGCCCCTGCTGCATTCATAGACCTGGTGAATATGGTATTCCAATCCTATCTGGATCAGTTTTTCATGGTCTTCATAGATGACATTTTGGTATACTCGAAGAAAAAAACTGAACTTGACTACCATCTTCGAGTGGTACTACAAACCTTAAGAGATAAGCAGCTATATGCCAAGTTTTCTGAATGTAAATTCTGGTTGACAGAAATAACTTTCCTTGGACATATAGTGTCATCAGAAGGAATAAGAGTTAATTCCAAGAAAATATAAGCTATTCTGGAATGGGAGGCACCGAAAAATGTCTCTGAAGTTTGGAAGACTATAGTATAAATAGACAAGAACAAAACATGGAAACGGATTCACGACATTGAGTATTGTTCATGTGTGGACATGTATTCATTGAGGCCACCATAATCACTGATTGCATTATTATCATGTAATCTATTATTATTGTCATCATAATATTTTTGGGTTACTACCTCACTAGGCAAAGTATGCCTAATGCATTCATTTTCATGCATCATTTTAGGTTTAAGTTTTCTGAGGACGTGATCATGGTTTGTGGTTACAAGTCATTCTCTAAGACTTTTGAGTAATGTATCTATGTCCCTTATAACTCCTAGAAATGTGGCATATGGCATGTGTATATGTATCTATGTGTTAACATGAGGTATAAGTTATGAAATTGCAAAAGGTAATTAAGATAAGTTTACGAGAGGCATAATCATGATATACTAGAATAAGATAAGGAAATATGTTATTAAATATATTTATTGAAGCCTTGTATGCATTATTTAGTAAAGAAAACATGAAGACTATGTAAACAAGTTATAAATGACCATTTTGATGATATGATATTAGATATGTGTTGCATGATAAGGAATAAGTATAATATGATGTATTTTGTGTGTATATATTGCTCACCATGTTGAAATGGTTAAAATAGGAAATATGGCATGTTTAAAGTTGGTAAAATTGGCAAATTTGTCCTATAATGATCTAACAAGTGAAATCTTGGAAAATGGTTTCCAATGGCTATGAAATTTGGCATGTAAGTAGATATGATGATTAAAGACTTGCTTGTAAAATTTGGTATTAATTGGACTAGGTTAAGACCCCTAAAGTTAGTAAAAACAAGACAAAATCTGTCATCACAGGTCTTTCCGTACCGGTACGGGTGATGGTGTACAGGTACTAAGAAGTATTTTTGGACATAGATAAAATAGATATACCGATACGAGTGGTGTCATACTTGTATCGATATGCAAGTTTGGTATTGTAAAACAAGGCGTACTGATACTGCTCCAGTGGTACCGGTATGCAAAATCAACACTAGAATTTTACTATAGTAAGGGTATTAGTACAGGTAGGGCTGTACCGGTACCTATTAATGGCTCAATTTGGGAATTTAGGGTTAGCGTACCAGTATGGTGATGGACCCATATCGATACGAAAGACATTGAGCCATCATATCGTACAATATAACGCGTACCGATACTAGGTCTAGGTTTGAAAAATTTTTAATAAGGGTGTTCCAGTACAGCCTCATGAGTATCAGTTCCGATATAGATGAGTTGATTAAAATTAATTAACTGGTTTTAAAATCTTGCAAAATGGTCACTGAATCTTATATGGATTAATTGAAAGTGCAAATGATTTCCAAATCCATTAAAACTTTATACACAAGATAATCAAGCATTGAATTTCACATTGGTAACCCTAATTATTGACAAGACCCTAAAATTTTTTGGTTTTACAATTTAGTCCCTAAACTTGAATAAGTTACCAAATGATCTTTAATTACAAATTTGACAAACTTTATTAACTAAAATAGTTATCATATTGCACTATAAATTATTGACACATTAATTGTTACATAAGTTATTGTAATTATCTATCTGATTACCGTATTGTTCATTGGTAACGCTTTCCGACCTAGATTCCTTCTGAACCAGGAATGGGGTATTACATTTATGGTATTAGAGCTAGAGTTTAGTCGGTTCTGGACTAAACCAAAATTCTTTTCATTGATATTGTTTGATTATATTCTACATATGCCACCTAGAGGTTATATTATTGTGTGTTGTACTGTGACTTGCAGCTAACACGATCGTCCTATTACTGGTAATTACAAGAATACTAAGTAAGGATTTAAAATGTTCATGTCTTTGATCATTAAGGAAGCTATCAGGGGATAGCTAAAGTGTTAAAATGATTCATAGTTGCTACGAATTAACATAAGCTCTTCCTACCTTGAATTTTGATAGATGAGTTGTTTCCGTAATAGGATCTATGTCTCAGTAGTCATATAAATGATCAGTTTGAAACCATTAACATTAGTTAATGGCATAGACCTTGTGAACAATTTAGTAAACAAGTTAAGGCATGTCTTAGTATTGAACTCTAGTAGAGCCTGAAGGTTATGTGTAATGGACCCTAAGATAAGATAAGTTTAGTAAAGACCTTCTGAAGATAACGCCTATGAAAAACATGAAATTTGATATATGACATAGAAATAAGTTTAAAGAAAGCTAAAGCTTAAGTTAATCTTCAAACTCATAAACTCTGTTAAGTGTATCTTCTACAACTAGTGATTACTCGAAGCAAGCTAGATTGTGTTTCTATCATAGCAACAAGGTCATTTTGTGAAGAACACTTTAGTAAGAATTTCAAATCCTAGCGAGTTTTTGTTCCTATTTTTTATGGAAGGATGAAAATTTGAGGATAAATTTTCTTAAAGGGGGAGAATTATAATGTCCTAAAAACTGGCCTAGTTAGGATTTAGTTTCTGATAATCAGAAAATTTGTTTTCGATCAAGTAAGAAAGATATTAAAATGTAAGTAATGGATTGAAATTGATTAATTATTGGATCATTGTTAAGTATTGGGACTAAATCGTAAAGATTGGAAATATGTAGTTATTGGTTAAGATTTAGTAATGAAACATAAAATGATATAGATTTAAGTTATGGCTAAAAGCAAGGACTAGGGATGTAATTGACCACCTAGTGACTAAATTGAAAAGAATGAAAGTATGATCTGTGACTAAATTAGAAAGATTCAAAGTTAAGGTGCCATAGTATAAAAGTTAAGAATTTAAAGGACCTAGAGTGTAAATTGACCATGACCTTTCTTCATAAGAAGGAAAGGTTCTTGGAGGACTAGAAATTGAATTTACCCATTGTCATAAAAAATGTATAGGTGTCATAAAGTGGCAATGGTTTGTAAAAGATGGAGAAGGATGATAATCATGATGATATGGTTGTTTATAGAAAAAGAAAATAAAAAATAATAGATTCCACCGGGGGAAAACAAAAGAAAAGGGAATTGCTATTTCATCTTCATCTTGTTCTTAAGTTTGAATAAACAAGCACCTCCCAATGTGTAAGCACACACCTCCATTGATGAAGCTTTGGAAGCTTAGATTTTCAATAGAATTTCTATTCCTCTTCCACTCTAATCTTATTCAAGCTAAGTCTATGGTGCAAAAGATCACCTTTGTCTTTAAGAAATATGGAAATTCTTATATCGATTCCATATAATTAGATATTGAAGATCATTGAAATCATGTTATCGTGTTTGTCTTGTAAACAAGGTAAATGGAAACTTATCCATCTTTTCAAGGAAGTCCAAGTTAAGGAATAAAAGAATCCACATAGGTGTCTATCCATAGCTTTAGAAAGTTTGGTAAGTGTAGTTCATAATTTGGATTGCTAGGTGTCATCCTTGTTGTTTTACCTTCTATAGTTTGTTGTATGATTATGGTAGAATTGTTTATTGGCTCATATAGAGCATTTGGTGGCACTACTCATATCATTGGGAAGCATTTTTGTGTTGTCTTGCATCATGTTGCATCGGCAAGATTATTGCATTGGTAAGTTCATTGCATCGGCAAGTTTATAGCATTGACTAAATCATTGTATTGATGAATACATGGTATTGATAAGATCACCGTATTAACAAAGATATTATATTGGCAAGGCTATTGTATTAATGAAACTATTGTATTGACAAGGATTATTGGAGCTAAGGCTCAACTATCGAATAAGAATATTTCCCTATTACTAAATCATAAGACATGTAAGTTGCCTTGCAATGGAAGCCCTTGGACACTTTGGCTTGGTACATGGTATATTGGGACAACGGTCCATGAGCTATGGCTCAAGGGTAATGACCCTATATTATATTGGCGATGTTGGAGGTTAGGGGGATGATGGAGGAAATATTAACTCATTGTTATTACATTATTACAAGCCGTTGCTTTGTGCTTTGAGCTTCCTTAAACGTGGTCCAATGCTACCTAAGTCCAAATGTGTCCCAAGGCAAACAATGTTAAAAGAAAAGTAAAATCTATGGCTAAGACTATTGTATAAAAAGACAAGAACAAAACATGGAAACAGATTCACGACATTTAGCATTGTTCATGTGTGGACATGTATTCGTTGAGGCCACCATAATCATTGCTTGTATTGTTCTCATGAAATCTATTATTATTGTCATCATAATATTATTCGGTTACTACCTCACTAGGCAAAGTATGCCTAATGCATTCATTTTCATGCATCATTTTAGGTTTATGATTTTCGAGGACGTGATCATGGTTCGTGGTTGCAAGTCACTCTCTAAGACTTTTGAGTAATGTATCTTTGTCCCTTATAACTCCTAGAAAGGTGGAATATGGCATGTGTATATGTATGTATGTGTTAACATGAGCTATAAGTTATGAAATTGTAAAAGGTAATTAAGATAAGTTTAAGAGAGGCATAATCCTGACATACTAGAATAAGATAAGGAAATATGTGATTAAATATATTTATTGAAGTCTTGTATGCATTATTTGGTAATGTAAACATGAAGACTATGTAAACAAGTTATAAAATGACCATTTTGGTGATATGATACTAGATATGTGTTGGATGATAAGGAATAAGTCTAAAATGATGTATTTTGTGTGTGTATATTGCTCACCATGATGAATGGTTAAAATAGGAAATATGGCATGTTGAAAGTTGGTAAAATTGGCAAACTTGACTTATAATGCTCTAGAAGTGAAATCTTGGTAAACGGTTTCCAATGGCTATGAGATTTGGCATGTAAGTAGATATGACGATTAAATACTTGCTTGTAAAATTTGGTAAAATTGGACAAGGTTAAAACCCCTAAAGTGAGTAATACCAAACAAAATTTGTCATTACAGTTCTGTCTGTACCGGTACGGGTGATGGTGTATCGGTACTAAGAAGTATTTTTTGACATAGATAAAATAGGTGTACCAGTACGGGTGGTGTCGTACCGGTACCGATATGTAAGTTTGGTATTGTAAAACAAGGCGTACCGGTACTGCTCTAGTGGTACCGGTATGCAAGATCAACACTGGAATTTTACTGTAGTAAGGGTATCGATACATGTAGGGTTGTACCGGTACCCATTAATGACTCAATTTAGGAATTTAGGGTTAGCGTACCGGTATAGTGATGGACCTGTACCGATATGAAAGACATCGAGCCATCATACCAGTACAATATAACGCTTACTGATACTAGATCTAGGTTCGAAAGAATCTTTAATATGGGCATACCAATACGGCCTTAAGAGTACTGGTACCGATACAGATGAGTTGATTAAAATTAATTAACTGGTTTTAAAATCTTGCAAAATGATCACTGAATTTTATATGGATTAATTGAAAGTGAAAATGATTTCCAAATCCATTGAAATTTTGTACACAAGATAATCAAGCATTGAATTTCACATTGGTAACCCTAAATATTGACAAGACCCTATAATTTACTGGTTTTATAATTTAGTCCCTAAACTTGAATAAGTTACCAAATGGTCCTTAATTACAGATTGGACAAACTTTATTGACTAAAATAGTTATCATATTTCACTATAAATTATTGATACATTAATTGTTACATAAGTTATCATAATTATCGATTCAATTACCATATTGTTCACCGGTAATGCTTTTCGACCTAGATTCCCTACCAGATCGGGAAGGGGGTGTTGCACGAACAACTGTATCTGTACTTTCCAAAAGAAGAAAGAGCCCTTTGCAACAAAGGGGTACCGGTACGTAATCAGGCATACTGGTATGGAGTAAGGGTTTTACAAGGAGTATCGGTACAGGCCGTACCGTATCGATACTCATTTTACTCACTGGAATCCTTGGAACATTTTGTTAAAACACCATATCAACACAAGCCTAGCTGTACCGGTACACATAACAGATCTTTTAAAACTTAGTTCTAAGATTTTCTGCAAGGAAATGGTCAAAACCTTAAATGAAAATAGTTAAAAAATTATCAATCCCCGTATCGATACGCCATAGGTCGTACCAGTTCTCAAAGCATAATTTGGAAATAGATTCAAAACTCGTATCGGTATGCGTATAGCTGTACCGGTACCCTTTAGCCATTATGCATAATTTTTGGTTTCCAATAATGAAAACTCGTACCGATACGCCATAGGTCGTACGATACTCAGTTACCAAATTGGCTAAATTGAGTACCAAAACACTTAGAAAATATTTAGGGATTCAAAGTTTGACTTAGAAATTTATTTAAGTTCGAATGCCTGTCAATTTTATGAGTAAAATTAGTACCTTAAAATTTTATTTCTTTTATAAATTAGTCCTTGTTATTAAAATCAAATATAGGTTTGACATATAGTTTAACTTAATTATAAATTTGTCAACCATATAACAAAGATAAGACTTAGCTTTGTGGTTTGGTGGTTATTACCTATCTAGATGGTCTTTGGTTTGAATCTTCCCCAACTCATTTTTAGTTCTTTAATTTTCTTAAGTGCACTATACCTTAAATAAAATTTTGCCAATTATATAGCAAAAGTAAGCTTTGATAGCTTAGTGGTAGTGTCCAATCTTTTAGTAGCTAGTTATAAATTTAAACATTCCTTCCACCATTCTACTATGCATTTTCTTTTACCAATAATATGATGACACGTGTCATCATATTATTTGGTTGTTAAATTAATTGAATTATTAAATTATTTCTAATTAAAGTGAGGACCAAATTGATAGGATTTTAAATATTAAAGGGTAAATTGGTTATTGATTTTTTTGAATTAGGACCAAACTGATAAAATGTATAAGCTTTGAGGACTAACTATTATTTTATGATTTCACATCAATATTTCTGTTATGTCAATGGCCAAAATTAGTGACATGTGACAAAAATAGAAAAGATTGGTGCAAAATGTGGGAGTACTATGCAATATTAAGAAGCATGTCTATAGATTTTATGTTTCTTGACCAATGATGTTGAAATTTGATGTTTGGATGCTTAATCAAATGTATTTTTGTTGATATACATTTAGGATTTTGGTTTAGGCTTTTTGGATTTGATTCGAATAGGTTTGGGATGGGATTTCAGACTCCAAATCTTCATTTCTATAGTCCTGTACTAGTACTCGTGCTTGTTTCTGGGTCTAGAATAGTACTCGAGTACCGATATGCTCTCTTGGAATGAGTACTTATTTCTAAGTACCAGTATGGGAAATCGGTATCGATACAGATTTTAGGTTCTGTGTTTTCTAGTACCAACACGGCTCCTCGTGTACCGCTATGCGTAGTAGTTAAGTTGGGTGATGCTTGAAGTCAAGTTTTGAATTCTTGCATTTTGGTCATTGTATGATCATGCATCAATTAAATGAGATAATGATATTCGAATGACGTGAAATTTTGCATGTAGATCCAAAATAGGTTCAATTGTTGAATGGTGTCTTTTGATTCAAATAAATCCCTAAAATTGTAGGAACTTACAATTTGATCCCTAATCTTTTAGATTTTGTAATTGGGCATGTTTCGGTTATCCGATTTGAATGAAACTTGATGTGCTACTTATATGTGTGATCTAGGACTATATTATATATCTAGACTTGGTGAATAACTGTTAAAGTTTTTTTATTTTTAGTGATTTTTAGTTCATCCAAGTATGGATCACTTTGGTGATCAATATGACACTTGTCGCTCGAGTTTATTTCTTTTAGACCAGGTGATGGGTGTTACATTTGATGGTATAAGAGCATGATTTTAAAATTTAAGATAAAAATTCAAGTTTCTCTGAGTAGTTGTTAAACATATTCGCTATATTTTGGGAAAATTGTGAGCATATTGCCAATTACAAATGTTTTGTAGGTTTATCTTGGATCACTTGTCGGTTGTAAAGCCTTAACTCAATTTGTTTTCATATGATTAGACATTATTCGATATGCTTCCTCGGTGTGAGACTAGAGCTATTGTGACCGATAATGTAGCAAACAATAATGAGACTAAAAATAACTCAGCTAATACGATGGCTGAGAATAATCTATTACCACCTCTTCCTTCGGCTCAACAAGGACCATATGTTGGTGATTTGATGTTGTTGATCTAAACAATCATCGGATCATTCCAACAAGTAGTAGCTAGTGCTCTTCTACTTGCCTCTACTGTTCATGTACCCCGGGGTTTGCCTCTCAAACATTTGAGGAGTTTGGATGGTATTGAGTTTTATATTTTGAATAGAAACAATCTGATGGATGCGAAGCGCTAGCTTAAGAGTCCTGAACGCATCTTAGAGAAAATAGTCTGCAATGATATTGTAGATAGGCTTGGTTGTACTGTTTCATTGCTTAATGGTGATGATTACCATGGTGGACCACTATATGAGCTGGTGTTGTTGCCAATCGAGTGAATTGGACGTTCTTCCGTACAACATCTAGGAGGAAGTATTTGGGTACTCAATATCAAGATTCTCATAAGTGCGAGTTCATGAGCTTGGTCTAGGGTAAGTTGTCCATGGTCGAGTATGAGGTCAAATTTGTAAGGTTGAGCCAGTGTACCCTTGAATTGATTCCAAATGAAAGGAAACACTGCAACATTTCCTTTATGGTTTGGTGAAAGAAATCAAGATTTATTTGCTAGCATCAGAAGTTGCAGAGTTAGATGCCGTTGTGAATGAGGCTAAAGATATTTAGGAATCCTTGGGATTATCTAGTCAACCTACGAGTTATGAATTTGGGAAAAGAGCTTCTGAGTCCTCTAAGTATTCTAGGAAATCGAACAAGAGGGGAAACAATCCTAGGTGCCGTCGAGACTCTAGGCGTGATGATATGCGTTCTTAAAACTACACGTTATTGATACTTATGAGCTTACACCGTATGAACACTATGGTAAACGTCATCCGGGTGAGTATTGGCGATTGACTAGTGGTTTTTTGACGTGGGTCTAAAGATCATGTCATTCGTGATTGGCCAAAGTTTGATATGGATGCTCAAACGCACACTACTATTGTTGTAACTACTATGCCTGCTCCTGCTAGTGGCCAAGGTCGGGGTAGGGGAATTTTTTAGAGACCTATTAGAGGTTAGAGGACTATGGCGTACATTTTTGCTATCCAACCTGAGATAGGAGGCACTCCTCGTGTTTATGCGCATTTGGAAGCCCATAATATGATATATATGATTGCATGTACATTTACATTCCAGTTTATTCCATTGTTTTCATTAGTTGATTCAGGTTCCACCTATTCCTACATTTTGAAAGAACGAGTTCATGCATTGGGTATCCCAGTTAAGATTCTTAGTTTAGGGGTTGTCGTCACAAGTTCATTGGGTGAGACAGACTGTAAACCAATTGTATAGAAGATGTCCCTTGGAAATCCAATGACATTAGTTTCCGATAGATTTGATGGAACTACTATTCCATGGGCTTGATGTCATCCTCGGGGTGGACTAGTTATCCGAACACTAAGCTGTGGTTGATTTTGAGAAAAACAAACAAATTTCCTTGAAGCTGCAGATGATTTTGTGGTGGAAGTTGTTGGTGAGCGAACCAGATTTATGTCCAATGTAATTTCGGTAATTCAAGCTGAAAAGATGCTGAGCTTGGGTCTCAATGGTTATTTAGCTTACGTGATGAATCCAGGAAGTAAGAGTTTTCGTGTTCAAGATATCTATACCATTAAATATTTTCCTAAAATATTTATGGAAGAATTGCTTGGGTTGTATTTGGATCGAGAGGTGGAGTTTAGAATCAAGACGTAGCCTGGTATGACTTTTCTGTACATTGCACTGTATTGTATGGCACCAAAGGAATTAAAAGAATTAAAGACCCAACTTCAAGATTTATTTGATCGAGCATTATGCCTTGAGGAGTGCCACAATTGTTTTTGAAGAAAAATGATGGTACTATACAGATGTGCATTAATTATCAGCTACTGAATAAGTTGACGATAAAGAAGAAGTACTCTCTGCCACAAATTGACAATTTGTCTGACCAATTTAGTGGTGCGACCATGTTTTCAAAGATTGATCTACTGTCGAGGTATTATCAGTTAAAGGTGAAAGAGTCAAATGTGTTGAACTCTACTTTTTAGGCGCGATATGGTCATTATGCAACTACCATTACACTCACAATATTTCAGTTTACAAAATTGCTTGTGGCCACATAATAGTTTGACTAAATACTCATCCTCGTGGGATTGATATCTAACAGGATTCTCCTATTTCTATACTTGCATCGACAGTGTTTGCTTGCACTTAGTGGGTGACGATTATTCACCAATCAAGTTTTGGCATTGTTGCCGGGGATAACATTATTTGGTTTTTATGTTTCTGCTTGCAATTCTGTTTTCTTTATCAAGTTTGTAGTTTTTTATAGCTTTTGTTATCTCATATTCTTTTATTTTGTTTTATAGGTGTTGTATGACCAGAAGTGCTGCCACACTACTCTTCGTACCTGATCCAGAAGTTGAAAGGACTCTTAGAATTAAACTTCGAGAACAAAGTGAGATGGCAAGAAAAAACAATGAGGGTATCCCTCATGAACCTAAAAACCCACCACTGCACCCACCAGCCCACAGAACAATCCATGAGGTTATAGTTCCCTAGGTGGACGATTTACAATCGGGTGTTGTTCGACTACCTAATCAAGCTAGAAATTTTGAGTTGAAACATGTTATGTTCCAAATTCTCAACTCCAATGGGCAATACTATAATACCCTGAATTTGGGCCTAGATGTTAGCTAGGTCGATTAGACGATTCAGGGGAACCGGATTAGGCGATTCGAGCTTGTTTTAGGAGTTAATGCATAATAAATTGTTTTTTGTTAAAATAAAATATGGAAAAATACTAGAAAATGTTTAAGTAATATTCTAAGGGTTTTGGGAAACTCAATTTGAAGAAACAAAATCATATTTTGGGACATTTTGGTTTGGTGACTAAAATGTAAAGTTTCAAAATTATTTTGGTGACTAAAATCTTTAAGGAGCTAATTTACCAAAGTTTTCATTAGATTTTTACCTTAATTTAGGTTATTTCTAAAAGTGTTTTAAAAGGTTAATAAATAAAAATAAAATAGATTTGATTAAAAAGATTTTTAATAACTAAATTCATTTTCTTGCATAACTACTTTTGCTCTCAACTTTCTCTGCAGTCAAACTATCAATTTTACTCTAAAAACATTAGGAATCATTCCTTTTTGATTTTATCTTGATTTCCTAATTGATTCCTTTGATTTCTACACCAAATCCTATTTACTTTCTTGGAGATTTCACTTAAATCTTGCCAATTAAAGGGAAATCAGCAATTAGAGGTTATTTTCATTTCTCTCCTCTAATTAAAGTTTCTTTACTGAAATTCCCAAGTTCTTGATCCTTTGCAATTGTTTTTTGTTAAGTGTTGATGATTAAATCATGGTTAAAAGGTTTTAATTGAGTTTTGATAAGAAATTTGATGAATCTTGATAATGGATCTAATTTATGTTGATTCTAATTGATTTAGATCACTTGTAAGTTATGTTTTAATGTTATGAGAAGATATTAATAAAAGGAATCCCGAAACTAAGTGAATTGCTAATTTTCTAGGTTGTAAATGGTTAGATTTTGAGGCGATCTTGGTGTTGAAAGGTGCTGGAGATATAAGGTTGGTATATTGTTGTTTTTGGATGTTGATTGATGATGTTAAGATGTTAAAATATTAGGTTATGGGTGGGCTTTGTTTAGGTTGAGTTTGGTGATATTTTCGGTTGTTTTAAGGAAGCGTTTGATGGTTTTTAGTGAGGCAAAGTTAAGAAGAGGTGTTGCTGTGATTAGAGATTCATGGAATTGCATTAATCCTCTACTTTGTGTGGGAAAAATAGAGGAGATGGATCCTTCATCTTTTGAAGAGGCTTCGAAGGCTTCAGAAGCTTGATTTTGCATCATCAAGTGGAGCTTTGGGTTATCGGTGAGTGGAAACGTGGTTTACAACTTATTAAAGGTTTGAAGGTGATTTTTGGAAGTTTAGATTAAGTTTGAAACACTTGTCTAAGCTCAGAAGTAAGTATCAGATGTTCTTACTTTTATTTTTGGTTTTGTAAAATACAATCTAATGCACATGTTTATGGTTTTGATTTCCTACTGTTATATGCATGTTATAGAAATGAAAGATGTTGCAAATGATCATATATGATGATTATTGAGTATGACAAATGGTTTACGAAAAGAGTTTTAAGAATACTAGAATACATGGTTTATTGTATTGGAAGTTGGTTTGATTTGATGCATATGTAAAACAGTGAGGTAACATTTTTTTAATAGAGTATATTGGCAAGTGGCTGAGATAAAATGTTATCGGATATAGTTGGCATGCCAGAGGGTTTAAAGTGCACTATAATAAGTTGCCTCATGTGTGTCAAGGGGTCAAGAGTGTGCCATGCTCTACCATGAGAATATCAGCGGTCCAGGGGTTAAGAGTGTGCCAATTCTTCCATTGGTGGATTTATACATCATAACCATTTAGGGGAGGTAGTACCATGCTCCAATTCGAGGATGTATGTGAAGTGGTCGAAGGAACCACTTGGGAAATCTGTGTATCTGATGTGTTTTTATAAATAGAATGAAATGGTTTTGGTCTTACTTGAATGCCAATATATGATTTACTATATCATGAGAAATGGATTATGTTTTGTATAATATGGTCTATACAGGTGGTGCACTTTACGCTTGCTATTTTTGAGGTTTAGCATGTGAAAGCTTAAATTGAGGTTTATGCTAGAAATCCATGATACATGTGTTGCAAATGTTTAAAAGTGCATATTTGGAAAGACTATAGAAGCATGAGATGATTTGGCATGAGATTTAATACATGTCTAAAAGTAAATGGTTTTAAATGCATTGATGAGTGTTTTTGAGATTCCCTTACTAAGCTTCATAAGCTTACGCTCTCCTTCATCATCAATGCAGAGAAGTAAGCATTTCGGATAGCAAGCAAGTAAGAAGCAATCCAAGGGCGAAGCCATTTTGAGTACAATTTTATAAATACTTTATAGTAATAAGAGGCAATGTGACTAAGTTGTAATTAAGAGGGTTGTTTTGGTTACTCCCTGCATTGAGCATGTTTCATTTGATGTTTTGGACTTGTATGATGCTTTATGTCTTGCTTGAGGGGTTGGGATATGAATTGCATGCTTGGGTAGAGATCATCCTTATAGGATCACTGATTGGATTTGCTATGGTTTGAATGATCCTCTATCATGCCTATTTAATTGTGGAAATGTTGTTTAGGATGTTATATGATGTTTGTAAGATGTTTGAAGTATATTAGATTGAGCCAAAGTGTCATATGTTCGACCAAGGGGTCATTACAGACCAGGCCGTATCGGTGTGGGTCCTCAAGGATCGGTACGCGGGGTCTATCTCAGCTCAAACTATGCAAAATTGCACATGCATATCGTTAAGACTAATACCATATCGGTATGCATAGCAAAAAATTATACCAGGTTTCGGTACATGGGCAACCATAGCGGTACTCCCTTTAGCTACTGGAATCCCTTATTTTTGATATCGAACAACTGTATCAGTACGCCTAAGGACCGTACCGATACCCTTTTGCGGAATGAGTCTGTATTGATATGGGAAATAGGTGTATCAGTAAGCTGTCTGTTATTTCTGGTAATATGCTGGCTGAAGTTTGAATCTTTGTAGTTTAGTCCCTATTTCTTGAATATGCAATTAAATAAGTTTGGATGATTATTTTAAGTTGAAATTTAACCGGCTTGCATGTATTATGACTAATTAAGGTTTGGTAACTTTGGATCTAAGTAAGTCCTCTTAGTTTTTCAGAATTATAATTTGGTCCTGAAATGCATTTTCGACCAATTAGATGTCAAATTTGACACCCGATTTAATTATAAATTTCATTGCTGCTAGCATGATCACCTTAGGACTTAATTATGCATTTAGACAAGATAAAAGAAAATGACCATTTTCTAAGTTACTTTTTTGGGTTTGTTTTGGCAAACCCAATGTAGCTATCTGGATTCGGTCTAACGTTTAGGCTGGGTCAAGGGGGTTACATTTAATGGTATCAGAGCCAGGTTATGATTGTTCGAAGGTGGGTTATGGTTGTTTGAGGTATTTTTGTTGTGTGAATATGTTGAATAGCATTCATGGTGTATGATTTTGTGTCTCTATGTTTGAAATGTGCTATGTTGGGGTAAAAACTTGGGGACACATTGCCTTATTACTACGAGTGCAAAATGACTTTTGTTTTGAAACATAAGCATCTTGGATTCTTGCTTCAAGATGGCGTAATTGTTTTGTTTTGTTGCATTATCATGTTTTAGACTCATATTTTTGAGAAATGGGACTGAGACAAGAGACGGGAGCTCATATGGATAGTATTATGGATCGACATACAATGAGTTACCTCCTTCTCCACCGATTCCTCCTGTTGGTGCTGGTGTTGAGGGTGGTGTGCCTCAGGCACCGCAAGGACTGGTTTTTGGGGATATGACACCATTGATCCAGACGATGATTGGAGCGCTTCAGGCAGCTATGGCTGGAGTGTAAGTACCTGTACTAGCTCTTGCAGTAGCTTTTAATATATAACTTTCGTTAGAGCGTTTACGTAGTTTGGGAGGTACTAAGTTTAGGGGTTTAGCTCCAAAGGATGCTAAGAAGTTGTTCGCTAATACCGAGAGAATTCTTGGACAGCTGGAGTGTACGGATGTTCGCAAGTTAGGTTGAATAGTATCTTTGCTTCAGGGAGATGCCTATAGCTGGTGGACGACTATTATCGCAGGTATGATACCTGCGGATATGACGTAGGAGTTCTTTTGCGTTGTTTTCCAAAAAAAGTTTCTGGGTTCCCGATAGCAATATGAAAAGAAGTGAGAGTTTATGGTGTTGGTCCAGGGTAACATGTCTGTATTGGAATATGAGGTTCAGTTTGTTCAGTTAAGCCAATATGCACCTGAACTGGTTCTTAATGATTGTTAGTGATGTGATCATTTCTGATATGGGTTGGTTAAAGAAGTTAAGATTCGAGCACCTAAGTGTGGGCGATGTGGTAGGCGTCATTCAGAGGAGTGTTGGGATACTCTTGGTACATGCTAGAATTGTGGTTTGCAAGATCACATTAGGCATGATTGTCCACAGTTGGCTAGGGATGGACTGGCTCTTACACCTGCTATTTTACCATAAAGAGGCCGTGGGCGCCGTTGAGGTAATTTTCAGCGTATGGAGGAAGGTTAAAGGACTGTTTCTCATACCGTGGTGGTTCAAACTGAGGGTAGAGGACCAATGAGGATCTACGTGAATCGCGTGGAAAAGAATGACACAGATATGATTGCAGGTACTTTTACTTTTCAGTCCATATCATTACTTTCTTTGGTAGATTCTACTTTTACACATTCATGCATGCTTGCTTGATATGCTTGTAGAAGTGTTAGATGTGGGTATGCGAGTAACTAGTTATTTTAGAGAGATAGTAGTCGCTAGGAGGTTGTATATGAGATGTACTTTGATGGTTCAAGGTCACGTGTTTGCGGCTGATTTGATAGAATTGTCATTTCATGGTTTTGATGTAATTTTAGGGATGTATTGGTTGTCTGAGCATAGGGATATGGTCGATTTTGAGACCAAGAGAGTTTCGTTGAATCTTGCTAAGGATTACGAAGTGGTGGTTTTGGGCGAGAATGTTAAATTCTTGTCTAATGTAGTATCAGCTTTGGAAGCACAAAAGTTGTTGGAACTTGGAGGTTAAACATATCTGGATTATGTTATGAACCCAAATATGAAGGAGGTGCGAATCCAGGATATCCATATCATTTGTGATTTTCCAGGGGTGTTTCCAGAGGATTTGCCTGGATTATCACCATATAAGGAGGTAGAGTTTTGCATTGAGACGTATGCAGATACAGCTCTGATGTCGATTTCTCCATATTGCATTGCACAAAAAGAGTTGAAAGATTTGAAGAAGCAACTTTTGGAGTTTTTGGATTGTGGTTTCATCAGACCTAGTGTGTCACCGTGAGGAGCTCCGATGTTGTTCGTGAAAAAGAAGGATGACACGATAAGAATGTGCATTGATTATCGGCAACTGAACAAGTTGACAATTAAGAATAAGTATCCTTTACCAAGGATTGACAATTTGTTTGATCAATTTTGGGATGGTACGGTGTTTTCTAAGATTGATATGAGATATGGTATTATCAGTTGAAGGTGAAGGATAAAGACGTACCGAAGATATCCTTTCGCACACGTTACGGGCATCATGAGTTCTTAGTGATGTTGTTTGGGTTAACTAATACTTTTGCAACATTCATGGACATGATTACGCAGTTATTTCATGAATTCTTGGATCAATTCGTGGTAGTGTTCATCGATGACATTCTCGTGTACTCTTGTACCAAGAAGAACACTACCGACATCTACGGATAGTGTTGCAAGCTTTGCTGGATAATTAGTTGTATGCCAAGCTGAGCAAGTGTGAGTTTTGGATTAAAGAAGTAGTCTTTCTTGGCCATGTTGTTACGGTAGAAGGTATCCATGTGGACCCGCAAAAGATTGAAGCAGTTGTGAATTGGAAACAACCTAAGTCGGTGACGGAGATTCGTAGTTTGTTGGGGTTAGCAGGGTGTTATCGTTTCTTTATGGATGGTTTCTCGAAGGATGATGCTCCTTTGACAAAGTTGTTACAAAAGGATGTAAGTTTTGAATGGACTGAGAGTAGACAACAATCTTTTGATAAGATAAAGGGAGCTTTGATGCAAGCTCCGATCTTGAGCTTGGGAAAGAGTTTGTAGTGTATAACGATGCATCCTATGATGGTTTGGGGTGTGTGTTGATGCAGGGGGAAAATTTTGGCTTATACATCTAGGCAATTGAAGGTGGATGAGCACAATTATCCTACGCATGATATAGAGCTTGCCGCGGTGGTGTTTGCGTTGAAGATTTGGAGGCATTTTCTGTATGGTGAGAAGTGTTCCATGTGTACGGATCACAAGAGTTTGAAATATTTGATGTCACAAAAAGAGTTGAATCTTAGGCAACGAAGATGGTTGGATTTTCTCAAGGATTATGATTTGACGGTAGAGTATCATCCGGGTAAGGCTAATGTTGTAGTCGACGCCTTGAGTAAAAAGGTTGCGATAGAGTTGAGAGCAATGTTTGCTCGGTTGAGTGTGACACGAGATGGCGGTTTGTTAGCTGAGTTGCAAGTGAAGCCATCGTTGTTACAATTGATCAAGGAGAAACAATCGTATGATGATTCGTTGGTACCGCATGTTAAGGTATTATAAATGGCAATCAGACATATTTTTGTTTTAATGATGATGGTATTTTGTGCTTTAAGAGTCGAGTGGTTGTGCCAAAAGATGAGGAGTTGAGGTGTACTATCTTGACTGAAGCTCATTTGAGTCCTTTAGCTATGCATCCGGGTAGTACGGAGCTGTATCAAGATTTAAAGAAGGAATATTTTTGGGTTGGTTTGAAGAAGGATATAGTGGAATTTGTTGTTCGATGCATGGTATGTCAGCGTGTTAATCCTAAGCATCAGTTTCCTTCATGGTTGTTATAACCGTTGAGAATTCCAAAATGGAAGTGAGAGAGAATTACAATGGATTTTGTGACTGGATTGCCTTTGATGCCGTCAAAGAAGAATTCCATATGGGTGATTGTGGATAGGTTTACGAAGTGTGCACATTTCTTGGCGGTGTATACGACGTATATGTTGGATAAGTTGGAGGAGTTGTATGTTGCAAAAATTGTGAGGTTGCATGGAGTGCATAAGTCTATAGTATCAGATAGGGATCCGCGCTTTATAGCGAGGTTTTAGGAATGTTTGCATAAGGCTTTGGGTACGTAGTTGAACTTTAGTACTTTGTATCATCCTCAAACGGATGGTCAATCTGAACACGTTATCCAAGTGTTGGAGGATATGTTGTAGTGTTGCATCATTGATTTTCAAGGAATGTGGGAGAAGCATCTACCGTTGGTGGAGTTTGCCTATAACAATAGTTATCAGGCTAGTATTCAAATGGCTCCATATGAAGCTTTGCATGGTAGGAGGTGCCGTACGCCATTTTGTTTGGTTGAGGCGGGTGAGAAGTTTGTTTCCCTACCTGATGTGCTGAAAGACAATAATGATAAGGTGAAGCCAATTAGTAATTGGTTGAAAGCAGCTTCGGATTAGAAAAAGTCTTATGCTGACTTGAAGCGTCGGGTGATTGAGTTTGCAGTTGGAGATAGAGTGTTTCTAAAGGTTTCACCTTCGAAGAAGGTAATGAGGTTTGGGCGTAAGGGCAAGTTGTGTTTAAGGTTTATTGGGCCTTATGAAGTGTTGGAGCTTGTTGGTCTATTTGCTTATAGGTAAGGTTGCCTGCGAAGTTAGAAAAGATGCACGATATTTTCCATGTATCGATGCTTTGGAGATATAGGTTGGACCCATCGCATGTGATGCCTGTTGAGGAGATTGGGTTGAATTCGAATTTGATGTATGATGAGGACCCGGTGAAAATTATAGATTCTAGCAGCAAGGTTCTTCATGAAAAGACCATTGAGTTGGTAAAGGTGTTGTGGCGACATCGTGGTATAAAGAAAGCCACGTGGGAAAGTAAGGAGGACATGAAGAAGCAGTTTCCTTATCTTTTCCATCAGGTAAATTTTGAGGACGAAATTTCTTAAGTGGGAGAGAGTTTTAATGGATCGAATTTGGACCAAGATGTTAGCTAGGTCGATTAGACGGTTCAGGGGAACCAGATCAGGCTATTCAAGCTAGTTTCAGGAGTTAATTCATAATAAATCGTTTTTGGTTAAAATAAAATATGGAAAAATACTAATTTTTTTTAATTAATATTCTAAGAATTATGGGAAACTCAATTTGAATAAAAAAAATCAGATTTTGGGATATTTTGATATGGTGACTAAAATGTAAAGTTTCAAAACTATTTTGGTGACTAAATTGTAAAAGGTTCAAAACTTAGAATCTTTAAGGAGCTAATTTACCAAAGTTTTTAATCAGATTCTTCCCTTAATTTAGGCTATTTCTAAAAGTTTTTAAAAATGTTAATAAATAAAAATAAAATAGATTTGATTAAAAAAAATTTTAATAACCAAATTCATTTTCTTAAGTAACTACTTTTGCTCTCAACTTTTCTCTCAACTTTCTCAGTAGCCAAACTATCAATTTCACTCTAAAATGCTCATGAATCATTCCTTTTAGATTTCATCTTGATTTCCTAATTGATTCCTTTGATTTCTACACAAAAACCTTTTTTCTTTCTTGGAGATTTCACTCAAATCTTGCCAATTAAGGGGGAAATCAACAATTAGGGGTGATTTTCGTTTCTCCCCTCTAATTAAAGGTTCTTTACTAAAATTACCAAGTTCTTGATCCTTTGCAATTGATTTTACCTATTTTGATCCGATTCACTCTTATACTGAATAAAATTACTGGTTGGGGAAATTTACACTTTAGTCCCCAAACTTTTCCAAAGTTTATACTTTGACCCCCTAAACTTTTAAAATTTATATTTTAGTCACTAGCCAAAATTTGGGATATTACAACTGTGGTTGATTTTGAGACCAAGCAGGTTTCTTTGAGGCTTGCTGGTGATTATGAAGTGGTGGTTGTGGGCGAGAATGTAAAATTCTTGTATAATATGGTTTCGGCCATGGAAGAACGTAAGTTGCTGGAATATGGAAGTCAGACGTATCTAGCCTATATGATGAATCCAAATGTGGAGGAAGTGTAGATGAAGGATATTTGTACAGTTTGTGACTTTCCGAGTATGTTTCTAGAAGAGTTACATGATTTGCCACCGGAAAGGGAGGTGGAGTTTGGGCTGACCAATGCGCCTGCAACATTTATGGATATGATGAACCGTGTATTCCATGAATTTTTGGACCAATTTACAGTAGTGTTCATCGATGATATCCTTGTGTACTCTCGTACCGAGGAGGATCATGATCGACACTTGAGAATTGTGTTGTAGACCTTGTTGGATAATTAGCTTTATGCTAAGTTGTGTAAATACGAGTTTTGGATTAGGGAGGTGGTTTTTCTTGGTCATGTGGTTTTAGTTGAGGGTATCGGGTAGATCCAAAAAGGTTAAGGCGGTAGTGAATTAGAAGCAGCCGAAGTTAGTAACGGAAGTCTACAGTTTTCTGGGCTTGGCAAGTTATTACCATCGTTTTGTGGATGAGTTTTTAAGAGTTACATCCCTGTTGACCAAATTGTTGCAAAAAGATGAACAGTTCGTGTGGATGAAAGCTAGATAGCAAGCTTTTGAGAAGTTGAAGGAAGCTTTGATGCATGCTCTAATCTTGATTTAGCCTGAGTTAGGGAAGGAGTTTGTGGTGTATAGTGACGCATCCTACGTTGGGTTAGGGTGTGTGTTGATGCAGGATGGGAAGGTCATGGCTTATGCATCGAGGCAGTTGAAAGGGCATGAACACAAGTACCCTACGCATGATCTGGAGCTCGCAGCAGTAGTGTTTACATTGAAAATTTGGAGACATTACCTTTATGGTGAAAAGTGTGTTGTACACACTGACCATAAGAGATCGAAGTATTTGATGACTCAAAAAGAGTTGAATCTTCTTCAACGTGGGTGGTTGGAGCTATTGAAGGATTATGATCTGACCATTGAGTACCATCCAGGTAAAGCCAATGTTGTGGCAGATGCTTAGAGTAGAAAGGCCGTTGTGGAGTTGAGAGCCATGTTTACTAGGCTGAGTGTGACCCGCGATGAAGGGTTGTTGGCAAAATTGCAGGTGAAACCTTCCTTGGAATAGTTGATTAAGGAAAACCTTCCTTTTGCTATGCATCCTGGTAGTACTAAATTGTATCAGGGGTTGAGGAAGGAGTACTATTGGGTGAGGTTGAAAAAGGACGTGGCTGATTTTTTTGCTAGATGTATGGTGTGTCAACGAGTGAAAGCTGAACATCAGTTTCCTTTCAGGTTATTGCAACCGTTGAAAATTCTAGAGTGGAAGTGGGAAAGGATCACCATGGATTTTGTGCCAGGACTGCCTTTGACACCATCTAAGAAGGATTTCATTTGGGTGATTATTGATCGGTTTACGAAGTGTGCACATTTTCTGCCCGTGCATACGACGTACTCACTAATAAGTTGTCAGATTTATATGTTGCTAAAATTGTAAGGTTGCACGGGGTTCCCAAGTTGATTGTTTTGGATAGAGATCTGTGGTTTACAGTGAGGTTTTAGAAGTGTTTGCATCGAGCTTTGGGTACTCGCTTAAATTTCAGTACATCGTATCATCCTCAAACGGATGGCCAGTCTGAACGTGTTATTTAGATCTTGGAAGTTATGCTGAGATGTTGTATCATTGAGTTCCAAGGAACTTGGGAAGGGCAATTACTTTTGGTAGAGTTTGCGTAGAATAACAATTATCAAGCAAGTATAAAGATGGCACCGTATGAAGCCCTGTATGGAAGTAAGTGTCGTACGCCCTTGTGTTGGGATGAGGCAGGGGAAAAGTATGTTTTCATGCCTGATGTGTTAAAAGACACGAATGAGAAAGTGAAAATGATTTGTGACCGTTTAAAAGAGGCCTCAGATAGGCAAAAATCCTACGCGAATTTAAAGCGTAAAGAGGTTGAGTACGCTGTTGGTGAAAAAGTGTTCTTGAAAGTGGCGCCTTGGAAAAAGGTGATGCATTTTGTGCGTAAAAGAAAGTTGAGCCCATGGATTATTGGACCGTATGAGGTTCTTGAACGCATTGGTCCTGTGGCTTATCGATTGAGGTTACCTCCTAAATTGGAGAAGATTCATGATGTGTTTCATGTGTCCATGTTGCGGAGGCATCGCTCTGATCCGTCGCATGTTATGCCAGTTGAAGATGTCGAGTTGCGACCAGATTTATCCTTTGATGAGGAACCAGTGGAGATCATTGACTCCATTAGTAAATTTCTTCGTGGCAAGACGATTGAACTTGTTAAGGTGTTGTGGCGACATCGTAGTGTTCAGGAGGCCACATGGGAGAATAAGTCAGACATGGTTGCTCAGTTTCCGTCAGGTAAATTTTGAGGATGAAATTTATTAAGGGGGACAGTTGTAACGCCCTGGTTTTGGGCCTAGGAGTTTTCCTAGTGGTTTAAACGGTCTAGTGGACTGAGATTAGAGATTCAAGTCAGATTCGGGATTAAAATCGGAATAAATAATTTTGGTGTGAGAAAAATATGGGAAAATATCTAGAAATCCTTACTTATATATGGATATTTTTGGTAAAGTCAAATTTGGAAAATGAATTTTGGAAATTGGACATTTTGGCTAGTGACCAAAATATAAAGATTGAAAACTATTTTTTAGTGACTATTTTGTAAAAGGATCAAAACTTTGAATCTTTAATGAGCTATTTGACCTAAATGTTTTTACTAGAATTTTCTCTCAATTTGATTTATTTTAATGAGTTATAATTAAGGATTAAAGGGATTTACTTAATAAAAGGGTAGTTATTTTTCTAAAACCACTTTTGACGTAACTTTATTTCTCTTAACTTTCTCTCAAATCTTCTTCAGCCAAACACTCACTTTTTCATCAAATATTGAAGGTAATGCTCTTGATTTAATTAACTATTGATTTCTAATATATTCGTCAATCTTGTTTTCCAAAATCTTATTGATTTTCCTTTGTTTTTAAGAGTAAAACATTCAATTGAGACGAAATTCATCCATTAGAGGTAAGGTTCGTTCTTCTCCCCTAATGATTGCTTTGTTAATGAAATTCCCTAGTATTTGATCCTTGTTTAATGTTTTCTACTGAGTTTTGATGAGTTAATTGTGGAAATTTAGCAAATCAAGGTTCAATTGATAAGAACAAGAGATTTTCATTTTGGATCTGTTTTGTTGGGTTCTTGATGAGTTATAATCATAATTTTGATGTTTTATAATGTTGATAAGTTGGTTTTAATATTGGAATCTCGAAGCTATATGAATCTCTAATTGTCTAGGTTGCTAGTTATATGTTTTTGAGGAGTTGTGGTGGTTAATTGAATGCTGGAGATATAAGGATATTTGAAAAGTATTTTTAGATGTTAATTGATGCTAATTGAAGTGTTGAAACATTTGATTATGACAGGGTTAAGTTTGGAAGTGGTTAGTTGTTAATTTTCGGGAGTTGTGGAGTGATTTTGGGTAAAAGATGTTGAGGATTAGTGTTGCTGTGATGTTGATTGCATTTTGATGCAATGTACCTCTATTTTTTGTGATCAAAAGTAGGGGAGTCTGAACCTCAAGATTGAACGTGAGTTTCAGAAGCTTTAGAGGTGTGTTTGTCGCATTGGCAAGCGAGGCGCTGCGAGTCGGTGAGTGGAAATGTATTTTTAACTTTGAAAAGGTTTGAAAGTTGTGTTTGGGTGTTTAGATTGGGCTTGAAACACTGATCTAATCTTAGAAGTAAGTAAAAGATGAATTCTCTCTCAAACTCGGTTTTGGCAATAGTTTGATGCACTTGTTTTACAGGTTTTGATTACTCACTTTGTATGCATATATTGAGCATGGTTTAATGCTGGAAATTGGTCTTGAAATGATGTTAATGCATTTGGGAATAATGCACGGATTGCTAATGTTCATAAACATTGTTTAATGCAAGGGTTGAAGCATTGGTTTAATGGTTATGGTAGATGCATATTAAAACAGTGAGTTGATGATGTTGAAATGAATTATATTGGCAAGTGATGTTATGAAATGGTTTGAAAATGAAATCGGATATAGTTGGTCGACCATAGGATTGATAATGCGCTATAAAAAGGCTCATTGGATGTTAAGGGGTTTATACAGTGTACCGAATACTCCATCCAAGTACCCTGACAGTTGAGAGGTTGTACGGTACCTTAGACTCCCGTTAGTGGATTAAACATCATACCAATGAGTGGTGTTGAGGGGTTTATGAGTACCGAATACTCTACCACGGGTGTTACAACGGTGGAGGGGTTTACGTGTACCGGATACTCCCGTGTGTGAACCTTGTGTTACCGGTAGATTGTTTGTTAAGTGTTGAGGGAACACTTGTTGAAGTCGTGTATCCGATTTTACGTTTTGGTAAATGTAACTTGGTAAATGATCACTTGGAAGCCAATATAATTGTTTATGTATCATGAGATGGATTATGTTGTTTAATGTGATTTAAACTTGTTTTACTCTTTAAGCCTTGCAGTGGTAGTTTGCATGGGAGAGCTTAAATTGAGGGTAGCAAATGGGATTTTGCTGTGGGATCCATGATACACGTTGCATATGGTTTGATATGTTGTTTTGAAATGTTAAGTGCATGGTTTTGATAAGGCATGATAATGAGATGATGATTCAAGAGAGCTTTGAAATGTATGTTACAAATGTTTTTTGAGATGGCTTTTGAATGCATTGATGATGGTTGTTGTTGGAGCATTCTTCACTAAGCCTAGTGTGCTTACGCTTTCTTTTTCCATCAATGTAGAAAACTAAGGTTTGAGGCCGCAAAGAAGTGGGGAAGGAAATCCCAAGACTTGATCTCAAAGCATGGTTTAGAAATGAAAGAGTAGTAATAATGGCAATGTGTCGATTAAGGTTTTGGGAGGGTTTTTGGAAGAACTCCCTATTGTTGCAAGTTTTAATTACCGTTTTGGACTTGTAATGTGTTTTAAGTGTTTGGGAGATGGATGGCTTGGTGATTTGAATGTGGTCTAGGAAACATGCCTCTAATTTTGGTGTTTGAGTATGCTAGTTGAGTTAGGTTGGCTTATATGATTATTATGTTGATGCTCAAGCATGATATTGATGTTATCTGATGATTAGCTAAGTGTTAATGTTGTTTGGAGTGAGCCATAGTGTCATATGTTAGACTTAAAGGTCATTACAGGTCACCCCATACCGGTACAGGCCCTCAGGTTTTAGTACGCGTGGATTCGTCCAGGCTCAAAGTGTTCAAAATAGCCTAGGCGTACTGATACGCCTGGTAACCATATTGGTACGCATAGTTGTAAAATAGTGCTCGTTTCGGTAAACGGGTTGTCGTATCAGTACGGTGTTTAGATATTGGAATTTTGACTTTTAAAACACACAACCCATACCAATACGGTCGCCTTTATCTTTATGTGCCGTATCGAAACGCTATGCACCCGTACCGGTATGCAGACCGTTAAAATTGTTGTGATGCTGTTAGAAGTTTGAAATCTTTGCATTTTGGTCCCTATTTCTTAAATGTGCAATTAAATGTGTATGGAGGATTATTTTGGGCTGATATTTAATATGAAGGCATGTAACATGACTAATTGAGGATCGGTAACTTTAATTTCATTAAAGTCCTTATAAAAATTGGAAATTATGCTTTAATCCCTACAATGGGTTTTCGAGCAATTGGGTGTCGAAATGATGCCCGATTGAGTTGTAATTTAAACCATGACTCGCATGAACACCTTAGGACCTAATAATGCATTTAGACAAGATAAACCGAAAAAATGGACCATTTTAGTTGTAATCTTTTCGGGGTTTATTTCGATAAACCCTAATGTAACTCGCTCAGTTCAGTCTTGCAGCTAGGCCGGGCTATGAGGGTTACAGAATGAACCCCCGATCCAACAACTCTTGAAGCTGCATCTTCAACTCCTTTAATTCCTTTGGTGCCATGCGATATGATGCAATCAACATCGAAGCTGTATGCGCATACGTCTCAATGCAAAACTCTACCTCCCATCCGACGGCAAACTAGACATCTCTTCCGGAAATACTCCTATAAAATCGCAAACAGTGCAGATATCCTGGGCACAAACCTCTTTCATATCCGTATTCATAATATAAGCTAGATATGCCTGACTCCCAGACTCTAACAACTTATGTGCTTCCAAAGTCGAAACCACATTGGACAAGAATTTAACATTCTCACCCACAACCACCACTTCATAATCTTCAGAAAGTTTCAATGAAACTCGCTTGGTCTCAAAATAAACCATAGCCTTGTGCTCCAGCAACCAGTCATCCCTAAGATTACATCAAAACTATAAAACGAAAACTCCATCAAATCGGAAACAAACACATGACCTTGAACCATCAAAGGACATCTCCTAAACAACCTCCTAGCAACTACTGACTCGCCAAAAGGACTAAATACCCGCATACCAACATCTAACACCTCTACATGTATATCAAGCAAGCAAGCATTTTCGTGCAAGATGTACGAATGTCTAGAACCAAAATCTATCAAAGAAAACAATGGCATGGAATGCAAAGTAAATGTACCTACAATCACATCTAAATCATTCCTTCCCACATGATGCGTGAAAACCCTCACCGGTCTACCACTTCAGGTTGAACCGCTACGGTATGATCAACTGTCCTTTGACCATCATCCTTTCACTAAAACTGACCTCAACCTCGCCTATGGCCTCTCTGTTGTACCACAATAGGTGCAGGAACCTTCATTCCCTAGTCATTTGTGGATAATCACGCCCAATGTGATCCCGCGAACCTCAAGACATCTCTAACGCCATAACTTCTCTAACGACATGACAACCTGAGAAAATTTCTCAACGAATTCCGATAACGATCAACTGATCAAAGAAAACCACGCACTCCTAACCCCAACCTTGATCGCCTCAAATTTAACAAAACATCAACCTCCGAAAACCCACCTTAAACACTTTCCAAATTCAATAAAATCCTAAAGAACCTCCTTGCTAGGATAACTTCCTTTGAAGTTTCATCGGTCTCCGAAAAGTCATCCGTAAGTGTGAACATATGTATGAATGATTACCTATATGCCTAATACGGTCAAATTTTCAAAGGCGTACCAATACGGTCCTCAAGCATATCTGTACGAGTATACAATATTCAAAACAAGGAATTCCAGTAGCCAAAAGGAAAACTGGTATGGTTGCCCGTGTACCGACACCTAGCCAAAAATTCAGCAAAGCATACTGATACGGTCACCAGGCGTATCGGTACACAAAGGCATTTTTGCCCAGATTAAGCCAAGATAGGTCCCCACATACCGATCCTTGAGGACCCATACCGGTACTGACAGACCTGTAATAACCTCTTGGTCGAACATATGACACTTTGGCTCAATCTAACATACTCCGATCAACATCTAATCATTACATCATATCATATCCAAACCAAATCCCTATAGGCATGGTCTATACCCAAGCATGCAAATGGATTCCCAACCCACAAAACCAAATATAAAGCATCATACAAGTCCAAAACGCCAAACATAATTGGTACAATCAGGGAGTATCCAAAATAAACCTCCCAAATACAACTTGGTCATGTTGCCTCTTATTACTACTTAGTATTTGTAAAACCATACATGAAAATATGTAACACCCCCTACCCCGGGTTGGTAGGAAACGGTTCAGAAACGTTACCAAGCGCATAACAAGCAAGAACAAGGAAAGAATAGGTTAACTCATTTCTTATTAGATGAGTTACTTAACTATCAAGTAGCCAAGCAATCTCAATTACAAGATATTATAGGTTAAAAAAAATTCAATTAACATCATACATCTTCCATCATTCGAAACCTAAGAGCAAACAAGCTTCCATTTTCATTTCATTGTTCCTTATCTTGATACATATAACATTTCATACATAACTTACTAAACATGATCAATTGCACATACCTTGATTCCAATCAAGCCATATGCCAAGCCTTACCATTCGACATTTATCATTCAAACTTATAAGAATACATATACAACATGGTATGATCACACAAGACTAACTTATTTCACAAGCTATTCGAATGGTACAAGGCTAGATCAATTTCTTTGAACATTCAATATGCGCAACAACATACTTTCATTACATATGATTAGAGTTCATTACTTGATTTACATTAATAACCAAGATCATAACCTGATAAGCCATTCAAAACATATATATACAAGTTCAAGTATCCAAAATGCATGCACAAGTCATTATATACAAACTAAGTGCCACCAACTAGGGGAGTACAAAACAAGTATGAACCATACTTTAGCTATGCTTACATCTTGCTTCGAGCTCAAGAAATCAGGCTTCAGGATCAAGCAACGGTCGAATCCTTTATCCTGTGGTTGGGAAGAATGAAAACAAGAGTTATAAGTACAAGAATGTACTTAGTGAGGTAGTAACTAGTTCTAACCAATTAATAAGACATGTATCAATTAGCTAAGTTTGAACCTAGTCAAGGTTGGAAACATTCGAATTCAAGCTTTGCTAAATCTTCATTTCAAGTCAAGTAACATACTCAAGCAATATACACATTTCAATTCAAGTCAAATACATATTCAAGCAATATACATACATCTCAAGTCAAGTATAACCACTTTTCTTTTCAAGCTTATCATTCAAGACAAGTTTACAAATAGTACTCATGAATTCAAGTAAGATCAAGATCTAATTCACGTAATAATCATATAGCAAGAAGTTCAAGTATACAAGTCAAGTAGAAAATAGTTCAAGTTTACATATTTGTCATTTCAAGAATACAAGTCAAGTAATCCAAGTAGCAAGTTTACATGTCAAGTAATAAGCTATTCGTGTTTGCAAGACAAGAAATCAAACAATTAATATTTATTAGCTTATTTATATTCTTTTAATACAATCCTTGGTTTATAGTTTATCTTGGTAATCGAGTCTCCAACCAACTGTCGCCACAAGATGTACCGTAGTACTGGTCAACCCTCCTACTGTCGCCAAAGACCACATACGTACCCTCCATCTGTCGCCAATTAGGGGCCTTAGCCCTGGACCATAGTCCACCTTGACACAATGAGCTCTAGACTCTAAGGCATGCCCTTCCACCTATTCAACTAGCAACCAAGGTTGTTTGATTACATTTTATTTATTCAAGAATTATCAAGCTTTTCAAGTTCAAGATCATGTATCAATCAAGAATAAATTCAAGCAAAGTATAGCAACAATATGCTTTAGCCCTTAGGCCAATTGAACCTTAGCTCTACAATCCCATTACTTATCTTTCAAGCAAGTATTTATGTTACCATCTTAGGTATCAAGTAAGCATTCGAGTGAATTGCATTCATGATTCAAGGATCAAACATCATATATCATTATAATACATACATGCCATTACTCGAATAGGCACAATCAAGAACAAGAAAATCAAGCATTCTAATTATACAACACTTCAAGGATGTAGTCAAGATACCTAGACTGCTGCTGCCAAGCAGCTTGTGCAATGTTTACTTAACATGCATAAATTTCATTCCGTACGTCAGAATTTCAATTGGTTTACATCGTTGGAAATCTTACTTAATTTTGTTTCTAACCATATAGGCCTTGAATTTTAGTTCTTTGCCAATTAATACAGTTTTTAACTTAAACACAGGGTAATTTACAACACTAGACAATTTGCACTATCCCTAGTGGTTCTTCTCTAAAATTCATTCTTCAATCCATAATTTAGTTTTGTTTTCTCCTAATGAATTTAGACATGTTAAGGCACTATCCATAAAATTTCCAGCCTTAAATTCTTTATACAATTTATGGTGATTTTTCAAAGTTACTGTCGAGAACAGAGTATTCTGGGCAGATTTCACCAAGCTAGATTTTTAGCTTTATTACTCACTTAGGTGATACTTCTAGCATGCTAATTCAACTTATATGCATACTCATACAAGTCTAGGTCAGTTCAATTCACCTATAAATGTGTTCAAAATACAGCATTTTATACAACCAAGCATGTTTACACAATCTTCAACTGCCAAAACAGTCCCTAATCGAAGCTAGTTTCAACCATGATCCCTATTCTCAATTTCCAGCAACTTCCCAACAATTCCTAGCATTGATTATCTTTCTAATATATCAAATTTAATATTACTAATGCAATTGATATCAAATTCATATTTCCATCAACAATGTAACCATAAAATCAATCAAATGCACTACACCTCAAACAACAAGAGTTCTTATACATATAGTTCTCAGATTCAACTTTAAATCAATGCAATGAATGAGATTTCTTACTCTTCTCCTTAGAAAACTAGAACGAAGATTCAAAATTTTCCCAATTAAACCCAAATCTTCATGTTTCCATGGCTACCAGCTCACACTTCTCTCTAATATGAATCGGCCCCATGAAGAAGTTGATATCCAAATGTTTGATTTTTCTTTCTTACATGGCCGGTTGTTTCCTACCTCCTAAACACATGTGTATTCCATGAATTGCCACATGTTAAGGTCCTTAAATTCTTATAATTTTAGCATGCAACTCTAGACTTTTATCAAGGATTTGGTTAAGCCATTCTAAAATGGTCACCTATTATTTCATTAGTTCATTTTGGTCCTTAATTCCCTCAATTAACTCCCAATTCTTTCAATTTGATTAACACGTAATTCAATTAGTCAATGACTTAAATAGTGGTAACCTTTCTAGGCCCGGTTTAGGGTGTTACAATTTTTCCCTCTTAAAATAAATTCACCCTTGAATTTACCTGAATCAAATAGGTGAGGATATTGCTTCCTCATGATGTCTTAAGATTCCCAAGTTGCCTCTTCTATCTTGTGGTTTCTCCACAAGACCTTGACAAGAGGAACGATTTTGTTCTTGAGCTTTCTAACTTCACGATCAAGAATCTGGACTGGTTCTTTTTCGTAAGATAAGTCAGGATTCAACTCTACTTCTTTAGGCTCAAGAACATGGGATGGATCAGATCTATATCTTCGGAACATAGACACATGGAAGACATTATGAATCTTGTCAAATTCACTGGGAAGATCCAATCGATAGGCCACTAGCCCTATCCTTTTAATGATTTCAAACGGACCAATGAATCAGGGACTGAGTTTCCTTGTTCTTCCAAATCGAAAGACTTTCTTCCAAGGGGATACTTTCAGGAAGACCTTGTCTCCAACATTGTATTGGATGTCTCTCCTTTTCAAGTCTACATATGCTTTCTGTTTATCAAAAGCTTGCTTCAATCGATCATGTATGATTTGAACTTGTTCCTCGGTTTCTCTGAGTAATTGAGGTCCCAAAACCTTGTTTTCTCCCAATTTAGACCAACATAAGGGAGTTCTACATTTCCTTTCGTATAGAGCTTCGAATGGTGCCATCTGAATAGATGTCTGGTAGCTATTGTTGTAAGTAAATTCTACTAGGGGTAAATATTTCTCCTAGTTCTTTCTGAAGTCTGTAACACAAGCACGTAGCATGTCTTCAAGTACTTGTATCACCCTTTCTGATTGGCCATCACTTTATGGATGAAAAGCTGTGCTCAAATGCACTTTGGTTCCAAGGGCTTTTTACAAGGAATTCAAAAATCGAGCGATGAATTTAGGATCTCTATCGGAGATTATGGATGTAGGTAAACTGTGTAATCGAATCACTTCATAGATGTATAGCTCAGCTAAGGTTTCCAAGCTCATGTTCATTCGAACACGGATGAAATGAGTAGACTTTGTGAATCTATCAACAACCACCCACACAGCATCGTTCTTTCTTGGAGTGGAAGGAAGACCAGTAACGAAGTCTATTATAATCCAATCCCATTTCCAATGTGGGAATTTGATTGGTTGGAGCAGTCCAGTGGGGACTTGATGCTCGGCTTTGACCCTCTGACAAGTTAAGCACTTTGAAACAAAGTCTGTGATAGCCGATTTCATGCCTGGCCACCAGTATAGTGGCTTTAGGTCCTTGTATATCTCAACCGATCCAGGGTGAATCCAGAATAAGCTTTGGTGTGCTTCTTGTAACATCTTGTGTCTTAGTTCCTCATTGTTAGGAACACATACTCTATCTTTGAAATAGAGGAGTCCATTCGACTCTAGGAAGAAGTCCGAATTAGACTCAGAGTCTAGCTTGGACATGATCTTCTGAAGATCTGGATCAATTTGTTGAAGTTCTTTGATTCTCGAGATTAGACTAGATTGAACTTGAAGTTCAGACAACAATTTCCGTCCTTTGGATAAACGAAAATGAGCATTGATAGCCAAGGAAGCTATAAACGAATGGAAAAGATCATTAAGGGGGATTTTTGAATAGTTAATTGTAAGTCAAGAAAAGTCTAATTTGAATGGTTACTTGAAAGTCAAGAAAGGTCTAATTCAAAATGTTCATTTGATGAATTATTCTAGGATTTAGATTTAAGGTTTACCCGAGTATGGTCTACGACTAAGGGCATCAGCAACCATGTTTGCTTTCCCCGGATGGTAGTCGATAACCAAATCGTAATCTTTAAGTAACTCTAGCCATCTCTTTTGCCTCAAATTCAAGTCTTTCTGAGTTAGGAGGTATTTGAGGCTCTTGTGGTCTGTGAACAAGTTGCATTTCTCCCCGTACAAGTAATGTCTCCAGACTTTGAGTGCAAACATGATCGCTGTCAATTCTAGATCGTGAGTAGGGTAGTTTGACTCATGTGGTTTTAGTTGCCTTGAAGCATAAGCTACCACGTTTCCATCTTGCATTAGGACACATCCCAGTCCCAAATGAGATGCATCACTGTAAACAGTGTACTCCTTGCTCGATACTGGTTGGATGAGAACTGGAGCATGAGTCAAGGCTTGTTTAAGCTGGTCGAAACTTCGTTGTTAGTTCTCCAACCAAACAAAGGGCGTATCTTTGCAAGTTAACTTAGTTAAACTTGCAGCAATGGATGAGAATCCCTTGACAAAACGTCGATAATACCCGGCTAAACCGAGAAAGCTTCTGACCTCACCAACATTCCTCAGAGGTCTCCAATCCAGGATAGATTGAATTTTTCTCAGGTCTACTTTAATCCCTTCTGCCGAAATGACATGGCCAAGGAACGACACTTTTGATAGCCAAAATTCACATTTAGAGAACTTTGCAAACAATTGACGTTCTTGGAGGGTTTGCAATACAATTCAAAGGTTTTCAGAATGTTCTTCCTTATTCCGGGAATACACCAAAATGTCATCAATAAAAATGACCAAGAACTTGTCAAGATAGGACTTGAATACACGATTCATGAGATCCATAAAATCAGCCAGAGCATTCGTTAACCCGAATGGCATTACAAGGAATTCAAAATAGCCACATCGAGTATGAAAGGCTATCTTGGGTACATCTTCTTCTTTTACCCTCATTTGGTAGTATCCCGATCGTAGATCGATCTTTGAGAATACTGCGGCATCTTTGAGTTGATCGAAAATATCTTCAATCCTTGGGAGAGGATATCGATTCTTGATAGTAAGCTTGTTCAATTTTCTATAAGTCACTACAGAGTCTCATAGTCCCCTCTTTCTTCTTCACGAACAAGACTGGAGCACCCCATGGAGACGAGCTAGGCCTAATGAAACCCTTGTCTTGTAGCTCTTGGAGTTGCTTCTTGAGTTCTTTCAACTCAACAGGTGCCATTCGATAAAGTGTGATGGACACTAGAGTTGTTCCAGGTTGGACATCGATCCCGAACTCTACTTTTCTGGTTGGAGGGAGACCAGGGAGTTCCTCAGGAAAACATCAAGATATTCAGATACAATAGGCACACTAGGTAAGCCAAATTCAAGTTCATCTTGTAGGACCATAGTAGCAAAGATTGAGGTCGGTTTCTTGTCAATTAGAAAAATTGATTCCTTTCCTAAACCCAGAGGTAAAGTCTCCTATTTAGGCAATCTACCCAGGCTTCATGCTTGCTTAACCAATCTAGTCCCAGTACTAGATCGAGCTCACAAGTTGGTAGTACATATAGATTAACAAGAAAGGGTACATTTCGGATGTATAGGGGTTAGTTTCTACAGATAAAACTTATGTTTGTAATTCACCTTATAGGGTTCGAAACTACAAGGCTTTGTTTTACAATTTCAGGCTTTAAGTTCAACTTTTCAATCAAGGTTGAGCATACAAAAGAATGAGTGGGTCCCGAGTCTATTAAAGCATAAATAAGAGTCGAATTTAACTCAACGGTACCTGCTATAACATCGGGTGATTCTTCATCTTCTTTTCCTCGGATATGATAGATTTGAGCAGGAGCCCGAGATTCTTGGTGAGTAGGGGCTTTCAAATGCTATCCTTTGCCCTTCCCCTGATTTCTAGATTGAGCTTGTCTGGGACCTTTGTTTTGAATAGAAGGAGCTGAGCTAGCATTTGCAAGAGTTCGATTCGGAACCTTGTTAGGATTCTGAGGACAATCCCTGATATAGTGATCGGAGGCTCCACATAAGTAACATAGATTCTGTTGAGTTCTACACTGACCAGTGTGGTGTTTCTGGCAAAACTTGCAAGTAGGATATTGAGCAGCTTTACCAAAATTCCCCGTACTATCAACAGAGATGATTGAGGCTGAAGGCTTGGTTACCGATTGGGGTCTCGGTATGAAGTTGCTTTTTTGAGTAGGAGTGTAATTCAAAGAGTGATCCCTAGAATATTTGGACTTCTTTGACTGCCAGTGAGGCTTGTCATCATTCTTAGATCGTTTGTCTTTCCAGGAATTTCTACTTTTGCGTTTCTTAGAGGCTTTCATCTTCGCCTCGGTTGCAATGGCCCGGTTCACTAGATTCTAGAAGTCAGTGATACCCAGGGTAGTGAATATTGGACTTAATTCATCATCATTCAGTCCATCGATAAACATCCTACACTTGTCAGCATTAGTCTTGATGTATTCTGACCCGTATTTGCAATACTTGCAGAAGTCACTCACGTACTATTGGATAGGTCGGCCACCTTGCCTGAGGTACAAGAAACGCTTTTGGCGCTCGGCCAGGTATTGTTCACTAATGTATTTCTTCTTGAATTCCTCGAGGAAGAATTACCAAGTTACAGCTTTAGTAGGATCAGTCGGGGTAGTGGTTTCCCACCAGCTCAGAGCTTCATCTGCCAGCAGGGCTATAGCATATTCGAGTTTGTCTTCATCGGAACAGGGCAGTTGTTTGGTCAGGATTCGAGTAGTGGCCTCTAACCAATACTCAGCTATTTGGGATTGGCTTCATCAGTACCGGTGAAGGTATAAGCCCGGTGTTGAGCCAGTTTCTTAATCGAGGCTCTAGTTGGAGTAGCAACATGAGGAAGAATAGGATGGTCTCTTTTCAAAGTAGTTACAAGATGATCGAACATCTCCTTCATGCTCAGGAGATATTCCTACTGCACAAGATTTATGGCAAGAGCTTCCTATTGAGCAGCAACTTGTGCTATAGGTTAGCTTGTTGCTATGGAGGATTCTGCTCCATCTTCACACTATCTCCTTCATTTGAGGAGCCTACGTGACTTTTATCGTCCCGAGCGAGCCTTGTTTCAGACATTCTATATTTAAATAGAACAATTAAGAATTCGCTTTAACTAAGCAAAGACACAAGCTATACAATACAAGTCTCACAGGTGGCACAAGTATCCCATATGATGCAAAAGAGCCTGGTTTAGCCCTAGAACCGACTAAGAACGCTCTGATACCAAACAAATGTAACACCCCTACCCCGGGTTGGTAGCAAACCGGTTCAGGAGTGTTACCAAGTGCATAACAAGCAAGAACAAGGCAAGAATAGGTTAACTCATCCTTATTAGATGAGTTACTTAACTAGCAAGTAACCAAGCAATCATTACTTATCATGTAAGCAATCTCAATTACGAGATATTATAGGTTAAAAAAAATCAATTAACATCATAAATCTTCCATCATTCGAAACCTAAGAGCAAACATGCTCCCATTTTCATTTCATTGTTCCTTATCTTGATACATATAACATTTCATACATAACTTACTAAACATGATCAATTGCACATACCTTGAATCCAAGCAAGCCATATGCCAAGCCTTACCATTCGGCATTTACCATTCAAACTTATAAGAATACATATACGACATGGTATGATCACACAAGACTAACTTATTTCACAAGCTATTCGAATGGTACAAGGCTAGATCAATTTCTTTGAACATTCAATATGCGCAACAACATACTTTCATTACATATGATTAGAGTTCATTACTTGATTTACATTAACAATCAAGATCATAACATGATAAGCCCATTCAAAACATTTATATACAAGTTCAAGTATCCAAAATGCATGCACAAGTCCTTATATACAAACTAAGTGCCACCAACTAGGGGAGTACAAAACAAGTATGAACCATACTTTAGCTATGCTTATGTCTTGCTTCGAGCTCAAGAAATCAGGCTTCAGGATCAGGCAACAGTCGAATCCTTTATCCTGTGGTTGGGAAGAATGAAAACAAGAGTGATAAGTACAAGAATGTACTTAGTGAGGTAGTAACTAGTTCTAACCAATTAATAAGACATGTATCAATTAGCTAAGTTTGGACCTAGTCAAGGTTGGAAACATTCGAATTCAAGCTTTGCTAAATCTTCATTTCAAGTCAAGTAACATACTCAAGCAATATACACATTTCAATTCAAGTCAAATACATATTCAAGCAATATACATACATCTCAAGTCAAGTATAACCACTTTTCTTTTCAAGCTTATCATTCAAGACAAGTTTACAAATAGTACTCATGAATTAAAGTAAGATCAAGATCTAATTCATGTAATAATCATATAGCAAGAAGTTCAAGTATACAAGTCAAGTAGCAAATAGTTCAAGTTTACAGATTTTTCATTTCAAGAATGCAAGTCAAGTAATCCAAGTAGCAAGTTTACATGTCAAGTAATAAGCTATTCATGTTTGCAAGACAAGAAATCAAGCAATTAATATTTATTAGCTCATTTATATTCTTTTAATGCAATCCTTGGTTTATAGTTTGTCTAGGTACTCTAGTCTCCAACCAATTGTTGCCACAAGATGTACCGTAGTACTGGTCAACCCTCCTACTGTCGCGAAAGACCACATACGTACCCTCCGTCTGTCACCAATTAGGGGCCTTAGCCCTGGACCCTAGTCCACCCTGACCCAATGAGCTCTAGACTATAAGGCATGCCCTTCTACCTATTCAACTAGCAACCAAGGTTGTTTGATTACACTTTATTTATTCAATAATTATCAAGCTTTTCAAGTTCAAGATCATGTATCATTCAAGAATCAATTCAAGCAAAGTATAGCAACATTATGCTTTAGCCCTTAGGCCAATTGAGACTTAGCTCTACAATCCAATTACTTATCTTTCAAGCAAGTATTTACGTTACGATCTTAGGTATCAAGTAAGCATTCGAGTGAATTGCATTCATGATTCAAGGATCAAGCATCATATATCATTATAATACATACATGCCATTACTCGAATAGGCACAATCAAGAACAAGAAAATCAAGCATTCTAATTATACAACACTTCAAGGATGTAGTCAAGTTTCATGTATTATCTTATTTCATACTTAGTGAGGGAATCTCAAAAAACACTCATCAATCTAAGCTATAAGCTTAGTGAGGGAATCTCAAAAAACACTCATCAATGCATTTAAAACCATTTTATATCTAGTCAAGTTTATAATGTTCATACCAAAATCATCTCATGCTTCTATAATCTTTCCAAATATGCACATTTAAATCATTTGCAACACATGTATCATGGATTTCTATCTCAAACCTCAATTTAAGCTTCATTTGCCAAAATCTCTAAATAACAAGCTTAAAGAGCATCTCATGTATAAACCATATTATACAAAACATAATCTATTTCTCATGATACATTATCTCATATATTAGCATTCAAGTGACTCAAAACCAAGTTTCATTCTATTTTATAAAAACGCATCAGATACATGGATTTCCCAAGTGCTTTTTTCGACCACTTCACATACGTCCTCGAATCGGAGCAGCCCTCAATGGTTATAACTTATAAATCCACCAGCGGGAGAATACGACACAATTGAGCCCTCGACCGCTGCGGTTCTCATGGTAGAGAAAACGAAACAATTAACCCCTAGACACACATGAGCCAACTTATTATAGTGTGCACTTTAAACTCTATGGTTAGCCAACTATATCCAATAACATTTAATCTCAGCCACTTTCCAATATTTTTAATAAAACCACTTTACCTCACTACTTTACATACGCATCAAATCAAATCAATTTCAAATACATTAAACCATGTATTCTATTATTCTCAAAATACTTTCATAAACCACATTTCATTCTCAATAACCATCATATATAATCATTTGCAACATCTTTCATTTCTAGAACATGCATATAACAATAGGTAATCAAAATCATAAACATGTGCATGAGATTATATTTTGCAAAATCGAAAATGAGAGAGAGATCAACCAATACTTACTTCCGAGCTTAGATAAGTTTTTCAAACTTATTCTAAACTCCCAACAACCATATTTAAAACTTTTAAAAGTAATAAAACACATTTCCACTCACTGACAACCAAATGCTCCACTTGCTGATGCACAATCAAGCTTTTAGAGCCCCTGAAACCTCTCTAAAAGCCAAAGGATTCAACTCCCTTGCTTTACCCAAACAAAAATAGTGGATTAATGAGCTTCCATGCATCTCTAATTTCTAGCAACCACAACTTCGCCTCACTTAAACCATAAAATGCCTACCTAAAAAAACCAAAATCATCGCCAAACCTCATCTAAACAAAGCCCAGCCAAAACCCACTGATTTTAACATCTTAACAACATCAATAAACATCCAAAAACATCTTTATAACGTCTTTACACCTCCAGCAACTTATAACACCAAGATCACATAAAAACGAACTATTTACAACCTAGAAGATTAGCAATTTACTTAGTTTCAGGATTTCTTTTATTAATCTCTTCTTTTAACATTAAAGCACATCTTAAAAGAGATCTAAATCAATTAGATTCAATAAAAAACAGATCCAAAACAATGTTCATCAAATTTTCACATCAAAACTCAATTTAATCCATAAAACCTTGATTAAACCATAAACTCATAACAAAAATCATTGTAAAGGATCAATAACTTGAGAATTTTATTAAAGAACCTTTAATTAAAGGAGAGAAATGAAAATCACCAGTAATTGCTAATTTCTCCCTTAATTGGCCAAGTTTGGATGAAAACTTCAAGAATCCAAGTAGATTTTGTTGTAGGAATCAAAGAAATCAAGTAGAAAATCAAAGGAGATTGATTCCAGGGAATTTTAAAAAAGAATTGCTAGTTTGGCTGCTGAGAAAGTTGAGAGCAAAATTAGTTACGTGAGAAAATGAATTGTTTTAATTAAAACCCTTTTTATTAATTCTATTTTATTTTAATATTAAAACCATTTAAAACCTTTTTAAAATAGCCTAAATTAAGGGAAAAATCTGATGAAAAAGTTTGGTTAATTAGTTCCTTAAAGTTTCTAAGTTTTGACCCTTTTACGATTTAGTCACCAAAATAGTTTTGAAAATTTTACATTTTAGTCACCGGACCAAAATGTTCCAAAATCTGATTTAATTTATTCAAATTGAATTTACCAAAACCCTTAGAATATTAATTAAATATTTTCTAGCATTTTCCATATTTTATTTTTGCCAAAAATAATTTATTAAGATTAAATTCCTGAAACTAGCACGAATTACCTAATCCAATTCTCCCAAACCGTCTAATCAACCTATCTAACATCTACTCCCAAATTCAGGGAGTCACTAGATATCTTTAGTCCGCACTTCTTCCGTATTCGGGTTCATAACATAAGCCAGATATGCTTGACACCCACTCTATAGCAACTTTTGTGCTTTCAATGCCGAAACCACATTGGAGAAGAACTTAACATTCTCATCCACAACTACCACTTCATAATCATCAACAAGTTTCAACAAACTCGCTTGGTATTAAAATCAACCACAACCCGATGCTTGGACAACCAATCCATACCTAAAATAAATCAAACCATGAAATGGCAGCTCCATCGAATCAGCCGCAAACACGTGACCTTGAACCATCAATGGACATCTTCGATACAACCTTCTCGTAGCAACTGTCTCTCCAAAAGAATTCATTTCTTGCATACCACATCTAACATTTCTACTGGTATGCTCATGCAAAATATATGAATGCATAGAACCAGAATCTATCAGAGAAAGTAATGGCATGGACTACAAGGTAAAGGTACCTGCTATCACATCCGTGTCATTCCTCCATTCATGATGCGCATAAATCCTCACTGGTCCACCACCCTCGGGTCGAACTGCCACTGTATGCGCTACAGTCCTTTGTCCATCCTCTTTCCGCTGGGAATGACCTCGACCACGCCCATGGCCTCTCAGTGGTGCAACAACATGTGCAGGAGCCTATCTACCTCCATCCAACAATGGACAATCACGTCTCATATGATCCCCAGATCCACAATTCCAACAAGAATTCACAGCAAGAGCCTGACCTTCTCTTGCAAACATGGGCAATCTCGCCTCAAATAATCTCTGAATCTACAAACCCAACTAACATTATACGTTGCTCTAACTTGGGTACTCTACCCATGGGATCCTCGCCCAGCACCATCTCTGCTACATCTCGTATCTGGACAGAACCTCCTATCACAGTGCCTCTGTAATACCCCAAAATTTACTAAGTTGATTAAGGATCATTTAGTACTAAGATAATAGCTTAAAGGCTAATTTAGTGACTAACATGACAAAAATGCAAAAGTTAGGATTTCTCTAATTATGGGTTTTGAAAAGGAAATTTCTAAGGTTTAAAGGTCTCATGTGATAGATAGTGAATAGAATAAGGTATTCTTAAAGTTTGGTTGAATTCCAAGGAAATTGGAATGGGAATTGAAGTTTAAAAAGTTAGTGACCAAAATGTAAATTTTGAAAATTTTATGGCTAAAGTATAAACTTTGGAAAAGTTTGGGGACTAAAGTTGTAATTCCATAAAAGTTAAGGGTTTTTATTCCATAAATAAATATATCACCTAAGGGTGTGAATTGAATGTAGAATTATTGGTTCGATCTGATACTTCGATTATTGGGAAAATCGCAGTTAAAGTTTAAGTGGAATTCGGATACCCGGATCAAACTGGAAAATTTTAAAATTCTGCCATATGATAGAGAAAGGTTACAAAAGTCATTTCCATGTGTTGGAAATATTTTTAGTTTGATTCAAGAGGAATCCTACAGTTTATTTCTAAGTAAAGGATTATTTATCGGTATATTGGATCGAATGGAAATTTTGGAGACTGGTCCAAAAGCTATGGAAATGTCATAAAATGTTATTTTATGAATATTTTATTATGGTTGGTTTAATTCTAGCTAGATTTAGTTAGATTTTAATGGAATGGCAATTTAGAAATAAACTAGTAAATAAAGACTAGTTGGAGGGCAAATTGGTCATTTAGTCCCAATGGCAATTTTGAAATATTTAAAAAGTTATAAGGTAAATTTTGGAAATAGGAAATAGAAGATTAAATCTTGGCCCTTGATTGATGATAGAATCAATCTCAACCATTGGATAAAAGGGCAAAATTGTAATTTCACTATTAAATGAATTTAATATTCATTTAATAGATATATGTGTAAAATAATGGTGAAAAGATGAACAAAATGTTCATATTTTCCGGCCAAAAACGTGAGGGCTAGGGAAAGAAAGAGAAAAAATTTTCCAAGCTCGATTCAAGCCCCAAAACTCAGTTTTTAGGTAATCTCTTCAACTACAAAGTTGTTATACTCTTCAAGCTCTATCTTTTGATATCAAAAATTCATGGAATCCATGCTTGATTGATGAGAATTTACATGAGAAAGAAATTAGGGTTTATGGATGAAATTGGGGCTTTTGAGATTTTATGATTCCATGATTGAATTCAAGTTGAAAATCAAGCTAGTATGATGTTAAAATAATGATATTGAGTTGGGATTTAAGTTTTACATGTTTTGATTATGATGTAGATGATTAGGGTTTATGGATTCAAGTTTAATTTAGGGTTTGTGATGTTGAAATAATGATCTAGTAAGCTTGAATTGTTGTTTGGAAGCAAAACCCTAAGTTAAATTGTGTAGGGACAATTTCGGCAAATTGAAAAGTTGAAGGAAACAATCTGAATTTTTATAATTTGGAGTGTATTTATGTTATTAATGATGCTAGAGATAAGAAAATGGAGTTAGAATACCAAATTGGTGTTAAATTGAATTAGTGACCATTTTCACAATTTTCAAAGTTAAGTGACCAAATCGAAATTGAAATTTTGTTTGGGGGATAAACCTGATTTTTAGTTGTAATGATGGAATTAAGGTAGCAATGTTGAATTGAGGACTAATTTGCAAAGTTAAAAAGCTTGAATCCTTATCTTTGCATTTTAGTGACTATTTCGATAAAGAAGGAAAGTTAAGGAGAATTATTGTGAATAATTATTTGATGAAGAAGGTCATAAGATGATGGTTTACAGAAAGTAATTGGACTAAATTGAAAAGTAGAGAAGTAAGGAGAAGTTAGTATAAAAGTTGAAGTTGTTTAAGGAAGTTGTGTAGAAAAACTGGTTTATGGCAGTAACTTTGAAAATTCACCATAAAATCTACAAAAATGGTTAGATGTTGAATTTTATACCGATGTAAAGGTTTGTTCATCTAGTTTCGTTTCTAACAAATGGAAACTGATTTCGAGTTCCGAGTTAAAAGATATGAATTTTTAAGTGACAAGGTCAGAAAACAGAACACCAGTCTGTTCCGAATTTCAGCACTGTAACTGACTTTGAAAATTCGCCATAAATCGTACAAGATGAATCTGGAATAATATTTATATGGGTGAAAAGCTTATCAAATCTAGTTTCTTTCAGAACAAATGGATTCGAATTCCGGGTTGTAGATTATTTTCTAGAAATATTTCTTTGGAGGTACTGCAAACTGCCAGAAAATGAGAATTGATACACTTTGTATCTAAGGTTGAATAGTAAGCTTGAAAGGCATTAATGGAAGTTAAAATTGGTCACTAAGGACCATAGTGAGTTTTTGAACAAAACAAGGAAGAAGAGAAAACGTTTTGAGATTTTGTATACGAATGATAATTTTGGACAATATGTCTAAGATATTGTTAGATTTGGATCTAACAAATATTTTACTTATTTGAATTATGAAGTTAAGTTTGAATCAAGGGAGGTTCGACGTACGATGAAGGAAAGGATCAAAGAGGACTTAGTGAGGCATACTAATAAATGGCCCAGGTGAGTGCAATTGCATACATGTCATACTACATTGATTTTTTATACACGATTGGGATGGCTTGCGATGAGCCTACCCTAAATTATTGTTTCCATGATATTTATGTCATTGAGCATATGATTGACATATCGTAATATGTCGAGAATTGAAATATAAAATGCATTGATCATATGATTATTTACATTGATGAAATTGAAATGTTATTACGGGTATGAATTGCTCAATGTTGATATATATATATTGATATATGTTGCCATTGATGAAATAGATTGATGAAATAAAGCCCAACGTATGATATAGAGATTCAAAGGTATAGTTGGATATCCATAGAGACATAAACAGTTGTATAAAGATTCTAAGCACTTCAGGTAAAGTGCAAATTTCATTAATCGTATACTCTGGTAAGTATACCGAAGCCCTTCGGTGCTAAGCACTCCCGGTAGAGTGCAGTAATATACTATACTCAAGTAAGTATAGGAGGGATTAATCGTGTACACAGAATCTCTTAATTCGATACCTTGGTCTAAATAAATTAAAAAGAATAAAAAAGGAATAGGAAGATAAGCTTGGAAGCTTGCAGATAGAAATTGAAAGAGGTATTGGTAAGCATTGAAAGCGTACGGATGGAAATGGCAATGGTATTGGTAAGATCTAATTTTATCACTTTGATATACATATTTGTATGTTAACGAGAATGTAATGGTAAGGTGATCATATGCATTGTTAATCATTAATATTGATATTATGACAATTGCACTTGAATTTGAATTGCCTCACTAAGTAAAGACTTAGCGTGTAACTGTTTTACACGTAGGTAAGAAGAAATGGTTGGAGTAAGGTGCATAAATTGACATCATCAATCAATAACAGGTAAATCAGTATCAGTAAAATATCTTTTGACACTATTTGATATTTACTAGTTGGCATGTATATTAAAATGCTATGCCTGCTATGATAGAATTTGTAATTTATTTGGAATTTGGATGAATTTTAAAGTAGGCAGTTTTTAGACAGTTTTACTAATTATATAAAGACAAATTAAATTAATAAGTTGCTTCCTGAAAATAAACTCAATTTGAAGATAAAAATATTATGTTTAAAGTTTATGTGATTAACTAGATTTGTAAATAAAAACTAAATATATTGTAATATTTTTAAAGAAACAAAAATTCTATCGAATTACAAATGTAGAAGGTTTTACGAATTTCTTGTGATACCTCTGACTCGTATTTAGTAATGGATACGGGAAAGGGGTGTTACATTTATTGGTATCAGAGCTATAGGTTTAGTCGGTTCTCAACCTAAATGGAAGTGGTTTTATGTTAAAAAGAGTATACATGCCAATAGGATATCAATATTACTGATATGATATTTTTATGATCTGATTGATGTCGCTCCTTACTAATGTAATTTTGGGAGGAATTATAAGAAACATTTGAGTCAAGAAAGCGTGATGAACTGATAAATTGGAAGCTTTGGAAGGAATCAAGAGTAGTAATAATAAGGTTAATGATAACCCTTCGGATAAATCGAAACAAGAAAAGGGCACTGGTACAACATGGAGTGCATGTGCCAGATTAAGGAATTGAAAAGTTCGGGAACACCTGAATTGAAAGGAAAAATAGATTAAGGTCTAGTGATTGTTGATTATAACTTAATAACCTAAGGATTACACTGGACGGATTCCACTGTTTGGATACCGAGAAATTGGATGGAGTTGTATGGCTACTCTGATGTTAAGTTAAAGCTGGGGAAACATTTGAAATTGCTTCGCAGCTAGGATTGCACATATTAGTCCGAGTTTATAACATCATGACTGATAAAAATTAGGATGATTCAAAAATCATAGAAGGTACATCTCATCTTTTTGGATGAACCTGAATTGATGTTGATGGGTTTTAGCTTTACACACTTGTATATAAGTACGAAGTTGAAGGGTGAAGGAGATATCATTTTAGAACCCATTTCAAGTAATATGGCGGTCATAGATTTGTTGGGTTGTAATGTAAGGAAGAGCTGAACATGAGGAATTACTCAATAAAAATATAAGAAATAGAGTTCCTGATAAACTTAATGGAATTATCTTTCAAGGAGTTTAAGATGATGATGGACATGAATTGATTACCTTCCTATCAGGTCATGATGAATTGTCGCATAAAGCGATTAGTTTTGAAAAAAACACGGAAGGTACAAAAATAGTAGTAGTTGATAAAAGGGTAAATCCTTTTTCTAATGTAATTTTAGTTGTTTTATTAAAGAAATTGTTGTTATAAGGTTGTTAAGTTTTCTTAGCAAATGTAGTGGATACTCAGGCTGTTGAAGTTAAATTGGAAAATAACTCGACTGTCCAAAAATATCCGGATGTATTCTTAGATGGATTATTCATAATTACCTCTAGATTGAGAAGTGAAATTCAAAATAAGGATGATACCAGGCATTGCGCCTAAATTACTGGCCCCGTATAAAATGGCTTCAACCAAACTTCAGGATTTAAAGGTACAATTGCAAGGAATGTTAGGTCGAGGTTTTATAAAGCCAAGTGTGTCACCTTGGGGTGCACCAGTGTATTTGTGAAAAAGAAAGATTGATCTATGTGATTAAGTATAGATTTCCGTCAGCTAAATAAGGTGACGGTAAAGAATAAATATCTTCTTCAGAAGACTGATGATCTTTTGATCAGCTAAAAAAAGCATAGTTGTGTTTTCCAAAATAGACCTTCGATCAGAATATTATTAGCTAAAGATCAAGGAAGAAAAAAATTCTAAAGACAGCTTTTCGGGCTCGGTATGAATACTATGAATTCGTAATGATGCCTACGACATTTATAAGCCTAATGAACCAAGTATTCTAATTTTTCTTGTACCAATTTTTGGTAGAGTTCATTGAGGATATTTTGGTCTATTAGAAGAAAAAGGAAGAACAAGATGCCCATTTTGCATTGTTTTTCAGACCTTTCAAGAAAAGAAGTTATATGCTAACTTGTTAAGGCGTGAATTTGGTTATCAAAAGCTGTTTTATTAGTTATGTGGATTTGGCAGTGGGAATAAGAGTAGACCCCAAGAAAGTACAAATTATAGTTGAATGGAAACCTCTGAAGAATGTTTTAGAGGTTCAGAATTTCTTGATGATTGCCTCCTCATTGACCAAGCTATTGACAAAAGAAATGCCATTCAGTTGAACAGATAAATGCCAAGAAAACTTTGAGACATTAAGGAAGATCTTAATAGAAGCCACGGTACCAATATAACCAGAATTGGGTAAAGATTATGTGGTGTATAGCGATGTTTCTCATAACAGTTTGGGATGCATACTTATGCAAGAAGGAAAAGTAATGGTCTAGCTTGAGACAACTTAAGATATATGAGAGAAATTATCTTACTTAGGATTTGGAGCTAGCAATGGTTGTATTTTCTTTAAAAGATATATCATAATTATTTATATCGTGAACGATGCTATATTTATATAGGTTATAAAAGTTTAAAGTATATGCTTACTAAAGAAGAGTTGAACTTGACGCAAAGAAGTTGGATCGAGCTTCTTAAGAATTATGATATGATCATTGACTATCATCCAAAAAAGCTAATGTGGTAGCTGACGCCTTCAGTCGAAAGGCTTTTGCTGCTTTAAGAGCTATGGATACTAGATTGGGGTTAAAAGAAGATAGTACTTTGATTATCACATTAAAAAATATAATAATAAAGTCTATTTCATTGGACCGAATAAAAGATCTTTAAAGAAAAGATGAGAAATGTTGTCAAGGTTTCAAACAAGTGGAAAAGAGTGAAACTGAAAACTTGGAAGTTAGGTTTGATAGATATTTGTATTATCAAGGAAGAATTTCTATCTCAATGATGGAAACTATATGTTGATCCTGAAAGAAAAGATATTTAATATAAAGTTAAGGATAAAGTATTCCTTAAAAGTTTCACCTTGGAAGAAGGTGTTATGGTTTAGACAAAAAGAAAGTTAAGTATAAGATTTATTGGGCTATAAGAAATCGTGAAAGGAGCTAGTCTGATAGTTAAGCATAATGGCTAGCTATATCTTTGGAAATGGACAAGATTCATAATGTATCGATGCTTAGGAAATATTGATTAGACCCCTCACATGTTGTTACTCTGGAGAAAATGGAGATTCAGCCGGATTTAAGTGATGAAAAAGAACTAGTAAAGATCCTAGCATATGGAGTCAAAGAACTAAGAAAACAAGACAATCCTGTTTGTTAAAGTCCTTTGACAAAAATCACAAGGTTAAAGAAACGATTTGAAAGAAATAAGAAGAAAATATAAGAAAATAGTTTTCTCAGCTTTTGAATCAGGTGCGTGTTGAAAATTCGAGGATGAATTTTCTTAAGGGGAGAGAATTGTGATACCCAAAAATTTACTAAGTTGATTAAGGGTCATTTAGTACTAAGGTAATAGCTTAAAAGCTAACTTAGTGACTAAAATGACAAAAATGCAAAAGTTAGGATTTCTCTAATTATGGGTTTTGAAAAGGAAATTTATAAGGTTTAAAGGTATCATGTGATAGATAGTGAATGGAATAAGGTATTCTTAAATTTATTCTAAATTCCAAGGAAAATTGGAATGGGAATTGAAGTTTAAAAAGTTAGTGACCAAAATGTAAATTTTGAAAATTTTATGGCTAAAGTATAAACTTTGAAAAGTTTAGGGACTAAAGTTGTAATTCCCTAAAATTTAAGGGATTCCAATGTTAAACCCCACTTATTAACATTATTAAACATCAAAATCATAGTTAGAATCAATTAAGAACTCAACAAAATAGAGCCTACATGAAAATCCGTCAACCTAATCAATTCAACCTTGATTTAACCAATTTTCCATAATTAAATCATCAAATCAAGTTATAAAACATATGTAATGTAACACCCCGATTTTGGGCCTAGCGGCGATTGTCCGGTAGATTGGGTTAGAGATTCGAGTCGGATTCGAGACCATATATTTTTTAGTGAGATAAAAATATGGAAAATGGATAAAAATTATCTTTTAATATATTATTGATATTGGTGAAATCAATTTTGGAAAATAAGGGTTGGAGGTGTGACATTTTGGCTAGTGACCAAAATGCAATTTTTGAAAACTGGTTTTAAAGGTGACTAAAATGAAAAGGGAAAAATTCTTAGAATCCTTAAGGAGCTATTTTACCAGGTTTTTTCTGGTGATTTCTCCCTACAATTAAATCATTTTAACATGTGTTTTAAAGGTTGATTAAAAGAGAATTGGTTATTAAAGTTAGTTACTTGCTTTTAAAGAAAATTCACGTAACTTTTTCCTAAACTTTTTCTCTCAAATTATTTTATACCAAACACTCAGAATTTCATCAAAATCCAGATGTGAGAGATCCTTTGTACTCAGGTTATTGATTTAAACTTGATTCTTTATCTTTGTTTTACAAAATCTTATTGAAATCTTATGTTTTCTTAGCTTTAAACAAGTCAATTGAGGGAGAAATCACACAATAGGGGTAAGGTCCATGATGTCCTCTTTTGAATAGTTCTTTATTGATATTCCCAAGTGTTTGATCCTTGATTTATGGTTTATAATATATTTGATGTTTTTATTTTGAATTAATTGATTTATTTGGGTGAAATTTATGAAATAGAGAAAGATTCAAATTAAATCTGATTTCCAGTGTTATGAATTGAGTTTAAATTTTTTTGTGTATATAATAATGTTGATAAGTCAATTTTGTTAATGGAATCCTGAAACTCTTGAATCTCTAATTGTTTAGGTTGCTAAAAGTGTATTTTTGTGGTGTTGTGGTGGCTGTGAGGTTGCTGGAATTATTTGGACGTGTTAATTATGTTTTTCAGTGTTAATTGATAATTATGGAAGTGTTAGATTGTTAGGTTGTGGCTGGGTTGTGTTTGAAAAGGATTAGATGATGATTTCAGTTGTTGTGGTTGGGTAATTTTGAGAGGATTGTGGAAGTCCGTGAGGCTTTGTTGATGTAGTGTTTTGAATGCATTGAGATGCATTAATCCTCTGTTGTAATGTGCTTAAAACATGGGAGATGGATTCGAAAATGACCGGTGAAGCTTTGAAGGCTTCAGGCATTTGTTTTCGTGTTGGCGAATCGAGGTTTCGCGTATTGGTGAATGAGAACGTGGATTGCAGCTTTGAAATGTTTTAAATGTGGTTTATGGGAGTTTAAACTTAGCTTGATACGCTAGTTTAAACTCAGAAGTAAGTAAATATGGTTTTTCTCTCTCGGTCGTGCTAGTGTGAAATGTTTTTTATGCACTTATTTTGATTTACAATGAGCCTACTATTTAAGCATGTTTTTAAGCATTTGAGATACTTTTTTAAGCATGAGATGCTGAAGGATGCACATGATGAGTGATCCTTGTAAGTATATGGTTTATACTTGTGTTTTAAAGCATGGTTGTTGCTTTGGAAAATTGGTTTGGTTAATGCTTGTTGAAAACAGTGAGGCAAATGGTAAATGGTTAATTGTATTGGCAAGTGATGTGGTTTTAAAATTGTTATCGGATATAGTTGGTCGACCATTGGATTGATAGTGCACTATAATAAGTCGCCTTGGATGTTGAGGGGTTTTATACGGTGTACCGACTACTCCATCCAAGTACACTAACGGTCGAGGGGTTATATGGTACCGTAAACTCCCGTTAGTGGGTTATACATCTATCGATAGTGGTGTTGAGGGGTTTATGTGGTGTACCGAATACTCCACCACGGGTGTCACAATGGTGTAAGGGTTTCTCCCGTGTATGAACCTTGTGTTACCGGTGAGAATGTATGAAGTGTTGGGTAAACGCTTATTGAATTCGTGTATCCGATGAACTCTTTTGGTAAATGAACTTGGTTAATGATCACTTGTAAGCCAATATAATTGTTGATGCATCATTGGAAAGTTTATGTTTTATAATGTGATTTATACATATTTACTCTTTAAGCTTTGCATATAGTGGTTATGCATAGGAAGGCTTAAATTGAGGTTTAGCAAAGGCACTTGCTGTTGGTTAATGATACATGTTGCATGTTTACTCTTTAATCTTTGCATATGGTTGTTATGCATGAGAAGGCTTAAATTGAGGTTTAGCAATGGAACTTGTTGTTGGTTAATGATACATGTTGCACGTTTACTCCTTAATCTATGCATATGGTTGTTATACATGAGAAGGCTTAAATTGAGGTCTAGCAATGGAATTTGTTGTTGGAAATGATACATGTTGCATATGGTTTAATATGTTGGTTTTTAAAAATGAAAAGTGCAGGTTTTTAAGGCATGATGTTTTAATGGTAATGATTAAATGATGTTTAAAGAACGGTTGAAATGAGATTTCAATGTGTTGTTGAGAAATGGTTTTAAATGCATTGATGGTGTTTTGTTTTAAGCACTCCTTACTAAGCCTAGTGTGCTTACGCTCTCTTTGTCCATCAATGCAGATAATTAAAAGCTTGGAATGCAGTGGGAAGCAAGGGATCAGTTCAAGACTTGGTAACCAAAGTATGTGTTGAACTAGACTATAAATAATGAGGGCAATGGGGGTTTCCGTTGTTATTTGGGAGAAGTTTTGTTCAACTCCCTATTTGAGCAAGTTTGTTTGGTTTCCCTTGAGTTGTAAATGGCCTTTATGGTTTATTTTTGGTGATGGTATGAAGTTTGGTGTTTTTCTTGGTTGGTTAACTAGGTTGCATGGCTATAGTTTTACATTTGATGCAAAATGCCATGAAATGATGTTGAATCTTTGATGTAATGTTGTGGTTGGAGTTTAGGTAGTGTTGGTTGTATGTTAGGGGCATGTTAGAACGTTTTGTTAAGGTTGAAAGCATGTCAAATTAGCTAAGAATGACATTACAGGCCCAGGCATACCGATATGCGGGGGACTATATCGGTAAAACATATCGGTTCGAGAACTCATTATTGGAATGTTGCTTTTTGGGAAAAACCCGTGTACCGAAATAATAAAGGCTCGTACCGGTACGGTATTAATATTTTGGAAGCTTACATGGCGTACCGATACATACATAATGTACCGGTACAGGTGGCTACTCTATATCGATACGACTGTGATCGTACCGGCACCGGTGGCTGTCAATTCTTTTAATGTCATGGGAATGAAGTTTTATTTCCTTGCGTTTTGGTCCCTAGTTATTGTGGATGCAATTAAATAAGATCAGATGATCGTTTTGAGCTGAATTTTGGCGTGTAAGCATGTAATCTGTCTAATTAAAGGTTGGTAACCTAAATATATGCTAAGTCCCTATATTTTGTTCAAATTGCAATTTGGTCCCTAAATTGCAATTGAGCCAATTAAATGTCAAATCGATGCCCGATTGAGTTTATATTTAACCTGCTACCAGCATGGACATGTAGGATAATAATTTGGCATCTTGACAAGATAAAAAGAAAAAATGGACATGTTTCAAGTTTCTTTTTGCGGTTTACTTCGGTAAACCTAATGTAGCTCGCTCAGTTCGGTCTTGCGACTAGGCCAGGTCGAGGGGGTTACATTTGGTGGTATCAGAGCCAGGTTTGCGATAGTTGGGAGTTGGTTTGATTGATGTAATGTTTTTGTGAGTTGAAATCTGTTGTTTTCTATGCACGGTGATTGCTCTATGCCATGTTGGGGGAAAATTTTAGAAACCTATTGCCTTATTATTATAGTTTGAAATGTTGTGATTTTGAAATGGAAGTATTGGATCCTTGCTTGAAGCTGGTATAATTATTTTTGTTTTGAAATGATTATCATGCCTTAGAAAATGTGTTACATTAGGCCCTAGAGGAGAAATGAGAATTAGCGTGATGTTGTTGTCTTTGGGAAGTGAGTTGAGGAGAGTGTTGTGTCTCATGGGGATTTGTTACCCTGAAGTATGTACCACTTGTGCGGTTGAGCTAGTGTTGGGTGATATTATGCCTTGATATAGACAATGTTTTGAGTTTTTAAGCTGTTATTGCTGGAGTGCGTGTTTTGCACCAGTGGTTGGGCAAACGAGGTTGCCATTGGATATCCCTACAGATTGGGAGGAGTTGAGTACTGTGGGTTGTCTCTCTAGGTATCTGAGATAGGGATGGCCAATGTTATCCAGGTTTGGACCAAATGGGGTGTATTGGTACTCGTAGGTTGGGATGTGTTGAATCCCTGTTGCATGATGATGTTTTTAGTTGGTGGACAACTGTATATGCAGGCATGGAACCCGATGATATGGATTGGGAGTCTTTCCATGCTGTCTTTTGGAAGAAGTATCTGGGGTTTAGATACTCTGATGACAGGAAATGAGAGTTCATGGCTTGAGTTCAAGGTTACATGTGTTTGGCCAAGTTAGGGTGCAATTTGTTCGATTGAGCCAGTATGCTCATGAACGGGTACCGGTAGAGAGGTATCCATGTGATCAATTCTATTATGAATTGGCTCAGGATGTTAAGGTGTATATGTTAGCTTCTAACTACGTCATTATCGACGTGTTGGTACACGAGTGAAGTACATCGAGCAGAACCTGTGTTTATTGGCTTCGCATGGGAGGTTCTGGCTCTGGCAAGAGAAATACAGATTTTAGTTCCGGTAATGTTCAATTTAAAAGAAATTGTGATAAAAGATGTCGCCCTGAGTTGAGGCTAGGTGGTGACAGCGCTAGGTGAGGTCTGCGGGGTCAGAGTATCCAGACTAGAACAATATTTAATACATATTGGGTATGTGGATTGTGTAATCTCATGAGGCGGGATTATCCGTATTTGATATGTAGAGTGTAAACCCATGTGCTTGTTGCTATTGATAGTTGTGAGAATTGTGGGTTGAACAATTATTTCGTAAGTGTTAGATGTAGGAATGTAAGTGGCTAGTTCCTCCGGTGAGATTGTTGTTGCGAGAAGGATGTTCGGAAATGCCCTTTGGTGGTTTAAATCCTGAGGTTATGGTTGATTTGTTGGAGCTATTGCTCTACGGTTTTGATGTAATCCTAGGTTTGGATTAGTGGCTGGAACACAGAGCTGTGGTTGATTTTGAATCTTATTGAGTTGACTTGAACCTTGTTGTTGATTACATGGTGGTAATCACATGCGAGGATGTTAAATTCTTGTCTAATGTTATTTTGGCACTAGAGGCGAGTCATTTGGCAGAATTTGGTTACAAGGCATTCCTAGCCTATGTTATGAATATGGGGTCAAAAGAAGTAGGTGCTCAGAATATTTGTTCGGTATGTGAGTTACTGGGTGTTTTCGAGGGAATGTCTTAGTTTGCCATTGGATTGAGAGGTCGAGTTTGACATCGAGTTGTATGGAAACGTAGCTCCAGTGTTTATTGCTCCATGCGCATAGCTAAAGGGAGTTGCTTGACCAAGGGTTTATTAGGCTTAGTGTATTGCCAGCAGTTGCATCAGTGTTGTTGTAGAAAAAGGAGGATAGCATGATGCAGATGTGCGTTGGGTTTGGTAGCTGAATAAGTTGATGTTATATTGATCTTTTTAGAGGTGCTTTGGTGGTTTGTCAGATTGGTTTGAGTCTGGGTGTTATTTGTTGAAGGTAAAGGATGTGTTTGTGTTTAGATTTCCCCTTTGTAAGGGGTGCAGCAGTATGCATTGTTGGTTATGCCGTTTGGGTTGACCGATGCATCGGTTGCGTTCATAGTTATGATGAGTCAGGTAGTCCTTGAGTTTGTGGATCAGTTGGTTCTAGTGCTTATTGATGGTCTTATCGTGTATAGAAGCACTGAGAAGGATTTTGATCGATAAGTATTGTTGGTTTAGTGGAGTTTTGGGGGGAAGTGAATGTTTCTCTTTGTTTGGGAAGTACAAGTTTTGGGTATGTTGCTAAGAATTCTGTTTCTGAGAATGTTATTAGTAAGTGTGACATATAAACATGCACAGTGCAAAAACAAATATATGTATATGTAAATATGTCAGTACATGCAAACATTTGGGCATAAAATTAGAGGTTTTGCATACATACACATAGACATCTATGAGGGCATATAAGTAATCATGCATACATATGTTCACACTTACGAATTACTGATTGGAAATCAATAGAGTGTGGTATAAGTAAGGTAGCATATGAAGGTGATTTTGGTGATATGGTTCTTGGGAGTTTGGTTTGTGCTAGTTTTTGAGGGAACAAAGTTAGAATTGGTAGTTTGGAGGGGTTTTACTAGATCCAGTTCTTAGCATCTATATAGTTAAAGGTGCACGAGCGCTTTTGTCCTATCCATGATGTGAAGCTTGCTGCGATGGTGGTTGTTTAAATGTTTTAGAGACACCGATTCTATGATGAGAAGTGTGTTGTGTTTGACAACTTGGATGGTTGGAGTTGTTTTAGATCATGTGGGGTTAGAGAAAAAAGTGAATGATGATTTGAGTTTTTGACAACTTTGATGGTTGGAGTTGTTTAAGAGTTATAGTTTGATGGTTTGATATCGTCTGAGCTAAGGTTATAGCCGATGCTTTGTTTATAAGGGTTACGGTGGAGTTGAGGATGATGTTACGCGGTTGGGTATGATGCATGATGGAGGCTTGATGCCGAGTTGCAAATGAAGTCATCCTGGTCACAATTGAGTAGAAGAAGGTAACTGTGTGATGATGCTTTAGTATCACATGTCGAGGTTATTGAGGGAAGGAAATTCGATGGATTTTCATGTTAATGGTGGTATGATGTTGTGTTTTAAAGATCGAAAAGTGGTGTCTATTGATGTTGATTTGAGGTTTATGGTTTTGATGGACGCCCATGCCATTTCTTGTGATATGCATTCCGATAATACCAAGATATATCAAGGTTTGAAAAAGGATTGATGTTGGGTTGTTCTAAAGGAAGAGATGGTTGATTTTGTTGTTCGATGCATGGTATGTCAGCGAGTGGAAGCTGAGCATCAGTTTTCTTTCGGGTTGTTGATTGAGTTGCAAAGCGTGCGCACCTTTGTGGCTATGCTTGTGATATATGTGTTGGAATAAGTGGCAAATTTGTATATTGCCGAGTTAGTGCGTTTGTACAGTGTGTCTGAGTCCATAGTTTTGGACGGCGAGGTTGTGGGGGTGTTACTTGAGCTTTAGTGTATGTACATCATATCCTTCTCAGATGGATGGCGGGTTGGAGCATGGAATTTAGGTTTGAAAGATAAGTTGGGTTGTGTATCATAGAGTTCTAGGGAAAGTATGAAAAACAAATGCCTTCGGTAGAGTTTGCTTTAATGCCAGTTATCAAGCAAGTCTGCAGGTGGCACCGTACTAGGCGTTGTGTGGTTAGAGGTGTCGTACGCTCGTGTTTTGGGCTGGAATTGAAGAAAAGTATGTTCTCATGTCTGATGTGTTGAAAGGCACTAGTGAGAAGCTGAAGTTGTTATGTGAGCGCTTGACAACAGCTTCGGATGATCATGATGGTATCAGCTTGGAATAAGGTGATGCGTTTTGGGCAAAAACTGAAAGCTTAGTCGAGGTTTTGTGTACCATACAAGTTTGTTGAGCGTGTGGGTCTTGTTGCTTATTGTTGAGGTTATCTCATGTGTTGGGATGGTTCCATAATGTGTTTCATGTGACGATGTTGCGAAGGTATCGGTTGGATTCCTCGCATGTTGTGCCGGTGGAAGGCATAGGCTGAGATTGAATTTATCTTGTAATAAGGATCCAGTGGAGATCCTTGATGCCAGTGGTAGGGTTCATCATGGTAAGATGGTTGTGCTTGTTAAGGTGTTGTGGAGATACCGCAGTGTTGAGAAGCCATATGTGAATGAAAGTCGGAGATGTTGGAGCAGTTTCTGCTTTTGTTTCCTCCAGGTAAATTTCGGGGACAAAATTTCTTAAGTGGGGAAGAGTTGTAACGCCCCAATTTTGGGACTAGCAGTTTTGAGGCTTATTAGACGGTCCGTGGACCAGGTTAGAGATTCAACTTGGATTTGGGACCATATATTTTTCGGTGAGATAAAAATACGGAAAATGGTTAAAAATCATCTTATAGTATATGATTAATATTGGTAAAATCAATTTTGGAAAATAAGGTTTGGAGGTGTGACATTTTGGCTAGTGACCAAAATGCAATTTTTGAAAACTGGTTTTAAAGGCGACTAAAATGAAAAAGGGTCAAATTCTTAGAATCTTTAAGGAGCATTTTACCAAGTTTTTGCTGGTGATTTCTCCCTTCAATTAAATCATTTTAACATGTGTTTTAAAGGTTGATTAAAAGAGAATTGGTTATTAGAGTTAGTTATTTGCTTTTAAAGAAAATTCACGTAACTTTTTCCTAAACTTTTTCTCTCAACTTCGTTTCTGCCAAACACTCAGAATTTCATCAAAATCCAGAGGTGAGAGATCATTTTTACTCAGGTTATTGATTTAAACTTGATTCTTTAACTTTGTTTTGCAAAATCTCATTGAAATCTTATGTTTTCTTAGCTTTAAACAAGCCAATTGAGGGAGAAATCACATAATAGGGGTAAGGTCTATGATCTCCTCTATTGAATGGTTCTTTATTGATATTCCCAAGTGTTTGATCCTTGATTTATGGTTTATAATCTGATTTGATGTTTTTATATTGAATTAATTGATTTATTTAGGTGAAATTGATGAAATAGATAAAGATTCGAATTGAATCTAATTTCCAGTGTTATGGATTGAGTTTAAACACATTTTGGATATATAATAATGTTGATAAGTCGATTTTGTCAATGGAATCCCGAAACTCTTGAATCTCTAATTGTTTAGGTTGCTAGAAGTGTGTTTTTGTGGTGTTGTGGTGGCTTTGAGGTTGTTGAAAGTATTTGGATGTGTTAATTCTGTTTTTGAGTGTCAATTGATGATTATTGAAGCGTTAGATTGTTAGGTTGTGGCTAGGTTGTGTTTGGAAAGGATTAGATGATGATTTCGGTTGTTGTGGTTGGGCAATTTTGAGAGGACTGTGGAAGTCCGTGAGGTTTTGTTGTTGCAGTGTTTTAAATGCACTGAGATGCATTAATCTTCTGTTGTAATGTGGTTAAAGCAGGGGAGATGGATTCGAAAGTAATCGGTGAAGCTTTGGAGGCTTCGGACACTTGTTTTCCCGTCGACGAATCGAGGTTTCACGTATCAGTGAGTGAGAACATGGATTTCAACTTTGAAATGTTTTAAAGGTGGTTTATGGGAGTTTAAACTTAGCTTGATACGTTGGTTTAAACTCAGAAATAAGTAAATGTGGTTTTTCTCTCTCGGTCTTGCTAGTGTGAAATGGTTTTTATGCAATTGTTTTGATTTACGCTGAACCTACTGTTTAAGCATGTTTTTAAGTATTTGAGATATTGTTTTTAAGCATGAGATGCTGAAAGATGCACATGGTAAGTGATCCTTGTAAGTATATGGTTTATACTTGTGTTTTAAAGGATGGTTTTTGCTTTGGAAAATTGGTTTGGTTAATGCTTGTTGAAAACAGTGAGGCAAATGGTAAATGGTTAATTATATTGGCAATTGATGTGGTTTTAAAATTGTTATCGGATATAGTTGGCTGGCCGTTGGATTGATAGTGCACTATAATAAGTCGCCTTGGATGTTGAGGGGTTTTATACGATGTACCGAATACTCCATCCAAGTACCCTAACGGTCGAGGGGTTATATGGTACCGTAAACTCCCCTTAGTGGGTTATACATCTACCGATTGTGGTGTTGAGGGTTTATGTGGTGTACTGAATACTCCACCATGGGTGTCACAATGGTGGAGGGGTTTATGTGTACTGAAAACTCCCGTGTGTGAACCTTGTGTTGTCGGTGAGAATGTATGAAGTGTTGGGTAAACACTTGTTGAATCCGTATATCTGATGAACTCTTTTGGTAAATGAACTTGGTTAATGATCACTTATGAGCCAATATAATTGTTGATGTATCATTGGAAAGTTTATGTTGTATAATGTGATTTATACATGTTTACTCTTTAAGCTTTGCATATGGTGGTTATGCATGAGAATGCTTAAATTGAGGTTTAGCAATAGAACTTGCTGTTGGTTAATGATACATGTTGCACGTTTACTCTTTAAGCTTTGCATATGGTTGTTATGCATGGGAAGGCTTAAATTGAGGTTTAGCAATAGAACTTGCTGTTGGTTAATGATACATGTTGCACGTTTACTCTTTAATCTTTGCATATGGTTGTTATGAATGGGAAGGCTTAAATTGGGTCTAGCAATGGTATTTGCTGTTAGAAATGATACATGTTGCATATGGTTTAATATGTTGGTTTTAAAAGATGAAAAGTGCATGGTTTTCAAGGCATGATGTTTCAATGGTAATGTTTAAATGATATTTAAAGAATGGTTAAAATGAGATTTCAATGTGTTGTTGAGAAATGGTTTTAAATGCTTTGTGGTGTTTTGTTTTGAGCACTCCTCACTAAGCCTAGTGTGCTTACGCTCTCTTTGTCTATCAATGTAGATAATTAAAAGCTTGGAAGGCAGCGAGAAGCAAGTGATCGGTACAAGACTTGGTAACCAAAGTATGTTTTGAACTAGACTATAAGTAATAAGGGCAATGGGGGTTTCCGTTGTTATTTGGGAGAAGTTTTGTTGAACTCCCTGTTTGAGCAAGTTTGCTTGGTTGCCATTGAGTTGTAAATGGCCTTTATGGTTTATTTTTGGTGACGGTATGAAGTTTGGTTTTTTTGCTTGGTTGGTTAACTAGGTTGTATGCCTATAGTTTTACATTTGATGCAAAATGCCATGAAATGATGTTGAATATGTGATGTAATGTTGTGGTTGGAGTTTAGGTTATGTTGGTTGTATGTTAGGGGTATGTTACAACGTTTTTGGTAAGGTTGAAAGCGTGTTTAATTAGCTAAGAATGACATTACAGGCCCAGGTGTACCGATACGTGGGGGACCGTATCCGTACGGCTAGGCGAATTCAGGCACCTGGGATCGGTACGAGATAAGGCGTATCGGTACGGGAGCTCGTTACTGGAAAGTTGCTTTTTGGGAAAAAATCGTGTACCTAAACAATGAAGGCTCGTACCGGTACAATATTAATATTTGGAAGTTGACGTGGCATACCAATACGGTACACGGTGTACCGGTACGGGTGGCTACTTCGTATCGGTACAGCTGTGATCGTACCGGTATCGATGGTTGTTAATTTTGTTAATGTCATGGGAATGAAGTTTTATTTCCTTGCATTTTGGTCCCTGGTTATTGTGGATGCAATTAAATAAGATCGGATGATCGTTTTGAGTTGAATTTTGGCTTGTAAGCATATAATCTGTCTAATTAAAGGTTGGTCACCTAAATATGTGCTAAGTCCCTGTAGTTTGTTCAAATTACTATTTGGTCCCTAAATTGCAATTGAGCCATTTGGATGTTAAATCGATGCCCGATTGAGTTGATATTTCACTTGCTGCTAGCATGGACATGTAGAATAATAATTTGGCATCTAGACAAGATAAAAAGAAAACAATGAAAGAGTTTCAAGTTCCTTTTCGCGGTTTACTTCAATAAACCTAATGTAGCTCGCTCGATTCAGTCTTGCGACTAGGCCATGTTGAGGAGGTTACAAGTTAAGGATCAATAACTTGGGAATTTCACTAATGAACCTTATATTAGAGGAGAAGAACGAAACTCACCTCTAAATTTTGCTTTCCTCTTAATTGGACAAATTTTCTTGAGAAAACAAGATCAAATCAGATAGGTTTTGTTAGGAAACCATTAAAGATTCATTTGAAATCTAAAGAATGTTGAAATCAAGTATTTACCTGAGAAAATTGAAGTGGAAAAGAGTGCTTGGCTAGAGAGAATTTGAGAGAAAATCTTTTGATGAAAAGTTAGTTACGTAAAGTTTTCTTTAAAGCTAATTATGAAATTAACTTCCCGAAGCCTTTTTATTTCATTTAAAAACTTTTTAAAATATCCAATTAAAAGACAAAAACCTGATATTAGACTTTTTCCAAATAGCTCCTTAAGGATTCTAAGTTTTGACAATTTTACAAAACAGTGACTAAAAAGTTTTAAAACTTTACATTTTGGTCACTAACCAAAATGTCCAATTTCGAGACCTTTTTTGTAAAATTGATTTCACCAAACCCTTTAGCATATTAATTAATAATTTTGGAACTTTTTTCTATAATTTTTCCTTACTCAAAAATATTTATTTCCATTTTAATCCCAAAACTGACTAGAATCCTCAAACTCGATCCATCGGACCGTCTACTCAACCTAGAAAACTCCTAGGCCCAAAACAGGGCGTTACACTATTGGTACTCTTAGACGAAATCTAGTCCTTGATCATAAACCTTCGAGTAGCATTATCCAGCTCTGGGGCATGTCGTCGACACACAAATGTCAAAAGTGAAGCCTTGAAGCTCCAGACTCAACACAGTGACAGTGTACGAAAGGAAACAGTCCAGAGTTTGGCAGAACGATTGCATATGGGCCTACCGCAAAATAACTTGTCCAAACTTATCCCTTTATTGGAAAGCCTGAAAGCCTAGGACCAAGCCATTTTGCCCCAAAATTTAGAGACATAGCCTTATTACTCCAAGTAGAAGTGGATGAGCCTGTGATTTCAGTAACTATTAAATTTTGGGATCCGGCTTACAGATGCTTCATCTTTAACCAAGAAGATATGACCCCCACAATCGAGGAATATATGGTCCTGTTACACATAGAGGATGAAAGGTCCGATGTAATCTACTCGAGAGATTGAAATGTGGGCTACCGAAGGAAGCTTGCTAGTCTCACCGGCTAAAAATCAAGGAAATAGAGCCCCAAGTCGCGGCGAAGAACAACAGCCAGTGCCTCACTATGTAATTTTTATACTCCCAGATTAAGAAGAATTTAAAGCATGAAAAAGCTCTAGATCTACTCACCTTAGACATTTACGGATTGGTGATTTTCCCGAAGGTTCTAGGGTACATAGAGATAGCCGTGGTAGAGTTGATGGCCCAGAAAGGCGTAAATCCAGTCCAAGCCATCCTAGCCGAAATAGTCAGGTCCCTGAACTATTAATGAACCAGTGGCAGTGGTTGTTTCACCAAATGTTCACACCTCTTTCACCTATGGTTGACGAGTTATTTTTGGGACAACAAGAAGATTGGTCTGCACCTGACTTCATGAAACTTGGTTCCCATTAGAGAGGCCACCAAGAAAAGATGGCTGCAAAATAAGAGTCGAGATAAGTGGGAGAAATTTTTCCAGAACCTCGCTAGTGATGACATGACATGGAGAGCTCTATGGATGTATCCTGTGCCCATTTTTTACCGGTGTGGAAAAATGAAATAGGTCTCCCTCATTGGCCTTTGGGGGGCCACTAGTTACGCACCCACCCATGTGCAGAAATAGTATAGATCCCGCCAGTTTATCCTAGTCATATACGGGCTACAAGAGGAAGAATTTGCATATGAGGACACTGATTCAACAACACGATTTGAAAAGATGGTGCACATCTAGGAACAACATTGTCGTATGAAAGTGGCCCTTTTTGATAGAGTTGTGTCCGACTATATAGAGTGGAGAAAGCAAAGGTCTGATAATTTAGGTGCCTTAGCTCTAGTAAGCAAAATGGGTAACCATAGCCTAGTGCCCTCATGACAGAATTAGAGGTCTACAAGTAAGATTTCGAGAAATAGAAAGGGGCACTATGGAGGAGAGTTACCAAGCTCAAAAGGAAACTGGTTGTCGAGGAATATATGATGGAGGGCTATCAGAAAAAAGTGAAGAAACTGTTGGCCCAGCAAGAGCTCTATTTGAAAGATGTTCGGGAGTTAACTTTGGAAAACAACCAATTGAAGGCGAAGGCAACGCGGGCCAGCAATTGCAGGCCCTCAAAAAAAGAAAAGGCACAACTTGAGAAAGAAGAGTTTAAACCTTGACAATGAGAGTCACGAAAACAATAGGAGAAGGTCGAATGAGTTTTCAATGAAAGACAAAACTTAGAGGACCAGTACTTCAAGGCATACAACTACCTTGACAAGTATCACAAGCTGAATAAAGACCTGCAAATGAATTTGAAAGAGGAAGAGGTAAAAGGCACTGAGACGGAGTTACGCCGTTACGACATCAAAGATCTAAAAGCATAGTTGCAAGCACACAAAGATCGCATTCGCACCCTCTTAAACGACTAGGATTATGAGAAAATCTAGTGGGCTGACTTTAAACGGGCTGTCAATGTTGCATGCTTATGGAGGTAGTTATACATCGACCACCTGACTTCTCAGTTGTGAAAGGCGGTCGCCAAAGCTCGCAAGATGAAAGACATAGTTGAGGCACTATGATAGAGATTTCTCTCATATGGGGAAAATGGACAGATATTGTAACCCCCCTTGACCCAACCTAGGCACCAAGCTAAACCAAACGAGCTAGATTATGTTTGCCATAGCAAAGCTAAATCGAATATCTCGAATTAGGTCCATTTTTTCTTTTGAACTTATCTAGATACACTATTAGAACCTAGGGTGTTCATACTGGCAGCGGTTAAACTTATGAATTGGACATTGAATTGATGTCCAATTGTACGAATATACAATTTAGGGACCAAATTGCAAATCTGGAAAATTACAAGGACTTACTTAGATTTAAGGTTACCAATCCTTAATTAGTCAGGTTTGCAATTTAATCTAAGTAGCATTTAATCATAACTGGGACTAAAATAAAAGAATCTAAAACTGCTCATTAAACCAACTACAATAACCGTCACCAATATCGGTACATAGGATACGCGTATCGGTATGGTATTGCGTACTGATACTCCAAGCCCGCGTACAGGTACTGGCTACAACTAAAAAATTCCAGTAACATAAAAATGCATTGGTACAGCTTGACCCGTACTGATGTCCATTGACTATAATGTCATTTTTTCTATTTTTTCAACTTTAATCATTTCAAACATGTTTCTAACAATCTATTAGGACCCCTAAACATACCCCACATGATAAACATCTTACCAAGCAACTTCAAACCATTTTCATGTTTTTTCATCCACAATTGCACAACCTAGAGGCATGCTTCCTATTTGCATAAAACCAACAAACTTGAAATGCAAACCAATGGTCTATTTAGTCCTAGCATGTCATCTATCATTTATATAGGCAATTCAACACTTGCATGAGCATCCATCAGAGGCATATATAAATCCACAAATTATGCTTATCATGGCATAGCAAAATGTAAAGCATAGTAACCAAAATGAAAATCCATCATCATGCTTTTAGAAATCCAAACAACAAACCAGCAAATAATAGGATTTAGGCCTCAAAAATCCATAGAGACCAAATTACAAATCCCCAAAATTTGTACAACACATTGCCTTATTAATAAAAGTTCAAAACCAAACCATACTTGATGACAATGGTGTCTTGGAATCTCCCTTCCGAATGCTCCCTCAATCCTCAATTTGTTGCAAAGAAGGATGAGAGCATAAGAAAACATCTTCTTAGTGGTTCTTCTCTACTAACATTCATCAATGCATTTACATACTTGTCAAAACCATGACATCATAGCAGTAAGATATGAATGTAAAAGCCAATGCACTTTACTTCTTTCCTTCCAAAACATGACATGCATCCAACCATATGCAAAACATAGACTTCCTATTTGTTTCTCGCATATTTGCAAATAAAGTGACTCTCAAAAATCATTGTTCCTTTATAAAACCACGTCAGATACATAGATTTCTTGGCAGACTCACCTCTACCAATTACCATACCTTAACCCGAATAGTCTTACCTCTACCCAAAGCAAGGTACTATATCAACTTGGGTAGCCTCACCGCATACCATAAGTGACAATCCCTCAGCCCGAGTAGCCTCATCCCATACTCCATCAACTTATATTATAGTGAAATTTAAACCTTATGGCATTCTAACTATATCTGATGCTTTTCTATTTTTTGTCACATAGCCAATATACACCTTTTTATACGTTTACTTATTGTTTTCCATATGCATTTAACAAAACATTCCAACATGAAAAATGACATTTCCCAAGGCAACAATTATATTCCATTAGGAACCATTTCCCAATGCATTTAAGCATCCATATACTTGATAAATCATTGCATATTATTTTAAAAGATGCATATAATAGTGTAGCGATGTCTGTTTCTTTTTTCGCTAAATAAAAACGAGGATTGTGTTTTCAAAGGATTTTTGAAAGGTGCGTTTGAAAGGTGTTTGTATATAAAATATTTATTCCGTGGGGTTTACAAAAACCTCATAAAAATGGAGTCGCCACCGGCCACTTAGGTAGGCCGGACACCATAAAACCAGAGATTCAAAAAGACAGGGTTCGGGAGTCGGTTACGGATGGGGAAGGATTAGCACCCCCACACCGCCCAAAAATTGGTACTTTAATAATTACCGCTTCATTAATATTGGATTTTCCGGATTAGAGTGACGATTATTTTAAATTTCGGTCATAATTGCGAATATATTTTAAGGGTCCCGTTATCCGAGGATAAACGCCCAACCACTATCACTACGCTTGATACTGGTCCCATTTACGCTCGGATAAAAGGACTCCGCATTAACAAGTTATATCTCGATATGCAATCTTAGTGGCAAAAACGTAAAACATGGCACAACATTTAAACATAATAAATATTGACATACCATAATACTAATTTAACATGAATAATATTTTAGACTAAAACATGTATATAAATATTATTCTAAATAATAGATAAAAAACAACTATCATATGTCAAAAAAAACAAGGCAGGAACAAGTATATATAGACAAACAGATATAAAAAATGCATACTAGCAATAAAACATATTTCAACATATACGGGTCAACATATCGTATAAAAAGGGTAAATATACTAACATGTAGCCCTAAAACATAAGAAAGCACACACATATAAAATACAAAATACGTCATGTACGAACCAATTAAAACATAACATGCTTGATACAGATAACCGGATAAAAAAACATAAATATTATATTTAACACATATATGCATAAAAACATAAAACGAGTCATATACGAGAGACATAAAATAAAATAATATCAACATATACGATTATAATACGAACAATAATATTTACAAAGAAAACAGGACTGAAATGAAAGGAAAACGATAGTTAGTGGCAGAAATTAAAGAGCAATAACATGTAATTTGGGGACGAAATTGCGAAGCAAACAAAACCTAAAAGGACCAGAACTGTAATTAGACCAAGGGACAGACTCAAAGTGAAAAATTCAAAAACGCGGGATGGTTAAGGGCGTAATTTTCCCATTTAGTAAAATAATAACATCTATATAAGGGCTATTTTCAGACCGAAACCAAGTTTTCCCATTTTCGTTTCATTCTTCAGTTTCCCAAATAACCAGCGTTTATCTTTTCTCTCAAATGTTCTTGAGAAACCCAGAATCCGGCGGCCGGCTGCCGTATTCTCCGCCGCCGCTAACCGGCGCCAATAGGCTCCCAAAATACACCAAAACAGTCCCCTTGTCGTCCTCAACCTGAATCCGTGGATGGATTCAGAGGATCCCCTTTTATTTACCCTAGATCTAAGAAATACGAAAAAAAAAAAATTTTAGACCAAAACACAACTACAAAGAGTCTTCTCTTCCCTTTAGTTCACCAGATCTGGCTTGTAGAAGCCGAGAGGTTTGTCACCGAGAGAAGGAAGACCCACAAACGACTCGGTAAGACTACTTTCTTTTATTTTTCTGTTTTTATTTCTGTTTCGTATATGCATGTAAAGAAATAAGTAAGAAAAAGAGGTAAGTGTTTACCAATGGACCTCTTTTTTTATTATCTCGACTGGTTACAAGCTTTTGGTTTTACAAGCTCTCTATTTTTTCGTTACTACTCTCTGTTTTTTTTCTTGCTAATCTTCTTGCTTGCTTCCTAAAAATTGCTGGCTAATCCCCCCCGTTACAACAACCCCGTTTCATATATATTACTGCCTCTGTATTTTGGTTGCAACTTGTATCTTCTTTTCCAGATCTGACATTTTGCTTGTTGTCTTTTGCATAATCTGAACGCGGGGACTGAATATCGGGCGCGGTGGCGGCGGTGGGTTCCGCCAGAGGCGAGACAGCGTTTTTCGCCCGTTAGATCGATCGATCTAACGGTCGAGATGGCTTGAAGAACGATCGGCTGGATGAAGCCTCGATCCGATGAGGCGGCTTCGATTTCGCCACGTGGAGCTCCGCAGTCGAGGAGTAAGAACGCGTGGATCTGACGCGTGCGTGGGATGTTAAAGCGTCCGCGCGTGAACCACACGCGCGCGTGGCACTCGAACGGTCCATACGTGTAGAGCACACGCCTGGCAGATATTTTTTGACTTCCATTGCATCGTGGCCGTTGGATCAGATCTTGATCCAACGGCCCACAGTTACCTGCAGATTGTAATTAGATAGGATTTAGATTTGGGCCAAACGGGCCTTGTAACTGGATTTGTAATTGGACTTGGATTTTATTTGTTTGGGTTTAATATATATTTAATTTTTCATTTTACTAGCCCAATAATAATAATAGTATACTTATACAGCAATACATACAGAAATATATACTTATATTATACGATCATTAATTAATATAATATTATGTATACGTACGTATAATCATACGTATAATTAACATGACATCTATATACGCTTATACCCTAGATACATATGCCACATACATACACCCCTAATATGTATACACACATCACCTTATATTCATATAATAACATATACATGCAATATTAATATATTTAAGTGAAAATGAGTGATTACAGTTGCCCCTCTTTGTTTGTTCTCATGAAATGGGAAACAAAGCAAAGATTCATAAGCACTCATTTTATCAGACTTCCCTGTTTGTAGCTTTGGAAAAACGAATTCTTTTGGACATTTCAGCTCTTCCTTGGCTGAATCTTCAGGCTCGTAAGTTCTCCCTATATAGAGCTTCGTCACCTTCCGATCTTGGAGCTACGGGCTCTTTTGACATTGAACCCCCGCGCTCGATTTTTATCGGACTTCCCTGTTTGTAGCTTTGGAAAAACGAATTCTTTTGGACATTTCCGCTCTTCCTCGGCTAAATCTTCAGGCTCGTAAGTTCTTCCTATATAGAGCTTCGTCACCTTCCGATCTTGGAGCTACAGGTTCTTTCGACATTGAACCCTTCGCTCTGATTTTTATCAGACTTCCTTGTTTGTAGCTTTGGAAAAACGAATTCTTTTGGACATCTTCGCTCTTCCTTGGCTGAATCTTCAGGCTCGTAAGTTCTTCCTATATAGAGCTTCGTCACCTTCCGATCTTGGAGCTACAGGCTCTTTCGACATTAAACCCTTCGCTCTGATTTTTATCAGACTTTCCTGTTTGTAGCTTTGGAAAAATGAATTTTTTTGGACATCTCCGCTCTTCCTCGGCTGAATCTCCAGGCTCGTAAGTTCTTCCTATATAGAACTTTGTCACCTTCCGATCTTGGAGCTACAAGCTCTTTCCGACATAGAACCCTTCACTCTAAGACAATGAAGCTCGGAGTCTTTCCTATATAAGACTCTTTGCTTTCGACACAACAGGTTTCCTATATAACCCTGTGTCATAGGTGAGTTGCATTGACTGGGAGTTCTTCCTATATAGAACTGCGAGTCTTCACCTTGGAGCCATCAGTCCCTCCTATATAGAACTTTTTGGCGTCTGGAATTTCAGAGTTACAGGTTCTTCCTATATAGAACCTTTTACTCCAAGACGATAAAGCTCGGAGCCCTTCCTATATAGAACTCTTTGCTTTCGACACAGCAGGATTTCCTATATAATCTTACGTGTCATGGGTGAATTGCTTTGACTGGGAGTCCTTCCTATATAGAACTGCGAGTCTTCACCCTGGAGCTGTCAGTCCTTCCTATATAGAACTTTCAGCTTCTGAAGTCTTAGAGAGAAGGATTCTTCCTATATAGAATCTCTCTTTAGAGCTTGAAAACATGTGCCTTTATGTAAAGACATTGTCTTCTCATTTGGGATTCACACCGTGATGACCCTCGATGTCTCTTTGGATCTGCAGATACCTGTCTGAGATGAAAACAAAATGCTATGACAAATGAATGATTTGACATGCTTCTAATCCTAGCGATGTCTGACTATTCATGATGCATGAGATTCAATATCTTGATGGGTTTGTTTTGGTCCTTATTTGACTTTTGCTTTCTCCTTTCTTACGAGCATCGATACCCCGCTTCACTGTCAGGTTCAACCATCTCAACCTTTCTTTTTCTCCAATCGTGATTTGGAATTTTTAAAGCGCCCTTTCGGGTTTTCACTCTAAAGAGTTTTTTTTTTGAGGTGTGCCTTTTGATTTTCACCCAAGAGAGATTTCTTGTTATCTCGTGTGCCTTCCTTGGATAGATAGGACATGTGCCATTGGTCGTCCTATCGAGTTGTTTAAAGCTTCTCACTTTCTCTATCTACAGCCATTATGTAGGGAACTAAAGGACGGAGTTAACATCATTTTCTTTGATCACCTGCATTTCCAAAGTTAAATCATAGTAATGCTCCGAAATCTCTTGTTTCATTATAAGCCTATGTTATCTTATTTGACTAAAATTGACAAGAAGGCTGGGAATGGATACTCAAAACACGATTTTATTATGACTAAGGGTTTGGGATATCTTAAAAAGAAAGGTATGACACGTATAAGTTAAATACAAGATCTCTCATTATCTTTGATATGAATGATACATGATCCTGTCAACTAGTGTAGAATTTTTTTGCCTGAAGCTTTCTCTTCATGATGCTCATGGGGATACCCTTCTCCTCAGATATTCAACTTTTCAATTTACCCGAGCCGCCCTTTGCGGGTTTTCAACTCGAGTCCTTCCTTTGCTTCAAGATGCTTGATTTCGGGTTTTCGTCCTGAGCTCTCCAATTTTTTTTTTTAGAGATAATATTTCTTGACGACATCAAAATTTACGGGATTTTTCAGCTCGTCCCCGTCCATTTCTGTTAGGATCAGGGCTCCTCCTGAGAAGGCCTTCTTTACGACGTACGGTCCTTCCCAATTGGGCATCCATTTTCCCCGAGAATCTTTCTGGATAGGGAGGATTCTTTTGAGTACCAGATCCCCTTCTTTGAATTCTCTTGGGCGCACCTTTTTGTTGTAAGCCTGCACCATCCCCTTTTCGTCAATGAGATTTAGTTGGTCGAGTCTGGCCTGCACCCATTCGGCTTCTTCCAATTTTACTTCGTTTAAGACCCGGAGGGACGGAATCTCTACCTCAATTGGGAGTACTGCTTCGGTACCATACACCAAGGAGTAAGGCGTTACCCCGGTTGATGTGCGGATGGACGTTCTATAGGCGAAAAGGGCAAAAGGCAACTTCTCATGCCAATCCTTGTAGGTATCCGTAGTCTTCGCTATGATTTTCTTTATATTTTTGTTTGCTGCTTCCACTGCTCCATTCATTTTAGGACGATAGACTGTGGAATTATGGTGTGTTATTTTGAATTGAGTGCACACGTCCTTTATCATTTTGTTGTTCAGATTGGAAGCATTATCGGTGATGATCCTCTCTGGCAATCCGTATCGACAAATAATTTCCTTCTTTAAGAACTTACAAACTGTAGTCCTGGTGATATTGGCGTAAGATGCTACCTCTACCCATTTAGTGAAGTAGTCTATGGTGACCAAAATGAATCGGTGCCCATTGGAAGCTTTCGGATGGATTTGCCCGATAACGTCCATGCCCCATGCTGCGAAAGGCCACGGAGAATTCATGGTGTGTAGAGGCGATGGGGGTGCATGAATTTTGTCAGCGTAAATTTGACATTTGTGGCATTTCCTGGTGTAATCGATGCAATCTTCCTCCATGGTCAACCAGAAATAACCGTATCTCATAATTTTTCGAGCTATAGACAGCCCGTTGGCGTGCGTTCCATAGATCCCATCATGTACTTCGGCTAAGATTTCCTTCGCCTCCCGGGCATCCACACATCTCAGCAATGTTTGATCATGACTTTTCCTATATAGGATTTCCCCATCTAGGATATATTTTGTTGCCATTTTTCTGAGCGCTTTTCTGTCATTGTCGTTTGCCCCTTCTGGATACTTTCGAAGTTTGACATATTGCAGGATATCATAGTACCATGGATTCCCGTCAATCTCTTCCTGCAAATTACAACAATGAGCAGGCTTTTCAAACGTCTGCATCTCAATGGGTCTCATTTCTGCCCAGGTGTTTATTTTAAACATGGACGCCAAGGTTGCCAATGCATCTGCCATCTGATTTTCTTCTCGTGGTAGGTAATTGAAGCTGACCTTTTCAAACTCTTTGATGAGCTCTTGAATCCATTCGTGATATTTGACCAACTTCGGGTCTCTAGTTTCCCACTCCCCGCGTAATTGGTAAATGACTAGGGACGAATCTCCGAACACTCGAAGTTCCTTAACCTTTCTTTCGATGGCTGAGTTTAGTCCCATGATGCAAGCTTCGTATTCAACTATATTGTTTGTGCAGAAGAACTCCAATCTGCTGGTGAAAGGATAATAGACGTCCTCAGGTGAAATTAGCACTGCCCCTATCCCATGTCCGAGGGCGTTGGAAGCTCCATCAAAGTAAAGTTTCCATGACATATTATCTGAAATCTCTTCTTCGGTTGTAATGCACATCAAGTCTTCGTCTGGGAAACTAAAGTTCAATGCCTCATAGTCATCCGAAGCACGACTAGCCAGGAAATCTGCTACGGCACTCCCCTTTACAGCTTTCTGATTAACATATACGATGTCGAATTCGGATAAGAGCATCTGCCATCGGGCCATTCTTCCCGTTAGCGCTGGCGCTTCTATTAAGAACTTTAATGGGTCTAGCTTGGATATCAACCAGGTAGTATGGTATAACATGTACTATCTGAGCCGCTTGGTAGCCCAAATTAGAGCACAGCTTCTGTACTGGCGGGTACCGTGTTTCGCAATCATTGAATTTCCTGCTTAGGTAATAGATGGCTTGCTCCTTTTTTCTTGACTCATCGTGTTGCCCCAGTACACATCCCATTGAATTCTCGAAGACCGTTAAGTAGAGAATTAGTGGTCGACCAGGTACTGGTGCGACTAAAATGGGAGCATTCGTCAGGTACCTTTTGATCTTTTCTAGGGCTTTTTGACATTCTTCATCCCACACGCCAGGATTATTTTTTCTAAGAAGTCTGAAGACCGGGTCGCATTGATTGGTTAATTGGGAAATGAAACGAGAGATATAATTCAGCCTCCCCAGGAAACCGCGGACTTCCTTCTGCGTGCGGGGTGGTGAAAGGTCCTGGATGGCTTTCACTTTATCTGGATCAATCTCAATCCCTCTTCTGCTTACTACAAACCCTAAGAGTTTTCCAGAAGTAACGGCGAAGGTACACTTGGCAGGATTGAGCCTCAGTTGGTACTTCCGTAGTCTTTGGAATAGTTTTCTCAAGTTCTGTAGGTGCTCTTCCTCTGTTCGAGACTTGGCAATCATATCGTCCACGTATACTTCTATTTCTTTGTGCATCATATCATGGAAGAGAGTCACCATTGCTCTTTGGTATGTTGCCCCTGCGTTCTTTAGCCCAAACGGCATCACTTGATAACAAAAAGTGCCCCACATGGTTATGAATGTGGTTTTCTCCATGTCGTTAGGATCCATCTTTATCTGGTTGTACCCTGAGAAACCGTCCATGAAGGAAAACCATGAATGTCCTGCGGTGTTGTCATCCAGCGTGTCAATATGTGGCAAAGGGAAGTTGTCTTTAGGGCTAGCTCGATTCAGATCCCTATAATCTACACACATACGAACTTTTTCCGTCTTTCTTTGGTACTGGTACAATGTTTGCAACCCACTCGGGGTATTTGGCTACCTCAAGAATCCAAGATCGAATTGCTTTTTCACCTCTTCTCGGATTTTTAACAACATCTCTCGGCCTCATTCTCCGTTTTTTTGTTGTCTTGGTTTGCACTCCGATTTTGTTGGCAATTTGTGCACTACTATGTCAGTGTTCAATCCCGGCATATCTTGATAAGTCCAGGCGAAGACATCCTTGAATTCCTGAAGTAGGGCTATCAGTTCATGCTTGGTTCTTGAGGAAATAGTCGTTCCTATTTTTATTTCTTTTCTTGCTTCTTCAGTCCCTAAGTTGACAAGTTCTGTTTCTTCTTGGTGGGGCATAATCTGCCTTTCTTCGTCGTCCACCATTCTCTTTAACTCTTCAGGGACCTCAATTTCTATTTCATCATATCCTCCCTCAATTTCCTCTGAGACCTCAGGGCATTCGAAATTTACTCCAGGATTGGATCCGGTATCATTCATATCGTCAATCATGAGCGACCTGCATTAAATGAGAATGAATTGTATTGGGAAAGAGACGGTTTTTCATGAAGGGAATGAATATGAAGAATGCATGAATGAGACTTTGGTCATTTTTAAGAAAGTGGGGATATTTTCATTTCAATCAAAAAGTTAACATAGGCGCCCCATACAAGAGATCCCCATTGTCTATGGGCAAAAACAAAAGGTTGATTCGGAGCATTACTCTGATCTATTCCTAAAAACTACAGGTAGATCAATGCAGCTCCAGTTATCGAGTGTTTCCCCGGGATGGCAAGGGCGGATGTTGGTCAACATTTTGCTACCTCGGTCTTTCTCAGCTATCATGTTGATGTACATCCCTTCAAATGATCTACTGAGTATTTCCTCCTGGTTAAGTTCATCATTTTTCTTCATTGCCTCTCCATTATCTTGACCTGGCTGGTAGAACCCTCCGGAGACGAAAGTGGCTTTCAAACTAGGAAAGGACATCGACCTCCACGGAATGTCTTCTCCTTTAGATCTGGCTTTTCTTTGCTCCTCTTTTCTTCTATATTCTTCTTTCTTTCTTTTGGACACTTGGTTGATAACCCAGCCCGAAACGATCCTTCTTGGTTATCATATTCTTGGGTCTCGGGTTTCCTTGTAATTTCTTTCCCACCCTTTTCCTATTTTGGCTCCCTCGGCCCAGAGTTTCTGCGACGGTCATCTTGGTACAATTAGATAACCTAGGGTAGGGGATCGGCTTCCCTCTCAAAACGAATGTGGCATTTACTAGTTCTAATGCTCGGAACGAGCATTCTGCAGTATCTTCATCATTTTGAATGTAGGGGGTGTCTGATGTCACGGAAGCAACAAATTCATGCTCTGCCTCTACGGTGACCAATTTGCCTTCAACTACAAATTTTAATTTCTGATGCAATGATGACGGGACAACTCCTGCGGAGTGGATCCAAGGTCTTCCCAATAAGCAGCTGTAAGATGGTTTTATGTCCATCACCACGAAATCGATCACATATTTAGTTGGTCCGATCAATAGGGGTACCTCAATTTTCCATTGTTGTTCCTTTTTGCGTACCATCAAAAGCTCTTACCGAGTTGTAGCAAGGCTTTAGGTGCGAACCATCTATTGGCAATTTTTTGGGGTTACCATAGGCAAGACATTCAGTCTTTGACCCGTTGTCGATCAAGACACTGTAAAACATACCCTTTGCAATGGGTAGTGATATTAAGGGCTTTAGTAGACCCCATTCCTCCCTCCGGGATCTCATCATCACTGAATGTGATATGATTATAGGCAGTAATGTGCCCTACTATCATGTCCAGGTTTGTTACAGAAATGTCCTGGGGCACAAAAGTTTGATTCAGCACTTTCAATAGCGTCTCCCGGTGCTTCTCTGAACTCAAGAGCAATTCGAGCACTGTGATCCTGGCCGGTTGCTTTCGTAGTTGTTCCACTACGCTGTACTCGCTATGTCTCAAGAGCTTTAGAAATTCTTTGGCCTGGTCTCAGTTACCGGTTCATTTATCTTTTGGGGAAGTTCTTCTCCAAATATCTGCGTAGGGCTAACTGCTGTATTCTTCCCCCTATCTTTTTCAGCTGCTCTCAAAGCCTCGGAGGAATAACATCGGCCGCTCCTTGTGAAATGGCCTGCTTCACCAACGTTCACATTGTTTTGGCTTTGTTGATCTTCCAGCGTAGACTCTTTTACCTGTTCGCGTTCTGATTTTTCTGGCATGGTCACATTCGCAGCATAATTCCAGGGAATTTATCGCATATCTTTGAATGGGAATGGAGATGGTGCTGAAATGACGATCTTGGGATTTATCTTGCTGGTTTCTCCTTGGGAGACATCTGCATTTCCTGTTCTGGGAGAGATGATAAAAGGTCTATCCTTCCCGTATCTAGCTTTGGGGCTATCTGTCATATGTACGTCTGATCCCTTCCCCATGGGTTCCTCAAAGAATTCAATTTGTTTTTCATCCATCAACTTCTGCACCAATTTCTTGAACTCATCACATTCTTGGATATCATGCCCTTCAGTCTGATGGAATTCGCAATACTTTCCACATTCTTTCTGCCTTATTATCATGCCTTTATTGATCATACGAGCCATGCATAACTGTTGAAATACCCACCGTAAAGGAGACTTGACTTCTGATACGTCATCCTTTATCCTCCTGGTAAAGCATTCTTCTATGGCATTTACCCCTCTGCTCCCATGATTAGGCAGCGGGTTGTTGGCTATGCTAGGCTCTTCAAACTTTAATATCCCATAATCGATTAAGTTTTGTACAAGCTTTTTGAAGGCAAGGCAGTTCTCAGTGGGATGTCCAGGGGTACCGCCGTGATAGTCGCAATGTGCACTTGGATTATACCAAGGTGGGAATGGTGGATTGACAGGATTAACGATGTATGGTCGGACCAGGTCTGCTTCATACAACTGGGAGTAAAGTTCTGAGTATGAAACAGGTAGAGGAGTGAAAGTTCTCCTCTCTTTATCCTTCCTGGTGGCTTTCTCATCTCTTTGATTCGAATTTTGTGTTTTTCCCACAGGTGCTTGTGGCTGTGAGACTGTGAAGTTCTTCGGGGCGGTATAGGTGCTGGTGGTGTTTACTTCATTTATTTTGTTGTACTTTCGAGACCCTTCCCCACCATCTATTCTACCGCTCTTGATTGCCAGTTCGAGAGACTACCCAGTCCTGATTAAGTCGGCGAAACACTGTGTTGTGTTGTTAATGAGGCAGTCAAAGAGTGCCCCCTTCAGAGTATTGACAAATAATGGCGTGATTTCATGCTCCGGGATAGGTGGCTGGATTTGGGCGGCCACTTCTCTCCACCTCTGGGCATATTGTCGTAGGCTTTCATTGGACTTTTGCCCCATATTTTCTAACATGATTCTGCTAGGGATCATGTATGTTACATGTTTGTATTGTTCGGAAAATGCTTTAGACAAATCTTTCCATGTCTTGACATTTGCTTTGCTTAACTGAGTATACCAACGTAACGCCGCTCCAGTTAGACTATCCTGGAAACAGTGGATCAGTAGCTTTTCATCTTTATGGTAAGCCGCCATTTTTCTACAATACATCGTTATGTGTGCAGAAGGGCATGTGGTTCCGTCATATTTATCGAACTCTGGCGTTTTGAATTTTGGTGGCAAGACAAGATCAGACACCAGACTTAAGTCACTAGCGTCATTTCCTGATTCTTCATTTGATTGTAACGCTTTAAATTTTTCTTCCATGAGGCGAAATCTTTCTTCCCACTTTCTTTCTACCTCATTCCTGATCCTTTCGACCATGTTTAGGTCCGGCACTTCTTCTTCATAAAGTGCTCCGGTGTCAAGGGGTTGAGTCTCAGGTGCCCCTACTTGAAAGTTGGAAGACATTCCTGTAGGGTCAATATACACCTTCCTAGCCTGGTTTGGTGCAGTGGGTTGAACCTTGTAGTGAGCCGGGGTACCTTCTGGCTCTAGGATATTTTCTTCTTCTACTCATTTTCCAAGACTTTTTGCCAGCAATGCCGTTATGTCAGATACTATTGATGTTTGTGACTGTGCAATCTGATCACTAAGGCTTCTCTGGGCCTCTTCAAGCCTTGTCTCAAGCTCTCTTTGCCCTCTTTCTAGACTGAATATTCTTTCTTCCATGAGCTTTCTTTGTAGCCGGGTAAAGTATAAATGATGAATGATTGCGGGTTAACACTACATAGAATGCCACAATATTCATATTGTTAATATGGTTGAAAAAATAAATGCATGTACAATGATGCAAATGTTATGATGCACATGCAAGAATGCATGCAGGCAAGCAAGGTATTGGTTCATTGGTAATCACCCTTTTGAATTACTTTTACGGGAATTAAAGGGTCTTGATTACAACAAAATTGTGTTACAAAGTAAAGATCCCTAGTACAAAAGATCTAATTATAACACAGAGTCTTATAGATAGACTCTAGCTCTATCTCCTAACTTTCCAATTGCCTTGAGCAGCTTGAGGAACCTAGGAGCTTCTTCCATTCCTGGGGCTATAAACGGTTGGAGTGTCTCAGCCTCGACAGCTAAATCATTTACGTGTCTGGCGACTCGCTGTATGTCCACCATTAGGTTTGCATAGTACTGGTCTCTGTCCTGTATCATTCGAGCAGCGTCACGTAATCTTTTCTGCCAATAGATGTCCCCTCCGGCTGCAGCTTCCTCGAACACATTAATTCTTTCCTTATAGTCTTCCACAACTGCTTCGAGGGATCCGATTCGTGTTTGTAACACACCCACTTCGTGTTCTCTTTCTTGCAGCTCAGCGAAATTATTCATGCGACAGTATATTCGAAGTGAGTGTTCGGCTTCCGCCATCTTTTCTTTTAATTCATCATTTTGACTTTGGCTTTGACCCAAACTTTGAAGAGTGTCATCGTACAATTTCTGCATTTCTAACAGTCTGTTTCGGCTATTCATGGATTTTCTTTTCCATACGGCGACACTTTCTCTCTCATAATGAACAGCCTGTTTTCCTTTGCTGATTTCTTGTCTGAATCTTTCTCTCTCTTGATCAATGGCTTTCTTGGCGGACCGTTTTTCTTCCTCCATAGCCAAACGGTAGCTTTCAATCTCTTTCTCGATCGCTCTTTTGTTAATTTCTCGTTCTTCTTCCACCATACGGATGCCGTTCATTCTTTCTCTTTCCACAGCTATGAACTGACTCCGGCCGGCCTTTTGTACTTTTGCCTGTAATAGGAGGGCATCTTTTTGATAAAGAGTATTTTTGTCACTCAAATCTGCATTTAATTTCTTCAGTTGCCTAATGATCCCATCCCGCTCGTCAACTTCTAAGCTTGCTTTATAGAGCTCGCTCGCATGTTGGGTTTGTTGGATGTCCATTTTCTTTTTAACTTCCTCGAGTTCACTCCTTAAGATATCGGCTTCGGACGGCACCACCCTTGTGAGCTCTTCGAGTGACACTGTTGGTCCTTGATCAGATTCAGGAATCACATTATTAACCCTCAAATGTCTCCAAAGGTCGTAATCTGGGGTAGTCATGTGCTCGGTATCTCCTTCCACCCTGATCCGGTAACAATGATCCCAGGCCCTCATGATGGTCTGAATTTTTCCTTTGAACTCCCCTTTGAAAAGAAATTCAGTTTGGCTTAATCCGGCAGTATTGGGAATGAACTGTCGTGATCCGAACTGCCGAGATACTAAAAGCGGGGTGCAAGCGATCCCTCCATGCAATCCCAACATCATCAACCAGTTGAAGTCACCGCGAATCAGATAGAAAATAATTAACTTTACCGAGCCATGGGACCCTCCATGCTATGTCTTCATCTTGAACGTTCTAAAGAAATGGTCCACATTTTTGTTTTCAAATCTTCTCGCCATTCCTTTGCTAAGTATTCTCGTAAAGGCGAAAAACCTTGGAAGGATATCCGGCGAGAACCACGTCGGCGTCTTCCACATGTGACTGGATCCATACTTGTAATAGTTGTGCGCAGCCTCGAAAACGTCCTTCTTCATGTTTCCGGCTAGCGTTTAAGGAAATGAAAGTCTCGACCAAGATTGCTGGTACGGGTTTGCTTTCCGTTTCACCCACTCAAACAAATCCGAATGGCTATGTCAATGTTCCCAGTACCACGGGAAAGATCACCAAGCCATATATTCCTAAAGCGAATAAGTCGATTTTCTTTGCCTCAAATCTGGATGTGTCGATATGATGTCCCGAATACTTTCCCATGCGAAGACTGTATTATCTCCTCGGATTTGAAGGAGGCCACTAACCCAATCGTCACTCATTCCCGCAAAGGTTTTGAGTTTAGCGATTGTAATTCTGATTCCTTGAGGCTTCGCGTAGATCCATCTCTTCTGAATATTTTTCTGGTTAAGCAAAAAAGTGTACTCTTCTACCGTAGGCATCATGTCCCGCCCATTGAAGGTGAAGCAAAGAAAAGGCGGATTCCAGAACTGGACTATAGCTCGGAGTAGGGGCTGGTTAATCCGAACATATAATAGCTGTGCGATGTCGCCATAACTATCGCAAAATAAGTCTTGTAGTCTTCGGTCCCATCTTTCCCAAATGCTTTGAAGATCCCATAAGTCATTCTGTTGGAGACTCACATAGGTGTATCCAGCTATTACGCGTTCGTTAGGTAGACTGTCCCCTTGGATTTTCTGGCTGACCCTCGACCAATGTCCGATCGACAAATTAAGCTCTTCTTTCCTAAGACACCTTTTTTCCATGGTGAAAGACTTTCTGATCAGGCAAACCACTTGATCCAGTACCTTTATGCGATGCAAATGCAATGATGTATGAGAAAAAGAACAAAAAGCGAAAAGAAAACAAGTCAGTACCAGATAAAATTGATAAATATATAAATAAAATGACGGAATAAACAAACAAAGCAACCCTATTTATCCCGTCTAAAACACCTAAGGTTATCCGCATGGCTCTAACAGGGTGGGTTTCTATGTTCTCTACATGCAGTGTTGGTGCTAGGAGGTACCCGAATTGTCCTTGCAGTCCTCTACTAAGAGTAGCAAGGCCCCCGATCATCACCCATTATAGGCTCCTTTCAACCGGGTTCAATTCAAGGGGACCCATTCGCTTATGCCCGTACGAAGGAACGATATCCTTACGAAAGCATAAGGAACTCGAGCCCCGAAGGTACTTGCTAGGCCCATACGGGAGAACGATATCTCCACGAAAGCATTAGCGTTTTCCCCCCACTTAAAAAGACGGGTTTATATGCCAAATTTTAAATGCGTTAAAATAAACGCGCAATTATGACCGAATGTTAATTTAATAGTCACTTTAATCCGGAATTTCCAATATTAGTAAAGCGGTAATTATTTTAAAAGCTTGACTCTCATTTGTTTTTTGTTTTTTTTTTAAAAAAAAACAAAAATTGTCCCCAGCGGAGTCGCCATCTATAGCGATGTCTGTTTCTTTTTTCGCTAAATAAAAACGAGGATTGTGTTTTCGAAGGATTTTTGAAAGGTGCGTTTGAAAGGTGTTTGTATATAAAATATTTATTCCGTGGGGTTTACAAAAACCTCATAAAAATGGAGTCGCCACCGGCCACTTAGGTAGGCCGGACACCATAAAACCAGAGATTCAAAAAGATAGGGTTCGGGAGTCGGTTACGGATGGGGAAGGATTAGCACCCCCACACCGCCCAAAAATTGGTACTTTAATAATTACCGCTTCATTAATATTGGATTTTCCGGATTAGAGTGACGATTATTTTAAATTTCGGTCATAATTGCGAATATATTTTAAGGGTCCCGTTATCCGAGGATAAACGCCCAACCACTATCACTACGCTTGATACTGGTCCCATTTACGCTCGGATAAAAGGACTCCGCATTAACAAGTTATATCTCGATATGCAATCTTAGTGGCAAAAACGTAAAACATGGCACAACATTTAAACATAATAAATATTGACATACCAGAATACTAATTTAACATGAATAATATTTTAGACTAAAACATGTATATACATATTATTCTAAATAATAGATAAAAAACAACTATCATATGTAAAAAAAAAAACAAGGCAGGAACAAGTATATATAGACAAACAAATATAAAAAATGCATACTAGCAATAAAACATATTTCAACATATACGGGTCAACATATCGTATAAAAAGGGTAAATATACTAACATGTAGCCCTAAAACATAAGAAAGCACACACATATAAAATACAAAATACGTCATGTACGAACCAATTAAAACATAACGTGCTTGATATGAGATAAATAGGATAAAAAAACATAAATATTATATTTAACACATATATGCATAAAAACATAAAACGAAGTCATATACGAGAGACATAAAATAAAATAATATCAACATATACGATTATAATACGAACAATAATATTTACAAAGAAAACAGGATGAAATGAAAGGAAAACGATAGTTAGTGGCGTAAATTAAAGAGCAATAACATGTAATTTGGGGACGAAATTGCGAAGCAAACAAAACCTAAAAGGACCAGAACTGTAATTAGACCAAGGGGCAGACTCAAAGTGAAAAATTCAAAAACGCGGGATGGTTAAGGGCGTAATTTTCCCATTTAGTAAAATAATAACATCTATATAAGGGCTATTTTCAGACCGAAACCAAGTTTTCCCATTTTCGTTTCATTCTTCAGTTTCCCAAATAACCAGCGTTTATCTTTTCTCTCAAATGTTCTTGAGAAACCCAGAATCCGGCGGCCGGCCGCCGTATTCTCCGCCGCCGGCCGCCGCTAACCGGCGCCGGTAGGCTCCCAAAATACACCAAAACAGTCCCCTTGTCGTCCTCAACCTGAATCCGTGGATGGATTCAGAGGATCCCCTTTTATTTACCCTAGATCTAAGAAATACGAACCCAAAAAAAAATATTTTTTAGACCAAAACACAACTACAAAGAGTCTTCTCTTCCCTTTAGTTCACCAGATCTGGCTTGTAGAAGCCGAGAGGTTTGTCACCGAGAGAAGGAAGACCCACAAACGACTCGGTAAGACTACTTTCTTTTATTTTTCTGTTTTTTTATTTATGTTTCGTATATGCATGTAAAGAAATAAGTAAGAAAAAGAGGTAAGTGTTTACCAATGGACCTCTTTTTTGATTATCTCGACTGGTTACAAGCTTTTGGTTTTACAAGCTCTCTATTTTTTTCGTTACTACTCTCTGTTTTTTTCTTGCTAACCTTCTTGCTTGCTTCCTAAAAATTGCTGGCTAATCCCCCCGTTACAACAGCCCCGTTTCATATATATTACTGCCTCTGTATTTTGGTTGCAACTTGTATCTTCTTTTCCAGATCTGACATTTTGCTTGTTGTCTTTGGCATAATCTGAACGCGGGGACTGAATATCGGCGCGGTGGCGGTGTGGTCATTCTGCCAGAGGCCAGACGCGTTTTCGGCCGTTAGATCAGATCTGATCTAACGGTCGAGATGGCTTGAAGAACGATCAGCCTGGATGAAGCCTCGATCTGATGAGACGGCTTCAGATTTCGCCACGTGGAGCTCCGCAGTCGAGGAGTCAGAACACGTGGATCTGACGCGCGCGTGGGATGTTAAAGCGTCGTAGCGTGAACCACACACGCGCGTGGCACTCGAACGGTCCATACGTGAGAGCACGCTACCGCAGATATTTTTTGACTTCCATTGCATCGTGGGCGTTGGATCAGATCTTGATCCAACGCCCCGATTACCTGCACATTGTAATTAGATAGGATTCAGATTTGGGCCAAACGGGCCTTGTAACTGGATTTGTAATTGGACTTGGATTTTATTTGTTTGGGTTTAATATATATTTAATTTTTCATTTTACTAGCCCAATAATAATAATAGTATACTTATACAGCAATACATACGGAAATATATACTTATATTATACGATCATTAATTAATATAATATTATAGTATACGTACGTATAATCATACGTATAATTAACATGACATCTATATACGCTTATACCCTAGATACATATGCCACATACATACACCCCTAATATGTATACACACATCACCTTATATTCATATAATAACATATACATGCAATATTAATATATTTAAGTGAAAATGAGTGATTACAAACAGTAAGTAAAGTAAACCAAGCTTTTAAACCAAAACATGCCAAACAAGTCGCATATCAAACTGATATTCAAAGGCGAAATTAGGAAAAACTTACTTTCGAGATTAGTTAAGCTTGATATGATTAATATAAACTCCCCACTCCTTATTCAAACCTTTAAGAGTCTCCAAAACAATATACACTCACTGATGCACAACACTTTGCTTGTCGTTTCATTCCAAGCTTCCGAAATTAGCCAATTTCCACAGAATGAGGCTTGATTCTCCATTTTTTTAGCAACACAAAACCAAAGGCAAAATGAATTAAAATGCATTCTAAAACCAGCCTACAACTATCCCCTGCAGTCTCTATGAAATTGCAACCAAATACATCGAAACCCACTCCTAACAACAACCAAACGACCTCCAACCAGAATCTAACGTTTTTAGTATCTTAAGAACACCAAAGAACATCCAAAAACATAATTAAAACACCATTATATCTCAAGCACCTAAGATTCAACCATAACAGCCCCTAAAACCACCTTAAAACGCCTTAGAAAATAGACAATTAAATAGTTTCAGGATTGATTACAAAAATCTCATCTCACATTCTTTTTAAACAACCAAAATTTGATTCAAACCATTAGAAATCTCCCACAACTAACTTACAAATCAAGATTTTAGGCAAAATATCAAAACACACCAATGAAGATCATTTCCATGAATTAAATAGCAAAACTAAGTTATTCAACATTCATTAAGAGCCAATTACTAGGGAATATCAATAAAGAACTTTAGTTTTAAGAGAGGAAAAGGAAAATCACATTTGAGTCTTTTCACCACAATTTGACGTAAACTTTCTTTGTTGAATCAAATAGAATTTAGAGAAATCTTTGGAAAGGTTTTGCTAAGCTAAAAGAGATAAATCTAATTATGCAATCCTCATTCAAAAACAATAAAAAAATTCAGAAATTTTGTGGAGAGAAAATTGTGAAAAAATGAGAGAAAGTTTTGGAGGAAAATATTGAGAAAATAGAAAAGGAGGGAAAATACTTTAGCAAACAATTAACCGTCAATTTTTTTGTTAATTATGGTGTAAACCCAAATTAATGTTTTTAGGAAAATTATCTCTCTAAGGATTCTTAGTTTTGGCCCATTTTACAATTTAGTCATTAAAAATAGTTTTGCATTTATTACATTTTGGTCACTAAATCTAAAATGTCATCTTAATTGATCAAATTGATTTCCGATTTCAACCCCATAACACTTAATATAAATATTAAACATTTTGAAACCTAAACCACATTTTATCCCTTTTGAAATTCCCACTTCAAAATATTTATTTTCCCAAAACGTATTTTAATTGCCAAAACCGGTTCACCCGAACCAAACCTAAACTTGACTAAACCACCTAGACTTTCTACATGAAGCCATTGAGCAGTACCAGCAGAAGAGCTTGTTCTTTGGCTGCGTACAAAGGGAAGTCACCCTAGTTCCAGTCCTAGAGATTGAACAGCCAGCCTTGAAGCGCATCAAGGAAGTGGAAGAGTAATCGAGCTATCTTAAGCCACTATTTTGTTTCCAAATAATATGCACATAAATTTCATGATCAATGAAACATGCTTTTAATTTTGGAATACAAACAGTTTTGCATCATGCATCGTTCATTTAAATTGCATCATAATAATTAGCATTAAATTAAATAAACCAATAAATTAACTATGAGAAGTTCAATGGCAGCAGATCATAGAAAAATTATGCACTCATACGGTACTTGTTTCCAGCCAAGAAGATGGAAATGGACAACAGAATGGCATCCGTCGAAGTTAGCTTGAAGGGAGACCAAGACAAGCTCGAGAGGATTGAAAAAGACTTGAAGGATGAGATTACCTTAGCCCAAAGAAGCACCGTCAGCCAGATAGCTTCCATGCTAAGCTACAAGGATCCAAAAGCTGGAAAAATGGCTAAAGCAGTGAACACAACTTTACCAACACCAGGGGTAATCCCAGAAGCATTTCTGCTCAAAAGTTCCAAATCCATATGGATGGGACCTCTATACATGCCCCGGACGAATCTGGAATAGGTTTCGGAGACAATCAAGACTTCGAGACCCTAAATCTTGATGAGATTAATGACAAAGCCAAAGCGGACAAGAAATTGGTCTTACCACGAAGAATCTTCATAATAGAGTCTAACACCTTTACGGGCTCTTCATCATAAGATAAAATCGAACACAACTCTAGCTCCTCAACCAGCACAACATGTGATGGATCTTATCTATATCTCTGAAGCATTGACACATAGAAAACATCATGTGTCTACTCCAACTCTGCTGGAAATCTTAATCTATAAGCAGTTGGACCGAAATGCTCAAGCACCTTATATGGCCCAATGAATCTAGGGTTTAACTGTCCCTTATGCCCAAACCTCATAACCATTTTCCAAGAAGAAAATTTTAAGAACACTTTATCCCCAACATCAAACTCAATCTCCCTTCACTTCAAATCTACATAAGATTTTTGCAGATCTGAAGCTGCCTTTAAATGATCACTAATAAGCTTTACCTAAGCATTCATACCTTTAAGCAAATCAGGTCTTGTAACATACTTTCCACCTGCTTCTGCCCAACAAAGTGTTTTCGAAACCTACATCCATAAAGAGCTTCATAGGGAGCCATCTGTATACTTGACTGATAGTTGTTATTATAAGTAAACTCCACCAACAGAAGTTGCTTTTCCCACATTCCCTTGAACTCAATGATGCAACATTGCTACGTGTCTTCCAGAATCTATATAACACGCTCAGACTGTCCATCCATCTAAGGATGATACAAAGTACTAAAATTAAGCCTTGTTCCCATAGTCGTCTATAGACTCTCCCAAAATTTTGACGTAAAGCGAGAATCTCTGTCTGATATAATGATTTTGAAACCCCTTGCAACTTCACAATCTCAGCAATATATGTCTTCACTAATTTATACAACGTATACATCGTACGCACAGCAAGAAAATGCACACACTTCATAAAATGATCAGCAATCACCTATATAAAATTCTTTTTAGATGGCGTTGTAATACCCATTTTTGTTCGGCTTCAAACCCAAGACCCAAACCAAATTATAATTAAAAAAAGATCCAAAATAGCCATTCATTAAATCCATAAAACAAATCCATTACAACATAAGGCCCATAACTTGACCCAGCCACCCAACTAACTCAGCCCGACCTAGATCTTCTCTAGCCCAAATTACCAGAATGCCCTAACCTTAATTAGCCTAAAGAACCTAATAAGCCTAATCATATCTACTGTCACCGCTGTCCTTTGCCTCTTCAGCTTCCCCGTACGTGGCCGCCACATGCAACTCTTCAACGCCCACATAAAGGCCATGTGCCAGCCACTCCCACCCGCTCTGACCGGCCACCTGCTCCATCGCCTAAGGTCACGTCAGATCTGCAAAAGAAAAGAAAATAAAGGATTATTATCCTGAAAATGTCATCATTCGAGCCAAATCAACCATAAATGGGGGTTTCTTTTATATTTTATATATGTAACTAAAACGGGTATAAAACCCAAGTCTTGTAATAGGTAAAGCACCTTCTTTTCAAACAGGAAAAAAAGATTTCCAGATCTAAGTTTCAAAGTAAAAAAAGGAGGTATATTTTCTTACCTTTTCTATTTGAATATAAACATAAGAAAAATACAAAAAAGAGGGAGATGATTTACCTCGGTTTGATCTCGAACCATCTCTACCGTGCATGGCCAACTTCGAACCTCCGATGTTTCAACCGGATCTAAGGGGGGTTTAATTTTTTTAGTATGAAAAAATGGGAGTTTTGTGTTTTATGGTTTAAAAGCTTGAAAAAAAATAGAGTAAAAAGGTGGGAGGGGACAACCTAAAAAATAAGGAAATAGATCTGTTTGGTGTTATTTTTAGGTTATATACTAGGGTTAAAAGATAGGTTAATTACGATTAAGTCCCTCTACCCTACAATTGTTTGCAGCCCTACCCCTCCGTATGGTATAATTACGCTTGTGGTCCTTTGCGTTTTAAGTGGATTTGCAATCTGATCCTTTTTGTTCATTTTCAATTTGTCTCTTTAATTCGTTTTTATTACATTTCAGCCAATAAATGGTTAAAATTTGACCCTTCAGTCCTATTTTTTTTATTTCAATCCCCTATTATGTTATGTATTAATATTATACCTCTTTAATATATCTAATATATGTGTCTTGTATGTGTTATTTATTATATGTAGTGTGTTATGTAATTCTTAATAAAATATATATATATATATATTAGTATATAATGTAATATGTGTAAATGAAATGCATTATATCGAATATTGTTTGTATATTTACGCTTATTCCTTAAATTAATATATTTTATTAAATTAATTGTTCATACATATATCCTGTTACATATAGTATTAGGCTTTATTGTTCCGATATTCTATTGGGAATGGCATCCCGGCCTTCGGGTGTCATCTCCTTTGACTGATGTGAATATCGAGCCACATTTTAAACTGTCATGCATGCATGCATTTAGGAATTAAAATTTAAATTAACTCAAATTATTTTCATTAATAAATACGATGCGAACCTTTAGGTACTAATTTTGGGCATTGTGGGGGTGCTAATCGTTCCTCATACGTGACCAACTCCCGGACATGATTTTTTCTCTAGATTTATTTTTCTGTTGTCCGGTCTACCCTTTTTGAAATGATCAATGGTGACTCCAAATTTTCACGAAAAATGAATTTTATAAAATTCCCCTTTTAAATTAAATATTTTATAAAAAAGCGGGAAACCTCTTTTTGTTTCAAAAAAATAGTCGCTACAGCATGGCGACTCCACTAGGGACATTTTTTTTGTTTTAAAAAATAAAAAAGGTGTTAAGCCTTAATTGGGTTCGCATCGTAATTATTAAGGAATATTTAAATCCGATTTAATTTAATTTTTAATCTCTAAATCTTGTTTGATTTTGAATAATTCTTTATATAAGTTGTCATCATGTATTAGTTTTAGAACTCTTAAGTGGGAGTGATATCTTCGCTTCGTGGGGTGTTCACCTCCGTATGGTGTTGTAATTCACTTCTGGAATCCAGTCCTTATATTTGTGGGGTATTCACCTCCATATAGTATAAAGGTCGTATTCTCCCGAATCGATGTCCCAACGATAGTTCGGGTACCATTTTCTTTAGAACCTAACCGCATATAGTGAACCATAGGAGCCTACCCTTTTAGAGCCACACCGAGAATCAACTCGTATAGCAATAACCCTGTATAGGCCTTGTTTTGTTTATTTTGTGTTTTGTTTGTTTGTCGACGTATATTTTAATCACATGATATAGTTACTTTAATTTATTGTCTTAATTATTAATTAATATTTCATTATTCGATTATTTCACCATACTTATGTGATCTTTTTTGTGGATGTTTGCATTATTTTCTTTTCTTTTTTCTGCATTTATGTTGCATGTTACATCATAACATAAATGTTGATTCGAGAACAGTCCCATTTAGAAGGCAGTCAAAATAAGAGTGAAGTATGTGGTACCAAGAGCTATAATGCTACAGTATCGGGTTGGGCTGATTAAAGACCAATAGAGAAAAAAAATAGTTCGACAACAAGATACATATCAGGCAAAGAGAAGGCGTACCTTGGGCGCACGGTTCCGAATTTGGCTAGTTTAATTTCTCAAAATTATACTGACGATCCTTTGTCTATACAAACAGAGCATTTTTCTACAAAAGTCCAGTCAGCAGAGCAGCAATACTAGAAAAACCATCCACAAAGTGATGATAATACCCAACTAGACTATGTAAACTGCAGACTTCTGACACCGTCTTAGGTTGCTTCCAATTAAGGATAGCCTCAATCTTCTATGGATCAACATGAATTTTATCCGCCAATACAACGTGACCAAAAAATATTACCTTTTTAAGCCAAAACTCACACTTCCTCAACTTAGCAAACAACTAATTCTCCTTCTAGGCTTGCAACACTATCTGCAAATGTTGATCATGCTCTTCTTCAATACGAGAATCCACAAGCATATCAAATATAAGCTCAACCACAAATTAATCTGAATACTCATGAAATACCTTATTCATCATGTCCATGAAAGCAGCTGGGGCACTAGTTAAACCAAACGATATCACCAAGAAGTCATAATGCCCATACCTTGTGCGAAATATTGTTTTTAACACATTCGCTTCCTTAACCTTTATCTGATAATACCCGGATCTCAAATCAATTTTTGAAAACACCATTGTACCTCAGAATTGATCAAACAAATCATGATTCTACAGTAATGAGTATTTATTCTTAATTGTCAACTTGTTCAATTACCGATAATCAATACACATCCGCATGGTCCATCTTTCTTCTTTACAAATAACACTAGTGCACCCCAATGCAAAACACTTGGACGAATGAAACAACGATCCAAAAACTCCTGAAGTTGAGTCTTCAACTCCTTTAACTTCTTCAACGCCAAGCAACAAGGAGTAATGGACACCGAAGTTGTACCAAAGTACGTCTCAATACAGAACTCAACTTCCCTATCTGGTTGCAATCTTCAACTTCTCAGCTTGTAATGCCAAAATGTTGTTAGGCAAGAATTTAGCATTCTCGCCTACAACAAAAACAACATAGTCGTCGACAAGCTTCAAAGAAATCCTTTTGGTTTCAAAAATCAACAACAACTCTATGTTCGCTTAACCAATCCACACCCAAGATGACATCAAAACCCTAAAACAACAACTCCATTAAATTAAAAACAAAAACATGCCTTGAACAACCAACGGACACCTCCTATACATCTTCCTAACAATAATTGTCTAGTTACTAGAACACCCACATTCAGAATATCAATAGGTATATCCAATAATTGTGCATGCCCACTTAGAATGTATGAATACGTGGAACCTGAATCAACCAAAGAAAATAATGACAAAGATTACAAGGTAAAAGTACATGCGATCACATCAGTGTCATTACAACCCTCACGATGAGTGTAAAACCTTGATTTCCCTTTGTTATCCGGCTGAATAGCCATGATATGAGCAACATTCCTTTGACCCTCATCACGCATCTGAAAATTACCCCTATCATGGCCTCGACTCCTAGCAGGTACAACAATAGTAGTTACCTTGTGCTCTTTCGAGCCAAAAACCTAGTAAGCTCCAGGTTCTCCCCAATACTTCCCCCGGTGATGTCTCACACGACATTCATAATCAGTTACTGTAGCAACAACATTATGAGCATTTCGACCATATCTACAACTACAACCATCATGCTTTCGAATCGACTTAAAACGTCTATCTCACGACCTTTTGTTCTGACCCTTAGAATAGTCAGACTCTATATATCTTTTTCCCAAGTTGACATTCACTGACTTGGGAGCTACTCCCAAGGATAGCTAAATATCCTTGGACCTATTGACCAACACATCAATATTAGTGTAGTCGGCCACCAACAAATACATCTTGCACCAAAGCCATGAACTCTCTCTTTTTCGCATCCTAATACTACGAGCCAAGGTACTTCCTCTTAAACGCCCTTTGGAAGAACTCTAAATTAATGTCAGCATTAGGTACTCCAGCTATGATGGTTGTCCACCAATGATATGCATCCCCATGCAGCAATAGCACAATACAATCAAGCTTCAATGCATTTGTACACTCCATCTAACCAAGAATACATTCTATACTCTTAAGCTACTATTATGTAGCTTCAAGGTTTGTAACGCCCTGAAATTGGGCCTAGATGTGGGTCGAATCGTGAAGGTGGTTTGGGAGAATCGATTAAGGCAATTCGAATAGTTTCGGGAAAATAAATTTATCAAATTGATTTTTGGGATAAAATAAAATATGGAAAAATGTTTTAAATTACTTAATTAATATTTTAATTAATTTGGTGAAGTCAATTTAAGGTAATTAAATATGATTTTAAGACATTTTGGTCTAGTGTCTAAATTGAGAGTTTTCAAAACTATTTTTTGTGACTAAATCGAAAAAGGGGTCAAAACTTAGAATCTTTAAGGAGCTATTTATCCAATCTTTTTCAACAAATTTCTCTCTTAATTTAGGCTATTTTTAAAGTATTTTTAAATGGTTTAATAATTAGATAAATGAGGATTTATTAAAAAGGTCTTTAATATGCCAAAAACATTTTCTTACTTAGCTACTTTTCACCAAACCTTTTCTCTCAACTTTCTTAGCAACCAAACTAGGATTTCTACTTCAAAATCACCTTGTATCAATCTCCATAAATCTTGGCCAATTAAGGGAGAAATCAACAATTAGAGGTGATTTTCATCTCTCCTCTAATTAAAGGTTCTTTATTGAAATTCCCAAGTTCTTGATCCTTTGTTGTTGATTTATGTTAAGAAATTATGATTTTAATATGAATTTATTGGTTAAATTAAGTTTTATTGGAAAATTGTAGGAAACTAAATTGGATCTATTTTGGTGATGGATTTAATTGATTTATATCTCAATTTGGATGTATTTTAATGTTGAAAGGATTGATTAATCAATGTAATCCCAAAACTAGGTGAATTGCTAGTTTTCTATGTTGTGTATAGTTGGTTTTTGGGTTGATCTTGTTGTTGTAGTGTTGCTGGAGGTATAAGGACGTGGTTAAGATGTTTTTGGATGTTAACTGATTTTGTTGATGTGTTAGAATCATCAGATGTTGGCTGGGCTTTGTTTAGGTAAGGTTTGGTGGTGTTCTTTATGGTTTTAGGAGGGTGTTGAGTGGATTCGTGTGAGGCGATGTTGTGTTTGTTGGTTGTTGGAGGGTTGAGGTACAAATATGTGCTTTAATCCTCTATTTTTGATTGGGTAAAGCAGGGGAGTTGAATCTTTTGGCTTTTGAAAAAGGCGCGAAAGCTTCAGAAGCTTGATTCACGCATCGGCAAGCAAGCGTTGGATTGTTGGTGAGAGGAAAAGTGTTTTACTGTTGTTAAAAGGATTGAAAAGGAGTCGTGGGAGTTTAGATAAGGTTTGATACACTTATCTAAGCTCGAAAGTAAGTATCGGTTGAGCTTTCTCTCGATTTTAGTTTTGCAAAATAAAATCTCATGCACATGTTGTTGGTTTTAATTACTCGTTGTATTATGCATGTTTTGAAAGAGAAAGATGTTGAAAATGATCATAGATGATGATTTATGAGTATTGAATAAGGTTTATAAATGTGTTTTTGGAGATAGTCAAAATACACGGTTTAATGTATTTGTGTTAGATTGATTTGATGCATATGTAAAATAGTGAGGTAATGTTGTTTATTCAATATATTGGCAAGTGGCTCTGCTTAAAATGATATCGGATACAGTTGGCATGCCATAGGGTTTAAAGTGCACTATAAAAAGTTACCTCATATTGTCGAGGGGTGTTAAGTTTCTGTAATATCCAACATGAGAACCGCAACAATTGAGGTGAGTAAATGTTCTGTTTACTCCCATTGGTTGATTTATACATGCAAACCGTAGAGTTCGAAAAGTGTGACGTTACTCTAATTTGAACCGTTGAGGTAGGCAAGTGTGCCGTTGCTCCGGTTGAGGTATGTAACTTGAGGAATCTGTGTATCCGATAAGTTTTGTGAAATGAAAGGTTGTTGGTTTTGAGTCACTTGAAAGCTAGTATATGAGATAATGTATCATGTGAAATGGACTATATTTGTATAAAGAGGTTTATCCATGTTTTACTCTTTAAGCTTGTTATAAAGGTGTTGTGGTGTGAAGCTTAAATTGAGGTAGAGATTGATTCCATGATACATGTGTTGAAAATGATCTAAATGTGCATAATTGAGATGAAATGAAAAGCATGAGATAATTACATACGAATTGATAAGAATGGTTTTAAATGCATTGACGAGTGTTTTGCGATTTCCCTCAGTAAACTTATAGCTTACGCATCTTTTACTCATCAATACAGAGAAATAGCTTTCTCGGACAGCACGTGAGCAAGGGAGGATCCAAAGAACAATTCATTACAAAGTATGGTTTTATATACGTTAAGTAGAAATAAGGAGGCAATATGACCTGGTTATTTTTGGGAGATGTATTTTGAGTTACTCCTTGTTGTAATAGTTTGGATTGATGTTTTGGTTTGGCATGATGATTTTATATTTGGTTTTGAGGGGTTGGGAGACATTAAGCGTGCTTGGGTAGAAATCATGATCATAGGTAATTGCTTGAGTATGCCATGCTTAGTATATCCTCAATCTATGTTGTTATGTTTGATGATTGAATGTTTATGATGTCATATGATGATTAGAGGTTGAATGGATGGTGTTAGATTGAGCCAAAATGTCATATGTTGGACCTAGAGGTCAATACAGGTCGCCCCGTACCGGTATAGGCTCCTCAGGTTTCGATACGCGGGGATTTGTCCAGGCTCAAAATATTTAAAATAGCCTAGGCGTAACAATACGCCTGGTAACCGTATCGGTATGCATAGTGATGAAATAGTGTTCGTTTCAGCATATGGGTTACCATATCGATACGGTGTCTAGCTACTGGAATCTGGATTTTCAAAATATACCAGCCCATGCCGATACGCCTAGGGATCGTATCAGCACGCCTTTGTCTTTTTGTGCTGTATCGAAATGCAAGTTACTGTACTGGTATGCAGACTATTAATTCAGTTGTATAAGCATCTATAGTTTGAAATCTTTGCATTTGGTCCATGTTTCTTAGTTATGCAATTAAATGTTAATGAATGATTATTTTGGGTTAAGCTTTAACATGAAGGCATGTAACATGAATAATTGAGGGTCGGTAACTTTATTTTCATGAAAGTCCTCGTAAATATCAAAAATTACGTATTAGTCCCTATAAAGTGTTTTCGAGCAATTGGATATCGAGATGACGCTCGATTGAGTTGAAATTTTAACCATGACTCGTATGAACACCTTAGAACCTAATAATGCATTTAGATAAGATAAAAGAAAAAATGGACTGTTTTAGCTGTAATCTTTTTGGGTTTATTTTGGTAAACCCTAATGTAGCTCTCTCAGTTCGGTCTTTCGGCTAGACCGAGTCAAGGGGGTTACATTTGGTAGTATCAAAGACAAGCTATGATTTTTGGGAGGTAGGTTATGGTTGTTTGGTTGGATGATGTTGTGTGAATATGTTGTTTGACATGTACGGTGGTTGAATATGTGAAATTGTATTCGCTATGTGGTATGTTTGGGGTGCTTAAACTTGGGACATATTGCCTTATTACTACTTGAGTTAAATGATTTTTGTTTTTAAACAAGAGTGACTTGGATTCTTGCTCTGAGCTGGCCTAATTGGTTTGTTTTGTTGCATTATCATGTTTAGACTCATATTTTCACGTATGGGACCGAGACGAGAGACTAGATCTCACATGGGTAATATGGTGGATACGCACGATGATGAGTTGCCTCCTCCTCCACCGAATCCTCTTGCTGGTGTTAGAGTAGTAGGAGTTGCACCTCAAGTACCCCCAAGCACCTATTTTTGGTGATATAGCACCGTTAGTTCAGGCGATGACGGGAGCTTTCTAGGCGGCCATAGCTGGAGTGCATGTACCTACACCGGTGCCTACAACTGTTAATATTGGGTTACCTTTTGAGCGTTTACATAGCCTGGGTGGTGTTGAGTTCAGAAGATTGATTCTGGAAGCAGCCAAGAAGTGGTTTGCTAGTACTGAGAGAATCATCGGCCAGATAGAGTGTACGTATGTATGCAAGCGGTGGTGTGTTGTGTCATTGCTTCAAGGTGATGCTTACAGTTGGTGAACAACTATGATTGCAGGGATGGAACCTACCAATGTTACATGGGAATTCTTTTTTGAGGCTTTCAAATAAGTATTTGGGAACTCAATATAGAGATGAAAAAAAGGGGTTCATGACTTTGGAGTAGGGAAACATGTTTGTTTTTGAGTATGAGATCTAGTTTGTACGTCTAAGTAAGTGTGCTCCCGAGTTGGTTTCGGATGAGCAACAGAGGTGTGAAAGGTTCTGTTATGGGTTGATCAAGGAGGTGAAGACATACATGCTGGCCACCGACTACACAAAGTTTGATGTCCTGGTTTCTCGAGCAAGAGACAGAACAGAATTTGGGCTTGTCAGCTCGATCAAGGAGTTCTTCGATAGGGAAGAAGAGTGAAGAGTATGATGTTGGTAGGGATCGTTATAAGAGGCATAAAGACAGGAGGTACCATCTGGATCAAAGGCGGGGAGGAAATGGTTCTGGGCGTGGTTTCCAGGGTCATAATACCTTTGCTGGAGTTCCTAAGTGTAGGAGATATGGTAGGAAGCATTCAGGGGATTGTTGGGGGTGCTATAGGCACATGTTGGAGATGTGGATCGATGGATCATCTTAGGAGGGATTGTCCGCAGTTGGTTAGAGAGGGTCAGGCTCATGTACCAGCTGTTGTAGCGCATAGGGGTCGTGAGTGCGACCGTGGACATTTCCACCTCAGAGATGATGGAGAGAGAGTGGTAGCACATACCATAGCAGTTTAGCCTAAGGATGGTAGACCGACGAGGGTCTTTTCTCACCGTGTAGGAAAGAATGATACCGATGTGATCGTAGGTACCTTTACCTTCGTTATCTTTGATGGATTCTAGTTATACACATTCCTACATTTTGCACGAGCATGCATGTCTCATGATTGTTGGTATGCGTGTAACAAGTTCCTTTGGTGAGACGGTTGTAGGTAGGAAGTTGTATAGGAGTTGTCTCTTGATGGTTCAAGGGCATGTGTTTGAGGTTGATCTAATGGAGTTACCATTTCACGGTTTTGATGTGATTTTGGGTATAGATTGGCTATCTCGACACAAAGCTGTACTGGATTTTGAAGCCAAGCAAGTTTCTTTGAAACTTTCCGAGAATTATGAAGTTGTGGTTGTGGGTGAGAATGCAAAGTTCATATCAAATGTGTTTTCTGCTTTGGAGGCGTATAGGTTGTTGGAGTTTGGGGGTCAAGCATACCTAGCCTATGTGATGAATCTGAATATGAAGGAAGCACGTGCCCAGGATATTCACACAGTTTGTGATTTTCTAGGAATCTTTTCGGAAGAGTTGCCTTGTCTGCCACCAGATAGGGAGGTAGAGTTCTGCATTGAGACATACGCAAATACGGCTCCGGTATCGATTGCTTCATATCATATGGCACCGAAAGAGTTGAAGAAGTTGAAGATGAAATTACAAGAGTTGCTGGATCGTGGGTTCATTCGGCCAAGTGTGTCATCGTGGGGAGCACTCGTGTTGTTTGTAAAAAAGAAGGATGGCACGATGAGAATGTGCATTAATTATCGGTAACTGAACAAGTTGACGGTTAAGAACAAGTATCCTTTACCGAGGATTGATGATTTGTTTGATCAGTTTAGGGGGTATTACAGTGTTTTCCAAGATTGATCTATGGTAGGGGTATTATCAGTTGAAGGTGAAAGACAAAGATGTGCCCAAGATAGCTTTTCGCACACGTTATGGGCATTACGAGTTCTTAGTGATTCCATTTGGTTTGACAAATGTAGCGGCAGCGTTCATGGATATGATGAATAGGGTGTTCTATGGGTTTTTAGACCAATTCTTGGTAGTGTTCATCGATGACATTCTTGTGTACTCGCGTACCGAGAAATATCACAATCGACATCTCTGAATTGTGTTGCAAGTTTTGTTGGACAACAAAATTTATGACAAGCTAAGTAAATGCGTGTAACGCCCCGGTTTTAGGGCTTAGCAGTTTGGTGGTTTATTAGACGGTCCGGTGGACTAGAGTAGAGATTCAAGTCAGTTTCAGGATCGTATATTTTTGGTGTTGGAAAACTTAAGGAAAAATGCTTAAAAATCATTATTAATTATGTATTTAATAATGGTGGAATCAATTTTGAAAATTGCTTTTTGGAAGATGGACATTTTGGTTAGTGATCAAAATGAAAGTTTTGAAAACTGTGATTTTCTAGTGACTAAAATGAAAAGGGTCAAATACATAAAATCTTTAAGGAGCTATTTTACCAATTGATTTTTGATGACTTCTCCCTTTATTTGACTTATTTTAACATGTGGTTTAATTAATAATTAAAGAGGATTTTGTTAAAAAGTTAGTTATCTTTTCCAAAACAAAAATCACGTCATTTTTCTCTCCATTCTCTCCTCAGCCAAACACTCAGTTTTCATCAAATTTCCAGAGGTGAGGTGGTTTCTAACTTGATTTTATTATATCAAATAGTTTTATAAAGATTGTTTATACAAAATCTTACAATAATTTTATGTTTTCTTAGCTTTTCACAAACCAATTGAGGGAGAAACTTCATAATAGGGGTTAATTGTGAAGGTTTTGTGGGAATCTGAGAAGGATTGTAGCTGTTGTGTTTAGAATGCATTATGATGCATTAATCCTCTGTTGTTTTGTGGTAAAATAGGGGAGGCTGATCCGGAAGTGATTGGAGAAGCGTTGGAGGCTTCGGATTCTTGATTTCGCACAGGCGAATCAAGGTTTCGCGTATCGGTGAGTGAAAACGTGGTTTAAAGTGTTTTGATGTTTTAAAATAGAGTTTTGGGAGTTAAGGTAGAGCTTGAAATGCTTACCTAGACTCGAAAGTAAGTATAAAGTGGTTTACTCTCTCGGTCGTGCTAGTTTGAAATGGTTTTATGCACTTGTTTTGATTTACATGTTACCTACTGTTTAAGCATGTTTTGAAGTATTGGATATACTGTTTAAAGCATGTTTTGCTGAAGTATGCACATGATAAGTGATCCTTGTAAGTATGGTTTATACTTGTGTTTTAAAGCATGGTTGTCTCTTTGGATAAATGGCATGGTTTAATGCTTGTTAAAAATAGTTAGGTAAATGTTATTTGGTTAATTATATTGGCAAGTGATGTGGTTTTAAACTTGTTATCGAATATAGTTGGCCGGCCATAAGATTGAGCCAACTGTAAACAAGTCACGTTGGATGTTGAGGGGTTTATACAGCGTACCGAATACTCCATCCAAGTACCCTAACGGTAGATGGGTTAAACAATATCGAATACTCCCGTTAGTGGATTAAGCGTCTAACCCATGATTGGGGTGGGTGTCCTCTTGGGTTGTTATGGTACCTGGTTGTTATTGTACCCGGTTGTTAATGTACCGCGATTGTGATTGTATCGCTATTCCGGTTGAGATGGCTTGAAGTTTTGGGTTAACACTTGTCGAATTCGTGTATCTGATGAACTCTTGTGTTATTCAACTTGTTAATGATCACTTGAAAGCCAATATAATTGTTAATGTATCATTGGAATGAATATGTTGTATAATGTGGTTTATACATGTTTCTCCTTAAGCTTTGCATTTGGTAGTAATGCATGGAAAGGCTTAAGTGGAGGGTTAGCAATGTGACTTGTTGTTGAATAATGATACATGTAGCATATGGTTTAATATGCTGGTTTTAATTGTGTAAAGTATATGTTTTAAAAGGGCATGATGGTGTTTTAAATGATGATGTTTTAAAGGATGATGTTAACTAAATGGTTTTAAATGCATTGATGATGTTTGTTTTAGAGCTTTCCTCACTAAGCCTTGTGTACTTACGCTCTCGTTATCCATCAATGCAGATAATTGAGGTCTTGAAAGGCAGCAAGAAGCAAGAGGATCTTGGCAAGGCTTGTTTCCAAAGTATGTTAGAGACTAGACTATAATGAATAAGGGAAATGGGGTACTTGTTGTGTTTTGGAAGATGTTTTGTGAAACTCCCTGTTTGAACATGTTTCTTTAGTTGCTATTGGGTTGTAAATGGTCTTAAAGGATTGTTTTGGTGCTGGTTTATCTTTTGGTATGTTGGTTGGATGCATATTAGGAAGCATGCCTATAGAATTCCTCTTTGATGCATGAATCCTTGTTATGCCATTAGAATTGTGTTGTTAGTTAGCATGAGATATGTTTGACATGTTAGTATTGTGTTCAAAGCATGTTGGAGTGGTTTGAGAATGCTTTCGGGATGAAAAATTAGCCAAATGTGACAATTCAGGCCCAGGCGTACCGATACGCGGGGGACCGTATCGGTACGGCTAGGTAATTTCAAGCTTGTAGGATCGGTACGGGTCCGGTGCGTTTTGATATGCCTAGGCAAATTTGGCATGGTGTACCGGTACGGGGAAGGGCGTTTTGATATGCATTTTAGCCTCTGGAATTTACTTTTGCAACTTGAACCCGCATATCGAAACACCTGGGAAACCGTATCGGTATGATTTAAAATATTTCAAAAATTTGGTAATTCAGTTAGGCGTATCGATACGGCTTGGTGGTGTATCGACATGGTATGTTTCAAACCGTATCAGTACGGGCTTACCCGTTTTGATACGGATGAACGTTTCTCATGTGAATGTCACTTTTGGGCAGTTTTGTTTTCTTTGCATTTTAGTCCCTAATTCTTGTTGAAGCTATTATATTTGGTAGAATAATCAGTTTGAGCTAAAATTTGAGATGGAAGTTCAGAACCCGACTAATTAAAGATTGTAACTTAAAAATGAGCTTTAATCCTAAAATTGTCTGTATTTGCATTTTGGTCCCTAATTTGCAAATATATCAATTGGATGTCAAATTGATGCCCAGTTGAATTAGGGTTACACCTAATGTCCATATGAACATGTAGGGTTAATAATTGGCATCTAGAGAAGATAAAAGAAAAAATGGACCGGGTTTGGTTGTATCTCTTCGGTATGCTACGACAAACCTAATGTAGCCTTCTTGGTTCGGTTGGGCATCTAGGTCGGGTCAAGGGGGTTATATTTGGTGGTATCAGAGTCAGATTTGGTTCGTTTGGGAGGTTACGGTGATTGTTGTATGTATGCTGGTTGATACGTACGGTGATTGATATATGAATGTTGGTTGTTGTATGCTATGTTGGGGATGTTTTGGGGTACCCATTTCCTTATTATTATAGTCTGGGAAGTTTTGATTGTTGAAATGAAAGTCTTGGATCCTTGCTTGAGGCTGGCCTGCCTACTTTGTTTTGAAATGATTAGCATGCCTTAGATATATTTTAGCACGATGGGACCGAGGAAAGAGTTGTGATCTAGTGCGATTGTTGCTACCGCTGGGTAGGATGATGAAGGAGAAGTTGTGCCTCCTAGAGGGTTACCACTGCCCCCACCTAATCAACCCAAGGGAGTGGAGCAAGTACCACCTGCACCGGCTGGGCCAGGAATGGGTGATATGGCACCGTTGATACAGGCCATGACCGGTGCGTTTTAGGCAGTAGTTGCGGGTGTTCGTGTACCAGCACCACCGGTTGAGGGGCAAGGTTTGCCGCTAGAGCGTCTTCGTAGTTTAGGCGGAGTTGAGTTTCGAGGGTTGTCGCCTGAGGCTTCTAAGGGTTGGTTGGCTAGTACTGAGAGGATACTGGGCCAGATGGGGTGCACCGATGCTCGTAAGCTGGGCTGTGCTGTTTCCCTACTGTAGGGTGATGCTTATACATGGTGGACTACCACGATATCTAGTATGGCGACGGATGATGTGACCTTGGAGTTCTTCTATAAAGCTTTTCAGAAGAAGTTTTTGGGAGTCCAATATCAAGACGAGAAGAAGTGTGAGTTTATGGCTTTGGTGTAGGGCAGTATGTTTGTTGCGGAGTATGAGGTGCAGTTTGTGAGGTTGAATCGGTATGCACCTGAGTTGGTTCCTAACGAGCATATGCGATGTGATCGTTTCTGATATGGGCTTGTGCAGAATGTTTAGACATACATGTTTGCTGCTGATTACATTGACTTTGATGTGCTGGTTTCGCGAGCTAAGGATATGTAGCAGAATTTGGGTTTGGCTTCTGGATTACGAGGTCCTAGTTCGGGTAAGAGAGCTGTTAATTCAGGTTATAGCGGTGGTCATGTCAAGAGACACCGTGACAGGAGGTTTCACTCGGAACCGAGGCATGGCGGAGGTGTTGTGGGAGGTGGAGTCTAGGGGCAGGGTGCCCAGGCTAGAGCACCGTTTAGCACTTGTTGGGTTTGTTGATCCCGAGATCATTTGAGGCGAGAATGCCCACGTTTAGCCATGGAGGGTCAGGCACCCGCGCCTGTGGTGGCTAATGCTTGTTGGAGTTGTGGGTCAGGCGACCATCAGAGGCGTGATTGTCCGTTGTAGATATTCGCACCGTATGTGAGTTTCTGGGTGTCTTCTGGAAGGGTTGTCGGGGTTGGCACCAGACCGTGAGGTTGAGTTTGGCATCGAGGTCTTTGCGGATACGGCACCAGTGTCCCTTGCTCCGTATCACATAGCTCTGAAAGAGTTAAAGGAGTTGAAGACGCAATTGCAAGAGTTGCTTGATCGAGGCATTATTAAACCTAGTATTTCACCGTGGGTGCACCGGTGTTGTTTGTAAAGAAGAAGGATGGTACATTGCGGATGTGTATAGACTATCGGCAACTAAACAAGTTGACGATAAAGAACAAGTATCCTTTACCGCACATAGATGATCTGTTTGATCAGTTTAGAGGTGTCTCAGTGTTTTCTAAGATAGATTTGAGGTCTGGGTACTATCAGTTGAAAGTGAGGGATGTAGATGTGCCTAAGATAGCTTTTCGTACGAGGTACGGGCATTATGAGTTTTTTGGTGATGCTGTTTGGTTTGACCAATGCACCGACTATTTTCATGGACATGATGAATCGTGTGTTCTATGAGTTTTTGGACCAGTTTGCATGGTGTTTATCGACGATATCCTTGTGTACTCTCGTACCGAGGAGGATCATAATAGACATTTGCAGATTGTGCTTCAGACGTTGTTGGTTAATTAGTTGTATGCAAAGTTAAGCAAATGCGAGTTTTGGCTTAGGGAGGTTGTTTTCCTTGGGCATGTTATGTCGGTTGAGGGAATACGTGTTGATCCGTACAAAATTGAGGCTGTGATATGTTAGAAGGTGCCTAAATCTATGACAGAAGTTTGGAGTTTCCTTGGCTTGGCGGGTTATTACCGCAGGTTCGTGGAAGGGTTCTCCAGTTTGGTAGCTCCTTTAACCAAGTTGTTATAGAAGAATGATCGCTTTGAATGGACGGAAGATAGGCATCGGGTTTTTGAAAGATTAAAGTTTGACACGAGCTCTAGTCTTTGTTCAACCTGAATCGGGAAAGGAGTTTGTTGTTTATAGTGGTGCGTCATATGTTGGGCTTGGTTGCGTGTTGATACAGGAAGGTAAGGTAGTTGCGTATGCATCTAGGCAGTTGAAGGTGCATGAGTGTAATTACCCTACACATGATCTTGAGCTTGCCAAAGTTGTGTTTGCCTTGAAAATCTGGAGGCATGACCTTTATGGTGAGAAATGTGTGGTTTATACGGATCATAAAAGTCAGAAGTATTTGATGTCCCAGAAGGAGCTAAATCTTAGGCAACGGAGGTGGCTAGAGTTGCTTAAAGATTATGATTTGTCTATTGAGTATCACCCGGGCAAAGTTAACGCCGTGGCTGATGCTTTGAGTAGAAATGTTGTTGTGGAGTTGAGAGCTATGTTTGCTTAGTTGAGTGTGACATGTGACGGTGGGTTGATAGCTGCGTTGCAAGTAAAACTGTCCTTGACACAATTGATTAAGGAAAAACAACCGCATGATGAGAGTTCGGTGCTGCATGTGAAGGATATCATGGATGGGAATCATACGAAATTTCATTTTAATGATGATGGGATGTTGTGTTTTAAAGGTCGAATTGTGGTGCCTAAAGATGATGAGCTGAGGTGTACCATTATGACTGAAGCGCATGCTAGTCTTTTTTCTATGCATCCCGGTAGTACTAAGATGTACCGTGGTTTGAAGGAAGAGTACTATTGGGTTAGCCTGAAGAAAGATGTGGCTGATTTTGTTTCTCAATGCATGGTATGTCAGTGGGTGAAAGTTGAGCATCAGTTTCCATCTTGGTTGTTGCAACCGTTAAGGATACCAGAATGGAAGTGGGAGAAAATCACCATGGATTTTATATCTGGGTTGCTTTTGACGTCGACCAAAAAGGATTCCATTTGGGTGATTATTGATCGGTTTACGAAGTGTGCTCATTTTGTACCAGTCCATACCACGTATACCTTAGATAGGTTGGCTGGTCTGTACATCTCCGAGATTGTGCATTTGCATAGGGTGCCTAAATCCATAGTTTCGAATAGAGATCTGCATTTTACGGTAAGGTTTTGGGTGTGCTTGTATCGTGCTCTGGAACTAGGCTGAATTTCAGCACTTCATATCATCATCAGACGGATGGTCAGTCGGAGTGCGTGATTCAGGTTCTAGAGGATATGTTGAGATGCTTTATTATTGAGTTCCAGGGAACGTGGGAGAAACAATTGCCATTGGTAGAGTTTTCTTATAATAACAGTTATCATGCTAGTATACAGATGGCACCGTATGAGACGTTGTATGGCAAGAAGTGTCGTACACTTATGTGTTGGGCTGAAGTTGGGGAAAAGCATCTTTCCTTGCCTAATGTATTAAAAGGCACGAGCGAGAAAGTAAAGTTGATATGTGAGCACTTGAAAGCAGCATCGGATCGTCAGAAATCCTACGCGGTTTTGAAGCGTAGGGATGTTGAGTATGATGTTGGTGATCGACTGTTTTTTAAGGTATCACCTTGGAAGAAGGTGATGCGTTTCAGACGAAAAGGGAAGCTTAGCCCGAGGTTTATTGGACCATACGAGGTTGTTGAGTGTGTGGGTCCTGTTGTGTACCTTTTGAGGTTACCTCCTGAGTTGGATAGGATTCATGATGTTTTTCATGTTTCGATGTTGCGGAGGTATCGGTCGGATCCCTCGCACGTTATGCCAGTAGAGGATATTGAGTTAAGGCCGGATCTATCTTATGATGAGGAACCAGTAGATGTTCTTGATTCCATTAGTAAGGTTCTGTGTGGCAAGACAGTCGAGCTTGTTAAGGTGTTGTGGAGGCACCGCGATGTTGAGGAGGCCACGTGGGAACGCAAGTCAGATATGTTGGAACAGTTTCTGCACCTGTTTCCTCCAGGTGAAATTTTGAGGAAGAAATTTCTTAAGTGGGGGAGAGTTGTAACGCCTCGATTTTGGGCCAAGCAATTTTGTGGCTTGTTAGACGGTCTAGTGGACCAGGTTAGGGATTCGAGTCAGATTCGGGAGAAAATATTTTTTGGTAAGATAAAAATGTGGAAATGGTTAAAAATCATATTTTAATATATGGTTAATATTGGTGAAAACAATTTTGGAAAATGAGTTTTGGAAGTGTGACATTTTGGTTAGTGACCAAAATGCAATTTTTGAAAACTGGTTTTTAAAGGTGACTAAAATGAAAGAGATCAAACTCTTATAATCCTTAAGGAGCTATTTTACCAAGTATTTGCTGGCGATTTCTCCTATTAATTAAACTTGTTTAACACGTGCTTTAAAAGTTAATTAAAATGGAATTTGGTTGTTAAAAAGTTAGTTATCATTTTCAAGAAAATTGACGTAACTTTTCTCTCAACTTTTCTCTCCACTTCTCTTCTGCCAAACACTCAAGTTTTCATTAAAACTCAGAGGTGAGAGATCATTTTACTCATATTATTGATTTGTAATTGATTATTTAACTTTGATTTACAAAACCTCATTGAAATCTTGTGTTTTCTTAGCTTTCAACAAGCCAATTGAGGGAGAAATCACACAATAGGGGTAAGGTCCGTGATCTCCTCTATTGAATGGTTCTTTATTGATATTCCCAAGTGTTTGATCCTTGATTTATGGTTTATAATCTGATTTTGTGTTTTTATATTGAATTAATTGATTTAATTGGGTGAATTTGATGAAATAGTGAAAGATTCGTTTTGGATATGTTTTCTAATGTTGGATATTGATTTTAATCATATTTTGGATGTATTATTATGTTGATAAGTTGTTTTTAACAACAGAATCCCGAAACTCTTGAATCCCTAGTTGTTTAGGTTGTTAGATTTGTGTTTTTGTGAAGTTGTGGTGCCTGTTTAATTGTTGGAAGTATATGAAGGAATCAATCCTATTTTTGAGTGTTAATTGATTACTATGGAAGTGTTAGATTGTGGCTGGGTTGTGTTTGGAAATGATTAGGTGATGATTCCAGTTGTTGTGTTTGGGTAATTTTGAGAGGATTGTGGAAGTCCGTGAGGAATTGTTGTTGCAGTGTTTTGAATGCATTGAGATGCATTAATCCTCTGTTGCAATGTGGTTAAAATAGGGGAGGTTGATTCGGAAGTGATCGGTGAAGCTTTGGAGGCTTCAGACGCATGATTTCGCATCAGCGAATCGAGGTTTCGCGTATCGGTGAGTGAGAACGTGGATTCCATCTATGGAATGTTTTAAAGGTGGTTTATGGGAGTTTAAACCTAGCTTGATACGTTGTTTGAACTCAGAAGTAAGTAAATATGGTTTTTCTCTCTCGATCGTGCTAGTGTGAAGTGGTTTCTATGCAGTTGTTTTGATTTACATTGAGCCTACTTTTTAAACATGTTTTAAAGTATTTAAGATAATGTTTTTAAGCATGAAATGCTAAAGGATGCACATGGTAAGTGATCCTTGTAAGTATATGGTCTATACTTGTGGTTTAAAGCATGGTTGTTGCTTTGGGAAATTGGTTTGGTTAATGCTTGTTAAAAATAATGAGCTAAATGGTAAATGGTTAATTACATTGGCAAGTGATGTGGTTTTAAAATTGTTATCAGATATAGTTGGCCGGCCATAGGATTGAGTGCACTATAATAAGTCGTCTTGGATGTTGAGGGGTTTAGATCTATGTTCTAAAATCTCCATCCAAGTACCCTAACTGTAGAGGGGTTTTACAGTACCGTATACTCCCGTTAGTGGATTAAGCATCTAACTGAGGTAAGGGGTTGGTGTCCTCGTGGGTTGAAAGTTTACCCGGTTATTAGGTACCGCGATTGTGATTGTATCGCTAGTTTTGGTTGAAATGGCTTGAAGTGTTGGGAGAACACTTGTTGAATCTGTGTATCCGATGAACTCTTTTGTAACTGGAACTTGGTTAATTATCACTTGTGAGCCGATATAATTGTTGATGTATCATTGAAAGGTTTATGTTGTATAATGTGATTTATACATGTTTACTCTTTAAGCTTGCATATGGTTGTTATGTATGGGAAGGCTTAAAATGAGGCTAGCAATGGGACTTGTTGTTGGTTAATGATACATGTTACATATGGTTTAATATGTTGGTTTTAAAGATGTTAAGTGCATGTGTTAAAGGCATGATAATGTTTTAAATGATGTTGAAATGAGATTTCAATGTAATGTTGAGAAATGGTTTTAATGCATTGATGGTGTGTTGTTTTTGAGCACTCCTCACTAAGACTAGTGTGCTTACGCTCTTTTGTCCATCAATACATAGATTTAAAAGCTTGGAAGGCAGCGGGAAGCAAGGGATCGATACAAGACTTGGTAACCAAAGTATGTTTTGAAACTAGACTATAAGTAATAAGGGCAATGGGGGTTTCCATTGTTGTTTGGGAGATATTTTGTTGAACTCCCTGTCGAGCAAGTTTGTCTAGCTGCTCTTGAGTTGTAAATGGCCATTATGGTTTGATGTTGGTGATGGTTTGGAGTTTCATGTTTTACTTGAATGGTTTTCTAGGTTGCATGCCTCTAGATTTCCTTTTGAAGTTTAATGCCATGAATTGATGTTGACGTTGGATTGTCTTGGTGTGGTTTGATCCTTGAATATGTTGGATGTGTGTTAGGGGCATGTAAGGATGTTTTGGTTTGATCAAAAGCATGTTTAACCAGCAAAATGTACATTTCAGGTCCAAGCATACCGATACGGGTGTCCCTATTTCGGTACGGGTAAGCCATTTTAGGCTTAGCGTACCAGTACACGGGCAACTGTTTCGGTACGGGCCAAGGCAATTTTCACCTAGCATTTCAGTATGCGAGTACCTGTTTTGGTACAACATAGTGTTAAATTGAGGGTGTTTGGATACGCGGGGGTTTATCGAAACGGATTTTGGTTGCTAGAAAAGTGGGGTTTTGAATCAGCAATGGTGTATCGAAACGGGAGTAACCGTACCGATACGAGTACTGTTAAATCAATTATTTGGGATGTTTCGAAGTTCTGATTTCTTACATTTTAGTCCCTGAATGTTGTGGATGCAATTGAATAAGTTCGGACAATCGTTTTGAGCTGAGTTTTGACGTGTAAGCATGAAACTGTCTAATTAAAGGTTGGTAATGTAAAAATGAGTTAAGACCCTCACTTTTCTGAATTTTCAAATTGGTCTCTAAATCGTATATATGATCAATTAGATGTCAATTCGACGCCCGATTGAGTTGGGTTTCCACTAGAAATCAGTATGTACATGTAGGGCAATAATTTTTCAGCTAGACAAGATAAAGAAAAAATGGTCGGTTTCGGGCTTAATTTTTTACGGTTTACTTTGGTGAACCTAATGTAGCTCGCTCGGTTCGGTCTTGCGACTAGGCTGGGTCGAAGGGGTCATAAGATCGGATCCTTCGTATGTACTGCCTGTTGAGGAGATTGAGTTGAATCTGAATTTGACCTATGATGAGGAACCGGTGAGGATTATGGATTCGAGTAGCAAATTTCTCCGTGGGAAGACCATAGAGTTGGTAAAGGTGTTGTGGCGGCATCATGGTGTAGATGAAGCTACCGGGGAGAGCAAAACGGACATGTTAAGGCAGTTCCCTCATCTTTTTCTGCCAGGTAAATTTCGAGGACGAAATTTCTTAAGAGGGGGAGAGTTGTAACGCCTTGAAATTGAGCCTAGATGTGGGTCAGATCGAGAAAGTGGTTCAGGAGAACCAATTAAGGCAATTCGAATAGTTTGGGGAAAATAAATTTATAAAATTGATTTTTGGGATAAAAAAAATATGGGAAAATGCTTTAAATTACTTAATTAATATTTTAAGTAATTTGGTGAAGTCAATTTGAGGTAATTAAATTTGATTTTAAGACATTTTGGTCTAGTGACTAAATTGAAAGTTTTCAAAACTGTTTTTTGTGACTAAATCAAAAAAAGGTCAAAACTTAGAATCTTTAAGGAGCTATTTGTCCAATCTTTTTCAATAGATTTTTCTCTTAATTTAGGCTATTTTAAAGTATTTTTAAATGGTTTAATAATTAGATAAATGAGGATTTATTAAAAAGATCTTTAATTTGTCAAAAACATTTTCTTACATAACTACTTTTCACCCAACCTTTTCTCTCAACTTTCTCAGCAACCGAAGTAGAACTTCTACTTCAAAATCTACAGGAATCAATCTCCATTGATTTCCTTTTTGATTCCTTAGAGGTGATTTTCATTTCTCTCCTCTAATTAAAGGTTCTTTATTGAAATTCTCAAGTTCTTGAACCTTTGTTGTTGATTTATATTAAGAAATTATGATTTTAATATGGATTTATTGGTTAAATTATATGTTCTTGGAAAATTGTTGGAAACTGAATTGGATCTGTTTTGGTGATGGATTTAATTGATTTATATCTCAATTTGGATGTATTTTAATGTTGAAAGGATTGATTATTCAATGTAATCCCGAAACTATGTGAATTGTTAGTTTTCTAGGTTGTGTATAGTTGGTTTTTGGGTTGATATTGTTGTTGTAGTGTTGCTGGAGGTATAAGGACGTGGTTAAGATGTTTTTGAATGTTGATTGACGTTGTTGATGTGTTAGAATCATTAGATGTTGGCTGGGCTTTGTTCAGGTAAGCTTTGGTGGTGTTCTTGATGGTTTTAGGAGGGTGTTGAGTTGATTCTTGTGAGGTGATGTTGTGTTTGTTGGTTGCTGGAGGTTTGAGGTACAGAGATGTGTTTTAATCCTCTGTTTTTGATTGGGTAAAGCAGGGAGTTGAATCCTTTGGCTTTTGAAGAAGGTGCGAAAGCTTTGGAAGCATATTCACGCATCGGTAAGCAAACGTTGGATTGTTGGTGAGTGGAAAAGTGTTTTACTGCTGTTAAAAGGTTTGAAAATGAGTTTTGGGAGTTTAGATAAAGTTTGATACACTTATCTAAGCTCAGAAGCAAGTATCGGTTGAGCTTTCTCTTGATTTAGGTTTTGCAAAATGAAATCTTATGCACATGTTGGTTTTAATCACTCATTGTATCATGCATGTTTTGGAAGAGAAAGATGTTGCAAATGATCATAGATGATGATTCATGAGAATGGCATATGGTTTATAAATGTGTTTGGCAATAGTTAAAATACATGGTTTAATGTATTTGTGTTAGATTGATTTGATGCATATGTAAAATAACGAGGTAATGTTGTTTATTGAACATATTGGATATAGTTGGCATGCCATAGGGTTTAGAGTGCACTGTAAAAAGTCACCTCATGTTTGTCAAGGGGTGTTAAGTGTCCATAATCTCCAACATGAGAACCACAGCGGTTGAGGTGCGTAAATGTTTCATTTACTCTTGTTGGTGGATTTATATATCCAAACTGTTGAGGTGGGCAAGTGCGTCGTTACTCCAGTTTGAACCGTTGAGGCAGGCAAGTTTGTCGTTGCTCCGGTTGAGGTATGTATGTGAAGTGGTTGTGTGAACCACTTGAAAAATCCATGTATCCGATAAGTTTTGTGAAATGAAAGGTTGCTGGTTTTGAGTCACTTGAAAGCCAATATATGAGATAATGTATCACGTGAAACAAACTATATTTGTATAAAGAGGTTTATACATGTGTTACTCTTTAAGCTTGTTATAAAGGTGTTGTGGTGTGAAGTATAATTGAGGTAGAGATTGATTCCATGATACATGTGTTGAAAATGATCTAAATGTGCATAATTGAGATGAAATGAAAAGCATGAGATGTTTTGCCATGAGATAATTACATGCGAATTGATAGGAATGGTTTTAAATGCATTGATGAGTGTTTTGCGATTTCCCTCACTAAGCTTATAGCTTACACTATCTTTTCCTTATCATTGTATAGAAATAGCTTTCTCAGACAGCACGTGAGCAAGGGAGGATCCAAGGAACAATTCATTACAAAGTATGGTTTTATATACGTTAAGTAGTAATAAGGAGGCAATGTGACCGGGTTTTTTAGGAGATGTATTTTGAGTTACTCCCTATTGTAATAGTTTGGATTGATGTTTTGGTTTGGCATGATGCTTTTACATTTGGTTTTGAGGGGTTGGAGACATTAAGCATGCTTGGGTAGAAATCATGATCATAGGTGATTGCTTGAGTATGGCATGCTTAGTATAGCCTCAATCTATGTTGCTATGTTTGATGATTGAATGTTCATGATGTCATATGATGATTAGAGGTTGAGTGGATGGTGTTAGATTGAGCCAAAGTATCATATGTTGGACCTAGAGGTCATTACAGGTCGCCCCATAATGGTACAAGCCCCTCAGGTTTCGGTATGCGAGGATTTGTCCATGCTCAAAATCTTCAAAATAGCCTAGGAATATCGATACGCCTGGTAACTGTATCAGTATGTATAGTGATGAAACAGTGTTCATTTTAGTACACAGGTTACCGTATCGATACAGTGTCTAGCTACTAGAATCTTGATTTTCAAAACATACCAGCCCGTACCGATACGCCTAGGCACCGTTTTGATACGGTGTCTAGCTACTAGACTCTGGATTTTCAAAATATACCAGCCCATAACGATACGCCTAAGGACCGTATCGGTATGCCTTTGTATTTTTGTGCTGTATCAAAATGCAAGTTAACGTACCGGTACTCAGACCGTTAATTCAATTGTAAAAGCATATGTAGTTTGAAATCTTTGCATTTTGGTCCCTGTTTCTTAGTTGTGTAATTAAATGTGAATGAATGATAATTTTGGGTTGAGATTTAACATGAAGGCATGCAACATGACTAATTGAGGGTCAGTAACTTTAATTTCATGAAAGTCCTCGTAAATATTAGAAATTACATTTTAGTCCCTATAAAGTGTTTCGAGCAATTGGATGTCGAGATGACGCCCGATTGAGTTGAAATTTTAACCATGACTCATATGAACACCTTAGGACCTAATAATTCATTTAGATAAGATAAAAGAAAAAATGGACTATTTTAGTTGTAATCTTTTCAGGGTTTATTTTGGTAAACCCTAATATGGCTCGCTCAGTTTGGTCTTTCGGCTAGACCGGGTCAAGGGATTACAAGGTTCAACCCTCTAAACGCAACACCTCCCAAGCTATGCAGATGCTCCAACGACAACCTAGGATTAGCAGCCACTATAGAAGCCAGTGCCTACACATGAACTCCAGCAAATGCTGCTTAGAAAGCTCTAGTCATTGCCTGAATCAATGACTTATATCCCTAAAGATAGGTCCTTAAAGAGCTTGGGGTACATTTCTCCTGCCCACTCTAGCTAGTGGATTAGGCAGAGGAAGACGCAATTGGGAACAAGGAATCATGCCATCCTCAAGATTCTGATTATTTTGTGTGTTACTCGTGCTAGATCGTGTCTCACGTCTTGGCGGCATACTCACTAAAATTTTAAGACATGCAAAAGCAATTTTAGTTAGGCTTGCATTCGGAAAAGAATCCAAGACAACCTGTGAAATCATTTGAAAATAAGGGTAATAGGCAATGTGTCCCCATTTAACCCACATCATAGTACAATAACATCACAACAGTCAATAGCCATGCTTACGAACATATAACATTATAAAAACAATTCAACAACAATTATAGCATTTAACAACCATCCCAACTTTTTGTAAACCTGGCTTTGATACCACCAAATGTAACCCTTTGACCCAGCCTCGGCGCTAAGCCAAACTAAGCAAGCTACATTAGGTTTGCCATAGCAAACTTGAATCGAATATCTCAAATTAGGTTCATTTTTTCTTTTTATTTTGTCTAGATGAAATATTAGAACCTAGGGTATTCATACTAGCAGCGGTTAAACTCCTATATGAATCGGACATCAAATTGATGTCCAATTACATAAATATAAAATTTAGGGACCAAATTGCAAATCTAGAACATTAACTTACTTACATTTAAGGTTACAAGTCCTTAATTAGCCATGTTTCATGCATACATGTTAAATTCCAGATAAAAAGGATCATCCGAACTCCTTCAATTAGCATTCAATCATAACAAGGACTAAAATAAAAGAATTTGAAACTGCTCATTAAACCAACTGAAATAACCATCACCAGTATTGGTACATGGGATACACGTACCTGTATGGTATTGCATACTGATACTTCAAGACCATGTATCGATACTGTCTGGAACTAAAAAATTCTAGTAGCATAAAAACGAATCGGTACGGCTTGACCAGTACCGATACCCACTGACTTGTAATGTCTTTTTTATGGTTTTTCAACTTTAATCCATCTCAAACATATTTCAAACAATCTATTAGGACCCCTAAACATACCCCACATGATAAACATCCTACCAAGAAACTTCAAACCATTTTTCATGTTTTTTCATCCACATTTGCACAACCTAGAGGCAAGCTTCCTATTTTCATAAAACCAACAAACTTGAAATACAAACCAATGGTCTATTTAATCCCAGCATGTCATCCATAATTTATATATGCAATTTAACACTTGTATGAGCACCCAACAAAGGTATACATAAATCTACAAATCATGCTTATCATGGCATAGCAAGATGTAATGCAGAGCAACCAAAATGAAAATTCATCATCACGCTTTTAGAAATCCAAACAACAAACCAGCAAACAACAGGATTTAAACCTCAAAAATCCATAGAGACCAAATTACAAATCCCCAAACTTTGGACAACACATTGCCTTATTATCAAAAGTTCAAAACCAAACCATACTTGATGACAACGGTGTCTTGGAATCTCTACGCTCTGAATGCTCCCTCAATCCTCAATTTTCTGCAAAAAAGAATAAGAGCATAAGCAAATATATGCTTAGTGGTTCCGCTCGACTAACATTCATCAATGCATTCAAATACTTGTCAAAACCATGACATCATAGCAGTAAGTTATGAATGTAAAAGCCAATGCACTTTACTTTTTTCCTTCCAAAACATGACATGCATACAACCATATGCAAAATATAGACTTCCCATTGTTTCTCATTCATTGGCAAATATAGTGACTCTCAATAAATTATTGTTCCTTTATAAAACCACATCAGATACACAGATTTTTGGTAGACTCACCTCTACCAATTACCATACCTTAACCCGATAGTCTCACCTCAATCCAAAGCAAGGTACTCCATCAACTTGGGTAGCCTCACCCCATACCTCAAGTGACAATCCATTAGCCCGAGTAGCCTCACTGCGTACTCATGGCCCGCAGGGCGATCGACCTATATTAAAGTGAACTTTAAACCCTATGGCATGCCAAATATATCTGATACTTTTCATTGTTTTTCACATAGCCAATATAAACCTTTTTATACATTTACTTACTGTGTTTCCTTATCCATTAAACAAACCAGTTTCCATATGCAAAACACATTCCCCAAGGCAACAACATATTCCACTTAGGAACTATTTTTCAATGAATTTAAGCATCATCCTACTTGATAAGTCATTCAATATCATTTAAATGATGCATAAAATAGTAAGTAAACCAATCCATGCTTTTAAACCAAAATCTCATATCAAACCGATATTCAAAGGAGAAAATAGGGAAAACTTACTTCCGAGCTTAGTTAAGCTTGCTAGGCTTAATCTAAACTCCCAACTCATTTATTCAAACCTTTAAGAGTGTCCGAAACAAACTTACACTCACTGATATGCAACGCCTTGCTTGCCGTTGCATTCCAAGCTTCTGAAATAAACTGATTTCCACAAAATGAGCTAGGCTTGACTCTCCTCTGTTTGGCAACACAAACCAGACAATCATTTCCAAGAATTCAATAGAAAAACTAAGTTATTCAACATTAATTAGGTGCCAATTACTAGGGAATATCAATAAAGAACCTCAGTTTTAAGAGAGGAAAAGGAAAATCACCTTGGCGTCTTTCCACCACAATTTGACGTAAACTTTCTTTGTTGAATCAAATAGAATTTAGAGAAATCTTTTAGGAATTTTTGGCAAGGTTTTGCAAAGATAAATGAGAGGAATCTAATGATGTAATCCTCGTTAAAAAAATAAAAAAATCAAAAATCTTGTGGAGAGAAAATGGTGAGAAAATTAGAGAAAGATTTGGAGAAAAATATTTAAAAAATAGAAAATAAGGGAAAATACTTTTAGCTTAACAATTAACAGTCAATTTCTTTTGTTAATTTTGGTGGAAACCCCAAATAATTTTTTTAGGAAAATTAGCTCTCTAAGGATTCTTAGTATTAGCCCATTTTACAATTTAGTCATTAAAAACAATTTTGAATTTTTTACATTTTGGTCACTAAATCCAAAATGTCATCTTAATTGATCAAATTTATTTTCGATTTCAACCCCAAAACACTTAATATAAATTTTAAACATTTTTAAACCTAAACCACATTTTATCCCTTTTGAAATTCCAAGTTCAAAATATTTATTTTCCTAAAACTTATTTTAATTGCCAAAACTAGTTCACCCGAACCGAACCTAAACTCGACTGAACCGCCAAAACTCCTAAGCCTATTTTTTGGGCATTTTAGATATTGTTGATTTTTCTAGATGAGGCCATTGAGCAGTACCAGCAAACGAGCTTGTTCTTTGGTCGCATACAGAGAAAAGCCACCCTAATTCCAGTCCCGGAGATTGGACAGCCAGCCTTAAAGTGCCTTAAGGAAGCGGAGGAATAATCGAGCTATCATAAGCCACTATTTTGTTTCCAAATAATGCGGATGAATTTCATGATCAATGAAACGTGCTTCTAATTTTGGAATACCAATAGTTTTGCATCATACATCATTCATTTGCATTGCATCATAATAATTAGCATTAAATTAAATAAACCAATAAATTAACTACGGGAAGTTTAATGGCAGTAGATCACAACAAAATTACGCACTCGTACGATACTTGTTCCCATACCAAGAAGATGGAAATGAACAACAAAATGGCAGATGTCGAAGCTAGCTTAAAGAGTGCATAGGACAAGATCGAGAGGATTAAAAAAGACTTGAAGGATGAGATTACCTAAGCCCAAAGAAGCACTGTCATCCAAATAGCTTCCATGCTATGCTACAAGGATCTAGAAGCTGGAAAAATAGCCAATGCAGTGAACTTGACTTTACCAGCACCAGGGGTAACCCTAGAAGCATTTTTACTCTAGAAGTTCTAAATCCACATGGCTGGGACCTCCGTACGTGCCCCAGCTAAATCTGGAATAGGTTTTGGAGATAATCAAGACCTCGAGGTCCCGTATCTCGATAAGATCGATGACAAAGCCAAAACGGACAAGAAATTAGAGGACTGCTGTGATAAGCTAGAGGGGCTCGTTAAAGCTCTACAAGGAGTACCCATCCATGGTGGTTTAGACTCCCGAAAGCTGAGTCTGGTCACCGATCTGGTGATTCCTCCAAAATCCAAAGCCTCAAACTTTGAAAAATACAACAGAACCACATGTCATTCGGCACATCTCACCATGTATTATAGGAAGATGCCCTTGCACCTTAACAACAAAAAACTACTCATACACTGTTTCAAGGACAGTTTGATTGGATCTTCAACCCGGTGGTACGCTCAATTAAGCTGAGCCAATATACGAGTTTGGACTGACCTGTCTAGAGCCTTCAAAAAATAATATAAGCACGTAACCAACATAATCCCAAATCCGCTAGTGCTCCAAGGTATGGAACAGAAACCCAACGAGAGTTTCTGGCAATACGCGCAAAGATGGCGTGATGTGGTAGCCTAGGTTCAGCCACTATTGCTAGAAAATGTGATCACTCTAATATTTGTGGAAATGCTGAATGGGTTCTTCTATGACCGAATGATAAATAAAGCCACCAAGAGCTTTGCTGATATGCTCATGAATGAAGAACTGATACTGGCGGCAATCAAGAGCGGGAAACTTGATGGGGTTGTTACGAAAAAGCCATATAAAAGGAATGAGGTTAAGGTAAATATGACTAGTACCTACATCTCCAATTTCTCTCAAGGGGTGGTTATTAACAAACCAAGTACATCTACTACAGCCACAGTTACACCGAACCCACCAAAGATAGAGTCAAAGAATCAAGAGAATAGGCAAGAAAAGAAGTATTTCGCCCTCTATACCCATACTTACGCAGAATTATTCCTGTAGTTGGTCGAATCTTGATTGGTGGTGCCAAAGCACGTTACTCCTTTCTCGCCCCATACCTTCCATGGTACGATGCTAATGCACATTGCGAATATCATGTCAAACTCACGGGACACGCCATTGAGAATTGCCCTATTTTCAAAAAGATAGTAAACGACTTTCGGAATGTGGGAATGTTGTCATTTGATACACCCGAGACGAAGGGAAATATTTGGCCTAACCACCAAAATTTAGGAGTGAATGCAATCATAGAGGAGGATAACAATAGAATCAAAAGATATACGTCAAAAATTAAAGCCCCGTTGAGGTGGATATGGGAGAAAATGACAGAGGCCGAAATGATTGTAAGAAGGCCTTGTTACGAGTACCATGAAGAGCACGAGATCGAGCTTTGTCTGAAGTTTAGATGAATGATCCAAACTAAGATGGATAGCGGAGAACTTGAGTTCTTCGAGAAAAGAGATGCACTTAATCTAGTTGAAGTATGCGTGTTGGAAGAGTTTCTGAGTGAAAAGAGATTTGTCGGGATAAAACCTTTGGTGATCTGAACTAGAGCCCAAAATGAAGAGATGCCTAAGGGTACGGTGTAGTGACTAGTGATAAGGCTGCCAACCCCTCTTCCCTAAAAGGATAATAAGCAAGTGTCATGGAATTACACTTGCAATGTTATGACCCTAGAAGAATCAGGTCCAAGTAAAACTAAATCAGTAGAAGATGTTAATAAGGTGGCCACTTTATGAAGAATGGTCGATGTTATTTTGTTCTAGAGGTTGAAGATCGAGATGCAACCCAAAGAAAGCTCATAGTTGATGATCCTGAAAATAATTTCTACAAGGAACAACCTTTGGAATATCTTGAGCCCGTGAAGGAGTCAGAAGCTCAAGAATTTTTAAAATTTTTGAAGCATAGTGAATACAACATGATAGAACAATTACACAAGCTCCCAGCTCGAATTTTGATGTTATCATTGTTGCTAAGCTCTGAAGGACATTGAGACACCCTACTTAAGGTTCTTAACCAGACCTTCATACCAAAGGAAATAACAATCAACCATATGGACAGGTTGGCCAGCAACATCGACGTTGACAACTTTATCTCTTTCAGTGATGAAAAAATTCTTGAGGGAGGAAGGGGTTCGTACAAGGCCCTCTACATTTCAACTTATTGCAAGGGACACATGATACCTAGAGTCCTAATCGATAATGGCTAGGCCCTAAACATTTTGCCATAGTGACGTTAAAAAGTTACTGATTGATAGCTCTCACGTATAAACATATCAAAACACCGTGAGGGCCTTTGATGGGACTCAAAGAGATATACTGGGAAAGATGGAGGTACTATTGTAGATTGGGCCATCTACTTTTGATGTTGATTTCGTACTGATGAACATTAAGCCCATATACAGTTGTTTGTTAGGATGCCCTTGGATCCACTCGACAGGAGCAGTCTTGTCCTCGCTGCACCAAAAGTTGAAATTCATGGTTGATGGTCAATTAGTAATCATCGGTGCTGAAGAATACATCATCGGCTCCATATCAACCAAAGAATGCTCCTTCGGGACATTTGAGCTTGTCAATGCGACTTTTTTCATGGAGGGAAATAAGGTTCATCGGCTAGGGTTGTCCAAATGTGCTAGAATACAGGTAAAAGAGATCCTAGGAAAAGAAGCAGAGGTCGGTAAGGGATTCAGGAAGTGACATCAAGGGAGGTTTTACTCGGTAACCGTCATAGAAAAGAGGTACCATTTTGGGCTATGATTCAGGCCGAACAATATGTAAAGAAGAGTTGTTGTGCAGAAGAACCAGGAAAGGGGAAAGGTAAGACTGAACAGGGAGAAAGTTGTATGGGACCCAATGACATTTCCACCCTTGAATTACACCTTTGTATTAGGAGGATTCGTGAACCCCGATATAACTAAAATTGAGGAAGAAGAGGAGGACATCACAAATCTGTTCAGGAATTTGAGCATTAATGTCGTACTAGATGAAGATGAAGATAGTGAATATCTGTCTATGATTCACCCATGTGAAGAGCTGAATAATTAGATTGCATAAGAACTTCATGTTGTTTTTAAGACATCTTTAAAGTAATTCCCCAAATTAGCCCACTTCTGTAGCCCGAACACAATAGGGTATCTATTGTAAAAGTCATATAATAAACAAGTTGGTTCCTTAAAAAAAGATGCATTTTTAGTAAATTTTATGGAAAACGTGTATACATACAAAACCAAGACAAAAACAAGTAAATAAACCATTTCATCATTCACTTTCATGACGTAATTGTATATATCCCTAGTTCTTTTCCCTTCCAGGTTTCCAGATATCAATGGCATAAGTAACCTTGAGTCTGACCTGTAATTGGATTTTGAGCAGCCCACGATTTTAGAAAAGGTTGAAGAATATGATGACAATGATGAATGTGATCTACCTGAAAATCTGCTCAAACTAATAGAAAGCGAAGAAAAGCAAATTCTCTCTCACAAGGAAGAGTTGGAAGTTTTGAACCTCGGAACCAATAAAGAAAGGCAAGAGGTGAAGATTGGCACTACCATCACGATAGAGACCCGAAAAAATTTGATTAGGCTTCTACGAGACTACACGGACATGTTCATTTGGTCATACCAAGAAATGCCTGGCTTAAACACCAATTTCGTGATTCATCGACTACCCATAAATCCTGAGTGCAAACTCGTGCAGCAAAAACTCTAAAGGATAAGACTCGAGAAGCTCCTAAAAATTAGGGATGAAGTTAAAAAATGATATGACGTTGAATTTCTATAAAAGGCCAGATATCCTGAATGGGTGGCCAACATCGTCTCATTACCAAAAAAACACGAAAAAGTATGTATGTGCGTCGACTACAGAGATCTTAACAAGGCAAGCCCTAAAGACAACTTCCCTTTACCATACATTGATACCTTGGTAGAAAATACGACATGTCATTCCATATTCTCCTTCATGGACGGCTTTTCAGGGTATAACCAAATCAAGATGTCTCCTGAAGACATGGAGAAAACCATATTTGTAACACAATGGGGAACCTTTTGTTATAAGGTAATGCCATTCGGCCTAAAAAATGTTGGGGCAACCTACCAGGGAATGATGGTAACCTTGTTCCACAACTTGATACACAAGGAGATCAAATTATAAGTGGACGACATGATTGCAAAATCTCGAATGGAAGAAGATCACATAATGAATCTGGAAAAGCTCTTACAAAGGTTGAGAAAGTTCAAGTTGAAGCTTAACTTGCCAAATGCACTTTTAGGGTTACGTTTGGGAAATTATTAGGATTTTTTGGGAGCAAGAAAGGGATCGAGATTGACCCAGATAAGGTAAAAGCAATCTAGGAGCTTCCTCTCCTACAAACACAAAATGAGGTACGAGGTTTCCTAGGAAAGCTCAACTACATTGCCCGTTTCATTTTGCAATTGACTAAAAGTGTGATCCAGTATTCAGACTGCTCAAAAAGAATAACTCGAGAACATTGAATGAAGAATATCAAGTTGCACTACACAAAATCAAAAAGCAACTGTAGAATCCCCCAAGATTGGTACCACATATTCGAAGAAGACCTCTGATCTTATATTTGATGGTGTACGAGCATTAAATTGGCTGCGTATTACGGCAACACGATGATACCAGAAGAAAGGAAACAACAATTTATTACTTGAGCAAGAAATTCACTAATTGTAAAATACGATATTCATCGACCGAAAATCTGTGTTCTTTACTAGTATGGGCAACTAGGAGACTTCAGTAGTACATGTTGTACCATACCACATGGTTAATATCAAAACTAGACGACCCCCTAAAATTCATGATGGAAGTGACAGTCTTGTCAAGAAGATTATCTCATTGGTAGATGTTGCTCTCCAAGTATGACATTCAATATGTTAGTCAAAAAGCAGTACAAAGGAGCATCATAGCAGATTTTTTGGCAAGTCGTGCCTTTAAAAATTATGGGTCCCTAGACTTCAACTTTCCTGAAGAAGACCTCATGTGCTTCTCAACTAATGAAAATGATCCAACCAAGCCATGGGTCCTAAGTTTTGATGGTACTGCCAACGCTCTAGGACGTGGCATCATGGTGGTCCTGGTCTCACTGAAAGGTGAACACTATTCTTTTACCAACCGTTTAGAGTTTTTCTGTACCAATAACATGGCAGAGTATGAGACATGCATCATGGGCTTACAAGTAGTGAAAGAAAGAAAGATCAAGGTTCTAAAGGTCTTTGGGACTCTATTTTAGTTATCTATCAAATTTGAGGAGAATAGGAGACAAAAGATGCAAAATTGATTGGGTATCACAAGCTGGTCCTTAAACTAACCGAAGAGTTTGGTGAGGTCAGCTTCAAGTACCTCACCAGAGAAAATAATCAAATGATTGATGCCCTCGCCACATTGGCTACAACATTCAAAGCAAACCAAGGTGCCAAGATGATGCTTGTTAATTTGCTAATTTCCAAGTCCCCTCCCATTGTTATGATGTAGAAAAAGAAGTGAATGATCTCTCATGGTACCACGAAATCTTACAGTACATAGAATCTTAAGAGTATCCATAGCCAGCAACCGAGAATGATAAAAAGAATGGTTGCCGTATACTTTTTCGATGGTGAGATTCTATACAAGAAGAGTCATGATCAACTCATGCTAAGATGTGTGGATCCGAAAGAAGCCCAACTAATTCTATAGGAGGTCCATGAGGGAGTATGTGAAACACACCCTAGAGGATTCATCATGGCTAGGCGAATCATGTGCCTTGGTTATTACTGGTTCACGCTGAAGGGAGACTGTATTAGCTATGCTCGAAAGTGCCATTAGTGCCAAATCTACGCTGACAAAATTCATGCACCACCACAGCCTTTACATGTCATGAATGCTCCTTGGCCATTTTCTATGCGGGGCATAGATGTGATTCGTCAGATTCACCTAAAAGTGTAAAACGAGCATCGATTTATCTTGTTGGCCATCGACTACTTCACCAAGTGGAAGAAAGCCGCCTTCTATGCAAGTATCACTAGAGCTACAGTCTGCAAATTCCTCAAAAGGGAGAATATTTCTCATTATGGCATGCCAAAGAGGATCATCACTGACAACACCTCCAACCTAAATAACAAGATGATAGATCAGGTCTTTAAGCAATTTAATATTAAGCATCACAACTCGGTGACTTATTGCCCAAAGATGGTTTAAAAGTATAGGGACTATAATGCGGTTCATTGTTTATTACATTTGCACAAACATGCATTTTTGCCTAGTAGACCGTGGTTGGGACAATCCATGACCATGAAGAACGCTAAAGGAAAATATTAAATTGCTTAAGGTAGAAATAAATCATGTCATGAGGATTCTCCAACAAGAATTCATCAAAAGTTCTATACAAGATTACTAGATTAAGTAAGCCAAGACCATATGTTTTCTAAAGAGATACAAAGAATCAGAATAGTGAAGCAGAGACAATGGAGATGACTATTCATGATTCTGTCGACCACCACTGGATGGAGCGAGCAAATGAATACAAGAATGAGTCTTAGAATGGACAATAGGCGAATGAAACCCTATGCAATCTTGTTTTTTAGTAGGAGCAGTAGGCGAAAGACACCCTATCGCTTCAGAGGCAAGACACCCCGCATCGTTTTCAACCAGAGTAATAGGCAAACAACACCCTATCACTGTAGGGACAAGACATCCTATTTTTTAGAAGAGGTAATAGGTGAACGACACCTTATGCCACTTGGTTTTTTAGAAAGAGCAGTAGGCGAATGATACCCTATCGCTTCAGGAGTAAGACACCCATACCATTTTCAACTGGAGTAGTAGGCGAACGACACCCTATCACTTCGATGGCAAGACATTCCATTTTTTAGAAGGGGTAATAGGCGAACGAGACCCTATGCCACTTCGTTTTTTAGCAAGAGCAGTAGCCGAATGACACCCTATCACTTCATCATCATTTTCAACTGAAGTGATAGGCGAACGACACCCTATCATTTTAGAGACAAGACATCCCATTTTTAGAAGGGGTAATAGGCGAAACAACACCCTATGACATTTTATTTTTTTAGCAAGATTAGTAGTCAAATGAATCGCTTCTGCATCGTTTTCAATTGGAGTAATAGGCAAACGATCCCATTCTTAGAAGGGGTAATAGGCGAACAACACCTTATGCCATTTTGTTTTTCAGCAAAAGTAGTAGGCAAATGACACCATATTTCTTCTGCACCGTTTTCAACTGTAGTAATAGGTGAACAACATACTATCACTTTAGGGACAAGACACCTGTGTCATTTTCAACCGAAGATTAGACCAAATCAGAACCAAAAAGGCAAAAATCAAAAATTAAACTCAATTCAAAAAAGGGAAGAAATCGAACATATCCTAGAGACTCTAGGGTTTTTATTTCATTGTAATTCGGGAAAGAATCATGGATTCTTCCATTTTCTTCTTCATTCTTTGACTATATAAAGCCCCCTTATCACCATTGTAACACACACATTGTATTCGAAGCATGTACTCGATTTCCAGAAGTAATAAAACTTGAAGCCTTGTTGAGGTACAATATTTTTTTCTTTATTGTTTATATATTTTACATTTTTTTCTTTTTGTGTGTTTGAAAACAAAAGGTATGAAAGGGATTTCATTACCCTTTGGGTTGCTGCCATCCATCGCCATCATGGCTGTTACCGTCTGCTGCCGTAAGGACCACTTGTAACACCCTAAAATTGGGCCTAGATGTGGGCCAGATCGGGTAAGTAGTTTAGGAGAACCGGTTTAGACAATTTGAATAGTTTTGAGAATTTTATTTTATAAAATTGATTTTTGGGTAAAATAAAATATGGAAAATACTATAAATTACTTAATTGATATTTTAAGTAATTTGGTGAATTCAATTTGAGGTAATTGAATTTGATTTTTGGACAATTTGGTCTAGTGACTAAATTGAAAGGTTTCAAAACTATTTTTGGTGACTAAATCACAGAAGGGTCAAAACTTAGTATCTTTAAGGAGCTATTTGACCAATATTTTTCATCAGATTTCTCTCTTAATTTAGGCTATTTTAAGGAATTTTTAAATGGTTTTATAATTAAATAAAAAAGAATTTATTAAAAGGATTTTAATTGCCAAACTAGGATTTCTACTCTAAAAATTCCAGGAATCAATTCATATTGATTTCCATTTTGATTTCTTCAAATTCTATTGCAAAATCTCTTTGGATTTCATCAAAGCTTGGCCAATTAAGGGAGAAATCAGCAATTAGACATTATTTTTGTTTCTCTCCTCTAATTAAAGGTTTTTTATTGAAATTCCCAAGTTCTTGATCCTTTATTATTGATTTATGTTAAGTAATTATGATTTCAACATGGATTTAATGTTTAACTTGAGTTTTCTTGGAAAATTGTTGGAAATTGATTTGGATCTGTTTTGGGTGATGAATCTAATTGAGTTAGATCTCTATTTGGATGTGTTTTAATGTTGAAAGAATTTATTAATCAATGTAATCCCGAAACTATGTGAATTGTTAGTTTTTTAGGTTGTTTATAGTTGGTTTTTGGGGTGATCTTGTTGTTGTAGTGTTGCTGGAGGTATAAGGACGTGTTTAAGATGTTTTTGGATGTTAATTGATGTTGTTGAGGTGTTGGAATCTTTAGGTTTTGGCTGGGCTTTGTTTAGGTAAGGTTTGGTGGTGTCCTTCATAGTTTTAGAGGGGTGTTTGAAGGATTCTTCTGAGGCGATGTGGTGTTTGTTGGTTGTTGGAGGATTGAGGTGCAGAGATGTGTTTTAATCCTCTATTTTTGTTTTAGTAAAGAAGGGGAGTTGAATCCTTTGGCTTTTGAAGAAGGCGCAGAAGCTTCAGAAACTTGATCTGCGTATCGACAAGCAAGCGTTGGATTGTTGATGAGTGGAAAAGTTGTTTACTGCTGTTAAAAGGTTTGAAAAGGAGTTGTGGTAGTTTAGATAAAGTTTGGTACACTTATATAAGCTTGAAAGTAAGTATCGGTTGAGCTTTCTCTCAATTTTGGTTTTGCAAAATGAAATCGCATGCACATGTTGATGGTTTTATTTACTAATTGTATTATGCATGTTTTGAAAGTGAAAGATGTTGCAAATGATCATAGATGATGGCTTTTGAGAATGGCATATGTTTTATGAAAGTATTTTTTTAGATTGTTAAAATACAAGGTTTAATGTATTTGTGTTGATTTGATTTGATGCATATGTAAAACAGTGAAGTAATGTTGTTTATTGAATATATTGGCAAGTGGCTGTGTTTAAAATGATATCGGATATAGGTGGCTAGCCATACGGTTTAGAGTGCACTATAAAAATTCGCCTCATGTATGTCGGAGGGTGTTAAGTGTCCGTAATCTTCATCATGAGAAACGCGGTGGTTGAGGTTGGTAAATGTTTCGTTTTTTCCCACTGGTGGATTTATACATCCAAACCATAGAGGTGGGTAAATGATCTGTTACTCCGATTTGAACCAATGAGGTGGGCAAGTGTGTCGTTGCTCCGGTTAAGGTATGTATGTGAAGTGGTCGTGGGAACCACTTGAGAAATCTATGTATCCAATGTGTTTTATGAAATGAAAGGTTACTGGTTTTGAGTCACTTGAAAGCCAATATATGAGATAATATGATTTATACATGTGGTACTCTTTAAGCTTGTTATAAAGGTGTTGAGAAGTGAAACTTAAATTGAGCTAGAGATTGAATCTATGATACATGTGTTGAAAATGATTTAAATATTCATATTTGAGATAATATGAAAGGCATGAGATGTTTTACCATGAGATAGTTACATGTGATTTGAGATAAATGGTTTTAAATGCATTCATGGGTGTTTTTACGATTCACTCACTAAGCTTATAGCTTACGCTCTCTTTTCCTCATCAATGCAGAGAAATAGCTTTTTCAGGCAGCACGTGAGCAAGGGATGATCCAAGGAGCGTTTCATTACAAAAGTATGGTTTTATATTCGATAAGTAGTAATAAGAAGGCAACGTGACCAGGTTGTTTTGGGAGGTGTATTTTGAGTTACTCCCTATCGTATAAGTTTGGATTAATGTTTTGGGTTTGTATGATGCTTTTATACTTTGTTATGAAGGGTTGGGTGACAATAAGCATGCTTGGGTAGAGATCATGCTCATAGGAGATTGTTTGATTATGCCAAAATTAGTGTAGTCTCAATATATGTTGCTTTTTTTAGTGATTGAAGGTTTGTGATGCCATATGATGATAAGAGGTTGAGTGGAGGGTGTTAGATTCAGCCAAAAGTGTCATATGTTGGACCTAGAGGTCATTACAGGTCCCACCATACCGGTACGGATCCTAAAGTTTTGGTATGCGGAGATCTGTCTCGGCTCAAATTGTTCAAAACTGCTTAGGCGTACCGATACATCTGGTAACCGTATCGGTACGCATAGCTAAAATGATGGGTGTTTTGGTACACAGGTTGTCGTACCGGTATAGTCTTTGGCTACTGGAAATTTGATTTTTAAAATACACAAGCCCGTACTGATACGCTTGAGGACCGTATCGGTACGCCTTTGTCTTTTAACACTGTTACACCAACCATTAATTCAATTGAGATGCTATATGATGTTTGAAATCTTTTCATTTTGGTCCATGTTTCTTAATTGTGCAATTAAATGAGTTGGAATGGTCGTTTTGAGTTGAGATTTAACATGGAGGCATAAAACATGACTAATCGAGGATTGGTAACTTCAATTTTATGAAAGCCCTCATAAATATTGGAAATTATGTTTTAGTCCCTATAATGTGTTTTCAAGTAATTGGATGTCGAAATAACGCTCGATTGAGTCGTAACTTTAACCACAACATGTATGTTCACCATAGGACCTAATAATGTATTTGGATAAGATAAAAAATGGACCGTTTCGGTCGTAGTATCTTCGAGGTTTATTTCGATAAACCCTAATGTAACTCGCTCGGTTCGGTCTTGCAACTAGACTCGGTCAAGGGGGTTACACCACCATTCATCACGATTATTACCCTTGTTTAGGCCTTGGTTTAAGAAGTCCAAGGTGTTTTTGTGTGGTGTTCTTGGGTTTTAGAGGTTTGATCGAAAAATCAGGTTTTGGGTGAGTGATTTTATGTTGCTAAGGATCTGGGTATGCTTTTAGGGAAAATAGGGGAGCGTTCTTGATAAAAAAAAAATTGGGTTTTGATCTGAAACCTTCATGGTTTCTAGGTAATTAGGAGTTAGGGTTGAGAGAAAATGGGTGAGGGAGTGAGTAGGTCGAGAGGTTATCTGAAAAAATGAGGGAAAGGGTTGATTTTTTCAGACATAAGGGGTTTTTATTCTGACCGGCGAATTAACCCAGATTCAAGTCGTGACCCGTGCCCCACTTTCATGGATATTCCAGCGCAAATCTCTGATCCTTATTTCTTTCAATTTCATCATTTTTCCTTTAAATTCTGCCTTTAAATTTTCCTTTCTTTTCAATTCGCTCCTTTTTTAATTTATTTTGCATGCACGCTTTCATGTTTTCTTTATACCATTCAATTCATGCTTTCCATCAACATGTAACTTTAGTAATTTAAGCCTTAATGATAAACTTATTAATTAGAATCTTTTTAATTAGAACCTTTGATTTGTTTCCTTACTTAGGCTTTCTTTAGTTAATAAAATAAGTCCGCCCTTAGTTATGTCCTTTAAATTAATCATGATAATCTAATTACCACTATTAGATGAACCACTAATTTGATCCCAGAATAAGTAGGATATTAGTTTTAGGCCCTTTAAATTAAGTTCATAAATCACAATTTATATTTTAATTAATTAGGCTTTAAATAGGTTAATTTATACCCTAGAATAACTTATATTTAATAATTCCAGTAAATATCGCCTTTATTTGAATCCTTCCTAATCAAAGTAAAATCCAATATATTAAAATATATTAGGCTTTAGTGCGGATAATGCATGTATAAAACCAAAAAACATTAAAAAATATGAGTGACAAAATAAGCGCTATTTTACGGTCATTGTGGGGTGCTAACCCTTCTGCACACGTATCTGTGCTCCCAAACCTTCAAGATTTCATAATCTCTTGTTTGTTTTAGGTTTCTGGTCTACCTATTAAAAATGACCGATGGCGACTCCATTATCGCATAGTCAACCTCTGGTATTGACTATTTCAAAACCTCATTTCTGGATCAAATGGATATAAATCCTGAGTAGAGCTTAGTCATGCACTAATAGTAACTAAAAATAAAAGAAAAGCAAAAAACACAAAATAATGAAAGTTAATAAGTTAATATAAACAAAATAGTAACAAAAACAATCAATAATATACACTAGTTCCCGGAAACGGTGCCGATAACTTGGTTTGTGCTAGATATGTAAGCAGAAAATGTGCAAGCATACACTTCATATACAAGTAATAAAGTTGTCACAAGACGATTGTGCCAGATATCGATCCTATAGAGACTGTATGGATATCACTAAATTTGACTACTGCTGAGAGTACAAGTACTAAAATAAATATAATAATGTGTAGTTTGTGAGTGTGGTTTGGAAAGGGGAAGAAAAGTAAAGTAGAAGTGCAAATGATGAATGATGGTAAAGGTGTAGTGCAACGGTGTATAACCTAACTTTTCTATAAGTTTTGAATCTCAATTTAAATCATCAACCAATGTGACTTAAAATGTGGCAACATTAAGTGTGACACCTTGACTAGAAGGGCAAGTACCTCTCGATTGTCCTTTTTTAATAGTTGATACTAGAAACCTAAAACAAACCAGAGATTATGAAATCCTAAAGGTTTAGGGGTACGAATACGTGTGTGGGAAGGGTTAGCACCCCTACAATGCCTGTAAAATGGTGCTTATTTGGTCACTCATATTTTTAACGTGGTTTTTAGATACTATTAGTGCATGACTCAAAGCTCTACTCAGGATTTATATCCATTTGATCCTGAAATAGAATGTACTACTAGTAGACTTCAAGAAAATTGAGCCATGAAGAATGCAAATGATGGTAGATAAGGGGATAAAAACATCCAAGGTTAACAAGATCCATCGTTTCCACTATTCTAGTTTATGAAGAACAACAAAACAACTAGTTCCAACTGATCTTCTCCCGTAAAACAACAGCAATGACAGGATGCCTCTGCAATATGTACCACAATAGCAGGCAAAAAACCCAAGCGTGTTGGCACATTAGACTAGACAACCCTTACCTGTGCAGCAACGAAATCTTCTTTTGGACAATCAAAATAGGCCAATCAAGGAGTATGTTGTGACCATATTGGATGACATACGACCTGGACTTTTGCAACCTGCTGCGCAAAATGACAACTTCGAGATGAAATCGACTATGTACCAAATGTTGCAAAACAGGAGACAATTCAGTGGAACACCTAACGAGGATCCTCGTCTACATCTTCAATCTTGCATGGAGCTATGTGTGCCTTTCACTCAACTAGGAGTGACTCCAAAAACAAATAAGATCAAGTTGTTCCCATATTCTTTGTAGGATAAAGTAAAAGCATGGCTACGCTCTTTGCCCCCACATTTAGTAACCTAGCGGAATGACTTGACACAGAAATTCATTTTAAAGTTCAAGCCTCATGCAATGGATGTTGTATGGATGCCACATTCAATAACCTCTTGCGATGAGATCATTTCATTCCGACATAGGAATGATGAGAAAATTTATGATGTGTGGGAGCGTTTCAAGGATTTGTTTTATAAATGTCCAATACTTGAATTTCCTTATTAGCTTTAATAAAGATCTTTTTGAATGGACTCGATGTGCGTACAAGATCGATTGTCGATGTATCCATCAATGAAACTTTGCTAGATAAATCTTATGATGAAGCATACTCGATTGCGGAAAAAAATAGCCACTAATGTGTGTCAATATCCAACAACAAGAGTGTCAACTGAAAGGCACAATGTGGCTGCAGTGAGTTAAAGTAATGAAATCTATCTTGATTTAGCTTCTCAAGTGGCCACTTTGACGGACATGGTTAAGGTTTTGCAAAGGCCTAATGAAGTAGAAGATGTCAAAGCATCGTCACATGCTCAATGTGTTTATAGCGATGAATATCATCTATATGAAGAGTGTCCCCAGAATCTTGAAGTAGTTTGTTAGATGGGAGAACTCAATCACAATAATGCTGGCATATACGAGAACACATACAACCCAAGCTGAGAGCTAAGAGAGGAGTTTCAGAATCCACAAATTTCTCTCTCCCTTCATCTGCAAATTTCCTCTCAACCTTCCTCCACCATTCTCATTTCAACGTCTAGCTCAACCATAACATTTTTGAGAGGAGCTCCCATGTCAGCTTAGGAAACTTGAAGTCGTGGTGTTGTTGGAGCTCGATAGAGTCCAAACTTAGCTTATCTTTGAGTTCTTTCTAAAGAGCAAATTTTTATGAGAGATCTTTCATTCTCTTCTTTAAATTGTTAAAACTTGAATTTATTTTCAGTTTATTTTGATTCCATTTATATTGTAAGAGCAAATACTCTTCCCATATGGTTTGATCAATTTCCTTCTATTGTGGAACTATTTTTCTATTTCATTATTTATGCAATGTGGGCACATGGGATCATAGATGACTCACTTTGGGTAGCGTTCTAGCTCGAGAGAGTAAGAGCTTCGTAAGGTATAACTTGTGATTAAGTTGAAAGACCATAAGATATATCGAGAGACTATCCAAATCATTTTCTAACTCCTACTATGTTAAATCCTACGAGTACAGGTGCCTAGGGTTTATTAGGAGGACAACCGAGAGGTGTTTCCCCTTCTAGTCAAGCTGTCACAGTTAATGTTGCCACATTTGAGGTTACATGGGTTGATGATTTAGATTGAGATTCAATGCTTATAGAAAAGTTAGGTATACAGTGTTGCACTACACATTCATCATCATCTATCATTTGCACTTCTAATTTATTGTTTGTACTTACAGCAATAGTCATATTCAGTGATATCCATACAGTCTCGGTGGGATCGATATCTGGCACAACCTTGTTGTGACCAATTTATTACTTGGATACAACATATATGCTTGCACCTTTTGTGCTCACATATCTAGCATGAACCAACCAGTAGCACTATCATTTTGACTTGAGCCATAGCCAAGAGGCCATTTCTTGCTATTTTTCTCCTCTTTTCAACTAGACCATCCCTTTCTTTGTTCCTCCCTAAAATTTTCTGGTTCTAATCAATCAGTTAAACTAAAATCAAGTTGAAGATTATATAGAGGGATTTTTAGGTGTTAGTTTTTTATAGTTACTAAAATTTCAGGGGTATGGATGGGTGGAGTGCAATTTCAGAGAAATTTGAGTGATATGAATAGGTGAAATGTTTGAGAAAATATTGGGTTCAATTGGTTTTAATTTTCAGTCACTAGTCACTAGATCCGGGACAAATGACTAGGCCCAAACAAAATTGATGTTTACAACTGGCCCTTTTTGTCCATCGCTCAAGTAAGAAGAATAAGGAAAAGATTAAAAAGTAACACATTTTGTCTGGTCAAAATTGAATTTTCAGTGATGACTCTACTCCATCTTTAGGGATGCTAGATGTTGAGAAAATCACTCGTAGGCTTGAGATTCATCTCCCTCAACTTTGGAGACGTTGAATGCTGAGAAAACTACTTCTAGGCGTGAGATTCCATTATCTCATCTCTAGGGACGCTAGATTCTGAGAAAACAATTTCTAGACATGAGACTTTACTCCCTCCTCTTTGGGGCCATTGGATTTTGAAAAAACAATTTCTAGGCATAAGACTCCACTCACTAATATTTCGGGACATTGCATTTTGAAAAACAATTTCCAGACATGACATTATATTCCCTCATCTTTTGGGATTCTAGATTCTGTGAAAATAATTTATAGGCATGTGACTCCACCCCCTCATCTTTCGGGATGCTAGATTTTGATTAAACAATTTTTAGGCATGAGACTCCACTCCCTCATCTTTAGTGATGTTGGTTCGGACAACACTAATCTTTGAGGTGTTAGGTTCGACAACTCCACTCTCTCATTTTTGAGGATATTTGACTGCAAATTATTCTCATTAATCTTTGAGGACATTTGATTCGGTAACTCCACTCACTCATCTTTGAGGATATCTGGTTGCAATTTCTACTCGCTCATATTTCAGGACATTAGGTTTGATCAGTGAATTAATGTCACACAAATGGTGCAAGCGTACATTACTGATGCAAGTATAGTAGCATGTAGATCCTGTTAGATATCAATCCCACGAGGATAGGAATTTGGCTGTATACTTATGTCGATGCAAATAATTCTGAAATAAAAAGGATTGTGAACATGATTGTTACTGTAAAGAAAGATAAAAAAAATTTGAATTTAATAATGATGTGGAAGCAAAGAAAACAAACTAGCGAAGATACAAAAATATCTAATTAAGAAACTAGATCCCTTCAGCTTAACTCAGCAGATTACCATCTACAACAGGACAACAACATAAGATGATTCAATTGACAAAGACTAATAAGCTTGCTTATTGACTTTCATTCAATTGTTCAATCGGTGACTCAAATATGTAGATTAACCACAACTTTCATTGCTCATCAAAACTACACATCTTCGAACAAGTGGATCAACTTTCGTTGCATCCTCATTCAACTTTCATTGTAATGAATTGTTAATCTGAACTGTCACTGCATCTCCTGATGTTAGTGGTTATGCTAAACATTTCCATGCAAACATAGTTCAAATCCAACAATTGAAATACGAAAGAAAGCTAATCAGAATGTATTGAATTTAGAATCAAAAATAATTCAAGTTTATAACCAAGCTAAAGAGTAAATCATCACCATTCAATACAAAGAAATATATAAACTCTAATGAAACCTCTATTGCTGGTGAGCTTCAAAGAGAATCTACACATTTCCCTTTGTTCCAGCACATGGATCTTTGTTTCCTCAAAGGATTCTGCCTCGCCTTGCCTCAGTTCTCTAGAAGGTAAGCTTAAGAGGCCATGGGAGGAGCTTTGAATAGGTTAAAGATGATAGAGAATGAAAATCTGGCTTTGTCTATTTCTCTCTCCTCCAAAATATCTTTTTATAGGTTGTTGTGATAAGTATACTTGTCCTTCAGGTGATTTGTGTGAAACACTATCGTACAAAATCTATTGTAACATATTATACAACTGGCATATTCATCCTTATCCTTAGCAATCTGGACAGTTGGATGCTGCAGTGTCGAACCTGGCTATAGTGATGAAACTTCCTCTGCAGGGACATTAATAATACAATGATAGAGCAGGAAAAAGGCAAAAAGATGCATGAAAAGAGCAAATATGACATGAGTTAAACAAAATGCAAACAATAGATAAAAATGTAGAAATGAATGCATGAAATTCTGATGTAGGGACAAATTAATCCATAAAAAGGGGAACATGTTCTTTAGTGATTTATCACACTCCCAAACTTGAGTTTTTTCTTGTCATCAAACAAAATTTGAAGCAACAATGTAAAACAAAGGTTTAAGAACATTCTAGCTACATGAATCATCTCAACAATAAATGAATCAATTGCATATGTATGATAGAATATTGTTTTGACAACTTAAACATAAGAATAAATGAACCTGCAATTTATTAATACCTAGCATCATGCCTATCATCTCAGATTATTTCCACTTCACAACATTTATTTAATAACACATAGCAATATAGATAAAATTTATACACATTTTTTAGTAGCGAGGGATATCAAACAATGAATGCACCCTAAGATCCTGAGAAGTAAGACGTTGTGCAACGAACCCCCATAGAGTACTTCATTACTATGACACACACTTATTGTAACATCTTGGAAAACGGGCTAGAATATTCAGGTGAATTATCGAAATAGGGTTAGAATGTTGGCTAGGTTTTAGTTAATTAATTAATTCCAGAAAATAAGTTTGATTAATTAAATTGATTTCTGATAAATTTATCATGTATAATATTTTTGAAAATATATTTAATGAGTTTGTTAAAGGATGAAATTAAGTTTTGAGTAATTTCAAATGGGTTAATTTAATATTAATTTAGAAATTGACTATTTTGCAGTAGTTGCAAAATGTTAATGATGGCAATTTTGTAAAAAAAGAATTAAAGTGATATTTTATTGAGATTATTAAACCAATTATTAATATATATTTTTCCTCTCATTTTTAACAAAAGAAGATGACGGTTATTATTTTTGCAAAAATAAGAAAAACACATCAAACTTTTCTCTTATTTTCTCTCTTGAAATTGCCAAACACATTTTAGAGAACATTAATTTTCCTTCTTGATTTCTATTTCTTTTATATCCTAAATGATTTCTAATCAACAATCTAGCAAGAGCTAGTAGTCTTCACCAAATCTTATTAGAATTCACGTTCAAATGGAGGATAGTGTTTTCAATTTCCAATTTTGCTATCAATTTGGTAAGCCTTTCATTTTTAAAGGTTCTCTAATTGTTTTTAAATTATTATCTATTTATTTTGTTTGAGTTTATAAATTAAAACGAATTTACTTTGCTTTTTTTGTTTTCTTGGGTGATAAAGGAGTGATTGTAATTAGATAAATAAAATCAAGATGTTTTAAATGGATTGAAAGTTAATTTTATGGGTAAGATGGAATCTAACATCAATTTTATAAAATCATTCCAAAATTTAATTGAATTGGTTAAGTTTAGATTTAGGTTCTTGAGTGGTGTGATTGGTAGAATGGTTGATTTAATTGTTGGATCACATATTAGATGCACCATATGTGTTTGATGAAATTCTTGTAAGGAGATATATAAGAAAAAAAAGATTCCAAAAGTGGCCAGAGCAGGTGCGAGCATGGGCAGTAGCATTGCTACCAAATTCTTTGGAAGGCAGGGTTTGGTGTGTGGCTATTGCTTCTTATATATATGTGTGTGTGTGTGCGCGCGTGTGTGTGCCTGTGTGTGTATGCACACGCGTGTGTATGAATGCGTGAATTAAAAAAGAGAGCATGGGTATTAAATTGAAATAGAGCAGTGACGTCTGTAATAAAGGAATTTGTTTTTGATTCGTGATTATGAGTAGAGGAAAGGTGTTATGTATGTAGGTTGGGGGATCAAAAGGTTTTAATAAAGTGGTTATGTTGATGTGGTCCAATTTATACTAACCCTTGTATTTTCTCATAAAGGTTGTAAAGCGTTTTGAATAATTTTCGGTTAGGCGTCGAGGCATTGGCATCGAGGCGATAGCATGTTGGTGAGTGCAAACATGTTTTGGTACTATTAAGAGGTTTAAATGTGGCTTTGGGAGGTTAGTTAAAGCCTAGCAAGCTTAGCTAAGCTCGGAAGTGAGTTTTCCTTATTTTCGCCTTTTTTGAATATTGGTTTGATATGAAGCATGATTACATGCTTTGGTTTAAAAGCATGGATTGTTTTTTTTTGCTTACAAAATATTTATTATTAATAGAGCGGGGTAAGGGCTCCCTGAAATCTGATATGTGAGCCTCGTTAAAAACTTCCTTAAACCTAAGTGGAGGACAAGAGTACTCACATCCAGGAGAAAAGCTGGAAATCGCGATCCACAATACACAAAAGTCTCAGGTCAACAATACCAAGGTCACACAACCTCAATCCAACATTGCCTCCTAGCTAAAAATTTAAAATCAAGGCAGATTACATTCCTTACACACAGACTCAATGTAATTCAAAGGAAATAAAAAATAGATCCCTACTTTTCGCCAATCTTAGGAGACACAACTTCAAGAAACCCGATCACTCCTACTAATCCACTCCACTAACCTACAAACTTTGAACATGACTTGCCTATTGATCTCTTACTTAGCCAAATAATCAGCCATTTTGTTCCCATTCCGCGACACATGCATGAAAAGTTTAGGGACTAAATTACAATTTTTAAAAGTTATGTATTTTAGTCCCGTAAATGAATAGTTTACCCCCGAGAATGATGTTTTCTTGTTACCTGAATTTTTCATACGAAATTTGTGTTAAAAGCTATAAAGAGTTAAATTCGAGAAAAATTTAGATAATCGAATCAAATCGAAGAATTGAGATATTTTGCCAAAAGATTAGGCAAGGTTAATATTATCTTTTCCATGCCTTATTTTAGAAGAATTTAACATGGACCATTAGATTTAAGTTGATTTTTCCATGTTAAATATGAGCCATTGGATGAAAAATGCAAGATTGTAATTTTAGAAAATTACAAGGGCAAAGTTGGTAATCACTAACTTCTTGGTTTATTTTTGACCCTTGGATGAACATTTTGGCATGCGGCAAGATGCGAGGCATTGGATTGCAAGGGAAAATTAGTCAATTTGTCATAAAGGAGATTTTTGTTTAAAATTTTTATAAATAAATGACAAATGGACTAAATTGAACAAAGTGGAAAAATCAAATTTTTTCTCCATCTTTCTTCATCTTGCCGTGACTTCTTCCTAAGATCGTGATAGAAATCGTAATATAAGCAAGCTTAAAGACAAGGAAAAAGTTCAAGAGTAAAGCTAAAATCGATAGTAAAGTTTTCTAGTGAGGCATCAGGTGAGTGCAATGCATACATAATATGATACATGGATGATTTATACATCATTAGGAAGACTTGCGATGAGTCTACCTTGTTTATATTTGCATGATATTTATGTCATTAATCATATATTTGACATGTTCTAAATATGTCAAATGATAAATACAAATGCATGGATCACTAGTTATATATGATGTTATATTATGATTGTTATTTCGGGTATGAACTGTCCAATGTTAAATTATGTTGATATACTTTGCCATGGATGAAATAAATATGGAATATATGCCCAAGTATGTCATTGAAAGATAGGGTATAGTTGGCATGATATAGAGTCCAGAAGAACGTTGCATATTCGGTTTAGCACTATAGTGTATATAAAGGGCACTTAGTGTGTATGGTGGGAACGACCTTATGTGTATTATGGTGGGCACGACCTTATGTGTATTAGCACTTCGGTGCATATTTGACTCGAGTACCCAGGGTCCTCGTAGGCTTATGATCTTTTGGAATAAATGGCAAGTATATTGGTAAGAAATTTATATTCGGTTTATATTATGTTAATATATGATTAACATAATGGTAATACATATCTAGTAATCATGATGCATGAGTATTGTTACATCTTTATATTTATAGATATTTTGTATTGCACTGGATATTATTATTGCCTCACTAAGTGTATACTTAGCATGTGATGATTTTCACGCGTAGGTAGAAAGCATAAATCAGAGTAAGGAGAAACTGGTATCCTACTAGACAGGAGTATAAACACGGTATCAGTAATGACATCTTTTGATGTATTTTGATATTACTAGACAGCATGTTCATGTTAAAATTAATTGGTATTAAACTAGTTTAGATAAAGTTTGTAATAGTATGAACTAGTTTATGTTTATAATGAGTGGTGAGTAGATATTTTAAATTAAAAGGGTTAAATGGATTACTAGTATAAAATCAGGTAATTAATTGAAAATAATAAATAGAGTATTAAATTAGATTTTTAATTTCGGCAGTTATATTCCTTATAGATCATAGATATGAACTGCTAAGTTGCTGCCTGAAATTGGAATTAATTCGATTGATTAAAAATTTGAAAACTGATACTACGTGATAAATGGTAAAATGGATTAATTATAAATTTTCTAATAAATAACTAATATGAAATGTTAGCAAATTCATTATGTGACACTGTGATTAGTAATGGATATGGAATACTGGTAAGGGTGTTACAACCAACTCTAGGGTTGTTGTAAAGGTTTATCGATCCAATTCAAGGCCAACTTCGAGTTAGATTCAATTCTCAGTCTTGCTTTCCCCATCCAAGCAGCTTTAATGAAAAATTCAAATACAAGTATAATACCTGACACTTCTACAAAATCAGCCCCTAACCCTTCGATCGGACCCGAAAATATCAATCGAATTATCTCATTCACAGTATGCATGAACCCTCTACAGCCCGCCAATCAATCCTTTGCCACGTCATCTATGTTGAATTTCACTCAACCCTCATGTGGTGGCTCCCAATCAATAATCTGATTAGTTCTATGCTCTTCTGTAGCAATACACTCACGAGGATTATTACACCACAAATCAGAATTACAAATTACATCTTCCTTAAAAGCTTTAATCCAAGTCAATGCCCTCAATTTAGTATTAAAGATAACTTCATTAAGGCTACTAACTTTTTCTTTGAAAACCATGTCATTCCTAGCGATTTGGAGGTTGGCAAGCGATTTGGTTAATTAAAAACCCTTTAAAAATAGCCTAAATTAAGGGAAAATCTGATGGAAAAGTTTGGTTAATTATCTCATTAAAGATTCTAAATTTTAACCCTTTTACGATTTAGTCACCAAAAATAGTTTTGAAACTTTACATTTTCGTCAGTGGACCAAAATGTCCCAAAATCAGATTTAATTACTTCAATTTGAATTTACCAAAATACGTAGAATATTAATTAAGTATTTTCTAGAATTTTTCATATTTTATTTTAGCCAAAAACAATTTATTAAGATTTAATTCCCGAAACTAACCTGAATAGCCTAACCCGATTCTCCCGAATCATCTTTTCGATCTATCTAACATCTAGGCCCAAATTCAGGACGTTACAAAAACTAAATGCAATTACAATAAGAATGCAAAATGTGATGACAATACATTTAACAAAAGGAAATTACACTACATGATATGCATGCCTACAAAATCTAAATACTAACTTAGTCATTGCTTTTGAGCGAAAGAGGTGGAACGAAGCTTCTTCTTCTTGCCCATCTTTTCCTCATTGCGCTTCTTCTTATGTTTGTCCTTTGATTTAGAGCACTTGCGCTTTTTCTCTTTTTTTTAAGAGCGACATCCACTTCATTTTCATGTTTTCTTCTCCTTTCTTTGAATCATCGACCGTCACCGTAGTAGGAAAGAGTTGGGGTGGTACTTTGTAGACCATCGTCGCAAGAGGATTGTCCTCTTGTTCTACCACTTCAGGGACAGCTTTCGCCTGACTCGTTGTATCTCATTCCATCTTAGGTCCTTCAGATGTTGCATCCACTAACTTGGATGTAACAGACTTATCTTCAACATCAACATTTTCAACAACAATCTTCTCAACTTGGGTACTCTCGTCCTTATCTTCATCAACATCTTCTACAAGAACTTCTTCTTTTTCTAGAAAGGTAGGGATTGCGTCTACTTTAGTTGTGACATTCAAATCAAAGAGGTAGTCTTTGATGATTTTGCTCGAGGCTTCCTCTTTCTGTGTGTTCTTAGCCTTGCTCACATTCTCAGAAGAATTTACAGATTTCACTAGGGCTTCTTTTGTGGTCGCATCTGAGGAAAAGTCATAACTATTGATGATTGGTGGAAATTCTAGAAATTTTGGTAGAGTGACTGGAGCAACTCTACTCATTGCAGCGAGGGTAGACTTATGCCACGTCTTGACATATGCATAAAACAAGTTTTTTGCAAGGTCTAAAGTTTGTACTGTGGCTGCAACTTTCCCCAATGTGCTTGTGACATCATCAATTTTGTCCTTAAACTCCATAACCTTCAGTTGTACTGCATTGTTCTGTGGGAGGTCTTCTTCAACAATTCCCACTTTTGCATTCCTTTTATCTTGTTTCTTTGCAGCACCCAACTTTGGCGTAGGAGCCTCATAGTTTTGAGTCATTCTTTCGATGGAAAACTCATTAATGAGCCCCTTGTTGGTTGTCATTTCTTCATTCTCTAGGGCCTTAGTCCCCTTTAGACTGCATAGTTGCATGATCAATGAAGGAAAGGTCAAAATCCCCTTCTTTCTCTCTGCACAGTCAGCAATCTCATTGGGGATGATCTTACCCACAAGTATCTTTCTTTTCTTGATAATCAAATGTATCAAGCATATTCAATCAAAGGAGACCGTAGTGCTATGAGTAGATGGCAACATCCTGGAATTGACAAACTAAAACCAAATCTTTGCGTGCAAAGTTAGGAACTTCATATACATGGTATAATTTCTAACATTGGTCCCCGACCAACATGTATCTTCAACACATAAATCCCTAACCAGCAATTCTAGTCTCACATAATCAACCTCTCAAAGCAGAGTTGAAACTTCCTGGGTGAGCACATAAGGTACTCCATTTGTGAAGTTTGATGGTTTGATTAATCAACTTCCCAGGTTCTCTCTCTAGAGACAACGCAATCCCTTATTCAAAATGTATATTACTTTTGATGATGTTTTCATTGCAACGCTCCTTTGTCATTGTTGTTAAAAATACCTCATATTTAGTTTTCCCAACTGATGCAACGGGTTCCTCATCTTATGGGTTAAAAGATTAACCCTGAGTTTCTTTAGCATGTGTATCCATAGAGATTTTTATGGCAGCCCTTGTTTTCGCCATGAGTAAGTGTAGATGAAGAAGAAAAGAAAACTTGTAGAAAAATTGAAGCTTTGTAATGTTGAAGAAGAAAACAAAATAGAACTAAGTGAAGAAGGTCAGTAAATCCAATGTTATTAAATAAAGGAGAAAGAAAAGAGAGAAATGAAAAGGCGTAAACTTTTACCGTCTGATACGATGAGATTTAACTATTGTGATAGTGGCGCAAAAATCTTGTCTATCCAATGTATCTCCCACTCTTGCAAATTAGAAGGCTGTGATTTTGTGGATAAATCGGTGTAATTAAATTACCCGAAATGCCCCTAAAGTCATGCACAACATGTTTAGCCTTTGTCGTACAACCCTTTTTAAAGAAGAAAAGATTTCATGCCAAAGCAAGGGAAAATTATTATGCAAAAAGAAAATCTTAAAAGGAAATAAACAAGAAAATAAAGAAAACTAAATCTATGTCTATCAAAGAAATTAAAGAAAATAATAAAAAATGACCAATTTAATGGTCTTAACACTTTTAGGATAAAAGTCACTAAAATAAAGTTTAATCCTATGTCCATTGACTTTGAACTGGTGCCCATCCTTGCGATCCTTGATTGTGACTACACCATGTGGAAAGACCTCTACAACTTTAAAAGGTCTCGACCAATGTGGCTGTAATTTACTAGGGTGCAGCTTCAATTGTAAATTAAATAGCAAAATCAGTTGTTCAACTTCAAATTATCACTGAAATATGATCTTGCCATGCCAGCGTTTGTTTTTGTCTTTATAAATAGAGGCATTTCATAAGCATTGCAGTGAATTTGTTTCAACTCAATGAGATCCAATAATCATTTCTTTCCTACAGCTTCATAATCCAAGTTCACTTGATTTAAAGCCCACATAGCCTTGTGTTCTAACTCAAAAGGTAAGTGATAGGATTTTCTAAAGACAAGCTGATATGGTGACATCCTAATTGGAGTTTTAAAAGTAATGCAAATAGACGACAAAGTATCATCCAAGCACGAAGATGAATCCATCCTAGTGGTATTCACCATTTTTCCAAGATATTTTTGATAGCCAGATTAGAGATCTCGACTTGTCCATTAGACTAAGGATGATAAGTTGTAGTGAGCCTAGAATGTACTCCAAATCTCTTTAACGTAGCAGCCACTTGACTGCAATGAAAATGCTTCCTTTGGTCACTGATTAATGCCCCCGGTGTCCCAAAATCGGGTGAGTATATGCTTGTAGAAAAATTTTAAAATTGTCTTGGAATCATTCTTTGGCATAGCCACAGCTTCTATCTATTTGGAAACATAATCTACATCAACTAAAATATAGAGATTACGAAAAGAATTTAGAAAATGACTCATGAAATCCAAGCCCTAAACATCAAATAGTTTAATTTCCATAATTGGTTGTTGTGGCATCTTATTTTGTCTAGATATTAATCCTGTGAGCTGAAAATGAACACACCATTGTGCAAATTCATGGGCATCCTTAATTAGTGATGGCCAATAAAATCTTGACTGAATGACCTTCGCAGTAGTTCTCATACCACTAAAGTGACTTCCATATGGCGCATCATGATAATGTTGTAAAGTTAGTATCATTTCTTCCTTTAGAACACAATGTCTGATGATATAATCATTGCAAACCTTGAACAGATAAGGTTCATTCCAATAATATCTAGTTGTGTTGTGAAGGAATCATGCTTTCTTATTCCCAGTGACACCTAGAGGAGTTTTTCCACATACTAAATAATTGACAAAATCAACATAACAAGGTACTACGCCCTCAACAAAAAGCTTTTTATATGGGAATGCGTCGACAAGTTGAACTTTATTTCCATCTTCGCTGCTAGATTCTAATCTTGAAAGATTATCAGCAACATGATTTTTTGAGCCTTTTGGATCTTTTATATTGATGTCGAACTCTTGCAACAGCAAGATCCATCGAATTAATCTTGGTTTTGCATCTTTCTTAGCAAAAAGGTATCTCAAGGCTGAATGATCAGTGAACACTATAATCATTGTGCTGACAAGGTAGGAACAAAACTTGTCAAAAGAAAATATTACTGCTAATAACTATTTCTTTATAGCTATGTAATCAATTTGAGCCTCATTTAGAGTCTTACTAGCCTAATAGATTGCATGGAATATCTTTTCTCGTCTTTGAACTAGAACTGCTCCAACAGCGAAGTCACTAGCATCACACATGAGTTTAAAAGGTTGCTCCCAATTGGGTGTAACGATGATATGTGCTTCTTAATTCTATTAAATGCATCCGGACATGCATCATCAAAGACAAATTTCCTATTTTGCTCAAACAATAAACATAATGGCTTTGTGATTTTCAAAAAATCACGAATAAATCTTCAATAAAATCCAGCATGGCCAAGGAAACTTTGAATGACTTTTACATTTGTTGGTGGAGGTAATCTTTCAATAACATCCACCTTGGCTTTATCGATCTCAATTGTTGCTTTAGAAATTCAATGGCCTAACACAATTCCCTCTATGACCACAAAATGACATTTATCCCAGTTCAGAATGAGATTAATGTCTTTGCATCGCTGCAAAACTCTCTCAAGATTATAGGCGTAATGGTCAAAATCATTCCCATAAACTGAAAAATTGCCCATTAAATATTCTAGGGAATTGTCAATCATGTCTGAGAATATCGCCATCATGCACATTTGAAATATAGCTAGTGCATTGCAAAATCCAAAAGGCATGCGTCGAAAAGAAAGCGTACCAATATGCATGTAAATGTAGTCTTTTCTTGGTCTTTAGGTGCAATAGCAATCTAATTGTAGCCAAAATACCCATCTAAAAGACAATAATACTCCTTGCCACTAAGTCGATTGAGCATTTGATCAATAAAAGGATGTGAGAAGTGATCTTTTCTTGTGGCCATATTGTGCTTCCTATAACCCATGCAAATTTTCCACCTTGTAGGAATACGAGTCAGAATCAATTCATCAGCATCATTACGGACGATAGTGATGCCATTTTTCTTGGGGACACAATGGACTAGACTAACCCATGCACTATCAGATATTGCATAGACAATACCAGCATCCAACCATTTTAGAATTTCTTTGTTACCACTTCTTTCATCTTTTCATTGAGCCAGCGTTGAGGTTCAATAGATTATTTACTATCATCATTCAACTTGATCCTATACATACACAACGATGGTCGAATGCCTTTAATGTCCGCAATAGTCTAAGCAATGGCATGTTTGTGTTGTTTAAGAATATTGATCAACTTAGCCTCTTGAATTCCATCCAGAGTTGTTGAGACAATAACTAGGAGTGTATCCTTATCACCAAGGAATGCATACTTAAGTTAGCAGGTAATGGTTTCAATTCTAGAGTAGAAGCTTCTTCAATAAATAGTTTGAAAGTAGGAATGGTGCGGTGAGCCAAATCTAATGATTCAACCTGCCATTTATGTTGAACAGCAACTGTAATGCCCCGAAAGTGGGCTTAGGAGTTTTGGTGGTTTAGGTTCGCACTGGGGAACTGGGTTTAGCAATTAAAATACGTTTCAAGAAAATAAATATTTTGGAATGGGAATTTCAAAAGGATTAAATTGGATCAAGTATTTGAAAATGTTTAATTATTTTATCAAGCATTTTGGTGATTAATTTGGGGGTTAATTTAATCTATTAAAGTGAGATTTTGATTTTAGTTACTAAAACGTAAGTATTGCAAAATCTGTTTTTAAAAGTGATTAAATTTAAAAGGTACAATACTAAGAATCCTTAGAGAGCTATATTTTTTAAATGTTTTAATTAAAGATTTTTACTTTAGTTGACTAAGACATTGACGGTTAATAGGTTTCCTAAATTAGTTTCCTACTTTCGAAGATTTTTATCTTCTCATTTTCTCTCATTTTCTATCTCATTTTCCTAATCATAATTTCCAGATTTTCTTGTTGATTTTCAATGGAGATTACATCATGTGATTCCTCATTTGATTTCTAACAAAATCTTACCAAGATTTCACAAAGATCTCATATATTTTCTAAGATATTTTCAAGAGAAAACTTACGTCAATTTTGGTGGAAGGTTCTTCAAAGGTAAATTTCTTCTTCTCTCTTAAAACTAAGGTTCTTTATTGATATTCTCTAGTGATTGGGTTGTGTTTTATGGATTATAACATGGTTTTGCAATTTAATTCAAGAAAATGCGATTAATTGATAATTTTGAAGTTTTGCCTAAATTCTTGTTTTACAAGATGCTTGTTGGAGATTTCTATTTGGTTAATTAACATTTTGATTGTATAAATATAATATGAAATAATATTTTCATAATCAATCCCGAAACTATTTAATTAGCCAATTTCTAAGATAGTTTAAGAGTAATTTTGGGGCTGATTTGATAGATTCTAGTTTGCTGGAGGTATAAGGATGGCTGAATTATATTTTTGGGTGTCCTTTGATGTTGTTGAGATGTTAGAATCATTAGGTTGTGGTTGGAGATCATTTGGGTGTTGTTTGGAGTAGTTTTCGGTATTTTCGGATGGTTTTTGGTATCAAAGCTAGGTTTACAAAAAGTTGGGATGGTTTGTTGAATGTTTCGATTGGTGTTGAGTTGTTCTGCAATGTTAATTTGACTATTATGTTGTCAGTTTGCTTAAACGTGGGTTGAATGGGGACACATTGCCTATTGCCATTGTTTTTAAATGAATTACGCATGTTCTCTTGGATCTTTCACCAAATGCAAGCCTAACTAAAATTGATTTTGCATGATTTAATTATTAGTGAGCATGGGTCCACGACGTTAAACTCGAGCGATCACAGGTAACGCTCAGAATAACCAAAATTTCAAGGATGGCGTAATTCCTCGTACTGAATTACCATCTCCCCCGCCTATTCCATCAGTTGGAGCAAGTCGAAAAAGCATACCCTAAGCCCCGCAAGGACCCATTTTTGGGGACATGACACCTTTAACTCTGGTAATGACTAGAGCTTTACAAGTAGCTTTTGCTGGAGTGTAAGTACCGGCACTAGCTCCTGTTGTTATGGCTAATCCTAGTTTTGTTTTTGGAGCATTTGCGTAGCTTGGGGAATTTGAGTTTCGGGGGTTGAATCCTGAGTCTGCGTTGGAATGGCTCAAAAGCACCAAGCATATACTTGTTCAGATAGAGTGTACGGGTGCAAGGAAGCTCAGTTGCATTGTATCTTTGTTGCATGGTGATGCATATAATTAGTGGGTAACCATTATAGCTGGAGTCATGGATGCTGATGTTACTTGGAAGCTCTTCTAAAGGGCGTTCAAAAGGAAGTACCTTGGTCTGCAGTATCAGGATGTGAAAAAGAGATAGTTCATGGTTTTGGTACAGGGAAAGATGTTGGTGGCTAAGTATGAGGTGAAATTTTTCCTTTTAAGCAGTATGCTCCTGAACTAGTTCCAGATGATCATCAGCGCTGTGATAGGTTTTGCTATGGTCTTGTGAAGGAGATCAAGACATATTTGCTTGTGGCTTACTACACTAATTTTGATGTGTTGGTCAATCGGGCCAAGGATATTGAACAGTATTTGGGTCTAACTTATGATTTTAGGAATGTTAGTATAGGAAAGAGAGCCACTAAATCTGACTTTCCTGGTGGTTAGAACAAGAGATCAAAGGACAAACATTTCAAGTCAAACCCAGACGAGGAGGCAATAGTGGTAGACGCAGTCAGAATACTCAACCCTCTATAGCTACTATGATTGATTATGAACGTTGCGAAAGATGCCACTCAGAGAGGTGTTGGGGAACACCTAGAGCTTTTTGGGATATGGTTCAAGAGAGCATTAGAAGTGTGATTGTCCGAAAGTGGTTGGGGATGCACCAAATCAAGCAGCCACTGTGGTTGCACCTGCTAGAGGTCGAGGCCATGGCAGGGGTAATTTCCAGAAGTATGAAGAGGGTCACAGGATTCTTGCTCGTACCGTGGTTATTCAGTCAGATAATGGAGGGCAACCGAGGGTGTATACACATCATGAGGGCTGTAATAACACCAGCATGATCACAAGTACTTTTACCTTGAAGTCTTTGTCGTCTTTTTCTTTGGTTGATTCAGGTTCCACGCATTCATACATTATGAGTGAGTATGTACAGTTGTTAGATGTTCCTGTTCAGAATTCGAATGTGGGTGACTTAGTAACTAGTTCCCTTGGGGATACCGTTACTGTTAGAAGAATGTATAGGATATACATGTTGGTTGTTCAAGGCTATATGTTTGTTGTTGATTTAATGGAATTGTCATTCCATGGTTTTGATGTTATATTGGTATGGATTGTCTAAGTGAGCATAGATTTATGGTGGATTTTAAAACAAAAGGATTTCTTTGAAGCTTGCCGATGACTATGTGGTTGTTGTGGTGGGTGATAACGCTAAATTCTTGTCTAATGTCATTTTAGCATTACAAGCTAAAAAGTTGATGAATGAGGGTTGTCAAGCCTTCTTGGCTTTTGTGATTCATTTGGGTACCAAAAGAGTTTGAGTACAGGATATTTAGACGATATGTAATTTTTTAGAAGTGTTTCCAGAGGAATTACTAAGGTTATCTCCAGATAGGGAAGTCAAATTTTGCATCGAGACGTACTCGGGTACGACTCCGGTGTCCATTACTCTGTATCGTATGGCACCGAAGGAGTTAAAAACTCAACTACAAGAGTTTTTGGATCAGGGTTTTATCTGTCCAAGTGTCTGACCTTGGGGTGCACTAGTGTTGTTTGTAAATAAAAAAGATGGAACTATACAAATGTGTATTGACTATTGGCAATTGAACAAATTGATGGTTAAGAACAAGTATTTGTTATCGTAGATTGATGATTTGTTTGACCAATTTTGAGGTGCAGTTGTGTTCTCAAAGTTTGACCTAAGGTATGGATATTATCAATTGATGGTTAAAGAGGCAAATGTGTTAAAAATCACGTTTCGCACAAGGTATGGGCATTATGATTTCTTGGTGATGCCGTTTGGTTTAACTAATGCCCTAGCTGCCTTTATGGATATGATGAATAGAGTATTTCATGAGTATTTGGATCGGTTTGTGGTTGTGTTTATTGATGATATCCTTGTGTACTCTCATACTATGGAAGAGCATGATCAACATCTTTATATAGTACTGCAAGCCTTGAAAAATAATCAGTTGTTTGCCAAGTTGAGTAAGTGTAAATTTTGGCTTAAAGAGGTGATGTTTCTTGGGCATGTGCTATCGATGGAAGGTATTCGTTTGGATCCATAGAAGATTGAGGATATCCTTAATTGGAAGCAACCTAAGACAGTGTCAGAAATATGCAGTTTCCTTGGTTTGGCTGGTTACTATCGCGTTTTGTGGATGGATTTTCCAATATTGCTACTTGTTGAAAAGGTTGTTGCAAAAGAACATTCTGTTTGTTTGGTTAGAGGATCAACAGAGTAGTTTTGAGAAGTTGAAGAAGGTTTTGACACAAGCTCCTCTATTTATTCAACCAAGAGCGGGTAAGGAGTTTGTTGTGTATAGCGATGCATTGTATGTTGGTTTGGGATGTGTGCTGATGCAAGACGAGAAAGTGTGGAATATGCATCGTGATAGTTAAAAGTTCACGAGCACAATTATCCTATGCATGACTTAAAGCTTGTTGCGGTGGTATTCGCGCTAAAGATTTAGAGACACTATCTTTATGGTGAGAAGTGTATCATTTACATTGATCACAAGAGTTTGAAGTATTTAATGTCTCCAAAAGAGTTAAATCCTATCAAACAAAGGTGGGTTGATTTGCTTAAGGATTATGATCTAACAATTGAGTATCATCCTGGAAAGGCTAACGTTGTAGCGGATGCGTTGAGTCGTAAGGCAGCTGTTAACCTTAGAACGATGTTTTCTAGGTTAAGTGTGACACAAGCTGGTGGTTTGTTAGCAGAGTTGCAAGTTAAGCCTATGTTGTCTCTAATGATTAAAGCAAGGCAATTGTATGATGTTGCATTGGTTCCTCATATAAAGGACATTTCGGATGGTAATCTGACAGATTTTAATTTTAATGGTGATGGTGTTTTGTGTTTTAAAGGTCGAATAGTTATGCCGGAAGATTCAGAGTTGAGGTGCATTATTCTGACTGAAGCACATTCTAGTCATTTTACTACGCATCTTGGAAGTACCAAGATGTAACAAGACCTAAAAGAAGAGTAGTACTGGTTGGATTGAAAAAAGATGTAGCAGAGTATGTCGCTCGTTATTTTGTGTGTTCAGCGAGTTAAGGCTGAACATCAACTTCCTGATGGGTTGTTATAACCTATACCGATTCTATAATGGAAATGGGAAAAGATCACTATGGATTTCTTGATTGAGTTTCCTTTGACGCCGTCCAAGAAGAATTTCATATGGGTGATTGTTGACCATTTTTCAAAGTGTGCGCATTTTCTGGCTATGCATACGATGTATATGTTGGATAAGCTGGTGGAAATGTATATTGCTGAGATTGTGAAGTTGCATGAGGTTCTAAAGTCTATTATTTCAGATAGATATTCTTACTTTATGTCAAGGTTTTGGGAGAGTCTATAGACAGATTTGGGATCAAGGCTTAATTTTAGTACTCGTATCATCCTCAGACGAATAGACAGTCTGAGTGTGTTATTTAGATTTTGGAGGAAATGTTACGGTATTGTATCATTGAGTTTCAAGGGACTTGATAAAAGTAACTTCCTTTGGTGGAGTTCGCTTATAATAACAGTTATTAAGCAAGTACAAAGATGGCTCCCTATGAAGCTCTTTATGGACATAGATGTCGGATGCCGCATTGTTGGGCGGAGACAGGTGAGAAACATGTCATCGGACCTGATTTTCTTAGAGGTATGAATGACAAGGTGAAGCTTGTTAGTGATCGTTTGAAAGTGGTTTCGGATCAGCAGAAGTCTTATGCAGATTTGATGCGAAAGGAGATTGAGTTCGTCGTGGGGGATAAGGTGTTTTGTAGGTTTCTACTTGGAAGAAGGTTATGAGGTTTGGGCATAAGGGTAAGTTAAGTCCCAGGTTTATTGGACCATATGAAGTGATTGAGCGTGTTGGTCCAATTGCTTATAAGTTTAAGTTGCCAACTGAGTTGGAGAAGATACATGATGTTTTACATGTGTCTATGCTTCAGGCGGTATAGGTCAGATCCATCGCACGTTGTGCCAATTGATGAAATTAAGTATTTCTGAATTTGTATTATGATGAGGAGCCTCTAAAGGTATTGGATTCTAGTACAAAGGTTCTTTGCGGTAAGACCATTGAGTTGGTCAAGGTACTGTGGCATCATTGAGGAGTCGAGGAAGCCACATTGGAGACAAAAGAGGACGTGAAGAAACAGTTCCCACATCTTTTTCCTTCAGGTAAATTTCGGGGACAAAATTTCTTAAGAGAGGGATAGTTGTAAAGCCACAAAAGTGGGCTTAGGAGTTTTGGTGGTTTAGGTTCGGACCGGGGAACTGGGTTTAGAAATTAAAATACGTTTTGAGAAAATAAATATTTTGGAATGGGAATTTCAAAAAAAATTAAATTGGATTAAGTCTGTACCCCTTTGACTCGGCCCAGGTGTCGGACCGAACCGAGCGAGCTATATTGGGTTTGTCGAGACAAACATGAAAGAATTACATTAATAACTGTCCATTTTCTGTTTTATCTTATCTAAATTCTCAATTAAGTCCTAAGGTAATCATGCTGGCAGCGGTGAAATTTACAACTCAATCGGGCATCGAATTGACATCCAATTGGATAAGATTTCACTTTACGGGCCAAATTGCAATTCCAAAAAATTATGAGGACTTTCTCAAATTCAAAGTTACCAATCCCTAATTAATTAGGTTTCATGCATACCAGTTAATTTTCATCTTAAAATAACATCCAAACTCATTTAATTGCATGATCAAGAAACAGGGACTAAACTGCAAAGATTTAAACTTCAGAAAGCATAATAACAGAATTAACGACCTGCTTACCGGTACAGCCCCTATCTATATTGAAATGAGCGTGTTTTACAAAGGCGTATCGGTACGGTCCTCAAGCATACCGATACGAGTATTCAATTTCAAAATAGAGATTTATAGTGGCTAAAAGCCAACCAATACGGTTGCCGTGTACCGACACCAGGCTTAATTTCCAGCCTCACGGACCGATACGACCATAAGGCATAGCAATATGCCTATGCAATTTTGCACAAAATTAAGCCGAGACAGGCCCTGCGTACCGATCCCTGAGGACTCAATCTAACATGCTCCAATCATTACTTAATCACCATACAACAAGTCTAGCAACATTTCTACAAACATTTAAGCATAGAAGAGGATCATTCACATCATCATATAACCAAGCAAAGATCTTATAGGCATGATCTCTACCCAAGCATGCAAAATGTATCCCAACCCCTCAAAATAAGATATTGAGCATCATACAAGTCCAAAACATCAAATCCAACTTGTCCAAACTAAGGAGTAACCAAAACAGCCCTCCCAAATACAACTTGGTCACATTTCCTCTTATTACTACATAGTATTTATAAAACCATACTTGAAATGTTTCAGCCTTGGATTTCCTCTTGCTTGCTTGCTGTCCCAAAACATTTATTTCTTTGCATTGTTGAGAAATGAGAGTGTAAGCTTATAAAGCCTAGTGAGGGAATCTCATAAATACCCATCAATGCATTTAAAACCATTTTTCTTTCAAATAAGTATTAAAACTCATGCCAAAACATCTCATGCTTCTATGATCTTTACAAATATGCACTTTTAAACAATTGCAACACATGTATCATGGATTTCTTGTACAAACCTCATTTAAGCTTTCTCATACCAAAATCTCTAAATAGCAAGCTTAAAGAGCATCTCATGTATAAACCATATTATACAAATATAATACATTTCTCATGATACATTATATCATCAAGATGAAAAGAAAAGAGAGCAGGGGAACATGTCTGTGGCTGAGTATGAGGTTCAATTTGTTCGGTTGAGCCAGTATGCTCCAAAGTTGGTTCCAGATGAGCATAAGTGATGTGATCATTTCTGTTATGGGCTGGCTAAGTAGGTGAAGACTTACATGTTTGCTACAGATTATACCGAGTTTGATGTCCTGGTTTTTTGAGCTAAGGACATAGAATAGAATTTGGGGTTGTCTTCCTAATCAGGGGGTTCCTTTGTGGGGAAAAAGGAATGCTGAGTCAGATGTTAGCAGAGAGCAATACAAGAAGCATAGAGATAGAAGGTATCTCTGGATCAGAGACGCAGACGGAGTATTGTTGGGCGTGGACAGCAAGGTCAAAATACCCACCCTAAGTACCCGAGTGTAGGCGTTGTGGTAGACGACATTTGAGAGAATGTTGGGGTATTTTTGGTACATGTTGGAGCTGTGGATCGTGAGATTATCTCAGACATGATTGTTCATAGTTAGCCAGGGAAGGTTAGGCTCCTACACCTAATGTTGTGCCACAGAGGGGCCATGGGCGCGATCGTGGACATTTTCAGCGTAGGGATGATGGTCAGAGGATAATTGCTCATACCGTAGTGGTTCAACCTGAGGTTGGTAGACCAGCGAGGGTTTTTGCGCATCATGTGAGAAGGAATATTACCAATGTGATTGCATGTACATTTACTTTGTAGTCCATATCAATGCTTTCTTTGATAAATTCTGGTTTTACACATTCATATATCTTGCGCGAACATGCATGCTTGCTTGATATGCCTGTAGAGGTGTTAGATGTTGGTATGCGGCTAACTAGTTCTTTTAATGAGATAGTAGTTGCTAGGAGGTTGTATAGGAGATGTCCCTTGATGGTTCAAGGTTATGTGTTTGAGGCTGATTTGATGGAGTTGTCGTTTTATGGTTTTGAAGTAATTTTGGGGATGGATTGGCTGTCTGAACATAGGCTTGTGGTTGATTTTGAGACCAAGCGGGTTTCGTTGAAACTTGCTAAGGATTATGAAGTGGTGGTTGTGGGCGAGAATGTAAAATTATTGTACAATGTTGTTTCGACTTTGGAAGTGTAGAAGTTGTTAGAATTTGGGAGTCAGGCATATCTAGCTTATGTCATGAATCTGGATATGAAGGAAGTGTGTGTCCAGGATATTCGCATTGTTTGTGATTTTCTAGGAGTGTTTCCAGAAGAGTTGCCAGGACTACCACTGGATAGGGAGGTAGAGTTTTGCATTGAGATGTTCGTAGATACGGCTCTGGTGTCGATTGCACCGTATCGCATAGCATCGAATGAATTGAAGGAGTTGAAGACGCAGCTACAGGAGTTGTTGGACCATGGGTTCATTAGGCCTAGTGTCTCACCCTGGGGATCATCGGTGTTGTTTTTGAAAAGAAAGATGGCACGATGAGAATGTGCATTGATTATCGGTAACTGAATAAGTTGACGAAACAAGTATCCTTTACCGAGGATTGATGATTTGTTTGATCAGTTTCGAGATACTCTGGTGTTTTCTAAGATTGATATGAGGTCTAGATATTATCAGTTGAATGTGAAGGATAAAGACGTGCCAAAAATAGCTTTTCGCATGCGATATGGGCATTATGAGTTCTTAGTGATGTCGTTTAGGTTGACAAATGCACCGACAACATTCTTGGATATGATGAATCGGGTGTTCCATGAATTCTTGGATCAATTTGTAGTAGTGCTCGTCGATGACATCCTTGTGTACTCTCATATCGAGGAAGATCACGATCAACACCTACGAATTGTGTTGCAAGTTCTGTTGGATAATAAGCTTTAAACCAAGCTGAGTAAGTGTGAGTTTTGATCAAGCAAGTAGTTTTTCTTGGTCATGTTGTGTAGGAATAGGGTATTCGCGTGGATCCGCAGAAGATTGAGATAGTAATGAGTTCGAAGCAACCTAAGTCGGTGTCAGAAGTTCTTAGTTTCTTGGGGTTGGCAGGATATTATCGACGCTTTGTGGATGGTTTCTCGAGGATTGCGGCTCCTTTGACGAAGTTGTTGCAAAAGGATGTAATTTTGAGTGGACAAAAGCTAGACAACAAGTTTTTGATAAGTCGAAGAAGCCTTGGTGCAAGCTCCAATTTTGGTTCAACCTGAGTCAGGAAGGAGTTTGTAGTTTATAGTGATGTGTCCTACGTTGGTTTGGGATGTGTGCTGATGCAAGAAGGAAGGTTGGTGGTGTAACACCCCCTAACCTGGCTTAGGAGTAAACTGAACTAGAAAGTGTTACAGAAAAACCATACAACGCTAAAACAAATATATGACGAATTAGCACTTCTCAAATAAACATACGAACAGAATTCAGGGTAATTTAAATTTTTTTATAAGTGGATAAGTCTTCAACTTTAAATCACATACAAACAAATATACATACGATAAACAAAGATACTTCAATCACCAATCCATAGCTTGCACTTATAATTTAGGTACTTCAGACCACATCGTTTATTACTACCAAACATATAATCATGATATCAATTATTCGAACATCATAACAAACATAGCTTAACCTACAAGTAATCATTCAAACTTCACATATAACATAGCTTAGCATGATCAATTACAAAATTTATTGTCCCTTAGCCATTTACCTATTCTATTGATGGAACTATCCATTCTAACTACACCACCTTTATTGGGGTTTATCTCATGATAAAATACATATTTAAACTTGCAGCAAAACATGCCTTCAAGATAATCGATTAACTTAAGGAAATTTATTAACATATCTTATACAACACCCATTAATCACTAATTCTTAGCATACAATTATTTATTGTTTAACCTTTAATCTTATTCAACTTATGAGGTGTCCTAACAATCATTCGATCTCAATCCAATGAGCATCACAACTTGCATACTTATTAGTCAAGTAAACATATGAATGTGTATCTCTAACATAGATTAGCTATCAAGTAACTATTCATTCATGTTAACTATTAAACCATATGAAGCAAGCAATCACCAAGAATAATTAAAGGCCTATTACACAACTTTGAATGCTCAACAAACTTATATACAAATATAGCAAAAATGGAAATCGGATGCATTATGCAACTTAACAACTATGTGCCACCATCTAGGAGTTCTAAAAGCAAATCTAAAACATCCTTATGGACCCTTGCGATCACATCCAAGCTCAAGAGTAATTGATAGCACGTTTACCCTGAAATATGACGAAGGAATGAAGTAAGAAAACGCTTAGTGAGTTAGTTTAAAATAACCAAGTAAAAGAATCAAAATCTCTATATTGATACTCTAATTATTTTTATTTTTTAAACTTATTAGAGCGAGGTAAGCCGAAAGCTTAAACAAATGCAACACAACTTAATTACAATGCTCGAAAGTGGTAAAAAGGCTAGATTCACCTAATCTACAATTGACCAACTTGATCACATATAGGTTATAATAACTATAAGGTTTCAAACTTAAAAGTATTTCTTGTTTCAAAATGAGTATAAATATCAACATAACATATCATAAGCATGAATTAGTTTAGATCACAATTTCTTTTTTTCTTTACTTAGCCTTGAGAATCAAGTAACAACTTAGGTACACGAATCCCCAACCAACTGTCGCCAAATAAAATGGTACTCGCAGTACCGGTCAATCCCTATCGCCAAGTGACCACAACATTTCCCTCCTACTGTCGCCAAATAAGGACCGTAGTCCACCCCAAATATGAGCTCTATGGACTCTATGGCATGCCAACTATACCTAAGACTGACTTGAGACCAAGGCTTTCACACTTATCAAATCTTATTAGAGATAAATTGAGCATAGCTCCTTATCAAAATATCATATTAACGAAACTTATTTCCCTTTTCATTTTAGGCATACATTCACCTCATGAGAATGTCTCAATACATTTTCCTCATCTTATTAAAATAGCATAACTCATTCATATCAGAATCAGAACTAAACATAGATTCATGGTCAAATAATTCAATAGCAGAACTTATTTATCTCGCAAATGAGTTAGCCTCAAGTTCACATAATCACAACAAAGCTTACATCGAACCATGACAAACACATACATATTTCATATGATTACTTAGCAAAGCTTTAAACTTATAACATCAAACACATATGTTCTTTTAATCAATCAAGCAAAGCTTAATGTTCCTCCTAATAGGCATGTATTCACCTCATGTGAATTTCATAATGATTCATTTCTCATTTTCGAAGGGTATCATAACAAGGGTTCCCATCAACATGTATCATGTCTAATTCATATTATAAGTATATCAACAATTTCACATTATTATTACCATAAACATAAGTTGCACGAATTTAAACATAACATATAATAACTTACCTCTAATCCAAGCTTATTATTTGCAAGTAACATATGCATGCTTGTAGCAAACAATAATAAATGCTCGGGAAGGTTTTGAGTCTATCCCAAGACTTTAAACTACACCCCATATGTTTTCCAAGCTAGTTTTGTTCCCAAATCAAGATCCCCTTTTTAGTCCTTAGTCCCCCAATTTCCTCTTGGTCTAAATGTAACAAAGAATGAAACCAAGTATTAGAACAAATTCCCTATTAATCATTCACTTGAAACTACTCATTTATTCAAAAGTACATTTACTATCATACAAACAATCCAAGGTAACTCAAGTGTCTAATCAATCCTTGATTACTTATGTGTCACTTACATAAATACAAAAACAATCTCCAATTGCTATATATATATACAAAACAGGGCAAATTTTACTCCTAGGTATTCTTGCATACCAAAACAGTCTAGTTATTCTTCATGTCAAAGCAAGACAGCCTCAATTATCAATATACATTTACACACATTCAAAATTGTCCCCTATGTTTATTTTCATGCCAAATTAATCTATTGGATTTACATACATATTTCTATCCATCAAATTAGTCTCAAATCTTTGTATGTTCACATTTTCTTATTCAAAACAGTCCAAGGAATTCTTAAAATCCCTCACTTAGATAAAACAGTCCCCTAATGGTATAAAAAAGTTTCTTAACAATGCCAAATCAGTCCCTAATAATTTTCAAAGAATCCCTTGTTCTTAAAACATCAAATCTGTCCATTTCTCTTTAATAAAACAATCCAAAACATTCACAATCACTTAAAAACAGTTCCTAAATATATATTTCCACATATTTACTTATAAACAGCACACACAGTGGTATACATAGTTAAATACATCAAAACAGTTTGCTATGTAGCCTTAACATCCCCTTAAACAAGCACAAGACAACTCTTAATCAAAATTGCATCACAGCTCCTTAATTAAAGTAAAGTAGTCCCCAAGTTTAATATTTTTTTGTAAAACAGTCCGCATGTATTATTTTACCCTTATTTGACTCTAAGTTCAAAATTGTTATTACAATTGACACATATAAACTAACAATTGGGGTTGTTCTTAATCAAATATATTCAATATTTCACAAAATGATAAATCAATTTAAATTCTCTACATGCATGATTCAACCATATATTCCAAGATTCATCCTTCAAGTAAAGTACTAACACCATATTCATACACAACAAAATTCATGCTATAATCTTGCAACTAACGTCAAATATAAAGAGAGAAGGAATTCTTACCCTCTTTTGAGTTACCCGAAATAATACTCTAATTGACATCAATGGAGTTCTACCTCTCTCCCTCTATTTTACAATTTGGTTTTGTTGACAAAAAATGAATGAAGAGGATGATGGATTTCATTCTCCAAAACCGGTCCCCTCCTTCTTCCTCCCACATGTTGCCTACCATACATGACAAGTGTCTAGGTCCTTTAATTTTAATAAACTTTGCATGCAATTTCCAAAATTCACATTATTTACTTTTAAGTTCTTATGACATGGCTCCCTACTTGCTATAATTCTGAATTTAGTCCTATATTTAAAATTTGATTATTCTAGAAAATAATTTCAATTAATTCTAGTCACATTCGTATCACATTTAAAATTCTAAGTCGTGATTTGGAGTATTATAGGTTGCTTATGCATCTAGGCAGTTGAAGCTGCATGAGCGCAACTATCTTACGCATGATATTGAGCTTGCTGTGGTGTTATTTGTGTTGATGATTTGGCGGCATTATCTTTATGGTGAGAAGTGTATTGTATACACGGATCACAAGAATTTGAAATATCTGATATCGTAGAAAGAATTGAATCTTAGGTAATGAATATGGTTGGAGTTATTATGGATTGTGATTTAATGATAGAGTATCATCCGAGAAAGGCTAATGTTGTAGCCGATGCCTTGAGTAGAAAGGTTGTGGTTGATTTGAGGGCGATCTTTGCTCAGTTGAGTGTGATGCGAGATGGAGGTTTTTTGGCTGAGTTGCAAGTGAAGCAAAAGATAAAGAGTTAAGGCACACAATCTTGACTGAAGCACATTCGAGTCCTTTTGCTATGCATCCAGGAAGTACAAAGATGTATCAAGACCTGAAAAGAGAGTATTTTTGGGTTGGTTTAAAGAAGGATGTAGCGGATTTTGTTGCTCGATGTATGGTATGTTAGTGCGACAAGGCTGAGCATCAGTTTTCTTCAGGGTTGTTGCAACCGTTAAGGATTCTAGAATCGAAGTGGGAGAGAATTACCATGGATTTGTACCCGGTTTGCCTTTGACGCCATCAAAGAATAATTCTGTTTGGGTGATTCTGGATAGGTTTACGAAGTGTGCACATTTTCTGGCTATGCATACGACGTATACTTTGGACAAGTTGGCGGAGTTGTATATTGCTGAAATTGTGAGATTGCACGGGGTGCCTAAGTCTAGTATCGGATAAAGATCCATGTTTTACCACAAGGCTTTGGGAATTTTTGCATAAGGCTTTGGGTACACGGTTAAACTTCAGTACTTCGTATCATCGTCAAACGGATGGTCAGTCTGAACGCGTTATCCAAGTGTTGGAGGATATGTTGCGGTGTTGCATCATTAATTTCCAAGGATCATGGGAGAAGCAGTTACCTTTGGTGGAGTTTTCCTATAACAATAGTTATCAAGCTAGTATCCAGATGGCTCCGTATGAGGCTTTGTATGGTAGAAGGTGTTGCACGCCACTTTGTTGGGCGGAGGCAGGAGAAAAGTATGTTTCTTTGCCTGATGTGTTAAAGGATGCCAATGAGAAGGTGAAGCTTACTAGTGATCGGTTGAAGGTGGCTTCAGATCGGCAAAAGTCATATGTTGACTTAAAGCGAAGGGAAATTGAGTTTGCGGTTAGTGATAGAGTGCTCTTTAAGGTTTTGCCTTGTAAGAAGGTGATGAGGTTTGGATGGAAGAGCAAGTTGAATCCTAGATTTATTGGGCCTTATGAGGTGTTGGAGCGAGTTGGTCTAGGTGCTTATAAGTTTAGGTTGCCTGCGGAGTTAGAGAAGATATATGATGTTTTCCATGTATCGATGCTTCGAAGGTATAGATCGGATCCTTTGCATATGATGCCAATTGAGCAAATCGAGTTGAATCAAGATTTGACCTATGATGAGGAGCTATTGAGAATTCTGGATTCGAGCAACAAGGTTCTTCTTAGGAAGACCATAGAGTTGGTGAAAGTGTTGTGGCAACATCATGGAGTTAAGGAAGCCACCTAGGAAAGAAAGGATGACATGTTGAAGCAGTTTCCTTACCTTTTTTAGCCAGGTAAATTTCGAGGATGAAATTTCTTAAGAAGGGGGAGTTGTAATGCCCTGGAATTGGGCCTAGGTGCTAGACGGATCGATTACATGGTTCGGGAGAACCAGATTAGACAATTCGGGTTAGTTTCAAGAATTAAATCTTAATAAATTGTTTTTCGCTAAAATAAATAAATTATTTTTGGCTAAAATAAAATATGGAAAATGCTATAAAATACTTAATTAATATTTTAAGTATTTTGGTAAATTCAATTTGAAGGAATTAAATCTGATTTTGGGACATTTTGGTCTGGTGACTAAAATGTAAAGTTTTCAAAGCTATTTTTGGTGACTAAATCGTAAAAGGGTCAAAACTTAGAATCATTAAGGAGCTAATTAATCAAACTTTTCCATCAGATTTTCCCTTAATTTAGGTTATTTTTAAATAGCTTTAATTGGTTTTAATATTAAAATAAAATAGAATTAATAAAAGGGTTTTTAATTCAACTATTCATTTTCTCACGTAACTAATTTTGTTCTCAACTTTCTCAGCAGCCAAACTGTCATTTCTTTTTCAAAATTCCCAGGAATCAATCTCTTTTGATTTCCTACTCGATTTCTTTGATTCTTACAACAAAATCTACTAGATTTCTTGAAGCTTTCATCCAATCTTTGTCAATTAAGGGAGAAATCACAATTAGAGCTAATTTTCATTTCTCTCCTCTAATTAAAGGTTCTTTAATGAAATTCCCAACTTCTTGATGCTCGACAACTAATTTTTGTTATGGAATTATGATTAAAACATGGATATGGTGATTAAATTGAGTTTTGATGTGAGAATTGATAAATATTGTTTTGGATCTATTTTGTATTGAATCTAATTGATTTAGATCTCTAATAAGATGTGTTTTAATGTTGTAAGAATAGATTAATTAAAGGAATCCCGAAACTATGTGAATTGATAATTTTATAGGTTGTGAATAGTTAGATTTTGAAGTGATCTTGGTGTTGTAAGGTTGCTGGAGTTATAAGGATGTTTTTAGGTGTTAATTGATGTTGTTAAGATGTTGAAATCAATAGGTTATGGCTGGGCTTTGTTTAGATGAAGTTTGGTGATGATTTTGGTTGTTATAGTGAGGTGTTTGATGGCTTTTAGTGAGGCGAAGTTGTGTTTGTTGGTTGCTGGAAATTAGAGATGCATGGAAGTGCATTAATCCTCTGTTTTTGATTGGGTAAAGTAGGTGAGTTGGATCCTTTAGCTTTTGGAGAGGTTGCGGAAGCTTCAGAAGCTTGATTCTCTCAACGGTAAGAGAGCTTTGTGTTGTTGGTATGCATATGTAAAATAGTAAGTTAATAAGGTTATTATTGAGTATATTGACAAGTGGTTGAGGTAAAATGTTATTGGATATAGTTGGATAGACATAGGGTTTGTAACACCCTAAACCGGGCCTAGGAAAGTTACCACTATCTAAGTGATTAACTAATTGAATTAGGCATTAGTCAAATTAAAAGAATTGGAAATTAATTGAGGGAAGAACATTAGCTAACATAATTAAAGGACTAAAATGTTATAGCCAACAAGTTAGATTGCCAAATTAAAAGGACCAAATTGAAATAAGAGTGAAACAACAAACTTGCATGTGTAATTAGACCATTATTCTATAATGGAATACATGTGGCAAGGATTATCCACACGTGGAAATTAAGGGTGTATGAACCGGCCATGCTTGTTGAAAGAAAGAGAAAACAAAAATTTGATCTTCTTCAACCTTGTTCTTGCTTTGCCAAAAATTAGAGAGAGAGAGAGAGTTTGAGAGAGAAAACATCATAGAATCATCTTCCATTCATGTTCCTGAATTTGTTTTGATCAAATTAGCTTAGGAGGAAGGTAAATGCTTGATTCCTTACTTCAATTACATGCTTAAATCTGGAAATTTTGATGTTCTTGTTGCCTAGTTTGAATAGGATGATTGTTATGAATGTTAGAGTGATGTTAGCTCTAAGATTCTTGAAATATTGAGTGTTATTGATTAAATTGCTATGTATATGTGAATGGTTGCTGGAATTTTCTGGGAGATTGCTGGAAAATTTAGTACTAAATTGGTATGATTTGAATGTATCATGGCATGAAACTGTTTTGATCACATTGCTAGTTGAAGATTGTGTAAACATGCTTGATTTTATATAATGCTCTATTTTGATCACATTGAAAGGTGAATTTAACTGACCTATACTTGTATGAGTATACATATAAGTTGAATTAACATGTTAGAAGCACCATCCAAGTGATTAAAGAAGCTAGAAACTCAAACTAGTGTAATCTGCCCAGAATACTCTGTTTTGGGCAGTAACTTTGAAAAATTACCATAAATTGTACAAAGAGAATTTAAGGCTGGAAATTTTATGGACAATGTCTTAACATGTCTAAATTCATTAGGAGAAAACAGAATTGAATTTTGGATTGTAGAATGAAATGTAGAGAAGAAACACTTAGGACAATGCCAACTGTCCAGTGATGTAAATTGCCCTGTTTTTAAGCTAAAACTGTATTAATTGGAAAATAAATAAAATGCAAGGCCTATATGGTTAGAAAGACAATTAAGTTAGCTTTCGAACGGTGTAAACCAATTGAAATTCTGACGTACGGAATGAAAGATATGAATATTTAAGCAAGTAATGCACATGCTGCCGGGCAGTAGCAGCAGAAGCCTTGATGTTTTGAAATGAATGAATTATGTGTATTGTTGTCTTGTTTTGAAGAAATGAATGTACCTTGTCTTGACCTTGATTTAATTGTATGAATTGTTAGAACAAGGAGTAAATCTTGTGGAAGAAGAAATTAGTGACCAAGCTAGTGGCAAACACAAAGGAGTTTGGATCCAAGACTAGCTAAGCTTGGAGTATTGTGAGTGTAGTTTACAAATAGGGTTAGGACTTAGGTCCTAATCAAATATGCATGACTACTTTCTTGCTATGGATATGCCATGATAATGAACCTAATTTAACTTGAATATAAATAATAAGGGAATATGAAATAAGATAATATATGAAACTTGTCTACATCCTTGAAGTGTTGTACAATTAGAATTGCTTGATTCTTAATGCCTTAGGTGTGAATTATCGAATGCTACTCGAATGTATTGTCTTGAACATGAATGTATTGTCTTGAACATGAAATGCATTGCTTTGAACATGAAATGTACTGCCTTGAACATGAATGGTTTGCCTTGAGCGTGAAACACATGAAATGTGAAATGAAATTAAAGAACTAAGGCTCAATTGGTCTAAGGACTAAAGCATGATATTGCTATACATTGATTGACATGATTCTTGAATCATACATGACTCTAAAATTGAAAATCTTGAATAAAAGAAGTGTAATCAAACAACCTTGGTTGCTAGTTGAATAGGTAGAAGGGCATGCCTTAGAGTCTAGAGCTCATTGTGTCAGGGTGGACTACGGTCCAGGGCTAAGTCCCCTAATTGGTGATAGACGGAGGATATGTTTTTGTGGTCTTTGGCGACAGTAGGAGGGTTGACCAGTACTACGATACATCTTGCGTACTACGGTACATCTTGTAGCGACAGTTGGTTGGAAACTTGATTACCTAATCAAACTAAGAAACAAGGATTGTGTTAAAGATATTAAATGAACTAATATCACCTTGAATATTTGAATTACTTGACATGTAAGCTTGAATACTTGAATCTTGACATGAATCCTTGAAATACTCAAATTGCTTGACATGTAATACTTGAATCTTGGCATGAAACTATTGGAAATGATAATTGTCTATGCTTGAACCATGTATTGTATGACTTGCTACATGAAATACTTGATTATTTAACTATTTGATACTTGAGTTACTTTATTCTTGAACTACTTGGTATATAAAGATTAGTTCGATTTCTATAAATCGTGACTAGGTTCAAACTTAGATAATTGATACATGTTAATAAAATGGTTAGAACTAGTTGCTACCTCACTAAGTACAATCATGTACTTATCGCTCTTGTTTTCATTCTTCCCAACCACAGATTAAGGATTCGATCGTTGCTTGATCCTGAAGTCTGACTTCCTTGAGCTCGAGCAAGACACAAGATTTGCTAAATTATTATTCATACTTGTTTTGTACTCCCCTAGTTGGTGGCACTTAGTTTGTATATAATGTCTTGTGTATGCATTTTGAATACTTGAACTTGTATATGTATATGCTGTTTTGAATAGGCCTATCATGTTGTGAACTTGATTAATTATGTGAATCAACAATGAACTTGAATTTTATGTAATGAAAGTAATTTTGCTACGCATATTGATGGGTAAATATATTGATTTGTATACATGGAATGTTCAAAGTGATCATCTAATCGTGTACCATTTGAATGCCTTATGTGATAATTACTTGTGTAAACATACCATGTTGTTTATGTACTTTTATAATCTTGAATGGTAATTGCCGAATGGTAAGCTTGGCATTTGGCTTGCTTGGAATCAAGGTATGTTCAAATGATCATGTCTAGTATATTATGTATGAAATGTTACATGTATCAATCTAAGGAACTATGAAATGAAAATGGAAGCATGATTGCTCTTAGGTTATTCGAATGTTGATTATATGATGATGTTAATTGAATAATTTGGTAACCTATAATGTATGTAAAGGTGATTGCTTACATGTTAAGTAATGAATGTTTGGTTACTAGTTAAATAAGTAACTCGTCTAATAGGGATGAGTTAACCTATTCTTGCTTGTTCATGCTTGTATTGTACGTTAGTAACGCTCCCGAACTGGTTTGCTTCCAACCCGGGTAGGGGGTGTTACAGGGTTTAAAGTGCACTATAATAAGTTGCTTTATGTGTGTGAAGGGGTTAATTGTGCCGCTTTCTCCACCATGGGAACTGCAGTGGTTGAGGGGTTAGTTGTGCTGTATTCTCCCTCTAGAGGATTGAGTATCACAATGTTTGAGAGGTTAAATGTGTCATTTGCTCCTATTATAGATATTATACATCATAATCGTCGAGGGGTTAAATACGTCGTTTGCTCCGGTTAGATGTATGTTAAGTGGTCGAAGGAACCACTTGGGAAATTCGTGTATCCGATGTGCTTTTATAAATTAGAAACAAACTTGTTTTTTGAGTCACTTGAATGCCAATATATAAGATGTTGTATCATGAGAATTGGATTATGTTTTGTATAATATGGTTTATACATGAGATGCTCTTTAAGCTTGCTATTTAGAGATTTGGCATATAAAGTTTAAATTGAGGTTTGAGATAGAAACCCATGATACATGTGTTGCAAATGGTTTAAATGTGCATATTTGGAAAGAACATGGAAGCATGAGATGTTTTGGCATGAGACTTACGATGGATTTGAATTAAAATGGTTTTAAATGAATTGATGAATGTTTTTGAGGTCCAAGGGTCGAAGTATTTTCAATTATGATTTTACAAATACTTAGTAGTAATAAGAGGCAATGTGACCAAGTTGTAATTGGGAGGTTTATTTTGGATACTTCTTGTTTGTACAAGCTATGTTTGATGTATTGGACTTGTATGATGCTTGTTGCTTGGTTTTGAGGGGTTGGGAAACAATTTGCATGCTCGGGTAGAGATCATGCCTATAGGGATTCAATTTGGATCTGATATATTGTGAATGATTTGTTTCCATGCTCTTATGTTTGTGGAAATGATGTTTAGGATATTATATAATGATTAGATGTTGATTGGTGTATGTTAGATTGAGACAAAATGACATATGTTCAACCAAGAGGTCATTACAGGCCTGTCCGTACTGGTACGGGTCCTCAGGGATCGGTACGCGGGGACCTGTCTCGGCTCAATTTGGTCAAAAATGCCTTGGCGTGCCGATACGCCTAGGGACCATATCGGTACACGATGCTTAAATTTTGGCTTCGTTTCGGCACACGGGCAATCGTATCGGTACGCCTTTTGGCTACTAGAATCCCTTTTTTGAATACAGCATACATGTATCGATACGCTTGAGGATCATATCTGTACGCTTTTGTATTTTATACCCGTTACGATACGGGAAGTTTTCGTGCCGATACGCCAGCCGTTATTTCTGTTAGAATGCCTTCTGAAGTTTGTATTCTTTGAAACTTAGTCCTTGTTTCTTGAGAATGAAATTAATTGAATTTGAATGATTATTTTAAGTTGAAATTTAACCTGATAATATGAAATATGGTTAATTAAGGATTGGTTACTTTAATTTCAAGGAAGTCCTATCAATTATCTAAAATTATGTTTTGGTCCCTGTAACGCTAAACGTACAATTAGATGTCAATTCGACGCCCGATTGAGTTGTAATTTTCACCATAACTAGCATGATCACCTTAGGACATAATTACGCATTTATAAAAGATAAAATGAAAAAATGGACCATTTTCAAAGGAAATCTTCTGGGTTTGTATCGGCAAACCCAATGTAGCTCGCTCGGTTCGGTCTGATGACTAGACTGGGTCATGGGGGTTCCATATTCTTTCTCCTTTTAAAATATGACTCATATGCCATGTATTAACCCTATTTAAGGAAGGTTGTACATTAAAAAATCACTCGTTTTATCCCTATCCTTTAATATTTTTTTGTTATACTCGTTTTATTTTTTATTAGTTTTAATTTATGTACATAATTTTATGTAATTTAGATTCTTGTTTTTGCTATTATTTTGTTTATGTATTTTATCTTATTTCAAATCTAATTTAATTCTTTTCCTTTTTTGTGACAAAGCTTTAGTTTCTTTTAATTTGACCTTTAGAATTAGGGTTGTAACTTTGAAAATTAGGTTCTTTATAATTTAGGCTTTGATTTAATTATAGGAACTCTTTAGAATAGATTTCCTAGTATAGTTTAGTTGCCTTTTCACCTTAGGCTTAATTTTCTTTAATTTTCACTTAACCAAACTTGAACCTTTAAAGTAAAATTCACCTAGGCTGCCTTATTTTAGGTTAATAATAATTACATTAGGGTGATTAAAAACGTTAGTTTCTAATAAATCTATTCTTTAATGTTATTTTGTGCCATATTCAATTTATAATCACTGTCATATAAATTTTAATACGGTGTCCCGCCAAAAGCAGGTCAACGGGTTAGCGCTAGAAATGTTGGCTGTGATTATTGTTTATTCCCCGGATGGTGGTGCCGTTAAAATGTGTTCACATTCGCAAATGGATAATAATTTAAATTTTACACAAACTTGCAAATTCTAACATTAAGACAATTTGTAATTGGCTAGGTACCAATTTTTGGACATTGCGAGGGTGCTCACCCTTCCCCATGCGTAACCGACTTCCAAACCCTTTTTTTGTTTTCGCAAACCAAAACTGTCGTTTCAATAAAAATAGAATGTTTTATTAAAATAACCCATTTTAGGTGATCCAATCTCACCTCAAAAAAAATTGGTGGCGACTTTGCATTTTTTTATGTCCAACCTGAAAAGGCTGTGACAGCTTGACAATCACTCAATGAAAGAAAAATATGAAGCATGAAAGATGTATGCTTATTAGGCTCAAACCTTACAAAAGTGGCTTATGTTGTGTCCAATTTTATACATACAACTATCGAATCAATTAATCAAGCAACGATTTTTGAGGCTAAAAAGTTCTTATCAATCCTAATTTACTTTCTATATTAGTTTAATTATTACTTTGGGATCCCAAGTCTCAAAAATTTCAACTCTAAAAAAAATTCAATGTGAAAGATATTTTTGTAAGTCATTAATAAGCATGAAATTCACAGATTTTCTCCCTATTAACTTCAGCAAAACTAAGCAAGATTCCAACCAAAAACCTTCGCCCCCACACTTAAACTAAACATTGTCCCCAATATTAAAATCATCATGCATAAAATAAAGCAATAACAGATTTAGGGAAAAGAATGCTCCCTTATTCGACATTTGATGGTTCATGGTGTGGATGAGAAAGGAAGTGTAGGCACGTCTAAATCGTGGACTGCTTTTGTTTTGCCTGAAGAACATGAGGTACAGCTGCATCTTTTTCCATGAGTACTATTCCTTATACCTAAAAAGGAAACAAATGTAAAAATTCATAAAAAAAATAAAAGTATGGGTTGCCTCCCATGTAGAGCCTTTGTTTAATGTCTTTGGCTAGACGTGACTCTCTATTATTTTATATCATGGAAAGCTAGAAGATGTTCGTCGAGAGGTTTGTCTTTGATTAATTTAGGCACATTTTTCCATGGTAGATGCCAGAAAGGTTTGTTGAGAGGCTCAGTGACGAGTGCTTAAATAATCTATTTTATATGCCCTTTTTACTTGTCTTTTGCATGTTTTTAAGCTCATATAGTTTGCATTTAGGTTAGTTTGTACATATTTGTATGTAGATAGGGAGTTACACCACATGTGCTTTAAATGTTATATATATTGGTGCTTTTTATGGGAAAAGTGATGCTTTGTGGTGCAGGATGCTTGTGGATGCTGGAGGAGTGTTAGAGCGAAAGAGAAGCAGATCGCGTGGCTAAAGATGACGAGGCATAAAGAGTTAAAGATGAATCTAATTTTGCCCACGTGGACTTTCTCCTAGATACGGAACATTAAATATAGCAGGAAATCAATGGCTTTCTTTAATGAAGCAAGGCGCACTTTGAGGTTCTTAAACCCTAGTTTCACCGCCTATATAAGAGAGACTTGGACCTACTTCAAGGAGAGTGCAGATTACAGCTGACAGTCCTAGTCTAAAGCTTGCTGAGAACCACCGGGGCTGAATCTAGAGAACTATCTTCACAATAGATGCCATCGAGAGAGGCCGACTGAGTGGGAGACCTGTAGCACAGTTGAACAATATAGAGGGAGTTTGTCGAGGATGCTCGACTTATTTCTTTTCCTTGCTTGATAAACTGTCATACTTCAATATTTTTGTGATTGATGTTTTACACTCAGACATGAGCTAATTACTTTAGTTGAGATTATTGCATCCCAGGATTCTATGTTTTGATTACCTTTTATAATGCTATAGTTGTTTTTCCCTTTATCTATTATGTTCATTGTTCTTCATGCGTAGTTATTGTAAGAGCTATCGAGGAGGCCTTTTAGCTATTGATTTGTGGCGTAATATCAAGAGAGTTAGGTTATACAAACGTGAATAGTAGAGTTAAGTTGTTAACTTAGTTCTAATCTGTCTTAGACGTAAGTTTGGGGTTTTAATGACTAAAAGTGAGTTCTTAAACAAAATAATAGGGTTGTTAGGGTTCATGCAGACATGTATTACCTTGACCTCATTGTTATTAACTTCTAGGCATCGAGAGAGTCTGAGGTTTATTAGAAAATCCCGTCGAGTAGATAAAGAACATAATGGTTTACGCATATATGTATTGTCAGTCGCTATAGCATTGTAATAGGCAATCAAGCATGTATCCTTATCAATAATCCCAGCTTCCATAATTATTTGTTATTTCCTGCAACTGTTAGTCTTAATCATAGCTATTATAAGTTTAATTGTTTTAGTTTTAATTAAAAACTTCAAACACCATCACTTGCAACACATTCTTTAGTATAATAACTTTGTAGTTATTATTCCAATCTTCGTGGGTTCGACACTCTACTCATCACTTTATCACTTGATACGACGAGTATACTTGCTATAAAGTGCATCACTATTCAACAAGCATCATGTTTTTGGCACCATTGTTGAGGATTGGCAATTAATAATTATGTCGAAATTACGCTTAGGAATTTATTTTATTTGCATTTAATTTTTTGTTTTTGTTTTTTTTTCAGGTTCGTTCCAGTGCATGACTAGAAGGTCCAATACCTAACATGTTCTTCCATACATTTCAAAGATCAAAAGACATTTGAAGACTCTACGTCGAGAGAAAAAGAATATGGTGTACTTTGATGATGATAATGACCATGCTATTGCGCGTAACCAAGCTATACACCCAGTTGATGGACGGGAAGTTGGAGCTGTGCACAATAATGGCCAAGAATAACAAGATGATCCACCACCTGCCAGAATAGAAGGCCCATTAGAGATATTATTGAGCCCATTATCAACAATCACAATCCGCCAATTGTTATGCCTGATCTAGGGACAACCTATTTTGAGCTAAAGTCTGTTATGTTCAAGATGCTCAGCACCATTGGACAATTTGGAAGATCAGCAAGAGAGGATGCTCAGGAGCATATTCAAGCTTTCTTGGAAGTCTGTGATTGCTTCAGCCAGTTAAAAATTCCTATCGATGCTTTGCGACTCAAGATATTCCCCTTCTCTCTGTGAGATCGATCCAGAACATGGTTGAAGACTTGTTCCACATGATCTATTACAGCTTGAGATGACTTGCATAGCAAGTTTCTGCACCGATATGATCCACCAAAAGTGCACAATCAGAAACGAAGCAATATTATCTCATTCCAGCAATATGTTGATGAATCTATGCATGAAGCATGGGACAAATACAAAGACCTGCTCTACAAGTGCTCGATCCTTGGATTTCATGATTGTCTACAAGTCATGACATTCTATAATGGAGTCAATAAACCCAAAAGAATGATGGTAGACTCGTTATCTAACGGTACTTTGGTCGATATAGAACCTGAAAAGGCTTTCAAGATACTTGACTAGATAACCAACACCGACTACTAGTTCCCAAGAAGGAGATTAAAGCCTGGACCCAAATCTTCTAGAGAACTCTAATTGGATGATTCTCAGGCTGTAGCAGCTCAGCTCTCTACCATCACTAACTTGCTCAATAACATGCAAGGGTCATCCAATGTTCGAGGGGCCAAGATGGTGCAATACACGTGTGAGCATTGTGATGGGTAACATCAGTCTAGTGAGTGCCCTCAACAATAAGAATTTGGATGCTATGTAGGGAAAACCAACCACAATAACAACCCCTACTCCAGCACCTACAACCCAGGGTGGCAGCAACATCTAAATTTTTGTTGGGGAAACAACAAGGGAAATTTAGGAACACAACAAAATGTAACAAATGAACCTCATGGGTTCCAACAAAAGACTCAGAGGCAGAACCAGGGAGCTTCTAACTTGAATTCTAATTCTTTTGATAATTCTTGTCAAAATTTTATAGAAACTACTCGTGTCATTTTGCAAGATCAAGAAGCCCACTTGAATAACCATAGTGACATGCTCACGATATAGGTTGCCTTATTGTAAAACCAGCAATCAATCATGCAAAACAACACTGCCTCTATACTATCATTAGAGACTCAAGTTGTGCAGATTGCCCAGATGTTGAAGATGAGACTACTTGGCAGATTACCTAGTGATACTAAAGTCGCTAATGCCTTTAATACATAGAAATGCAATGCCATCACTATATGTAGTGGCACGCAACTAAGGACAGAAACCAAGTTTGAGGGAGACTCTCCAGTAGATTCAACTTCAAGCAAGCCATCCATCGATGCTCCTACACTGAAAGAACCAGCTCTTGTGTCTGATACAGTGAGTGGCCTTACTACTATAGGCAAGAAAGACAAAGCAAAGGATGCTCCTGCATCTAGTAAACCACACGACAAGCCCAGACCACCACCTTTATTCCTACAACGATTGAAAGCTCAGAAGAAAGATATCAGTACCAAAAATACCTAGAGATGCTCAAACAGTTACACATCAATGTCCCACTTTTGGAAGCCATTGATCAGATGTTGATCTATGCAAAATTTCTAAAGAAGATTGTGACAAAGAAGAGGAAGATTGGTGAATTGAAATTGTTACTACTGCAGGCGAGTACGTGGCTGTGCTGAGTGATTTGCCACCTAAGATGAAAGACCCTGACAGCTTCACCATTCTATGCTTCATAGGCCACAACTACTCTAGTCATGACTTATGTGATCTCAATGCAAGTGTAAATTTGATGCCAAAATCTGTGTTTAAAAGATTATGAATAGGACAGGCAAGGCCAACATCGGTGATTCCTCAACTAGCCGATCGATCTCAAATCTAACCCGATGGCAAAATTGAATATGTACTAGTTAAGGTTGTTAAGTTTGTCTTTTCAGTGGACTTTATCATCTCTGATTACGAAGTTGATGAGAATGCTCCCATTATCCTGGGGAAACCATTCCTGGCGACCGAGCGTATTGTGATCGGCTGTGAGGAAGGTGAATTCACCATGAAGATGAACGATTAAAAGATCACATTCAATGTCTTCAGCACACTCAAGTATGAGCATGACTATGGAGAACGCCAGCTTGTGGACACTAAAGAAGCTTTAGTAAAAGAATTTTTACCGGGATGTGTTACAGTAACATACTCACTGATGCGGAGCAGGTTGACTTTGATAAAGCCATGCATGAAGCTGATGGTAAGGTGGAGATTGACCAATCTAATGTTATACTTACCAAACCAAAGGAGAATAATCCACTGCCTGCTGTTATACCTTCGTGTTCAACACCTATTCCACAACCCTCCTTCGAACTTGCGATGTTTCCAGAAGAGAACACTATAGGTTAGTATATGGTTAACACAAAAAGTGTAAGCTCACAATTGTAAAAATACAAGTCTTTTCATGTAGATAAATTCAGCAACTCCATTGAACCAAGACTGACTCTAACCATGAAGACCGTACTTATGAAGGAGGTTATCAAATGGGTTGAAGTTGGGATCATTACTTCATTCCCAGACTGGTCTGCTGTTATTCCAAACCTAAGTAACTTAAGAACCATCGATAGGATATCAATTCTGGATCAACACCTCAGCAACACTAAAAGAGTACTACAACAGATGTAGATGTACAGTGGAGTATCAGTCCTTCTGGACAAATCTCCCATAAGATGATGAGCATATCTAATGTCATACATTTTTAATTTTTTGTACTTTAATTTTCTGCATTTAGTTTTAAACAAGTTTGATTTTTAGGGTTCATGTTTAATTTGGCAGTTATCAAGATAACAAGGCAGAAGGGAAGTGTCTTTACATCTTTAGACAAACAATGATCGACATTAGAGGTCTATTCTTACAAGGAGATTTAGGCTTAAATCTCTCTCTTTATCCTGCCAGTTACACTTCCCAAGAGCTGTCTCGAAGTGTTACTCACATGACATCCCAATCAAGCCTTTATTCGCTGCATCAATGACCCTCTCATTGCCTACAAAATCAAATAAAATAGCTCTTTGACTTCCAACATTCTCTAGACTCAACTACGGCGGCAAAAGAAGTATCTCCTTACTTTTTCGGTGTCTACGAGATCAAGCACCTTCCACTACTTTCAATGGCAAAAAGTTCCTCAGCCTCCAACTCTATCTTCGAAGATGCCTATTAACCCAATGTACCCCCAGGAACCCTCAAATTTTCCATCTGCATATGCCACTCTTTTTCTCTCCAAATCACAGCAGCAATGATATGAGCTAATCTATAAATAGGGGATCCTAAAAGAAGAAGGGTTGGAGTTCACTGCTACATAAAACTCTGATTTGATCCACATGTGCTCTATGTGTTTCAGAAGCAGAAGTAGGACACATTCATCCAACAGCCAGGTTACATCAACGTCTCTTAGGTTCAAGAATTTTACGCCCATGTGGAGCATGAATGAGAAAAATTGGTGCAAGTTCGTGGAAAGTGTGTGAATTTCTCCTATGAAACAATAGAGCAACAATATCAATTTTCTAATCATCATAAGGAATTCCACATGACAAGCTAGGTCACTGACCCAAACTGCTCTGTAATTCTGTGAGATTTGTGTATCCCTGAAACAAAATAGACTGGCGAAGGCCATGATAGAAGGGTGCAATGGCAGCAACTGAAGCCTGATTTAAGATTTTGGGCCCACATAATTAACAGTTGTATCCTTCTCACTAGCAATCGGGAAACTTTTTCCCTCCACTGGATGGGTTTGTTGGATTCCCTTGTCCAAGGATGAAACTTTTTCTTGGTGCAATTGATTCGAGCACCATTATAGAAAAAGCTGCCACAATAAGTAAATCTGGTGGGCTACCCTTTCCAAACTTGATCACTACTCTCTGTGCCCAGACAAGAGTCCCAACTCGAGAAGAGGACACGATTGTGGAATCCCTCCATGGCCTACTTCCATCATAAGTAGGGGAATTAAAAGGCTATGCCCACATTGCTTCCTCTGCTATTCCCATGACCACCTCTCTGTCTATCCACGATATTGTGGCAAATATTCTTTGCACCTCGTTCCAACCGCATTTTTTAACTGCTCAATGAAGGGAAGCACAGCTCCAAACTTTATTTTAGAAGCTATTACCCGACGAGTCAATGGAATTTTTGTTATTTCTCCAACAGCTTCTGTAATGCCCTGAAATTGGGCCTAGATGTTAATCAGATCGGGTAGACGGTTTGGGAGAACCGGATTAGGCAATTTGAGTTTGTTTATGGAATTAAATCTTATAAAATCATTTTTTGTTAAAATAAAATATGGAAAATGTTAGAAAATGCTTAATTAATATTTTAAGTATTTTGGTAAGTTCAATTTGAGGTAATTAAATCTGAATTTGGGACATTTTGGTCTAGTGACTTTAATGAAAAGTTTTCAAAACTATTTTTGGTGACTGAATCGTAAAAGGTTCAAAACTTAGAATATTTAAGGAGTTATTTGACCAAACTTTTTCATCATATTTTCCCTTAATTTAGGCTATTTTTAAAGTGTTTTAATTGGTTTTTAATAACAAAAGAAAATAGATTTAATGAAAGGATTTTAATGTTACAAAATCACTTTCTTACGTAACTAACTTTGATATCACTTTTCTCTCAACTTTCTCAGCAGCCAAACTATCAAAATCTTTCCAAAATTTCTAAGAATCAATCTCTTTTGATTTACTTTTGATTTCTTATTTGATTCATTTGATTCGTGTAACAAAATCTACTTGGATTTCAACCAATCTTTGCCAATTAAGGGGGAATTAAAGGTTCTTTATTGAAATTCTCAAGTTCTTGATTCTTTACAACTAATTTATGTTATGGAATTATGATTTAAAATGGATTTGGTAATTAAATTGAGTTTTATGTGGAAATTTGTTAAATACTATTTTGGATTTGTTTTGTGTTGAATCTAATTGATTTAGATCTCTGTTCAGATGTGTTTTAATGTTGAATGAAGTGTTTAATTAAAGGAATACCGAAACTATGTGAATTGCTAGTTTTCTAGGTTGTATATAGTTAGATATTGGTGTGATCTTGGTACTGTGGAGGTGTTGGAGGTATAAGGATGTAATTAGGATGTTTTTGGATGTTAATTGATTTTTTAAGATGTTACAATCAATAGTTTTTGGCTGGGCTTTGTTTAGATGAGGTTTGATGATGATTTTAGTTATTTTAGAGAGGTGTTTGATGGTTTCTTTGAGGTGAAGTAGTGTTTGTGGTTGCTGGAGATTTTAGATGCATGGAAGTGCATTAATCTTCTATTCTTGATTGGATAAAGCAGTGGGTTTGAATTTGATAGCCTTTGGAGAGGTTGCGAATGCTTAATTTTCGCAACGACTCGGTAGCTTTGGATTATTGGTGAGTGGAAATGTGTTTTACTTCTTTTAAAAAGTTTGAAGATGATTGTTGGTAGTTTAGATAAAGTTTGAAACACTTATCTAAGCTCAAAAATAAGTATTGGTTGAGCTCTCTCTCAATTTCGGTTTTGCAAAATAAAATCCAATGCTCATGTTTATGGTTTTGATTACTCACTGTTTATGCATATTTTAGAAATGAAAGATGCTGCAAATGATCATATATGATGATTATTGAGAATGGTATATGGTTTATGAAAGAATTTCATGTTTACTAAAATACATGGTTTAATGTATTTGAAATTGGATTGGTTTGATGCATATGCAAAATAGTGAAGTATTGTGGTTTTATTGAATATGTTGGCAAGTGGCTAAGGTTAAAATGTTATCGGATATAGTTGGCTAGCCATAGGATTTAAAGTGCACTATAATAAGTCGCATCATGTGTGTCGAGGTGGGTAATTGTTTCGTTACTCCACCATGAAAACCACAGCGATCGAGGTGGGTAATTGTTCCGTTTTCTCCCACTGGTGGATTTATACATCATAACCATTGAGGTGGGTAATTGTTCCATTGCTCCGGTTCGAGGATGTATGTGAACTGGTCGTAGGAAGCACTTGGGAAATCTGTGTATCCGATGTGTTTTTATAAATGAAATGGTTCTGATTTTGAGTCACTTGTAAGCCAATATATGAGATAATGTATCATAAGAAATGGATTATGTTTGTGTAATGTGACTTATACATGAGATGCGTTTTAAGCTTGTTATAGAGAATTTTTCATATGAAGCTTAAATTGAGGTTTGAGATAGAATCCATAATACATGTGTTGCAAATGATTCAAATGTGCATACTTGAAGAGGTTGTTAAATCATGAGATGATTTTGCCATGAGACTTATATTTTGGTTTGTATTAAAATGATTTTAGATGCATTAATAAGTGTTTTTGAGATTCCCCCACTAAGCTTATAGCTTACACTCTTCTTTCTCATCAATGTAGAGAAATAAGCCTTTCTTGACAGCAAGTACGCAAGAGGAGATCCAAGGTTTGAGATATTTACAAAGTATGGTTTTATAAATGCTAAGTAGTAATAAGAGACAATGTAACCAAGTTGTAATTGGGAGGTTTATTTTGGATACTCCCTAGTTGTGAAAGTTATGTTTGATGTTTTGGACTTGTATGATGCTTAATGTTTGGTTTTTGAGGGGTTGGGAAGCAATATGCATGCTTGGGTAGAAATCATGCCTATAAGAGTTTGCTTTGAATATGCCATGTTGTGTATGATCTTCTACTTTGCTGCTATGTTGAGAAATTGATGTTTGTGAAGTTACATGATCATTAGAGGTTGATTGGAGTATGTTTGATTGAGCCAAAGTGTCATATATTGGACCAAGAGGTCATTACAGGTCTGTCCGTACCGATACAGGTCCTTAGGGATCGGTACGCGAGGACCTGTCTCAGCTCAACTTGGTCAAAATTGCCTAGGCATACCGATATGCCTGGTAATCGTATCGATATGCGTATCTAGAAAATAAGCCCAGTATCGGTACACGGCCAACCGTATCGGTACGCCCTTTAGCTACTAGAATCCAATATTTTCGAAAACACATATCTGTATTGATACACTTGAGGACTGTATCGGTGCTCCTTTGTATTTCAACCCTGTTGTGATACGAAAAGTGCCCGTACTGGTACGCCAATCGTTATTTCAGTTAAGACGCCTTCTAATGTTTGTATTCTTTGTAATTTAGACCTTGTTTCATAATTTTGTAATTAAATGATTTTGGATGGTTATTTTAAGTTGATATTCAACCTGAAGGTATGAAATATGACTAATTAAGGATTGATAACTTTAATTTCATGAATGACCTCATAAATGTTGGAAATTATGTTTTAGTCCCTGAATTACGAATTCGTACAATTGGATGTCAAATTGACGCCCGATTGAGTTGTAGCTTTCACCATAACCATCATGATCACCTTAGGACTTAAGTATGCAATTAGATAAGAAAAAAGAAAAAAATAGACCGGCTTCAATGTAAATTTTTTGGGTTTGTCTTAGTAAACCCTGACATAGCTCAGTTAGTTCAGTCTTGCGACTAGACCAGGTTAGGGGGTTATATTTGTTGGTATCAGAGCTAGGATATGATTATTACAAGGTGGGTTATGGTTGTTTGGTTTATTGCTATTACATGAATATGCTGATTGATATGCATGGTGTTTGATTTTGAATGGTTATGATTGAAATATGTTATGTTTGGGGTTTAAACTTGGGGACACATTGCCTTATTACTACTAAAGTTAAATGATTTGGTTTTTAAACAAGAGTGGCTTGGATTCTTACTGCAAGCTGGCCTAATTATTTTTTTATTGCATTATCATGTTTAGACTTATATTTTGCGTATGGGACCGAGACGAGAGACTAGAGCTCATAAGGGGAGTGTGTAGATAGACAAGTTGATGAGTTGCCTCCTACACCGATTCCCCCTGTGGGTGCTGGAGTTGAGGGTGGTACGCCTCATGCACCATAAGGACCTATTTTTGGTGATATGACATTGTTAATTCAAGCAATGACGGGAGCTTTCTAGGCGGACATAGCTGGACTACAAGTACATGCACCGGTGCCTACAACTATTAACACCGGGTTACTTTTAGAGCATCTACGTAGCTTGGGTGGTACCAAGTTTAGAGGTTTAGCTCCTGAAGCAGTCGATGAATGGTTTGCTAACACATAGAGGATACTTGGCCAGATGAGTGTACAGATATTCGTAAGTTATGTTGTATAGTGTCGTTGCTTTAGGGTGATGCTTACAGTTGGTAGACAACTACTATCACGGGATTGGCACCTACTGATGTGACATGGGAATTTTTTGTACTACCTTTCAAAAGAAGTATTTGGGATCTCGACATCAAGATGAGAATAAGAGAAAGTTTATGGCTTTAGAACATGAGAGTATGTTTATTTCCGAGTATGAGATCTAGTTTGTCCGGTTGAGCCAATATTATCCTGAATTGGTTCTTGATGATCGACAACAATGTGGCCTGTTCTGTTATGGGTTAGTTAAAGAAGTGAAGACATACATGCTGGCTATAGATTATATAGAGTTTGATGTCCTAGTTTTTTGAGCTAAGGACATAGAACAAAATTTAGGGTTGTTGGCTCGTTCTAGGAGTTCTTCTGCGGGGAAAAAGAGTATAGAATCGGATGTTGGTAGAGACCGTTACAAGAAGCATAGAGATAAGAGGTACCATCCAAACCATAGATGCGGAGGGAATGGTATCGAGTGTGGACACCAATGTCAGAATACCTATGCTGGAGTCCCTGAGTGTAAGCGATGTGGTAGACGGTATTTGAGGGTGTGTTAGGGTGCTCTTGGCACTTGTTAGAGTTGTGAATCACGGGATCATATTAGGGAGATTGTCTGCAGTTAGCCAGGTAAGGTCAGGCTCCTACCCCTACAGTTGTGCCAAAGAAAGGTCGTTGGCGCGGTCGTGGATATTTCCAGCATAGAGATGAGGGTCAGAGAGTTGTTGCTCATACTGTAGCAGTTCAACCTGAGGGTGGTAGACCGGCGAGAGTTTTTGCGCACCGTGTGAGAAGAAATGGCACCGATGTGATTGTAGGTACATTTACTTTGTAGTTCACACCAATTCTTTCTTTGATTGATTTTGGTTCTACACATTCATATATCATGCACGAACATGCTTTCTTGCTTGATATACTTGTAGAGGTGTTAGATGTTGGTATGCGGGTAACTAGTTCCTTTGGTGAGACAGTAGTTGTTAGGAGGTTGTATAAGAGATGTCCTTTGATGGTTCAAGGGTATGTGTTTACGGCCGATCTGATGGAGTTGCCATTTCACAATTTTGACGTGATTTTGAGGATGGATTAGTTGTCTGAACATTGGGATGTAGTTGATTTTAAGACCAAGCAAGTTTCGCTGAAACTTGCAGAAGATTACGAAGTGGTGGTTGTGGGCGAGAATGTCAGATTCTTGTCTAATGTTGTTTTAGCTTTGGAAGTGCGGAAGATGACGGAAGATGGGGGTCAAGTATACCTAGATTATGTTATGAATCCTACTATGAAGGAAGTGCGTGCCCAGGATATTTGCACAGTTTGTGGTTTTCTAGGAGTTTTTTAGAAGAGATGTTTGGTTTGCCGCCAGACAAGAAGGTGGAATTTTACATTGAGACGTACGCGGATACAGCTTCGATGTTGATTGCACCGTATCGTATGGTACAAAAAAAGTTGAAGGAGTTGAAGACGTAGCTACAAGAGTTGTTGGATCGAGGTTTCATTCATCCAAGTGTGTCACCATGGGGAGCACCGGTGTTGTTTGTGAAAAAGAAATATGGCACATGAGAATGTACATTGATTATCAGCAACTGAACAAGTTGACGATTAAGAACAAATATCCTTTATCGAGGATAGATGATTTGTTTGATTAGTTTCGGGGTGCTACAATATTTTCTAAGATTGATTTAAGGTTTAGGTATTATCAGTTGAAGGTAAAGGATAAAGACGTGCCGAAGACAACTTTTCGCATGCGTTGTGCGCATTATGAGTTCTTAGTGATGCCGTTTGGGTTGACAAATACACCAGCAGCATTCATGGATATGATGAATCGGGTGTTCCATAAATTCCTAGATCAATTTGTGGTAGTGTTCATTGATGACATTCTTGTGTACTCTCGTACCGAGAAAGATCATTGGTGACATTCTTGTGAGTTTTGAGTGGACGGAGAGTAGACAACAAGCCTTTGATACATTGAAGGAAACTTTGACGCAAGCTCCAATCTAGATTCAACCTGAGTCGTGGAAGGAGTTTGTTGTGTATAGCGATGGATCCTACGTGATTTTGGGATGCATGTTGATGCACGAAGGAAGGGTTGTAGCTTATACATCTAGACAGTTAAAGCTCCACGAGTGCAACTATCCTACGCAAGATATTAAGTTGGTTGTGGTGGTGTTTGCGTTGAAGATTTGGCGTCATTAACTTTATGGTGAGAAGTGTATTGTATACAAGGATCACAAGAGCTTAAAATATTTGATTTCGCAAAAGGAGTTGAATATTAGGCAACGAAGATGGTTGGAGTTGCTTAAAGATTATGATTTGACAATTGAGTATCATTCAGGAAAGGTTAATGTTGTGGCTAATGCCTTGAGTAGGACGGTTGCGGTTGAGTTGAGAGCAATGTTTGCTCAATTGAGTGTAACACATAATGATGGCTTGTTTGCTGAGTTGTATGTAACGCCGTCACTATTGCAAATGATCAAGGAAAAGTAACCGTATGATGACTCCTTGGTACCGCATGTTAAGGATATTATGGATGGTAATCGAATGGATTTTTATTTTAGTGAATAAAGTGTTTTGTATTACAAGGATCGAGTGGTGGTACCGAAAGATGAAGAATTGAGGCGCACTATCTTGGTTGAGACTCATTCGAGTCCCTTTGCTATGCATTCGGGGAATACGAAGATGTATCAGGACTTAAGGAATGAGTATTTCTGGGTTGGTTTGAAAAAGGATTTCACGTATTTTGTTGCTCGATGTATGGTTTGTCAGCGCGTTGAGGCTGAGCATCAGTTTTCTTCGGGGTTGCTGCAACCATTGAGGATTCCAGAATAGAAGTGGGAGAGAATTACCATGGATTTTGTGTCCAGTTTGCCTTTGGCGCCATCAAAGAATAATTTTGTTTGGGTGATAGTGGATTGGTTTATGAAGTGTGCATATGTTCTGGTTGTGCATACGATGTATACTTTGGACAAGTTGGCAGAGTTGTATATTGTTGAGATTGTAAGGTTGCACTGAGTGCCAAAGTCTATTGTATCGGATATAGATCCGCATTTTACAGTGATGTTTTGGGAGTGTTTGCATAGGGCTTTGTGTACGCGGTTAAACTTCAGTACCTCGTATTATCCTTAAACGGATGATCAGTCTAAACGCATTATCCAAGTGTTGGAGGATATGTTGTGATGTTGTATCATTGATTTCCAAGGGTCTTGGGAGAAGCATTTACCATTGGTAGAGTTTTCCTATAACAATAGTTATCAAGCTAGTATCCAAATGGTACTGTACGAGGCTTTGTATGGTAGAAGGTGTCGCACGCCACTTTGTTGGGTGGAGGCAGGAGAAAAGTCATATGTTGACTTGAAGCGGAGGGAGATTGAGTATGCGGTTGGTGATTGTGTGTTCCTGAAGATTTTGCCTTGGAAGAAAGTGATTAGGTTTGGATGGAATGGCAAGTTAAGTCCTAGATTTATTGGGCCTTATGATGTGTTGGAGCTTGTTGGTTCAATTGCATATAAGTTGAGGTTGTCTGCGGAATTGGAGAAGATACATGATGTTTTCCATGTATTAATGCTTTGGAGGTATAGATCAGATCATTTGCATGTGATGCTTGTTGAGGAGATTGAGTTGAATTCGGATTTGACCTATGATGAGGAGCCGATGAGAATTCTGGATTCAAGCATCAAGGTACTTTGTGGAAAAGACCATAGAATTGGTGAAGGTGTTGTTGCGACATCGTGGTGTTGAGAAAGTCACATAGGAAAGCAAGGATGACATGTTGAAGCAGTCTCCTCACCTTTTCCGCCAGGTAAAGAGGGGGAGAGTTGTAACGCCCTAAAATTGGGCCTAGATGTTAATCGGATCGGGTAGACAGTTCAAGAGAACCGAATTAGGCAATTCGAGTTAGTTTCGGGAATTAAATCTTATAAAATTGTTTTTGGTTAAAATAAATATGGAAAATGTTAGAAAATGCTTAATTAATATTTAAAGTATTTTGGTAAGTTCAATTTGAGGTAATTAAATATGAATTTGGGACATTTTGGTCTAGTGACTTAAATGAAAAGTTTTCAAAACTATTTTTGGTGACTAAATCGTAAAAGGGTCAAAACTTAGAATCTTTTAGGAGCTATTTGACCAAACTTTTTCATCAAAATTTTCCCTTAATTTAGGCAATTTTTAAAGTGTTTTAATTGGTTTTTAATATTAAAAGAAAATAGATTTAATAAAAGGATTTTAATGTTACAAAATCACTTTCTTACGTAACTAACTTTGATATCACTTTTCTCTCAACTTTCTCAGCAGCCAAACTATCAAAATCTTTCCAAAATTTCCAGGAATCAATCTCTTTTGATTTCCTTTGGATTTCTTATTTGATTCTTTTGATTCTTGCAACAAAATTTACTTGGATTTCAACCAATCTTTGCCAATTAAGGGGAAATCAACAATTAGAGGTGATTTTCATTTCTCTCCTCTAATTAAAGGTTCTTTATTAAATTCCCAGGTTCTTGATCCTTTACAACTGATTTATGTTATGGAATTATGATTTAAACATGGATTTGGTAATTAAATTAAGTTTTATGTGGAAATTTGTTAAATATTGTTTTGGATCTATTTTGTGGTGAATCTAATTTGATTTAGATCTCTAATAAGATGTGTTTAATGTTGAAAGGAGTGTATAATTAAAGGAATCTCGAAACTATGTGAATTACTAGTTTTCTAGGTTGTATATAGTTCGTTTTTGGTGTGATCTTGATGTTGTAGAGGTGCTGGAGGTATAACGATATGTCTTCTTAAAACTTGTCCGGATGTTAATTAGCTTTCCAACACATCTTGAAACGCCTCAATCGAACATCTAAAACTCTAGATACATCTATTTTATCGACGACAACGCATATAGAAATTTCTATACGGGGATTAATACGGGATTTTTGGATAATTACGAATTTTTAAGATTTTATTTGATTATTTATAATTTAAATCAATATAGGATTCTGCAATATCTTTTAGGATTAAATTTATCTAATTAGGATTTTATTTTAAACAATTATTTATTATTAAAATTTACTTATCTAATTAGGAGATTAGATTTCAGCATTTATTTATTGTATTTAATTCCTTAAGTTTAGTAGGATTAGAACTTCTCCGAGCCTATATAAAGGAGACTTCACCCACATTGTAATTCAGAATTCCTTGGATTAAAAGAAAGTTCTCTTTGAATTTATATTTGCAAGAAGTTTATCTTTTTTTAGAAGCAAATCAATCTTCAAGTTCTTGTGATTTGTTGTTGAGGATCTTCACACTCTTGCTTATCCATACAATCGCGTTTGGAATGGTGGGTTAGAGCCTCTTGAGATTGCTTGCTTAGATAATTGCGTCTAAGAGGGTGTCGAGGAAAACTATCAATTCATCACGCCATCTCCACATATTCAAGCTTCCTCCATTGACGCTGCTGCCACCATAAGCAAATCTAAATTTTTTGATTTGTTCTTTATTTTGTTTTTTCTTTTTATTTAGATTTGCACTACTCTATGACTCCCTCTTGACAATATCGTTGATATAAAATTCGAACCTGAATTCTCTCATTGGAAATGTAATGTGTCTTGACATTGCACCCAATTCGTGGTTCTCTCTCCTGACAATTTCGTTGGCATAAAATTCGAACCTGAATTCTCTCATTGGAACTGCAATGTGTCTTGCCATTACACCCAATATGTTGGCAGTAAATCTAGGGTGCAACAGGGTTACGGTACGACTCGACTACGGTGCGACACTAACGGAAATGTTAGAAAATCCTGAACCTAAAATATTACCCACCAACCTAAAATGTTACACTTTTTGATAACATTTTAGGTTGATGTTAAAATTGAAACTTGGCTTTGAATATCCATACTTGTCACTTCTAATAACATTTTAGGTTGGTATTAAGTATCAAAACTTATTTTTGAGTATCAATACTTGTAGTGAGACTATCAACCTAAAATGTTATAAAAAAGTGTAATATTTTAAGTTAGTGAATAATATTTAAAATTTCGTATTTTATAATATTTGGATTGGTATCGTACTATAGCCCTAGTGTAAGGTAGACTCTCCTAACACGTTGGTTAAAGAATCTTTAATTTAAGTGAAGCATCCCTAATAAATTTAATGAAGTGCTAATTAATGGAATGGTCTATTTTAAATATAAATTAAAAAATAAAAAGTTAATTCGATACGAATAAAAAGTTAATTTGATACGAATAAAAAGTTAAATTAATTAGTAAAAAAAGAAATCGTATAGGAACTCCAACTAAAAGGAGCCTCTCCAATTCCCCCGTCTTTAACTCACACACTCTCTCCTTATCTTCTAGTGTTAAAAGCCCCAAAACGTATATGTTTGGTTTCACAGCGGCGACTGCGGCGGCGCAGCAATAATAAATAGTGAAAAGGGTTTAAAAGGAGAGGACTGAAAAGACCCTCTCTGTTTCCTCTCTGCCTTCCTATCTCTATCTCTGTCACTTTCATCTTTTCTCACCCTGAATCAACCTCTCTCTCTCTCTTCCTCGCCGGCATCAATAAAGTTTCTTCCTTTTTCCAAATTTCTCTTCTTTCCCTGCTGCTGTAAAACTTACACCAGTAATATTCACATACGTATGCTCCTGCGTGTATTTTTTTATAGCTCTCCCCCTCCCCCTTTTGCACCGTAACCAATATTATTCCCTTTTCTTTTTGATTCTTGAGACATTGCACCCTTCAACTTTCCTCGCAACGCTTCCTATTCTTTTATTTATTGCCTCCTATCCTTTTGTTCTCCATTTCGCTTCCTTCACTTTTGAGAGTTCTAGAGCAAAGAACAAGTCAAGTTGGAGTTTGTTTTTCTCACCCTTTTTATTTGATTTCCTTTCTCTTTGTTAAGCTCTTGATCAGAGACATATAACATATAGGCTTGGGTATCCTGCCATCTCTCTGTTCTACTCAAAGAAACTTGGTCTGGTTATGATTTTTCCTGTTTGATTATATTACTCCCTCGGAGATATTTTCAGACCGTTTTGTTGAGAACCTGTTTCTTTGGTGACTCTCATGGCGAAGGACACAGATTTCTTTTCACACAAATTCCCCTCTGCTTTCGAGGTCAGACTTATATATTTATCATTCATTTGTTTATTTGTTAAATCATATTCGCATTTGATAAACTTTTATATTGCAGGTTCTTGAAGAGCTTAAAGAGCTATGGGGCATGGCTTTACCTATAACAGCAATGAACTGGCTAGTCTTTGTTAGAGCAGTGGTTTCGGTTCTGTTCTTAGGTAGACTTGGCAGCCTAGAACTAGCCGGAGGAGCTCTGTCCATAGGTTTCACCAACATCACCGGCTACTCTGTGCTTGTCGGCCTTGCCTCAGGGCTTGAGCCAGTGTGTAGCCAAGCCTACGGGAGCAAGAACTGGGAGCTGCTATCTCTCTCTCTCCAGCGCATGATCATCATACTGTTTCTTGCAATCATACCAATTAGCCTGTTATGGGTGAACCTTGACAGCATTATGGTGTTCATGGGACAAGACAAAGATATCACAGCAATGGCAGCAACTTACTGTATGTATTCTTTGCCGGATCTTTTAACCAACACTTTGTTGCAGCCGTTGAGGGTGTTTTTAAGGTCACAGCGGGTGACAAAACCTATGATGTGGTGCACCTTAGTAGCTGTGTTGTTCCACCTGCCCCTTAACTATGTGTTGGTGATGGTTATGGGGCTGGGGGTACCAGGTGTGGCAATGGCGTCCGTGGTTACAAACTTGAACATAGTGGTGCTGATGGTGGGGTACGTGTGGGTTAGCAGGCGGTGCGAGATGAGATGGACGGCAGGGATTGGAGGGGTGTGTGGTGGGGTGGTCCCACTTTTGAGATTGGCAGTGCCCAGTTGTCTTGGGATTTGCTTGGAATGGTGGTGGTATGAGATAGTGACCTTGATGGCTGGTTATCTGTCGAATCCAACCCTGGCTGTGGCTGCCACTGGGATCCTCATTCAGACCACCAGCATGATGTACACTGTCCCCATGGCTCTTGCTGGATGTGTCTCCGCCCGTGTAAGTCCCACTCCCACTTTCCACTACTCTATTGCATTGCTCATTTTAAAAAATAAAAAAGAAAAGAAAACAACACCACTAATGGAACGGCTTATGCATATGATAAAAAAATACCATTAAATAATTTGGTCGATTCAACTGAAAGAGATATTATTAGGTTACGGCAACAAAATGGAGAAAAATAATCAATTGAATCTCAATTGGATCTGTTGGAGATTGCATCACCTTTTTAAGGACTTGTTGTGTATAGGTCATACTCATACATGTAATGTGATTGGACAGAATTAGTAAAAGACAAGCAAGAAGTTGTTTACTTTGTCATCGAACCCCGCATTCAATTGTTGTGTGACGAAACGACATAACCAACAAAAAATGAAGTAAATGGCCTCCTTTTTTTGTCCCATACGTATCTTTTTGGCAAAAAATTGCAGGTAGGGAATGAGCTTGGAGCTGGTAAGCCATACAAAGCCAAGCTAGCAGCCATGGTGGCATTGGGATGTGCCTTTGTGATTGGTATAATCAATGTGGCTTGGACAGTGATCCTTAGGGAAAAATGGGCCGGTTTGTTCACCAAGGATGATCTGGTCAAACCATTGGTTGTGACGGTCCTGCCGATCATAGGGCTCTGTGAGCTCGGTAACTGCCCCCAAACAACTGGTTGCGGTATCTTACGCGGCATGGCAAGGCCCGCGGTCGGTGCTCGCATAAACCTGGGCTCGTTTTACTTCGTGGGCACTCCAGTAGCCGTGGGCCTAGCCTTTCTGCTAAACGTGGGGTTCCCTGGGCTCTGGTTCGGACTACTGTCTGCCCAAGTTGCTTGTGTTGTGTCGATTCTGTACGCTGTGCTCTATACAACAGATTGGGAAGCCGAGGCATTGAAAGCAAAGAAGCTAACAATCATCGAAATGAGCCCATGCATGGATGGACACGGGGAAAACGGATATGAAAAGGATGAAGATGAGAGTAAAGGGCTGCTGGATAACGGAAATGATAAAATGGATGGCGTTTTGTGAAGAGAAATGGACAAAGGGTGTGGGGTTTGGTTTATGGAATATGTGCATCAGATGTTGTTGCCTTAGCTTTATGGGATACTGTTTTGTTTTTATTGTCTAGTTGCTTTTCGGTAAGGAAGCTGACTCATGTTTGCTTTTCTTTAATTGTGCTTGCTTTTTATTTGGCTTTCGGGGTTAAGTCATTTGGGAACCTATTCTTGGGGCTGTAATGGGGTTTGTCTTGTTGGCAGAAGGAATGTCACTCCCCATTCAAAATGTTAAATATTCTATCAAGGATACCCTACATTTTGCTGCAACTTTTAGAGTTGTGTTCTTTTATTTTAGCTTTTAAGTGAGAAATAAGTGTTTAAATTATATATTTTTTTAGATAGTTGTTCAAAGTATTTTTCGAATTAAACAGGTGACTAAAATTTTTAAAATTTTCATTTAGGTGTCTCGCCGCTAGCAGTTGTTAAAAACTTATGTTAGCTAATAAAAACAAGACACGTGGCAATATTAAATATTTACTGAATTTTATTTTTTTAAAAAATAAATAAAATTTTTTAAAATATCTTAAAATTTTTAAATCATTCTAAAATAGTCCCTAAATTTTTAAACTCTCAAATTCGGCCACTCTCATCGGCTTTGGTCGTGTTTTTGGCGACGGAATGAAGCGTTGTCTCTTGTTGAACGACCCATATAACGTTCATCGTTTGTTACGTTGTCGTTCGTCGTAAATTATTTCAATGAACCATTCGACGATTTCGGCGTTTCACACGTCGATTGATTCTCGACGACGAGGTGGTAGGGCAAATAGTCGTGATGGCCCGACGACAAATGTGATAGGTGGCAACGTGGCAATCGGCCGAAAATCAGGTCAAATCAGAATTTGAATTTTAGATTGTTAGGGATTTTAAAATTTGGGGCTATTTTGTGATATTTGGGTTATTTTGTTTTATTATTTTTTAAATATAATTAAAAAAATTTAAAAGCTGACACGTGTTAAATAACGGAAGTTAACGGTAAAAATTAACAGATAATAATAGCGAAACACCTAAATGAAAACTTTAAAAATATTAAACATCAATTTAACTCAAAAAAATACTTTAAACACCTATCTAAAAAAATTTATAATTTGAGCATTTGTTTGTCACTTAATCCTTTTATTTTTAATTATTTATAAAAGTGGACAGGGGGAAGCACTAAAATAGTACTACTAGTGGTAGGATTTGATGTGGCAATAGCTGCAAGCTTTGTTGATTATGGTACGACGTGTGGATGTTCGAAAGCAACATTTTTTTTGTTGTTGTGCCTAGGGATGGCTATTTTATTCGACTTGGTCGGGTTTCGACCTAATATGATATAATTGAGTCGGATTTTTTAATGAAAAAAATCAGATTCGGATCGGGTCGAATTTTTATTAAAGGTGAACTCGGGTTGAGGTCGGGTTTAGGGTAGAAAATATCTGACTCGACCCGACTCAGGACTAATTGTGTATTTTTTCTTAAGATTTTTAGGAATATTTATAATAATACCCCTCTTTATATATTTTTTATAATTAGATCCTTAAAATTAATTTTTTATTTACAATTTAGTCCTTTAAATTATAATTTTTTATGATTATGTCCCCTAAAATTATTTTTTATAATTAGGTCTCTAAAATTATTATTTTTTCTATAGGTAGGGTCGGAATCGGGTTTAGTATATTTATTTTCGGATTAGGTCGGGTTAGATTTTTTAAAGAATATGTTCGAGTCGAGTGCGAGTTTAAAATATTTATTTTCAGGTCGGGTTCGGGTGGGAAAAAAACCCGACCCAACCCGACCCGTGCCCATGTTTAGTTGTGCCGCGCCTTTGTCTTATCCTCGTGAAATTTTGCTTCATTTTTGAAGGAAATTATTGGCCAACCATGACAAATTTAAAATTATCCTACCAACGTAGTATAGGTTTTTAAATTCACTAGCCTATACTTTATTTGGAGTTATTTTTAAATTCGAGAAATGTTTATTTTGAAACTGTGTCTTTTGATAAGACGGATTTGTAATTGGTCGTTAGGACTGAATATTTATAAAATCACATTTTTAAAAGGATCTTGAAGGGTGTTACTTAAAAAAAAAAGAAGGTAATTTTGATGATCTGCGTTACAAGTTAGATTTAGAATTGAGTTCGACAATTTGTTACATGTCAAAAATATTAAAGCATCATTACCACACTCAAAATCGGTACTTTTTCAAATCACATGTTCTCACTTTTTTGTGAAGTTTATGAGTGCAAATTTAAAATTAAAACAGTTATTATTATATGTATTGACGGTGAAAAAAATATTCTGCATATATTTAATTTTACTTTAAAACCAGGTTTAAAGGTATAAAAAACCCTTGAATTTAAAAAAAAACCAATTAAACCTTTTTTTTGCATCCAAGTAAATACCTTGAACCAATAAATTGAATCGATTAAGTTCTTTGACTAATTTTGACCATTAAATCTTGATAGCTTTTCTTTAGTTATTATTGCCACATGATACAACTCACATTTTTCTCGGGTTTCCCCATTTCATTCTTACATATTTTTAAATATATATTATAAATTTTATGAGTTTTTTTAGAATTTTTAAGACTTTTAAAGAATTTTTAAATGAAATAAAAAATTCTAGAAATGTCAAGGGAAATCACTGTGACATGGCGCACTACATCAACTGATAAAAAACTGTTAGATTCAACTGTCAATATTGGTCAAATGGCTTAACTGATTAATTTATTAGTTTAAGGGCTTAATTGGGTACAAAAAAGTTCAGAGGCTTACTTGATTTTGTTTCAAAAGTTCAAGAGCTTCTTACACCCTAAGCCTAAGAACTAATAAAGGCGACAATTAGGTAGGGTTATTTTAGATTGAGTTTATTTTCGTTCCTTAAACCAATAAATTGAATCAATTAAGTCATTTGACTAAATTTGATAATTAAATCTTAATAGTTTTTTCTTTAGATACTATTGTCGAATGATACACTACAGTTCTATCATGTGTCATTTATATATTTAAAAATATATATTTTATATAAAATTTATAAGTTTTGGACTTTTAAAGATTTTTTAAATAAAATAAAAAATTCTAAAAATATCAAGTTACAACACTATAACATGTCGCGTTGTACCAATTGATAAAAAAACCGTTAGATTCATATGTCTATGTTGGTTAAATGGCGCAACTAATTCAATTTATTAGTTTAAGGGCATGATTGGGTGAAAAAATTAGGGCTTAATTGATTTTATTCAAAAGTTCAAGGGCTTCTTACCCCTTAAGCCTTAAAACTAATAGAGGCGACAATCGGGTCGAGTCTTTTTGGATTGAGTTTTTTTGGTTCATATTTGATTTGAGTTGGATCAGATCCGACGAAGTGGAAGACCTACAACAATAGTTGGACAACATGGAGGAAGATCGTCGAGGACGCTCAGCTCTTTTCTATCCCTTGGTTGATAAACTGTCATACTTTAATATTTTTATTATGAATGTTTTAAGCTCAAACATGAGCTAAATACTTTTGTAGCCCCCTAAATTTAACCTAATTTTTCAAGTTAAATCTTAGGAGTCAAGTTTGAAAATGTTCCACTAAAGTAACAAAATTTAGGTTTACTTTTAATAAATCATTATCGTAAAATATCACATTTAAAAATATCATTTGTTATAAAATACAGTCGTGCAAAAATTGTTCTGATAGCTCAATTAAATATCTAAAAATAACACTGTAAATGCATGCATCCAATAAATCCCAAATATTAAACAATCCCAATATTCGAATTACATAAATATCCCAAAATATTTTAAACAATTGTCTAAAATAATCAAAAGAGAGTTCATACCGAATTATAAAATTATTTGAATAAAAGTGAGATGCTCCAAGTACCGAGTCGCCTAAAAGAGTCTAAGTATCTAAAAGAAAAAACTATGGGGGTGTAAGCTAAAGAGCTTAGTGTGTCTCTAAAGTGCAAGCAACACAAAAACAAAACAATATTTTTATTTTCTGATAAAGTCTCTTCTGAAGGCATAATAAATTCAATAAATCCAAATCATAATGTTATGATGTCCGATGCATGACTCAATACCTGACTATCCGATATCATACAGAGTGGAGGTTGCCCTAGCCAGAGTGGAGGTTTCCCTCGCAAGAGTGGATGTTTCCCTCACTTTTTCCGATCCCATGACTCATGATATGATTTGTAAAATCATAAATCTAAAATCTTACGAGTGTCTCATTTTCTGAAAATCCGATGCATGATTTAAAAACACAATTTAATATGCCATGCATGATGTTTTCAAAACATTCTCGAATCACAATCAATTAGACAATAAATCAAGGAAGATATAAAACAATATTTCACAGAATATAGCATAGTAAGAAACACACAAATATATGGTACAGGAAGAGACACACCTTAGCAAGCAGTAGATCTAATGCCAACCAGAACACGCCTCACACTCAGGTCTAGCTGAATCAGAACCTACAACGATGACTCTATATTAATAACCATTTCTAACACTAAGCCACCGCTAAAAACATAAGAACTAAAGCAAAGGTGTACTCATGCAAAGGCCTCAAAAAATATGCACAATCGATCTGAACAGAACGAGGTGGTAACTCGCCAGCCTCATAGACGATACCTAAACACGAGAATAACTCGGGTTAATCCGATACTCAATTCTTTTGACATTACTAAGTACAATAAGTTGTAAATAGTAAAACAAGACTTTCGGGTTCGAATTTGACAAAACGGGCAGTAGATTAGAACTCAAGACATTGAAAAAGGTTAAAAGAAAGGTTGTTCAAAAAAGTCAACTTCTAGTTAAAAGTCAAAGTCAACTGATCAAAGTCAACCCTGACGGTCAAAGGTCAACTCTGGTCAAAGGTTAACTCTAGTCAAACTGGTCAAAGATCAACTATGTTCAAACTGGTCAAAGTCAAAGGTAACTTTGGTCAAACTAGTTAACTGGTCAAACTAGTCAACACTAACGTCCTCAAGGTCAATGTTGACGTCATCCGGTCAATGGGTTGGGTCGAGTTAACGGTCAGGTCGGGTTCAGTCAATGGTCCAAGGTCAAAACCAGTTCATCCATTTCGATTCACCCATCCAGTTCAGTTCTTAATACTAGTTCAGGTCGCAAGGTTCGGTCCGGTTCACTTGGCCCGGTTCGGCTTACTCTCAGATCGGGCTCCTTCTATGATTCTAGATTGGGCCAAACATCCCACTTCTGATATGGCCACATAATCTCTTGGCCAAAACTGATGGCCCAACATGAAACTCATACAACGGTTTCATCAATTGTGGTAACATGTTCTAGGGTTTCCAAAACCCTTAGGCAGCGGCAGTTTAACATCGCAGTGGCATGACAAGGACGACGACGACATACAACACTGACAAGGACCAAAATACAATCAACATCTATGAAAACAAGTCTAAAACAAGGATTAAATCTAAACTGATGGGACAAAGATAGCTTACTGTTGCGCATAATAAGTGATCCGCAATTGTGCAAGTGTACACGTCGCAAGTTATAATATAAAAGATATCATCTCCACAGGGATTGGTGCCACTTCAAGAATCTAATCTCTTGCATTGTAAAAAGTAAAAGAACACAAGTAGAAGATTGTAGGAGTTTAACTAACAACTAAACTAGAAAGCAATAAACTAAAAGAAGATGTAATCAAATAAGAGAGAATATGCCAGGTTATCGTGAGTTGAGGTGTGATAGCCGATTGGATCGTCTTGCTAAAAGAGTGCAATGGCAACTTAGTTTCTGTGGCAACTTGCGCAGCGGGGTTGCCTTGGCAACTAATCGACGGTTGCCTGGGCGACTAGCTGGGTAACTACTTGGGCGGCTGGGCAGCAACTTCAAGGTTCGGCGGAGCGTTCTTCAATGGTTTCTTCTTATCCCTAAGTCGAAACTCTAGCTATTTGTGCATGCCTTGATAATACATCCCTGCGTGAATCAAGGGTGAACAACAACCAATCTTGCGATCCTCTTAGCCGTTGAAATCCTTAACTTATTCCTAAGCCGGATTAATCTTCACCATCAATAGATTGAATAAAGACCATACTCATTCGTTTCTTGAATCTAACTCTCCCGATATTAGATAAATAGATGAAGTTACGAGATCCTCTCCCAATTCACTTGCGTTCAAGAATAAGAACCAAGAATGAGTAAACCTTGAATTGAAAGTGCAAACTCTTATTACCTAAACAAAATCCAATTGTTTCTCACAACCACAAAACACAATAACCTTAGCCAAATAGATTTAGTTCATGGCTAGGTTCCAAATAAACACAAGAAAAAGAATTCCTAGCATAAACCTAATTGAACAAGAAAGAAAAAGATGAAGAATGGTTGAAACCTTGTCGAAATCTCTCCTTGCTCTTGTCAAAATCTCCCTCCTCTCTTTGTCAAAATTTTTCTCCTTTCTCCCTTAGAGTTGATGGCTTGGTCCTCAATTTATAGGGCTAGGTCAAAGTCTTTTTTTAAGGAGGAAGTTAAGTTGGAATTAAATATCTTTAAAGAATATAATTCTTTATTATATTTAAATTCCTTCTAGAAATTCTCCTATCTTCTTGAGATTTAATTTCTCTTTAACCTCTTCATGGAAATCAAACTCCTTTGGGATTTAACTTTGCTTCATGTCATCTTGGGCTTATCTAGTCATCAATTTCGACTACCATATCATCTTATCCCTTATCAAAAATTGCCCTGGCAACTAGCTCGACATCTCCTTCATACATTGCCCTGGCATCTAGCTCGGTATCTCCTTCATGCAATTCCTTGGCAACTGGTTCCAGCCTTGTTTTGGCAAGTGATTCTGCACACACGCACAAAACACACCAAAGCAATATCTTTTTCCATAAAATTAAGCAAAATATGAAATCAAGCTTGTCCGCCAAGGAAATATTGCAAACATGCATGAATGGCTAATAATGCAACTAATATGAGCCTAAGTCTAGCAATAATATGAATAAAAAGGGTGAATAAAATAGTACTTTTAGACACTTAACACACCCCCAAACTCGAACTATTGCTTGTCCATAAGCAATGCAAACTAATAATTACCCGCCAAGACTTCAATTTTCATAGACTTAGATTTGAACTTGATTTCAATTCTCAGAACCGTGGTACAAAGTATGATTGGCTTTTCATTTTTCGGAAAACTTAGGAGTTACTCGAAATCAAACTATAATGCTTGTGAGTGTGTGCAAGTTGATTTTTCGGATTCTATGAAAACAAGAGGTTTTTCAGATTACTTCATTGGGTTCTTTTAACATGTTTTAACTAGAGCCGATTTCGGGCACCTCTAGTGTTTTGTTTTTAGTTTTCTTAAGTTAAATTAATTTATTCGACTAGAACCGGTTTCGGGCACCTCTAGCTATCAATTTTTTAGCACATACTAGAGCTAATTTTGGGTACCTCTAGCGATCATCCAATTTTTATTCTAATCCCCCAATTTTTTTTAACTATAAACCTAAGTTCACTAGAATTCCTTAAATCAATCAAGCCACATAGTGTTTCATCAAGTTTAGCATCATAGTACGATTCTAAGTGTTTCCATGTTTATCCTAGAATAAAAAGTTCTATCAATTAAGTACATTGGCAAAGTCATCATCGGATATTCATCAAATCTAGGCAATTATTGTTCCAACTAAAGGCATGGCAAGCAATTTATGTATCCTAAATGCAATACTTAAGATGAATGCAACTAAACATGGTAACTAACTAATAACAATCCCCCCAAACTCGAGTGAGGCATTGTCCTCAATGCATGCAACAAAGAAAAATAAAAATAAAGAAAAGTAAAATGCAAACGAGGACTTACTCTGAGAGTTCGTCGTCGTGGATGATTAGTTTCCTTTTGGTCGGTGTCTTGATTCTTTTGCTTGAACGCGATGGTTTCTTCCCTGTTACCGATGGTGGAATCGATCCTCGTACGGGGTTGTCCTCATCATCCTCTTCATCAATGTCATTGGCTTTTCGATTTGGCTTGGAGGATTCGATTGGTGCGGTCTTTCTTGGTGTAATGGAGGACTCGTCCGATCTGAAAAATCAGAAAATGATCCAGTTCGAGTTGATTCGGGCATAGGTGCTTTACCTTTGGATTTTGCAGTGGTTGCTGGGGTGCCTTTAGCTTTGGTTGCCGCGACATCTTCAGTGTTGGTTACCATGGCAACTGCTTGGGCAGGCGCCGTGTCGGTTGCCGCGGCATCATCTGTTGCAGTTACCGTGGCAACTGCTTCATTGGTTGCCGTGGCAAGGATTTCGGCAGGAAAGATGGGGAACGACACGCGGCTGTCCGGGTACTTTTCCAGGATGACTTGGGTGATGGCATTGTTGTGATCCTTCATGTACCGCATGAACATTAATTTTCGGTCTTCAATTTGCCTAAGGCGGTTCTCCAACGGTTGTAAGAGTGCTTCAAGTTGTCCTGGGGTTGCTGGCCGAGTTTCCCGGGCATTAGTTGCTTGGGCATTAGGGGTTGCCAAGATGGCAAGAGTTGTCGCAGCAACTGGAGGCGTTGGGGATTTTACCGGTGTCTCTCCCATTAGCTTTCGGATTTGTGCTCGATTCCAACTGGACTTTGGTAGGGCCTTTTCATTAGTGGACTCACTTAGGACTTGCATCTCCTTGCAAAGATCGAAAATTAAGCAAGGGAAGAAAAGAGAACCCTTGTCTTTTGTGCTACATACAAAAATCTTATCACAAATAATTTTTCCAATGTTAATGATGCGATTATGCAAGATAGAATGTATGAGCAAAAGACGAGGTGTATCAACGGTAGTATTGTGTGTTGTGGGCATTAAAGAAGTTTTAACAAACTTATTCCATAATTTTGCCTCAGGTTTAAGCTGAAGGCGATTTACCGTGCCCTTGTATTTACTGTCGTTCCATTGAGTTCCCGGTAGAGTGAGTTCTTGAGGCACCTTGTGGAGTTGCTTGGGCGTGAGTTGATCAACAAAGGCTTGATGCTCGTCCTTCTCAATGTAGAGCCCGTAAAAGGTGTTGATGTTTTCGGGGCTTATGAGTATAGCCTTGCCACGAACAAAAACATAAGGATTATCCGGGTTAGGTGAGTGAGCATAGAATTCTCTTACCCATGAGATGTTACCCGATTTTGATTGATTGCAAAAGATTTGCCACTTTTGATGTGAAATCCTTTCGAAGATGAATGGTTCAAGGCCGAAATCTTGATGAGAGTTGAAGTATTCGAAGCCTTGTTCTTCGCAAATCTTTCGGCTTTCAAACTTGGAGTGAAATCTTTCTTGAACCACCGATGTAGCAAACTTCTTGTATCTTGGTTCTTTGGAGGAACTTGGATGAACCAAAAATTTGATTTTGGATGCCATGGATGATCTTGGTTGTGAGTTTGGTAAAAACAAAGAAAAGAAAGCAAAAGAAACTAAAGAGTTGCAAGATGAAAAGTAGGAATAGGTTTCTTGGAAGTTAATGGTGATGGGTTAAATATGAAAGATAGGTAGTAGGGTATTTAGGGAAGGGGAAGGGTTTTTCTGGTTATGTAGGCTTTATTTAGTGTAAATTGGAGGCTTAATATAAGCATTAGATTCAGCCCATTAATTTCCTTGTTGAAGAAGTTTCCTTATTGAATCAAAATTCCTCTTTATCTTGAACTCTTTTCCTACAATTCAAAAACAAATAAAATAAGGATTAAAATTAAAGATAAACTAATAAAAGAAAATAAAGAAAGATGTGCAAAGAAATTCTTAAACTTAAAATTTTAAAACAATTAGATAAATATGAAAGAAAGATGTAGTTTTAATCTTAAAGAAAATAAATAAATCTATCCTAAAAAGAAAAATAATCGAAAATAATAAATAAATAAAAATAGTTCAAAAAAAATAAAAAGAAAATATCGAAAGGAGAGCATGCTCATGCATCTCCTAAGGTGACCACTTCTTTGTTACATTCCACATGGGCACCGTTGTAGTGCTTCAATCTTTGTCCGTTGACTTTGAATTCATGTTCATCAGTGATGGACTTGATTATCACGGCACCATGGGAGAATGGTTAGACAACTTCGAATGGTCCCGACCATCTTGATTTTAGTTTTCTCGAGAAAAGTTTTAGCCGAGAATTGAATAAGAGAACTAGTTGCCCTGACATGAATTGCCGCGGTAATAGTTTCTTGTCATGCCATTGCTTTGTTTTCTCCTTGTAGATTTGTGCATTGTTATAGGTGAGTGCACAGAATTCTTCTATCTCGTTGAGGTCCAACAAATGCTTTTGCTCGGCACTTTCCCAATCTATATTCTCGATCTTGATTGCCCAATTTGCCTTGTGTTCGATTTCCACCGGTAGATGGTATGTTTTGCCATAGACAAGTCGAAAGGGAGACATACCTAAGGGTGTTTTGAATGCAGTGTGATATGCCCAAAGTGCGTCATCTAGTCTTACTGACCAATCTTTCCTAGATGGATTTACAACTTTCTCGAGTATACCCTTTAATTCCCGGTTGGAAATTTCTGCTTGCCCATTGGTTTGTGGGTGATATGCTGTGGCAATCTTGTGAGATACACCAAAGCGTTGTAACATCTTGACGATGAGTTTGTTGTCAAAGTGCTTGCCTTCATCACTGATAATTGCTCTCGGCATCCCAAACTGTGTAAATATATTTTTTTGCAAGAATCGTTGCACGGTCTTGGAATCGTTGGTGGGAACAACAGCTGCCTCAACCCATTTAGACACGTAGTTAATGGCAAGTAGAATGTAGAGGTTGCCGAATGAAGATGGGAAAGGTCCCATAAAATCAATCCCCCATACATCGAACAATTCCACCTCGATGATGTTTTGGAGCGACATCTCATGTCGTCTAGAGATATTGCCCGTCCTCTTGCAACGATCACATTGCTTGTAAAACTCTTGAGCATCTTTGTACAGTGTTGGCCAATACAAACCGGATTGCAAAACTTTAGCCGCGGTACGTGTTCCTCTAAAATGTCCTCCATAGGGTGAAGAATGGCATTGCGGAGTACATTCTGTTGCTCCTATTCAGGAACACATCAGCGTATAACCTGATCTGCATATTGTTTAAACAAAAGAGGCTCATCCCAAAAGTAATGCTTAGCATCATGGCAGAATCGCTTCTTCACTTGGTGAGTAAGGCCATAAGGTAAAATACCACAAACAAGGAAATTAAGTAAATCCGTGTACCAGGGTATTGCCGAGGCGTGCGCGTCTAGAGTTACCACGGCATGCGCGTCAAGGGTTGCCGAGACATGCGTGTCAAGGGTTGCCAAGGCATACATGTCCATGGTTGCCGAGGCAACTAACAATTGCTCATCCGGGAATGCATCGTATATCTCTAAATCTGCGTCCTCCTCCCTATTGCGTTCTAAGCGTGATAAGTGATCGGCCACTTGATTTTCTGTTCCTTTCCTGTCCTTAATTTCAATATCAAACTCTTGTAAAAGCAATATACAATGAATCAAACAAGGTTTGACATCCTTTTTAGCAAATAGATACTTAATTGCCGAATGGTCCATATGGACAATTACCTTTGTACCAATCAAATAGGATCTAAACTTGTCCAATGCGAAAACTACGGCTAGTAACTCTTTCTCCGTTGTTGTGTAATTCACTTGAGCACTATTAAGAGTTTTACTAGCGTAGTATATCACATGAAAGGTCTTACCTGTGCATTAGCCTAGGACTACTCCTACCGCGTAATCACTTGCATCATACATGAGCTCAAAAGGTAGCGTCCAATCGGGTGGAACGACAATGGGTGCCGAGGCAAGCTTTTCCTTTAGGGTTTCGAATGCTTGGGCGCAAGAATCATCAAAATTGAAGACTTTATCCTGTTCAAGCAAATTGCACAAGGGTTTAGTAATCTTAGAAGAGTTATAAATGAACCTTTTGTAAAAACCTGCATGTCCAAGAAAGCTTCAAATTCCTTTAACCGAACTTGGTGGGGGTAATCTCTCGATCACGTCCACCTTGGCTTTGTCTACTTCAATTCCCTTGGATGAAATCTTGTGGCCGAGCACTATTCCTCCATCTACCATAAAATGGCACTTCTCCCAATTAAGGACTAAATCAGTTTCTTCACATCTTGCCAACACCTTCTCTAAATTACCGAGGCAATTAATTAAGTCATTACCAAAAACAAAAAATTCATCCATGAAGATCTCAAGGAAGTCTTCGACCATGTCTGAAAAGAGTGCCATCATGCATCTTTGGAAGGTTACCGGGGCATTACACAATCCGAACAGCATCCTTAGGAAAGCATAAGTACCGTATGGGCATGTGAAGGTTGTCTTTTCTTGATCTTCTGGTGCTATGGCAATTTGATTGTAACCTGAATAACCATCAAGAAAATAATAAAAGGGTTTACCTACAAGACAGTCAAGCATTTGATCAATAAAGGGTAATGGGAAGTGATCTTTCCTAGCGGCTTTGTTTAGCTTTCGATAATCCATACAAACCCTCCAACCGGTCACAGTCCTGGTTGGAATAAGTTCATTGTTTTCATTACTTACCATCGTTATACCTCTTTTTTTGGTACACATTGTATCGGACTTACCCATGTACTATCAGAGATAGGGTATATAATGCCGGCATCAAGCCACTTGATGATTTCTTTCATGGCATGATTCAGTCTCCTTTGGGCCTCAATCGAAGGTTTGTGATCATCTTCCAACAAAATCTTGTGCATGCACACTGCCGGGCTAATTCCCTTCAAGTCGGCAATTGTCCACTCTATTGCTTTCTTGTGTAGCATCGACATTTTGATCAGCTTCTTTTCCTGCTTAGGCTATAACTTAGAGGAAATAATTACAGGCAATGTATTATCGGTTCCCAAGTAAGCATATTTTAGTTGTCCTGGCAATTGTTTCAACTCAAGGATCGGTGGTTGTTCAATGGAGGGCTTTTCGAGTTTACCTTCCTTACCTGAGTAATCCAGTGGTTCAAAGTATGTACCTGGTCGATTGACTAACCAATTTGCCTCTTCTTGTTGTTCCTCATCGATCGGTTCTTCATACTCCTCAGTTTTTCTTGATCGGCAATGTAGTTGCCGAGGCAACTAAATTCCTCGTTGAAGTTAAGCTCTGCCGTGGCATGAAGAAGTTGGCATTCTTCCAGATCATCGACATACCTTAGTGTTTGGAACACATTTAGTTTAACTTGCTGGTCATTCACCCTTATTGTGAGTTCTCCCTTTTCAACATCGATCAAGGTTCTCCCTGTTGCTAAGAAGGGTCTCCCAAGAATGATAACTGCATGTTCATCTGCTTCACAATCCAAAACAATAAAGTCAGCGAGAAAAATAAATTTATCAACTTTTACCAGTATGTCTTCGATTTTTCCCTCTGGATGCACATAGGATTTGTCAGCTAGTTGTAGCATAACTGTTGTAGGTCTTGCCTTCTCGATTCCTAATTTCTGGAAAACCGATTTAGGCATCAAGTTTATGTTGGCTCCAAGGTCACATAATGCTTTCCCGACATAGTGGTTTTCGATGGAACAGGGTATTGTGAAACTTACGAGATACTTCAACTTGGGTGGCATGCGATTGTGCAACATGGCCATGCATCCCTCTATTGCGGCAACTGTTTGAAACTCTCCTAGCCTTGTTCTCTTGGACACAATGTCTTTCAGAAACTTGGCATAGTTCGACATTTGTTCAATTGCCTCAACCAACGGCAAGTTGATGTAGACTTGTTTTAGGATATCAAGAAACTTCTTGAGTTGATATTCTTGCTTTTGTCGTTTCAACCTTTGTGGGAATGGTGGTGGAAGTCGGATATCTTTGATCCTTTCATTGGTCTAGAACCTGATTGACGACATTATCGAGGCAACTGGAGTTGCTGAGACATTTTCAACTGGGGTTGCCATGGCGTGCCTATCGTTGGTTGCCGAGGCATCCTTATCAACGGTTGCCGAGGCATGCTTATTGCTGGTTGCCGCGGCAATTCCTGGTTCAACATCTGAGGCTTTGCCGCTGAGCTCGTCTTGTTGTTTTTGTGGAGTTTTGTTTGATGAGCAAGCTTGAGCCTCTTTAAGTTGTCGGCCACTTCTAGTGGTGATCGCCTTACATTGCTCATGGCCAGTTTCTATTGCGACTTCAGTATCGCTAGGTAAACCTTTTTGCGGTCTAGCATTCAAGTTTAGAGCAAATTGTCCGACTTGATTTTCCAATGATTTGATTGCCGCCTCTTGGTTTTGCAATCTCATCTCGGTCCTGTTAATAAAAGCATCAGTTCTTTTTATGAAGTTACTATTCTCAGCCATATAAGATTTAGCTTTCAACATAAAAGCATTGAGAGAATTTTCCAAAGAACTAGATGTTGTCGGTTGTTGCTGCGACAACTGTTGCCGTGGCATATTCTGTTAGAATCTCGATGTTTGTGCATTCTAATTGTTCTGGTTTAAAGTATTGTTGGGATTACTCCATGAAAAATTCGGGTGCTTCTTCCAAGCTGGATTATATGTGTTGGACATCACATTGTTGTTCCGGTTGTAATTCCCCACAAAAAAGCTAGATTCCGGATTCTACATACATTCAGAAGAATCATGGTTACCACCACATAACTCACAAAAGGAATCCATTACCTTGACCTCCTGTGTGTTGTTTGGTTTCTGCATGTTCTGGATCATCTTGGTTAGAGTGGCCAATTGTGCTGAAATTGAATATGATGATCCTAGTTCATGTATTGTGGCTTGGCATCTAACTCCTCCTCTTCTAGCAGATGGGAATTGATAATCATTCTTGGCAAGCCTGTTTAGAATTTGCATTGCTTCCTCCGGTGACTTATCTAGGAGTATGCCATTTGCCGAGGCATCTAGAATCATCCTTGTTGGTGTATTCACAGTGATGTAAAACATTGTTACTTGTGTCCACACTGGGAATCCGTGTAGGGGGCATTTATGTAGAAGTTCTCTATATCGTTCCCAAGCCTCGTACATGGATTCATCATCTGCCTGCCGAAAAGAAGTAATTTTGTTACGAAGCTTATCAGTCAAATTTGTAGGATTAAGTCGAGCAAGGAAATCACGACAAAGATTGGTCCAAGATCCTATTGATCCGGCAGGAATACTATTCAACCATGCTTTCACCCTATCCCTCAGTGAATAGGGGAATAATCTTAGTCGTAAAACATCGGGGGTGACTCCTTGTATTTTGAATGAATTGCAAATCTCGAGGAAATATTTAAGATGTTATCGTGCATCTTCAGTTGCTGAGCCGCCAAATTGACCAATTGTGTTGATCATATTAAACATCATCGGTTTCAATTCAAAGTGGTCGGCTTCAATTTCAGGTGTGACAACTCTTGGATTAAGTCCTTCAAGAGCTTCTTCAAGATAGTCTCGAATAGTTATGTTTCGTGCAAGAATCACTCCTCCTCCCGCTGGAACATCTTGATTCATATTGCCATCTTGATTAGCAATTGCTACTCTTAACCTTCGTCTGAGTCTTTGCAAGGTTCGTTCGATTTCTGGATCAAAGGGATATTTTGGTGTAATCGGTCTCACCCTGGTCATATACCAATGCAAAACCAAAGTTTGTTAACCCTTTGAATCTTAAACAAGAAAAATAAAAAGTGCAAGAAAATAAAAACAAATTTGCTATTGCCAATCCCCGGCAACGGCGCCAAAAACTTGTTGTGCATAATAAGTGCTCCGCAATTGTGCAAGTGTACATGTCGCAAGTTATAGTATAAAAGATATTGTCTCCACAGGGATTGGTGCCACTTCAAGAATATAATCTCTTGCACAGTAAAAAGTAAAAGAACACAAGTAGAAGATTGTAAGAGTTTAATTAACAACTAAACTAGAAAGCAATAAAGTAAAAGATGTAATCAAATGAGAGAGAATAGACCAGGTTATCGTGAGTTGAGGTGTGATTGCCGATTGGATTGTCTTGGTAAAAGAGTGCAAGGGAAACTCAGTTGCCGTGGCAACTTGCGCAGTGGGGTTGCCTTGGCAACTAATCGACGGTTTCCTGGGCGACTAGCTGGACAACTACTTGGGCGGCTGGGCAGCAACTTCAAGGTTCGGCGAAATATTCTTCAATGGTTTCTTCTTATCCCTAAGTCGAAACTCTAGCTATTTGTGCATGCCTTTATAATATATTCTTGCGTGAATCAAGGGTGAACAACAATCAATCTTGCGCTCCTCTTAGCCGTTGAAATCCTTAATTTATTCCTAAGCTGGATTAGTCTTCACCATCAATAGATTGAATCAAGGATATAATTCTTTATTATATTTAAATTCCTTCTAGAACTTCTCCTATCTTCTTGGGATTTAATTTCTCTTTAACCTCTTCATGGAAATCAAACTCCTTTTGGATTTAACTTCGCTCCACATCATCTTGGGCTTATCTAGTCATCAATTTCGACTACCATATCATCTTATCCCTTATCGAAAATTGCCCTGGCAATTAGCTCAGCATCTCCTTCATGCATTGCCCTAGCATCTAGCTCGGCATCTCCTTCATGCATTGCCCTGGCAACTGGTTCCAGCCTTGTTTTGGCAAGTGATTCTGCACACACAAACTAAATACACCAAGCAGCATCTTTTTCCACAAAATTAAGCAACATATGAAATCAAGCTTGTCCACCAAGGAAACAATCCAAACATGCATGAATGGCTAATAATGCAACCAATATGAGCCTAAGTCTAGCAATAATATGAATAAAAAGGGTGAATAAAATAGTACTTTTAGACACTTAACACTTACCCATGCCAAAATGGTGAAGCCTCGGTAGTGAGAGCGAAAACTAAAATGTTTTCCTCAGATTCTGACAAAGGTGAGTGGTATAGGAGAAATATGAAGGTAAGGTTTTACCTACGGGCCGACGAGGAGATAGAATATGCCGGGATCATGACATACGATATCGGTGGCGCCTGAGAATGGTGAAAATAGATGTAAAACCTAGGGTTCTCGACGAACCTACAACTCAACCCCATGATAGACGACAAATAGAGACGGCTAGTGGCTTACTAGGTTTTGGTCACAGGGAGGCGAGGATGTCGACGGTGGCGGTGATGCACTTTACGGACCGACAGGAAGGCTTACCAGAGCCTCGTCAAAAAAGCAAAAGAGATGTGGGCTATCGGGAGAAAGGGGTGAAAGAGTTAAAGTGAGGGTGGCTGCTATATTTTCAAAAGGAACCTGATTCGTCTAATAGGGTTAAAAGATTGACTAAATAATAAGCCCAAATGGGTAAATCTCAAAACAAGGGTCCTCAATAATTCCCACTTTTCAGAATGGTTGCCAAAATTTTGATTTTACTCAAATTAGCCACTAAAAATGTTTTAGGATAAACCAATCCCAATTCTTTAATTAGGGTTTTAGAATTAAAATTCCCAAATTTTAGGGTTTTAATTTAGGGATTTTAGAACTAGGGTTTTTTGAATTGGGGGATTTTTGGGGTGTTACAACCTCCCCCCCTTAAAAAAATTTTGTCCACGAAATTCTCAGACTCAACAATAGATTCCCAAACTAACTGACACATACTTATTCTTCTCCATTCAAAATTCATAATCCATCATCACCAAAAATAGAACTGAACACATCAAAAATTATACCTGCTATGTCATCGTGCATGTCATCATATCCAACATGAGATTCAGTCAAATATACTGAATCTGGTTGTCTAGCCTCGGATCTAACTGATCCACCTCTCTGAGCATGTCTACCCCTACTAGTAGTACCAGAAGAGTTAACCTAAGCTGCACTTTACCTCTGTGAGGTGCCTGAACTGATGCATGTGCCTGACTCTACAAGGATGAACCATTAGGTGAACACGGACAATTCTTTAAGTAATAATCCTGAGAACCACATCTAAAACACACTTTGCTCATTAATCTGCACTTTCCGTTATGCTTCTTATTGCAATAACCATATAGAAAAATAGGTCGACAAACTTTTGAACTACCCAAGCTACCAGACGAAATTGCTTGTACTGCAGTCTTACATTCCGATGACTATAAGGAACAAACTTATCTCTAGGCTTCTTTCTAGGCAAGTTGACAAAACTATGTTGAGCAGATAGGTCCGATTGCTTCTCGGCTTGACTAGCATTCTAAAGTTCCTCCTCTTTCATGAGTGCAGCTATACTCTTAGCATTCTTAGCTCGACCAACTAGCTCGCTGAACACCATATCATGATGTGTAGCAACTTCTATCTGAAGCGGTAAACGAAGCCCACCCAAAAACCATTTACACTTATCTTTCTCGATCGTAACTAACCCCGGAACAGATTTGGCCAACCTCAAAAACTCTATCTCGTAGTCATTTATAGACATGCCATTCTACTTTAGATTTATAAAATCATCATGACACTTTGCTAAGAACTCAGTTTACACATATCGATCTTGAAATGGCTGTCGGAAAAACTCTCATGTGACCTGACTAGATGGAAAAATATCTACCACATACCCCACCAATTTTGTGCTTCACCATCAAGCAATGATACAGCGGTCCTCAATTTTTGATTGACAGGATAGTCCATCTCAACAAACAAACGTTGTAACTTTTTTAGCCAATATTTAGCATCAGCTGGATGTGTACCAGTTTTATCCTCAAACAATTTCATCCCAGCAGCTAAAAATTCTGTAGATATGGGTTTCCTCAAACCTTCTGACTGCGGAGAAAACGTAAAAACTCTCGGTGCACCGTGGCACTGTCTGGCTGTACTGTTTCAATATCCTCAACATCATGTGAGTCATCGCTCCCAATCTGATGTCCTCTCAACAGCTCATCCTTATTATCCGGTATCTCATTCTGATTTTCTGTTTCATCAATAGAAGGTATAAGATCACTATCAGAAGCGACGATAAAACCCCGGCCTCGACCACTCACAAAGCTAGAACTCCTACGTGGTGGCATATTAGACTATCTACGAAAGGTAAGAGCCTAGAGTTAGATTCGATACTAGAGTCTCAGATTTTAAAACACATTGAAAACGGTAAAGACAAAATCACATAATATCTAGTACATTTTTCAGAAAATTCCCATTTATCCCAAACCATTTCAGATGCATGCAGAAGTTAAACATATTTTGAAAATAACTTGTGAGCCTTAGAGTCCGAGGGTTGAACTTGGCTCTAATACCACTAAATTTAACCTAATTTCTCATGTTAAATCTTGGGAGTCAAGTTTTAAAACTTTCCCCTCAAGTAAATTAATTTAGGTTTACTTGTTAATAAATCAAAATTATTATTAAATAATAACAATTATCATAAAATATAACATTTAAAAATCTCATTTGTTATAAAACACAGTCGCGCAAAAATTGTTTTGATAGCTCAATTAAATATATGAAAATAACTCTGTAAATGCATGCATCCAATAAATCCTAAATATTAAACAATCCCAATATTTGAATTACATTAATATCCCAAAATATTTTAAACAATAGTCTAAAATAATCAAAAGAGAATTCATACTGAATTACAAAAATTATCTGAATAAAAGTGAGATGCTCCAAGTACCGAGTCGCCTAAAAGAGTCTGAGTATCTGAAAGAAGAAACTATGGGGGTGTAAGGTAAAAAGCTTAGTGTGTCTCTAAAGTGCAAGTGACACAAAAACAAAACAATATTTTTATTTTCTGATAAAGTCTCTTTTGAACGCATAATAAATTCGATAAATCCAAATCATAATGTTATGATGTTCGATGCATGACTCAATACCCGACTATCCGATATCATACAGAGTGGAGGTTGCCCTCGCCAGAGTGGAAGTTGCCCTCGCCAGAGTGGAGGTTTCCCTCACTTTTTCTGAACACAATTCTGATCCCATGACTCATGATATGATTTGTAAAATCATAAATCTGAACTCTTACGAGTGTCTAATTTTTCGAAAATCCGATGCTTGATTTAAAAACACAATTTAATATGCCATGTATGATATTTTCAAAACATTCTCGAATCACAATCAATTAGACAATAAATCAAGGATGATATAAAATAATATTTCATAGAATATAACACAGTAAGAAACACACAAATATTTGGCACAAGAAGAGACACACCTTAGTAAGCAGTAGCTCTAATGCCGAGCAGAATGTGCTTCATGATCAGGTCTAGCTGAATCAAAACCTACGACGATAACTCTATATTAATAACCATTTCTAACACTAAGCCACCGCTAAAAACATAAAAACTAAAGCAAAGGCGTACTCACGGAAAGACTTCGAAGAACGTGCATAATCGATATGAACAGAATAATGCAGTAACTCACAAGCCTCAAAGACGACACTTGAACACAAGAATAACTCGGCTTAATCCGATACTCAATTCTTTTGACATTACTAAGTACAATAAATTGTAAATAGTAAAACAGGGCTTTTGGGTTCAAATTTGACAAAACAGGCAGCAGATTCAAACTTAAGACGTCGAAAAAGGTCAAAAGAAAGGTTGTCCAAAAAAGTCAACTTCATATAAGTCAATGTCAAAATCAACTTATCAAAGTCAACTATGACGGTCAAAGGTCAACTCTAATCAAACTAATCAAACTAGTCAAAGGTCAACTCTGGTAAAACTAGTCAAAGGTTAACTCTGGACAAACTGGTTAAAGTCAAAGTCAATGGTCAACTCTGGTTAAACTAGTCAATTGGTAAAACTGGTCAAACTAGTCAACGCTGATGTTCCCAAGTTCAACGCTAACGTCATCTGATCAATGGGTTTGGTCGGGACAACGGTCGATATAGGTCAATAATCGGGTCGGGTCTAGTCAACAGTCTAAGTCAAAATCGTTTAGCCAGTTCGGTTCATCTATTCGGTTTGGTTCTCAACACTGGTTCGGGTCGCAAGGTCCGGTCCAGCTTACTTGACTCAGTTCGGCTTACTTCCAGATCAAGCTCCTCCTATGATTCTGGATTGGGCCCAACAACCCACTTTTGATATGGCCACACAATCCCTTGGCCAAAACTGATAGCCCAACATGCAACTCACACAAGGGTTTCATCAATTGTGGTAACATGTTCTAGGGTTTCCAGAACCTTTAGGCAGCGGTAGTTCAACATCGCAGCTGTACGACAAGGACGGCGGTGACATACAACACCAGTAAGGTCCAAAATACAATCAACAACCATGAAAACAAGTCCAAAACAAGGCTTAAATCTAAAATGATGGGACCAAGATAGCTTGCCCATGGCAAAATGGTGAAGCCTAGGCAGTGAGAGCAAAAATTGAAACATTTTCCTCAGATTCTAACAAAGGTGAGTGGCGTAGGAGAAATCTGAAGGTAAGGTTTTACTTGCGGGCCGACGAAGAGATCGAATATGTTGGCCATGTGACGCATGATAGCGGTGGAGCCCAAGAACGGTGAAAATAGATGAGAAACCTAGGGTTCTCGACGAACCTACAACTCGACCCTCATGACAGACGGTGCATATACATGGCATGTGGCTTACCGAGTTTTGGTCACAGGGAGGCGAGGATGTCGACGGTGGTGGCGGTGGACTTTACTGACTGGCAGCGAGGCTTACTGGAGCCTCGTCGAAAAACAAAGGAGATGGGTTATCGGGAGAGAGGGGTGAAAGAGTTAAAGTGAGGGTGGCTGCTATATTTTCAAAAGGAAGCTAATTCGTCTAATAGGTTAAAAGATTGATTAAATAATAAGACCAAATAGGTAAATCTAAAAAAAGGGTCCCCAATAATTCCCAGTTTTCAGAATGGTCACCGAAATTTTGATTTTACTTAAATTAGCCACTAAAACGTTTTAGGATAAACCAATCCCAATTCTTTAATTAGGGTTTTAGAATTGAAAATCCCAAATTCTAGGGTTTTAGTTTAGGGATTTTAGAACTAGGGTTTTCCGAACTGGGGGATTTTTGGGGTGTTACAACTTTAGTTGGGATTATTGCCTTGCAAGATTTTATGTTTTGATTATTTTATTTTAATGCTATAGTTTGTTTCCCTTTATCTATTCTATTCATCATTCTTTATGCGTAGTTATTGTACGAGCTACCGAGAGAGGCCTTTTAACTATTGATCTGTGGCTTACTATAGAAAAAGAGTTAGGTTATACAAACATGAATAGTGGGGCTAAGATGTTAACTTAGTCTTAATCCGGCTTAGACACAAGTTTAAGATTTTAATGACTAAAAGGGAGTTATTAAACAAATAATAGAGTTGTTAGGGTTCCCGCAGACATGTATCACCTTAGATTCTATTATTAACTTCTAGGCATCGAGAGAGTCAGAAGTTCTTTAGAAAATTCTGTCGAGTAGATAAAGATCTTAATGGTTTACACAAACATGTATTGTTAGTCGCTACAGCATTGAAATAAGTATTCAAGCATATATCCTTAGCAATAAACCCAGCTTCCATAATTATCTATTATTTGCCACAACATCTGTTCGTCTTAATCATAACTACTTTTACTTTAATTGTTTTTAGTTTTGCTAAACCGACACCATCTAATACTTGCAAACACATTCTTAAGTTCGATAACTCTATAGTTATTGATCCAATCCTCATGGGTTCGACACTCTACTCTATCACTTTATTACATTATACGACGAGTATACTTGCTCTAAAGTGCATCACTATTTGACAAGCATCAAGTTTTTGGTGCCGTTGCTGGGGATTGGCAATTGATAATTACATTGTAATTGTGCTTAATATTTTATTTTATTTGCATTTAATTTTTATTTTTCTTTTTCTTTCTCAGGTACGTTCTAGTGCATGACCAGAAGGTCCAACTCAAAACCTATTCTTTTATTAAATCTAGAGATCGAGAAGACTTTGTGAGAAATACACAGAGAAAGAAAGAATATGGTGAACTAGAACGAAGAGGACGACCATGAGAATGAGCAAAACCATGACATACCACTAATTGATGGACATGGAATTGTTGAAAAGGCAACCCTTAATGGAGGCCAAAGACGACATGAGGATCCACCACCTTTCAGAATTAGAAAGCCCATAAGAATGAACATTGAGCCCGTTATCAACAATCTTAACCCACCGATTGTTGTGCATGATCTAGGGACGACTCCTTTTGAGCTAAAGCCCGTTATGTTCAACATGCTCAATTTCATTGGAAAATTTGGAGGATCAATAAGAGAGGATGCACGAGAATACATTCAAGCTTTCTTGGAAGTTTGTGACTATTTTAGACAACCAGGGATTCTTCATGATACATTGAGACTCAAGTTATTTCCTTACTCCTTGCAGGATCGAGCCAGGGTATGGTTAAAGACTTGTTCTGCAAAATCTATCATATATTGGGTTAACTTGTGCAGCAAGTTTCTACATAGATACGATCCACCGAACATGCACAACCAAAAGTGCAACAACATCATCTTATTCCAACAATATGATGATAGATCCATGTATAAATGTTGGGACAGATACAAAGATATGCTACACAAGTCCTTGATTCCTAGATTAGATGATTGGCTACACGTTATGATGTTCTATAATGGAGTCAATGCAGCTACAAGGATAATGATTGACTCTTTAGCCAATGGTATTTTGCTCGACAAAGATCCTAAAGAGGTTTTTGAATTAGTGGACCAGATTGCCAATAATGACTACTAGTTCCCAAGGGGGAGATTGAAGCTAGGCCTTAAAGCTGGCAGAACGATCTAGCTGGATGATTCCCAGAATATATCGGCTCAGCTTTCCACCATCACGAAATTGCTCAAAAACATGCAACCTATATCCAATGTTCGAAAGGCTAAGGTAATACAATACACATGTGAGCATTGGGATGGAGAGCACCGGTTGAGTGAATGCCCACAACAATAAGAATCTGGATGCTACGTAGGGAACGCTAACCGCAACAATAATCCATACTCCAACACATACAACCCAGGGTGGTGGCAACATCTAAATTTTGGTTGGGGAGGCCATACAGGTAATTTAGAAGTGTGACGGAATACCACAACAGACCCTCTTGGATTCCAAAAAAGACTTAGAGGCTGAACCAGAGAGCTTCTAACTCTAATTCTAATTCTAATTCCCTTGATAATACTTATCAAAATTTTATAAAAACTGCCAGATTTATTTTGTAGGATCAAACGGCTCATTTAAAGAACCATAGTTACATGCTCACAATGCAGGCTACCATGTTGCAAAACCAACAATCGATTATGCAAAACAACACCGCCTCCTTATGGTTTTTGGAAACACAAGTTGGGCAGGTTGCCTAAGTATTAAAGATGAGATCACATGAAGGACTACCTAGTGATAATGAAGTCACTAAAGCCTTTAAAGCGGAGCAATACAGTGCTATCACACTTCGTAGTGGTACGCAATTAAGGACAAAAGTCATGTTTAAGGGAGATTCCCTAGTGGATTGCACTTCAAGCAAAGCCATCCACTGATGCTCTTGCACCTAAGGAAACAACTCATGTGCCTAATACAGTGAGTGACCTTGCTACTGATGGCAAGGATGATAAAGCCAAAGATGCTACTACATCTAGTAAGCCCAAACCACCAACTCCATTCCCACAACGATTGAAGGCTCAGAAACAAGATGGTTAGTTCCAGAAGTTTTTGGACATGCTCAAATAGTTGCATATCAATGTCCTATTCCTGGAGGCCATTGATCAAATGCCAATATACGCGAATTTTTGAAAAAGATCGTGACAAAGAAAAGGATGGTGGGTGAAGTTGAAATTGTTGCTACGATAGGCGAATGCGTAGATCTGCTAAGTGATTTACCACCCAAGATGAAAGACCTTGACAGTTTCACCATTCCATGCTCCATAGGCCACAACTATTCTGGCTGTGCCTTATGTGATCTCGATGCAAGTGTTAATTCAATGCTAAAATCTATGTTCACATGTTTAGGGATGGGAATAGCTAAGCCTGCATCGATGATCCTTGAATTGGGCGATTGTTCTCAAATCTGACCCAAGGGAAAAATTAAAGATGTCTTAGTTAAGGTAGACACGTTTGTCTTTCCGGTAGACTTTATCATCCTTGATTGTGAAGCTGATGAGAATGCTTCCATTATTCTTGGGAGACCATTCATTGCCACCGGGAATTTTGTGATTGATTGTGAAAAGGCCGAATTTACTATGAAGATGAATGACCACAAGATCATACTCAATGTCTTCAGCACACTCAAGTACGCAGATGATTATGGAGAATATCAACTTGTGGAAAGTGAAGAGGCCCTAATTGAAGAAAGTTTGCAAGATATATGCTGCAACAGTGCACTTAGCGTTGCAGAGCAAACTAACTTTGACGATGCCATGCAAGAAGCTGAATAGGAAGGTGAGGTTGAGATTGAACAATTCAATGATGTGCTTACTATACCAGGTATGAATTTTGAACCTTTGGATTATGCTGAGTTTAAATCTCCCAATCCATCACTTGAGAATCCCTAGGTACTTGATTTTAAACCTCTTCCGCCGAAATTAAAGTATGCATATTTAGGGAGAATAATACGCTGCATGTTGTTATATCCGCTAGCTTAACATCTGACCAAGATGCTAAACTACTACATATTTTATCTCAACATAAGAAAGCTATCGGTTAGATTATTACGAACTTGAAGGGTGTAAGCCCTACCGTGTGTATGTGTAAGGTTTTGCTTGTAGATGATCACAACAACTCGATAGAACCAGATCCAATTTTGAAGAATGTGGATGTACATGAGATCATCAAATGGCACGATGGACTCATTTACTTTATCTCAGATAGTTCATGGGATCACAACCCACTGCCATTCTTGGATCAATGCCTAGGCCAGCTCACCCAAGTGTTGAAATGGCTGAAGATTTACAATAGAGTGCCAGTCCATCGTGATAATTCCTCCAGCATATTATTGGATGATTAAAACATCCAAACTCTATCACTTTTACTTTCATGCATTTTTCAATTTTTGTATTTTTATTTTCCATATTTTCTTTTTGTTTCCTACTATGACTAGGTTTTCTTTAATAGGGTTTGTTTATTTTGGTAGTTATCACATAGGGTTATTTGCTGGGTCCACTAAAAATCAAGAATAGGGACTTTTTGGGTTGACTGTGATATTCCTTGGAAAAATGGGAAATAATATTTGTTTCTCAAAATTGCTACCTTTTTCCTATAATCATATTACCGAATTTATCTTCCCTATTTTGCCCTACACACTCTTTTCCTGCTGCCACACGTCTTTCCATCAATCCCACACAATTAAACCCCCTTTTCTCTCCTTAACCAAGCCATCCAAAAACCATTTATATTTCATTCGACTCCCTTATAAACAAGCGAAAACTGCATTTCACTTTTTCTTGCCTTCTCGACAGTTAATCAAGCCCTAAAATCCTTTTCTCTCCCACATTCTCCTTTCGTTCAACTATGGCTAAAATAAGAGTCGCCAGCCGCGCTAGTGCAAGTACCCCAAAATGAACTAGAATAACTCTATCCCGAAAACCCTCATCCTTAACATCTCGTCATGCCACGCCGACAAGGAGAAAAGTTGATCTATGGAGGATCTTTTATAATCCAGTGATAGAGGAATGATACAAGAACTTCCAAAACTAGCAACTTATGCCAGAAGAAGGTTTAGAGTTCATCGGCACGTACAAATCCCAGTTTGATGACAATATTAGCTTCGCCATTGAAAACCATAAGTGGGAGGAGTTTGCACGGCAGCCTAGGTGGATCAATATTTCTTGGGTCTGTGAGTTCTATACCCATCACCAACATTGATGAAACAACTACATTCGTTTGTGAAAGAATGGTAAACTTCTCTACCAAAATAATCAATAATCTATTTGACCTGAACAATGTAGACGGTGAACATGAGGACTTTGCGATGACGACTACAAATGCCACCCATGAAGAGGTACTACGCGACTTCTGTATTCATGAAACTGAATAGACATGGAAATCGACCACTCACAAGATTGTGAAACGAGTCAACTTGAAACCAGACCCTAAATATTGGATTTATTTCATGACCACTCGAATGTGGCCCACAAGACACCACTCCACGATCTCCATCAATAGAATGCTTCTTTTGTTCTCCACGATGACTGGCCGACAAATTAATGTTAGAAAGATGACATATGAGTCTATTTTGGGAAGGGCAACATCCTCAAGTATCAAGCGACCTTTACTTTTCCCAAGTCTAATCACTACTTTGTATGAGAAGGCACATGTTCGAAATGACCCCGATGATTTGGTAATGAAGGCCCAAACAGGGATGCTTCCAAAGAAGATACCACGGCTCAAAGGGCTTGGGGCCAGTACAACGCCATTCAGTTCTACGGCTATGAGTACCTTGCATACAACTCTGCTAATCATCTGAAACAATCCATTATTCATGTGTGTATATATAAATATGCACAAAACAGTTTCATATGTTTTCCTATGTATCCAAAATAGTCCATTATTCATGTGTGTATATATATATACACATCAAAACAAAACAGTCCCTAATTGGACTTTTAACAATCAATGTCATCAAATCCTAGCTCTAATTCAACTATAAGATCGAGCAATGGTCCATTTGAATACTTGAATTATTCCAATCGAATTAAAATTCATTACCAAGCAATCTATTATCTTAAATATGTCACATAAACACATAGCATGGCAATTTAAGCATGTTTATCATTCGGATGATCAAGAGCTTCACTATGAACACATAATCAAGGCTCAAAAGAAAGAGTATACATAATTTCTTCCCACAAGCTACACGCATAGTTCAACTTAATGCTTGAATCATTCAATGATCTAGAGATGGTTCATAACATGGATTAATCATTCAAAACACACTCAAGACATAACACATGAGAGGTTGACAACCAATTTTTTGAATTGAATTCTAAAATTAGAAGAAAGAAAGAATTTTCTTACCTTCTTCCTTGAGACTCACGATTAAAGGTTAAAAAAGGCTTGAATCAGTCAAACTAAATTCTCAAATTTTCCATGGATAATTCAAGATTTCTCTCTCTCTCTACTAACACTTGAAGGTTTGGTTATGAGAAGCAAGAAGGAAGATGATGAACATTTTTTTCATCTTTCATTTCCCCAAAATGGCCATGAGTCACCATCTTTACCTCACATTTGCCTTCATCATTTTCCTACAAGTATACATGTCCTTATACTTAATGAATTTTAGCATACAAACTCAAATTTTAGGCCATCATTCGATTTAGTCCCTTGTACAAAGAGCATCTTTTCTTTCATTTCTTTATTTTTAGTCTTATACACTTAATTTAGCTATCATGATACACATTAGATTAATAGACTTAGAAATCAAGATAGTAACATTCTTCTAAGCCTAGTTTGGGGTATTACAATTCTCCCTCCCTAAAAAAAATTCGTTCTCAAATTTCCCTGAGTTGAACAAACAAGGATACTGGTCTATCATAGTAGCTTCGGGTTTCAAAGTTGCTTCTTCAACTTTGTGATTTCTCCATAAGGCTTTTACAAGAGGGATATATTTGGTACGAAGCCTTCTAACTTCACGATCAAGAATTTGGATTGATTCTTTTTCGTAAGATAAATCTAGTTGAGCTATACACTTATTCTTTATAAAGATTCAAATGGAGTCTTTTGATTGGATGTTTAATAACTTTTACGGTACGCAAAATCAGTTAGCACTACGGATATCTCTCAGTCCTTTCCAAAACCAAATACACAAAACCGAAGCATATCTTTTGGGATTTAGATCACTCTTTCAGATTGACTATCATACCGAGGATAGAAAGCTATTCAAAATTTAATCTTGGTTCCTAAAACTTTCTATAAGTGTAACTCCCTCGACCCGACCTAGTCGCAAGACCAAATCGAGCAAGCTACATTAGGTTTACCGATGTAAACCAGGAAGATGAAACCTAAAATGCCCCCATTTTTTTCCTTTTTATCTTGTCTAGATGCATTATTACTTTCCTACATGTACATACTGTTCACAGGTGAGAACTCATCTCAGCCGGGCATCGAATCGATATCCAATTGGACACAAACGCAATTAAGGGACTAAATTGCAATTTTAGCAATATACAGGGACTTTTCCCAATTTCAAGTTACCAACCTATAATTAAATATATTTCATGCTTACATGTCAAAAATTAGCTCAAAACGATCATCCATACTCATCTAATTGCTTCAACAGGATATAGGGACCAAAACAAAAGAAAAACAAAACTTCACTTCCATGACATTAACTGAATTAACAGACAACCGTATCGATACGGCATCTCACATAAAACTGCCCTGTTTCCATACGCCGTATACTGTTTTGATACGCCTAGCTGCAAATAAGGTTCAGTTTAAATTTACTTAACACCCGTACCGATACGGTACGAAGGTGTTTCGGTACGCGGGTTATATTTCCAAAAAGTAGTTTCCAGTAGCATAAGTTCGTATCGGTACACTAAAGCCCGTATTGAAACGCCAAGCTTGTTTTTGCCTAGCCATACCGATACGGTCACTTATGTATCAGTACGCCTAGGCTTGTAATGTCATTTTTAGCTGGTTTATCATACATTCAACCATACCAAAACATCCTAACATGCTCCTAACATACATCCAACATAAATTGGGAACAAATCACAGCCAAGTATCACAGATTTAAAATTAATTCATGGCATCTTGCATCAAATGTAAAACTATAGGCATGCTTCCTAGAAAACCGTTCAAGCAAAGCACCAAACTTAATACCATCACCAAAAATAAACCATAAAGGCCATTCACAACTCAAAAGCAACCAAACAAACTTGCTCAACCAGGGAGTTCAACAAAACATCTCCCAAATAACAATGGAAGCCCGCATTGCCCTTATTACTTATAGTCTAATCCAAAAACATACTTTGATTACCAAGTCTTTCAAGATCCCTTGCTTCTTGCTGCCCTCCACGCTTTTAATTATTTGCATTGATGGACAAAGAGAGCGTAAGCACACTAGGCTTAGCGAGGAATGCTAAAAAACAAAACACCATCAATGCATTTTAAACCATTTCTCAAAACACATTGAAATCTCATTTCAATCATTCTTTAAACATCATTTAAAACATTACCATTGAAACATCATGCCTTGAAAACCATGCATTTTTCATCTTTAAAAACAACATATTAAACCATATGCAACATGTATCATTTCCAGCAGCAAATTCCATTGCTAAACCTTAATTTAAGCCTTCCCATGCATAACAACCATATGCAAAGCTTAAAGAGTAAACGTGCAACATGAATCATTAACCAACAACAAGTTCCATTGCTAAACCTCAATTTAAGCCTTCCCATGCATAACAACCATCTGCAAAGCTTAAAGAGTAAACATGTATAAATCACATTATACAACATAAACTTTTCCAATGATACATCAACAATTATATTGGCTCACAAGTGATCATTAATCAAGTTCCTTTACCAAAATAGTTCATCGGATACACGGATTCAACAAGTGGTTACCCAACACTTCATACATTCTCACCGGCAACACAAGGTTCACACACGGGAGTTTTCGGTACACATAAACCCCTCCACCGTTGTGACACCCGTGGTGGAGTATTCGCTACACCATATAAACCCCTCAACACCACTTATCAGTAGATGTATAACCAACTAACGGGAGTTTGCAGTACCATATAACCCCTCGACCGTTAGGGTACTTGGATGGAGTATCCGGTACACCTTATAAAACCCCTCAACATCCAAGGCGACTTATTATAGTGCACTATCAATCCTATGGCCGGCCATCTATATCCGATAACAATTTTAAAACCACGTCACTTGCCAATATAATTAACCATTTACCTCATTGTTTTTAACAAGCATAAAACCAAACCATTTTCCAAAGCAACAAGCATGCTTTAAACCCCAAGTATAAATCATATACTTCCAAGGATCACTTACCATGTGCATCCTTTAGTATTTCATGCTCAAAAATAGTATCTCAAATAATTTAAAACATGCTTAAACAATAGGTAATATGTAATCCAAAACAAGTGCATAAAACCATTTCAATCTAGCACGGCCGAGAGAGAAAAACCACATTTACTTACTTCTGAGTTTAAACCAGCGTATCAAGCTAAGTTTAAACTCCCATAAACCGCCTTTAAAACATTCCAAAGCTGGAATCCACTTCTCACTCACCGATACACGAAGCCTCAATTTGTTGACGCAAAAACAAGCATTCGAAGCCTCCAAAGATTCATCGATGACTTCCGGATCCAACTCCCCTGTTTTAACCACTTTACAATAGAGGATTAATGCATCTCAATGCATTCAAAACACTACAACAACAAATCCACACGGACATCTACAATCTTCTCACAATTACCCAACCACAACAACCAAAAACATCATCTAATCCTTTCCAAACACAACCCAACCACAAACTAACAATAGATACCTTCAATATCATTAATTAACACTTAAAAATATGATTATTTCATCCAAACACCTCCAACAACTAAACAGCCACCATTACTTCACAAAAACACCAATCTAACAACCTAAACAATTAAAGATTCAAGGGTTTCAAAATTCCATAGTTAAACTCAACTTAACAAAATCATAATACATCCAAAATATGTTTAAAATCAATCTTGAACACTAGAAAACAGATTCAATTTGAAACTTTCTCTTTTTCATCAATTTCACCCAATTAAATCAATTAATTCAATATAAAACACAAAATCAGATTATAAACTATAAATCAAGGATCAAACACTTGGGAATATCAATAAAGAACCATTCAATAGAGGAGATCACAGACCTTATCCCTATTGTTTGATTTCTCGCTCAATTGGCTTATTTAAAGCTAGGAAAACACAAGATTACAATGAGGTTTTGTAAATCGAAGTTAAATAACCAATTGTAGATCAAGAATCTAAGTAAAATTGATCTCTCACCTCTGGTTTTTGATGAAAACTTGAGTGTTTGGCAGAAAAGAAGTGGAGAGAAAAGTTGAGAGAAAAGTTACGTCAATTTTTATTAAAATCAAATAAATAACTTTAATATCTAAAATCTCTTTTTATTATCTTTTAAAAAACATGTTAAAATGATTTAATTGAAGGGAGAAATCACCAGCAAAAACTTGGTAAAATACTCCTTAAGGATTCTAAGAATTTGATCCTTTTCATTTTTGTCACCTTTAAAAATAGTTTTCAAAAATTGCATTTTGGTCACTAGGCAAAATGTCACACTTCGAAATTTCATTTTCCAAAATTGATTTCACCAATATTAATTATATATTAAAAGATAATTTTTAACCATTTTTCCATATTTTTATCTTACCGAAAAATATACGGTCCCGAATCTGACTCGAATCTCTAACCTGGTCCACTAGACCGTCTAATAAGCCTCAAAACCGCTAGGCCCAAAACCGAGGCATTACAAGTCTCCCCCACTTAAGAAATTTTGTCCCCAAAATTTACCCAGAGGAAACAAAAGCAGAAATTGCTCTAATATCTCCGACTTATATTCACCTATGGCTTCTCAACACTGCGGTATCTCCAAAACACCTTAACAAGGCCAACCATCTTACCACGCTAAACCCTACCGCTGGCATCAAGGATCTCCACTGGATCCCTATTACAAGATAAATTTGATCCCAACACAATGCCTTCCACCGGCACAACATGCGAGGAATCCAACTAATACCTTCAGAACATCGTCACATGAAACACATCATGTAACCCTTCCAACACATGAGATAACCTCAACAACAAGCAACAAGACCCACACGCTCAATAAAATCGTGTTGTCCAAAAAACCTCAGCTAAGCTTTCTTTTTCTTTCCGCCCAAAACGCTTCACCTTCTTCCAAGGCGATACCATCATGATCATCTGACCATCAAAAACACACTCTAAAACACTACGCTTCAAATCCGAGTAGAATTTCTGACGATCCGAAGCTGTTCTCAAGTGCTCACATAACAGCTTCACCTTCTCACTTATGCCTTTCAACGCATCAGACATGGGAACGTGCTTTTCCCTAATTTTAGCCCAACACACGGGCGTACGACACCTCCAACCACACAACACCTCATACGATGCCACCTGCATACTTGTCAGATAACTGCCATTAACGCAAACTCTACCAAAGGTAGTTGCTTTTCACACTTTCCTTAGAACTCAATGATATGCAACCCAACTTATCTTTTGAAACCTGAATTCCATGCTCCAACCCGCCATTCATCTGGGAAAGATATGAAGTACATACAATCAAGTTTAAGCAACACCCCTAGAACCTCGCTGTAACCCATGGATCTCCATCTAAAACTAGGGACTCAAGTACACTGTGCAAACGCACCAACCAGGCAATATACAAATCTGCCACTTATTCTAAAACATAAATTACAAGCATAGCCATAAAAGTGCACACACTTCGCAACTCAATCAACAATCCGAAAGAAAACTGGTGCTCAGCTTCCACTCGCTGACATACCATGCATCGAACAACAAAATCAATCATATCTTCCTTTAGATCAACCCAACAACAATCCCTTTCCAAACCATGATATATCTTGGTATTACCGGAATGAACATCACAAGAACTGGCATGCGCTTCCATCAAAACCATACATCTCAACTCAACATCAAGAGACACCACTTTCCGATCTTTAAAACACAACACCCTACCACCATTAACGTGATAATCCATCAGATTTCCTTCCCTTAATAACCTAGACATGTGATACTAAAGCTTCATCACACAGTTACCTTCCTCTACTCAACTGTGACCAGGATGACTTCACTTGCAACTCGGCCATCAAGCCTCCATTAAGCATCATACCCAACCGATTAAACGACATCTTCAACTCCACCGCAACCTTCATAAACAAATCATCGGCTATAACCTTAGCTCAGACGATATTCAACCATCAAACTATAATTCTTAAACAACTATAACCATCCAAGTTGTCAAAAACTCAAATCATCATTCATTTTTTCCTAACCACACATGATCTGTGTACACAACACACTTCTCATCATAGAATTGGTGTCTCTAAAACATTTAAACAACCAGCAAGTTACACATCATGCATAGGACAAAAAAGCTCGTGCACTTTTAACTATCTAGATGCATAAGCCACAACTTCACTTGCAGTACCACAATCTCAACAACCCTCGATGCTAACAACTGGATCTAGCAAACCTACAAACTGCCGATTCTAACTTTGGTCACTAGAAAACTAGCACAAGCCAAACTCCCAAGAACCATATCACAAAACCACCTTCATACGCTACCTTACTTACACCACCACTCCATTGATTTCCAATCAGTCACCCGTAAGTGTGAACATATATATGCACGATTACTTATATGTCATCATAGATGTCTATGTGTATGTATGCAAAACCTCTAATGTCATGCCCAAATGTATGGATGTACTAACATATTTACATATACATATAAGTGTTTTTTCACTGTGCATGTTTATCTGTTCACACTTACTAATAACATTCTTAGAACCATAATTCTTAGAAACATACCTAAAACTCATACTTCCCAAACAAAGAGTAACATTCACTTCTTCCAAAAATCCACTAAACCATCCATACTTATCGATCGAAACCCTTCTTGGTGCTTCTGTACACGGAAAGACCAAGAATAAGCACTACAACCAACTGATCCAAAAACTCAAGGCAAAACTAACCAAATCATCATAACTATGAACACAACCCATGCATCAGTCAACCCAAACAGCATAACCAAAAATGCATACTGCCGCACCCATTTCAGAAGGCAAATATAAACACAAACATATCATTTACCTTCAACAGATAACACCCAGACTCAAACCAATCTTACAAGCCAACGAAGCACCTCTAAAAAGATCAACAAAACATCAACTTATTCAGCTACGAAAGCCCCATGCACATCTGCATCATGTCATCCTCCTTTTTCCACAACAACACCGATGCAACCTCTGGCAAAACACTAAGCCTAATAACCCCTTGGTCAAGCAACTCCCTCGAGCCAAGCACAAGAAGCAAAAGACACTAGAGCTGCGTTTTCATACAAATCAATGTCAAACTCAACCTCTCAATTCGATGGCAAACCCGACCATTCCCTCAAAAACACCCAGGAACTCACATATCGTACGAATATCCTGAGCACGTACTTCCTTTGACCCCAGATTCATAACATAGCATGACCGAGAGAGAAAAACCACATTTACTTACTTTTGAGTTTAAACCAGCGTATCAAGCTAAGTTTAAACTCCCTTAAACCACCTTTAAAACATTCCAAAGCTAGAATCCACGTTCTCACTCATTGATACGCGTAACCTCGATTTGTCGATGCAAAAATAAATGTCTAAAGCCTCCAAAGCTTTACCGATCACTTCCAGATCCAACTCCCCTATTTTAACCACATTACAACCGAGGATTAATGCATTTCAATGCATTGAAAACACTGCAACAACAAATCCATACAGACTTCCACAATCTTTTCACAATTACCCAACCACAACAGCTGAAAACATCATCTAATCCTTTCCAAATACAAACCAGCCACAAACTAACAATAGATACCTTCAATATCATCAATTAACACTTAAAAACAAGATTATTTCATCCAAACACCTCCAGCAACTAAACAACCACCATAACTTCACAAAAACACCAATCTAACAACCTAAACAATTAGAGATTCAAGAGTTTCAGGATTCCATTGTTAAAATCAGCTTAACAACATCATAATGCATCCAAAATATGTTTAAAATCAATCCTCAACACTGGAAAATAGATCCAATTCGAAACTTTCTCTTTTTCATCAATTTCACCCAATTAAATCAATTAATTCAATATAAAAACACAAAATCAGACTATAAACTATAAATCAAGGATCAAACACTCTTGAATATCAATAAAAAACCCTTCAATAGAGGAGATCACAGAACTTACCCCTATTGTGTGATTTCTCCCTCAATTGGCTTGTTTAAAGCTAGGAAAACACAAGATTTCAATGAGGTTTTGTAAATCAAAGTTAAATAATCAATTGTAGATCAAGAATCGAAGTAAAATTGATCTCTCACCTCTGGTTTTTGATGAAAAGTTGAGTTTTTGGCAGAAAAGAAGTGGAGAGAAAAGTTAAGAGAAAAGTTAGGTCAATTTTCATTAAAACCAAATAACTAACTTTAATATCTAAAATCTCTTTTTATTATCTTTTAAAATACATGTTAAAATAATTTAATTGAAGGGAGAAATCACTAGCAAAAAAATTGGTAAAATAGCTCCTTAAGGATTCTAAGAATTTGATCCTTTTCATTTTAGTCACCTTTAAAAACAGTTTTCAAAAATGCATTTTGGTCACTAGCCAAAATGTCACACTTCTAAATTTCATTTTCAAAACTTTATTTCACCAATATTAATCATATATTAAAATATGATTTTTAACCATTTTTCTATATTTTTATATTACTGAAAAATATATGGTCCAGAATTCGACTCGAATCTCTAACCCAGTCCACTGGATCGTCTATTATGCCTCAAAACTGCTAGGCCCAAAATTGAGGCATTACAGTAAGGAAATCCAACTCTTGAGATGAATTGAGGATCTCAATATGAGATTATGAATGTGAAAACATTACGCAATTGTATAACTTCTCAAACATACCAATCTGCTAACTTGCCTAAACTTAAGCTCATTCGAATAGATATGAGATGTGCCGGCTTAGAGAATCTATTGATTAACGCCAAACTGTATCATTCTCTTTGGAGCAAAGTTAGACCATTCACAAGGTTCGAAGCTATATGATCCCATTTGTACTGGTGAAATTTGATAGGTTGTAGAAGTACTATAGGAACCTGAAGCTCAACTATAATCTTCTGACATGTTTAACACTTGGTACAACTCTGCAATAGCAGACTTCATATCTGGCTTCTAATATAACTCCTTCAAATCCTTATTCGTCTTAATAAATTCAAGAATATTCGAAAAGAGCTACTAAGAGCTTATTGAAACATTTCCCTCTTAAGGGTTTCATCATTTGATACACAAAATCTATTTCGGTAAAATAGTATACCATTAGTATTCAGGGAAAAGTCTGGATTAAATTCATCTTTTATCTTAAACAAAATATTCGGAAGCTCAGAATTTGATTGCCGAAGAGTCTTAGTTCTTGAAATCAAGTTAAATTGAACTTAGAGTTTTGTTAAAAGCCATCAACTCCTTTGCAACATTGGAATGAGTATGAGTAAGAATTTAATTCAACTGAACAAAGCTTCGCTGTTAACTTCCATCTGGTAATATCCTGATTGAAGGTCAGTCATAGAGAACACCGTAGCATTCTTATGTTGATCAAACAAGTCTTCGATTTTCATCAACGGACACTTGTTCTTAATGGTGAGCTTATTCAATTGTCGATGCAAAGCCTCATCGATCCATCTTTCTTCTATACTACAAAACCGAAGTTCCCCAAGAAGACGAACTGGGTCTTATGAAACCTTTATCATGGAGATCTTGCAGTTAATTCTTGAATTCTTTAAGCTCGACCAAAGACACCAAAACGAAGTGATGGAAACTGGATTTGATTCAAATGGTACTTCAATCTTGAATTCCACTTTTTGGTTTGGAGGTAGACCTGGTAGTTTTTTGAGAAATATGCCAGGAAATTCAGAAATGGCTAGGATAAATTCAAGGATAAACTTAGTCTTATCAGCTTTGTATATGACAACAATAAAAAAACTTGATTCAAAGGGTTTCTTATCTTACAAGGGTATAGATTCTTTCCCTAACCCCTAAAGGAAAAGTCTTTTCTTATAACGATCTACTCAAGCATGGTGTTTACTTAGCCGGTCTAATCCCAAATAAGGTCTAATTCATGGAAAGGTAGGACTAAAAGATCAGTAGGAGAAAAGAATTCTCCGTACGAACAAAAGACAATTCTTATACACCATATAAAGAAATGAGTTGATTCAGAATCAAACAAGACATATACAAGATTTGAGTGCAATTCAATTGTACTCATGAGGGTATAAGCTTCGATACTGGGTTAGCTTGTCTTATCGAAATCCTTGGTTGCACAACCAAAGGAAGAATGGGAGAAGTCGAGGAATCTTATGTCAGAGAAGCAACAAATTTATTGAATGTTTTCATTATACTTAAGGAAACATTCTTAAGGTATAGGGTGATATGGAGGAGCTTCTTGTTGCTGCTAGCAATATTCTAAGAATTTTGCTGTTCTTGGTTCATTCTTACACTTCCTCCTCCATTGGAGGAGCCGACCGGGCTCTCATTATCCCGACCATGATGTGTCTCAAATGTTTCTAAAGGTTAATAACATATAAAAATAGTTTTTTTTATCAGATATAGATCATAAGTATGTATCAAATTTAACTCATAGGTGGCACATTTAACTTATGATGATGCAATGAGTCCCAGTTTAGTCTGAGAATCGACTAAACCTAAGCTCTGATGCCAATAAATGTAACACCCTACCCGGTCTAGGAAATAAATCAGCTTAGGATATGTTACCAAACAATCATACAAACATGCAAACAACAAAGGTAAACATTCAAGTCATACCAGCAAATATAAATACGATTCCTAACATTTCCAGGAACTAAAATTTCCATTTGATCACACGGGTAACAAAAGGTTAAAATCGTAGCAAGACAAAACAACTTGGTTGAATTCAAGTCTTTCAAAAGTGAGGCACCTTTGGGTTCTTGTCTTATAAATTACCATCTTTTACTATTACAAAATTAGATTTATCCAAACGTGGCATTTTAATCTATGTTTACAACATAATTTATTCCAATACCAATCGAGACAAGGAGATGGGCCATGATTACATACATTAGGAGAACGAGGTTCAAACAAAACTTTGAACATAACATATTCACTATCGACAATTTCCTAGGATTCAAACAAAAGATGATTTAACCAAAGCATAGATAACTCAATGGTCCTTACAAGGGTTTGAACAATACACAACCATTTTAAGCTTATACAATTATTTGATACGATCCGAATAACACATAAGACTTCCCAAAAACTATCTAGAACGAGGCATACTTTTAGAACATAAAATTTGCTTCAAGTTACACTAGTTTTTATATCATAACATAATTGTAAATTCATGCTTGCTTAACACACTTATCCTGACATAGTTCAAAAACTGAAGCACCAAAGAAATCTCTTTTTTTTCTATGTAATTCACTTAACTAAGTTGTAAGCTTTTATTTCATAACAATTCTTTATATCACATTCAAATTACTAACAAACATCATATCCATGTAGTTCACAATTTCAACATAAGTGACATAATTCAATAATAATCTAAGATCACCTAGACATAGCAATGGCTTCTAAATACATATGCATTCAAGCAACCATTTCTTTAACATGCCAAACATTTTAAACATACTCATAAGACATCTATATGTCATTCATAGATAGCAACATGATAATCTAGCCCCCATACACACATGCATACATGTATACTACCAATCATAAGATCACAACAACCCACTCAATTCAAATAACCACCATAGAGCATATTAAGGGCCTTTACATACCATGTTAATTACTAAATTAACTTAAATCATATATAACCAGGAAAGATAAATGAATTGCCTTATGCATAATCATTTCTATGTGCCACCACCTAGGAGTTCTTAAGTAAGTTGACGAACTTACTTCTTGACCTTTCTGATCTCATCCAAACTCTCAAGAAAACTGGAAGCAAGTTTACCCTGAAATATTTGAAAGAAAAGAATAAGCAATTGCTTAGTGAGGTAGCTTAATTAACCAAATGCATGAATCAATAGTTTTAGGATATAACTTTATTCTTTTCTCAAGTCTAATAGATCTAGGTAAGTACCGAGATTACTCGAAGACAACCCATCATATTCACAGGGTTTGAACTTAGCATTATTTCTAGGCCTGTTAGATCCATATAATATAACGAGATTGATCAAATACCAGTTATCAAGGTCATAACATTGCAAAAAGAATAGCATTATTTCTTGATCCAACTATACACAAATATCACTTAAACATTAGCTACTATTACACAAGTAATTTGGTGATTTATTAGTTTAATTTATGGATTCGTGATTCTTCTTAAACAAGGCATCTCTTTAATATGGTGACTTGTTACATAAATTATCAAACATGGCATCTCATTCACATAGTTACTTATCACGTAAGTTATCAAACATAACATGTCATAACATAGCTACTTATCACATAAGTATCAAGCATGGCATCTCATACACATAGTTACTTATCACGTAAGTTATCAAACATAACATGTCATAACATAGCTACTTATCACATAAGTATCAAATATGGCATCTCATAGACGTAGTTACATATCACGTAAGTTGTCAAACATAACATGTCATAACATAGCTACGTATTACATAAGTATCAAACATAACATGTCATAACATAGCTACTTATCACATAAGTATCAACCATAACATGTCATAACATAACTACTTATCACATAAGTATCAAACATGGCATCTCATATACATAGTTATTTATCACTTAAGTTATCAAGATAATTCATTAGTTTAACTTGTAAATTAATTATTTTGTCTTTATCATAGCCTTGAGAATCAAGTAACAACCTAGGTACACGAATCCCCAACCAATTATCGCCAAATAAAATGGTACTCGCAGTACCGGTCAATCCCTCCTACTGTCGCCAAGTGACCACAAAACTTCCCTCCTACTGTCGCCAAATAAGGACCCTAGTCTAGGACCGTGGTCCACCCAAACATGAGCTTTATGGACTTTATGGCATGCCAACTATACATAAGACTGACTCGAGACCAAGGCTTTCATATTTATCTTACCTTATTAGAGATAGATTGAGCACAGCTCCTTATCAAGATATCATATTAACAAAGCTTATTGCCCCTTTCATTTTAGGCATGTGTTCATCTCATGTGAATTTCTCAATAGAATTTTTCTCATCTTACTCGAATAACATATCACATTCGTATCAGAATCAGAACTGAACATAGATTCATAGTCAAAATATCAAATGGCAAGACTTATTGTTTATCATGTCAATCATTTACATAATTCATGTATAATTCTAAGTTTGATGATTTATCTAGTTCAAAGGTTTGCATAGCAAAATTTCATTTCAAGCATGTGCCAATCTCAATATGAGCATAAAAACCAATACAAGCAATTTGCCTTTTCATAGACCAATTAGGATTTAGGTACTTACCTCAATCCAAGCATATTCCACCATAGCTTAACTCAAAATATGATAATACTACTTAAAATTTACAAAAGATGCTCGGGAAGGTTTTAATCCTATCTCGAGACTTTAAACCACACTCACAGTTTGTTCCAAGCTAGTTTTGCTCTCGAATCGCAATCCCCTTTTTCCTTATCTACACTTTGATCTACCTTAGTCCTCACTCCATAAAAACCTTATTGGTCTAAATATAACAAAGTGTACAATCATATATTAGAATAATTCCTAACAATCATTCACTTGCAAAACAACTCCATTTCTCATGTATTCAATCATATAAACACAAAACAGTCCACTAATATTCTTAAATATGCAAAACAATCCAAATTTTCATATGTTCACATATACATTTTCAAAACAGTCCAATGCACTTCTACATATATAAAACAGTCCCCAATACATAGGTATATAATCATGTAATCACAAAACAACCCAAGCATTCAAAAACCGCCCCTAGTTCATAGATACACAATTATGTGTGCATAAAACAATCCTTGATATCTACAAACATTCAAAAAAGTCCACCAATGCACATATATATATCTGCACCAAACAGCCCACAAATGTTCATGTATATGCAAAACAATCCCATTAAATTACATCCCAAGACAGTCTCTATTTTCAGTTTTTATAAAAACAGTCTACTTAATCACAAAGCTGTCCATTTTTAATTATAAAAATAGACTTTAAGATTTTCAAAACAACCCCTTCATTTCAGATTTATAAAACAATCCAATATGTACTCAAAACAGTCCTTTAACAACCCCTAAACTTGCAAAACAACTATTTCTTTCTTTCGAAACAATCCTTAAAACTTCACAATTCAGTCCCATGTTTTAACAATTAAAAAAATCTGTCCATTCTTTTCCTTTTAAAAGCAGTCCAAACCCTTTAATTGCATAAAACAGTCCAATATATTCTTATATATAAATATGCACAAAACAGTTTCATATGCTTTCTTATGTATCCAAAAAGTCCATTATTCATGTGTATATATATAGGGTAAAACTTTGATACACAGGCTGTGTAAAATTAATTTTACACAAACCTCTATTTTTACACTATAAAAACCCAAATCCTAAATTCTTAACCCTAACCCTAAAAAACTAAACCCCACACCCTAAACCCTAAATTCTAAACACTAACCTTAAATTCTAAACCCTACAACCTAAACCCCTAAACCTTAAACCTAAACTAAAACCCTAACCCCTAAAACTAAAAGGCACATGTAAACTAAATTTACACGGCCTGTGTATCAAAGTTTTTTCCATATATATGTATATATACATCAAAATATAACAATCCCTAATTGGATTTTTAGCAAGCAATGTCATCAAATCCTAGCTCCAATTCAACTATAAGATTGAGCAATGATCTATTTGAATACTTGAATTATTCCAATCGAATTATAATTCATTATCAAGCAATCTATTATCTTAAATATGTCACATAAACACATACCAGTGCAATTTAAGCATGTTTATCATTTAGATGATTAAGAGGTTCACTATGAACACATAATCAAGGCTCAAAAGAAAGAGTATACATAATTTCTTCACACAAGCTACACTCATAGTTCAACTTAATGCATGGATCATTCAATGATCTAGAGATGGTTCATAATATGGATTAATCATTCGAAACACACTCAAGACATAACATATAAGAGGTTGACAACCAATTTTTCGAATTGAATTCTAAAATTAGAAGAAAGGAAGAGTTTGCTTACCTTCTTCCTTGAGATTCACGATCAAAGGTTTAAAAAAGGCTTGAATCACTCAAACCAAATTCTCAAATTTTCCATGGATAATTCAAGATTTCTCTCTCTCTCTACAACACTTAAAGGTTCGGTTATAAGAAGCATGAAGGAAGATGATGAACATTTTTTTCGTCTTTCATTTCCCCAAAATGGCTGTGAGTCACCATCTCTACCTCACATTTGCCTTCATCATTTTCCTACTAGTATACATGCCCTTATACTTAATAAATTAAAGCATGCAAACTCAAATTTTAGGCCATCATTCGATTTAGTCCCTTGTACAAAGAGCATCATTTCTTTCATTTCTCTCCTTTTAGTCTTATACACTTAATTTAGCTATCATAATACACATTAGATTAATAGACTTAGAAATCAAGATAGTAACATTCTTCTAAGCCTAGTTTGGGGTATTACATTCATGCAGACATGTATCACCTTAGCTTCAATATTATTAACTTCTAGGCATCGAGAGAGTTAAAAGTTTTTTAGAAAATCCTGTCGAGTAGATAAAGATCTTAATGGTTTACGCAGACATGTATTGCAGTCTCTATAGCTTTGAAATATGTAATCAAGCATATATCCTTAGCAATAAGCCCACCTTCCATAATTATCTGTTATTTGTCGCAATATCTGTTCATCTTAATCATAGCTACTTTTACTTTAACTGTTTTTAGTTTTGATAAACCGACACAATCCAATACTTGCAAACATATTCTTAAGTTCGATAACTCCATAGTTATCAATCCAATCCTCGTGGGTTCAAAACTCTACTCTATCAGTTTTTACTTGATACGACGAGTTTACTTGCTCTAAAGTGAATCACTATTTGACAAGCATCAAAAAGCAAACAGATGAACTTGAAAAGAAAAATCAAGACTTGCATAGCTTACTTTCAAGAGTCCATGGTGATTATTAAAAGGAATCAATGATCTTATAGCTTCTTTGAACACAGTTGGGACAAACCGTTTTGAAAGAGGAGAAAATTCAAAACCCATCTATGTAAAAAAAACTTTAACGGTTACAAACATAGAGGCTCCTATAGATCCTCTAATGGTAAGTTTGATTGGAGTGTTTGGGTTCCTAAGGAACTCCTAGCTACTAAGAATTTTGATCTTATTGCTACTTGGATCCCCAAAGGGACCAAGATTTTGCGAGCTAATACTCATGGACCCAAGAGAATTTTGGTACCAAAAATCAAGACGTAACTTTATGTTTGTAGGGAAGCATTGCTACAAGGCCCAAAATGCAAGCACAAATTCATGGTACCTTGATAGCGGATGCTCGAGACACATAGCCGGTGACAAGAGTCAGTTCATAAAGTTAAAGCCAAAGAGTGAAGGAGTAGTGACATTTGGTGACAACTCCAAAGGCCACATTGAAGGAAATAGTTCTATCGATAATCACTCTTCAATACTTATTGAGAATGTTTAATATGTCAACGGTCTAAAATATAATTCATTAAGCATAAACCAACTTTGTGATAAGGGATTCAATCATGTTTGATTCTAATGGTTGTAAAATTGTTGACATTGCATTTAACATGATTGTGCTTATAGATCATAGAACAAGAAACATATACATGATGCATTTAGATGATAGTCATATTTCTAATGCATGCTTTATTGCTAGAGTGGTCATGATTCTTGGTTGTGGCATAGAAACTAGGACATGCTAGCATGAGTGCTTTAGAAAAATAACCTCTAATAGTGTAGTAAGAGTTTTGCCTAAAATAAAATTTTCTCTTGATAAAGTATGTGATGCACGTGCTAAAGGCAAATACGAAAGAGTTTCTTTTAAATCCATTAATGATGTATCAACTAGTAGGATATTACAATTGATTAATATAGATCTTTTGGACCAATTAAAATTATGAGCTTGGGTGGAAAACCATATGTATTTTTACTTGCTAATGATTACTCTAGATTTACTTGGATTCTATTTTTAAGTTGTAACACCCTGAAAACTAGCCTAGTTAGAATAGGGTTTTTGATGATAAAAAAATCAACTTCCGACGAACAATGAAATTATTGAATCATAAGATATTGAGTCAAAATGGATTAATTACTGGATCATTGCTAAGTATTGAGACTAAATCGTAAAGATTGAAAATATGTAGTTATCGGCTAAAACTTAGAAATAAAGCATGGAATGACATAGATTTAAGTCATGTCTAAATGCAAGGACTAGGTGTGCAATTAGACTACCCAGTGACTAAATTGAAAGGAATAAAAATATGACTAGTGACTAAATTGGAAGGCTTCAAAGTTAAGGTCCCATAATATAAAAGTTAAGAAATACAAGGACCTAGAGTGTAATTTGACCATGACCTTTCTTCATAGTAAGGAAATATTCTTGAAGGACTAAAAGCTTAATTTTCCCATTGTCATAAAAGGGTGTATGTGGCATGTTGTGGCATAGTTATGGAAAAGATAAAAAGGAGGAAAAGATGATATTTGATATTTTTGTTAATTTGAGAAAAAGGAATCAAAGGGAAGACATAATCCACCGGGAGCAAAAATAGAGAGAAAGAAATTGATATCTTATGTTTATCTTCTTCCTTAACTTAGTTAAGCAAGCATCTCCCCACGTGTAAGCACACACCTCCATTGATGAAGCTTTGAAAACTTAAATTTTCATAGAATTCCTATTCCTCTTTCACTTTAATCTTATTCAAGGTGAGTTTATGGTGCAAAAGCTATCCTTTTGCCTTTAAGAAACATGGAAAATTCGTATATCGATTCCATATGATTAAATATGAGAAATCATTAAAATCATGTCATTGTTTTTGTCTTATATTTAAGGTAATAGTGGGAATTTATCCAAGAATCTTGTTACCTAAACACTATCAAATTAGTAGGAATTAAACCAACAAGAACATGCCTTCAAAGAATCTTGAAAATCAGAGAAAACCTTCAAAGAAAATCAGAGAATTTTAAAACTTTTTAAAATTATTCAAAGAACCAACTTCAAACTTGAATCATATATCATCAAATAGTCACATCTTAAACAACATTATTCCATCCCAAATTTGTAGCATGCTCACAATATCGATATACTTCAGATTGCAAAGTTCATTTCATTATTTCTAATATCACATACGAGTACATCTCTTTCTTATACCTTATTAATTCTAGGTCGGTTACAAACATGTGTACCTCTAACTATTTTAAATTACCTAATGATCGGAACTTGATTATATGAAGTAAACCCGTATTAGAAAGTATTTTTAAAACATACAAGAGATAGCTTATGCTTGTAAAATTTATTAGACCGGTCATCAAAAGAATCAAAAGCGTACAATTAATCAATTTAGAACACATATCATTACCAAACATGTATACATAGCAAAGCCTTCAAAGCTTAAGCCTAACATAATTTCTCCTACACACAAACATTCTGACATCAAGTCTAACAAAGCTTAGACTATCATGAAGCTTAAACCAAACCTAGATGTTCACATATACTAAAACATAACAAGACCATAAACAAGATTCATTAGCGTCCAACCATTTGTTTAATTTAACCACCAAACTAGACATTTAGGCTATACCATTTTTATTTAGGATTTAGCTCAAGATAACATCTAAATTAACTTGCATCACTCATGATGTCAAAGTGAGCCACAATTTAAGGCACCCATAGATACGTAACAATCACACTAACTAACTAACTATTAAATCATAAAAAAATAGCAGCAACCATAAAATAATTATAGGCCCATTACAAAACTTGGATACTTAACAAACTTATACACATTTAGCAAAAATAGAGTCTAAATGCATTATGCAACTTAACGACTATGTGCCACCATCTAGGAGTTCTAAGGACGTAATTCAAATCATACTCAGAATCCTTGTGATCAAGTCCAAGCTCGGGAGAAGTCAAAGGTATGATACCCTGAATTTTATTGAAAGAATAAAGTAAGCATGGGTTTAAAGAGGTAGCTTAAAGCAACTAAGAATCATGAAGCCATAATCTAACTCATTCACTAGAGTCTAAGGATCATATAAACCTTTGAGCTTGAGAAAGAAATTAGTCATTTTGATCAGATTGGTCAACCTAGTAATAGCTTATATATTGAGGCATTTTCACAGAATAATTACATTTAAGCATGGTATTCAAAACAATCATCAAAAATACAAAATATATTCAATCCATGAAATTTTTGCCACTAAAACTAATTAAAAACCTCGGGTAGGATGTCATTAGGTATACTCCCTTGATAAGAATTTGAACACAATATAAACATTTTCTTATTCACATGTTTATCTTTTATTAACCAATAAACCATAGCCCAAATATAAGCCTATGAGGACCCTGGTACACGAGTCAAATATGCACTGAAGTGCTAATACACATAAGGTCGTGCCCACCATATGCACTAAGTGCCCTTTATATACACTATAGTGCTAAACCGAGTATACGACATGCTGCTGGACTCTATGGCATGTCAACTATACCCTTCCCTCAATGACATACTTGCGCATATATTCCATATTTATTTCATCCATGGCAATGTATATCAGCATAATTTAACATTGGGCAGTTCATACCCGAAATAACATTCATAATATAACATCATATATAACTAGTGATCCATGCATTTATATTCAACTTTTGACATATTTAAAATATGTCAATCATATGCTCCATGACATAAATATAATGATAATAAAATTTGGGTAGGCTCATCGCAAGCCATCCCAATAATGTATAAAACATCAATGTGTCATGATATGTATGCACTTGCACTCACCTTGGCCACTTAACACAATGCCTCACGAAGTCCTAGTTCGATCCTTTCTTTCATAGTACCTCGAACATTCTTTGATTCGGACTTGACTTCATTAATCACATGAATAAAATAAAATATTTGTTAGATTCAAATCTAACAACACCTTAAACATGTTGTCTAATATAATCATTCGAATATAAATTTTCCAAATATTTTCCTTTCTTCCTTGTATTTTTCAATAACTCATTTTGGTCCTTAGTTACCAATTTGAACTTCCAATAATTCTTTCGAGCTTGCTAACTAACATTTAAATACAAAATGTTTCAAATTCCAGTTTTTGTCAGCTTACGCTACCTTCAAAGATTTACTTACACGGAGCAGAATACATGCTAGATCTTAATTTCCTTTATACTGGAGAAACTAGATTCGATAACGGTTCTAATGGTATAAGCACATAAATTAATAAAATATACAAAAATATGAAAATTCTTTACATTCACGTCACAGAGCTGTCCAGGCAGAAACTGCTATGTAATTTTTCTGACCTTCATTCGATTAAAAATTCATATCTTTTAACTCAAAACTCGAAATCAGTTTCCGTTTGTTGGAAAAGAAACTAGACTAAACAATATTTACAACGTATAAAATTCATCATCTAACCATTTTTGTAGAATTTATGGCGAATTTTAAAACTTATAGCTATAATTCAAATTCCAACATAACTTTCTATGAATAACATCTAATTTACACCAATTTTTCCTTATTTCTCTACTTATCAATTTAGTCCCATCAGTTTACTTCAAATGTCTAGAGTAAAGCTTGTATTCATATGTTCTCTTTACATCCTTCATTAAAATAAGCTTAAACCTTTACTCATCTAATTTCTCTTAATTTGTCAAAATGGTCACCAAATTTCCAATATAAGTATTCAGCTTCTTAACTTTTCAAATTAGCCCTAAAATGAACATTACTACCTTAATTCCATCATTTTAACTAAAAATCATATTTACTCCTTCTACATATCCTCTTTGCCGAATAGACCATTCAAGTTTGACAAAATGTCAAAATGGTCACTAATGCTATTAATAATCTGTTTAGCATTCTAACTTTATATTCATATCTCTAACATCATTAATAATATAGATACACATCAATTTCATAAAAAAATCAGATCTGATTCCTTAATTTTAAAGCTTGCCGAAATGGTCCATATATATTTAACTTAGGGTTTTGATTCCAAATAACAAATCAAGCTTACTAGATCATTAATCCAGCATCACAAACTCTAAGTTAGACTTGAATCCATAAACCTTAATCTTCTCCATACAAACCGAAATATGTAGGGTTTAAATCCCAATTCAATAATATGATTCTAACATCATACAAGCACGATTCTAACAAAATCAACCATGGAATCATAAAATCATAAAGCCCCAATTTGTTCATAAACCCTAATTTCTTTCTCATATCAAATCTCATCAACCAATCAAGTATTCTATGAATTATTTATATCAAAAGATAGAGCTCGAAGAGTAGAACAACTTTGTACTTTGAAAGATTTCCTGAAAATCGAGATACGGGGCTTAAATCGAGCTTGCAAAAATTTTCTCTTCTTTTTCTCTTCAACGCGGTTTTGGAGGGTATTTGGCTGATAATTCCTTCATATTTCATGTATTTAAGACACTTGTATTATGAAAAAAATGAATTTTTAATTTAATAAATTCCACTTTCCAAAAATACCCTCTAACTAAATCTATATTTCTAATTGCCATTTTGTTACATTCCAACTAGACTTAGTTGGATTATAATCAGCCACTATTCATCAATAGAAAAAATCTCAAAATTTCGTCCATGTCCCTTTACCGATCAACTTATTCACAAAATTGCCACTCGATGTCATTTCAATCGATTTAAGTTTTTCTCGATCCTTTTAACATCCAAATATTCATAAAATGATATTTTATGACTCTTCTAAGGTCCATGGAACTATCTCTGAAATTTTAGGAGATCCGATTATTAGAATATTTTTCCAAACTTTATCGCTTTATAGCTATTAATACAAACTCCGTACGAAAAATTCGGGTAACACGAAAACGTCCTTCTTGGGGGTAAACTATTCATCTAAGGGGTTAAAATACACAACTTTTGAAAATTACACTTTGATCCCTAAACTTTTCCAAAGTTTACACTTTAGCCACAAAAATTAAAAATTTAATTTTGATCACTAGCCAAAAATTGGGATATTACAATTCCCTCCCCTGAAGAAAATTCGTCCTCGAATTTTCAACACGTACCTGGTTCAAAAAAGGTTAGGAAACTGCTTTCTCATATCTTCTTTTCTTTCCCAAGTTGTTTCCTCAACTTTACGATTTCGTCAAAGAACTTTAACAAGCGAAATTGACTTATTTCCTTAGTTCTTTGACTCAATGTTTTATCATCTTTACCTTATCTTTAACTTCTTTAATTTGCTTAGGTCCAACTTCATCTCGATCATTTGAATTCAATCACACATGCCTTTAACATATCCTCCGAAATCTAAATAGTTTGCTATGATTTTCCATCTGTTTGAGGATAACAAGTTGTGCTAACATTGAGTCGAATATCCAAGGCTCTATATAAAGACTTCCAAAATTTTAAAGTAAACCTCAAATATCTATTAGATACTATTGAGGCTGGTACTCCATGTAGTCAAACTATTTCCTTAATATATAACTCAACATACTTATCCCTAGAGTAATCTGTTCGAACAGGGATAAAGTGTGCTAACTTAGTCAATGTATTAATAATAAGCCAGATTGAATCATTCTTATTCGATGTCAAATATAGTCCTAATACAAAATCCATCATCACTCGTTCTCATTTCCATTGAGAAATGGAAATCAATTACGATAATTCAGAAGGTACTTGAAGTTCTGTTTTTACTTGTTGACATGTCAGATATTTAGAAATAAATTCAGTTATAACTCTTTTCATGCCTGACCACCAATATCGACTCTTTAAATCTTGATACATCTGGTTTCCACCTGAATGTACAATCAAAGGATTATAACGTACCTCGAAGATAAGTTGTTTCTTCAATTCTTTATTGTTTGAAAAATACTTTTTCCTCGATAATACAAGCATCCATCAGATTAACTTCAAAGTCTTCGGTTTCACCTTTTTCCACGTATTTGAACCTTAACAAACCCTTCTCATCTTTTCTCTAAAAATCTTTTATTCAATCTAATAAAGTAGACTTTATTCTTAACTCGAAAATCAAAGCGCTATCTTCTTTTAATGACAGTCTCGCATTCATAGCTATTAAGGAAACAAATGTCTTTTGACTGAAGGCGTTAGCTACCACATTATCTTTTCTTGAATGATAGTCAATGATCACATTATCATCCTTAAGAAGCTCGATCCACCTTCTTTGCCTCAGGTTCAACTCCTTTTTAGTTAACAGATACTTTAAAGTTCTATAATCTGTGTAAATATAACATCATTTACCATATAAATAATGACGCTATATCTTTAAACCAAATACAACCATTGCCAGCTCCAAAACATGAGAAGGATATTCCTCTCATGCGTCATAAGTTGTCTCGAAGAATAGGCCACTACTTTTCCTTCTTACTTAAGTACACTTCCCAAACCTTTATGAGAAGCACCGTTATAAACCACATAATTTGTCCAACATAATGATATATCTTTCCTCAATAGCTTGGTCAGTGGGGAGGCAATCACCGAGAAATTCTTTACAAACTTTTGATAATAACCAACAAGTCCCAAGAAACTTCGAACCTCAAAAACATTCTTCAGAGGTTCCATTCAACTATAGTTGGTACTTTCTTGGGATATACTCATATTCTCTTTGTTGAGATAATGTGACCTGGAGATGCAACTTGAATTAATCAAATTCACATTTAGGTAACTTTGCATACAATTACCCTTTCCACAAGGCTTGTAGCACTATTCGTAAATGTTTATCATAATCTTCTTTCATACTACACTTTTGATAAAGCCATCTTTATACTCGATTGATAGCTATTATTGTAAGAAATTTCATCAAACCATTTTTCTTTTTTTTTCACAAACAATAATGTAACTTTCCAAGGTAATATACTAAGTCGTATAAAACCTCAATCCAATAGTTCACATAACTGAACCTTTAACTCTCTAATCTCTATAAGAGTCATTTTGTATCGTACCTTTTGATATAAATTCAGTGCCAGAGAAAACCTAAATCCTGAATTTCACTTCACGATTAGATGGTAACTATGGCAGTTCCTGCAGTAATTCATCCTGGTATTCATTGGCAGTTGGGATACTTTCCATGTTCACATTTGAATATTTGTATGTTTTCAACATTAGCTAGAAAGTTCTTACATCCTTAAGATAGTAGTTTCTTTAAAAATACTACTGAATCACATTGATCAGAAAAATCTAATTTTTTCCTCATCATTACAATCTACGAACTTTCTAGTAATTCATAAAGAGGCACCTCTATTAATTCTTACTAAAAATTTGATTTCGTCGAATTACTATCGAGTAATTCTTATAAATTTGACTTACCCTTGTGCTATATCCCAAATGATAAGTTACTATCATATCGAGCTTTTCCTGGTCACCACAACGAAGCCCTTCTAGCATCATCTTTATATTTATTAAACCAATAGTCTATCGACATTGGTTTTCCAACAATATCCTACATGAAGTCTAACACTTCAAGACTTCTCAGCTCTCTAGTAATAAAAGTCTAAGGAACTTGGGGTTGAATTTTCTGTAAAATCATATCCATGGTTCAAAATAATAAACTTTGGTTTAATTAGGCATTTTCAACTTCACCAGCACTTTAACATCATATTGAGCAAAAAATGATTAATGATTAATCTTGTTACTACTTTTATAGGCCTCATTCTTACCCAACTGTTCGATCACTCTACGCGATTTCTCAACTTCAGACATCTATAACTTTATTCAATCAATTCAATAAGCAGTTGTATCAAGTCACTCAAGCATCCAAACAATAATTATAACATCCTAGTGGCATGCATACACTTACTGACTGACAACAAGCTAGGTTTGGATCCAGAACCGGCTAAACCTGTTGCTCTAATACCAATAAATGTAACACCCCTTCTCGACTCCAATCATCAGAGTTAAGTCAGAAATGTCACAAAACAAATACAATGTTGACAATGACTTTTTTTTCAAAAATAATATAAAATATAAAATCGAAAAAAATATTTATACTGACTTAAAACACAAAATCGGAGCTCCTTTACCTTTCAAAAATAACAAAATAGCTATTCAATAAATAATAGACTCTAAACTGAAAGAGACAATTTTATTACATTTATACTTGCCACTAAAATTAATTAAAAACCTCAAGTAGGATGTCATTACTGTGGTAGCTTGATGAAATTCTCTGAACTTGACACAACGCCTTGCTTACTCCAATATCTCGAATCACCTACGTGTGCACAATCAAACACATGCTAAGTATGAACTTAGTGAGGCAATAATCAAGATTAAAAACAACTAAATAGGCTTATTCAATTTCATGACTTATTAAACCTCAAGACTGTATATATATGCCAATATACTAACCTTTATATTGCATTGGTAATGGTTTACTACATGCCATATGTGCATAAATGCATCATGATCACTAGGTATGTATTACCATCATGTTAATCATATATTAACATAATATAAACCGAATATAAATTTCTTACCAATATACTTGCCATTTATTCTGAAAGCTCATAAGCTTATTCACATGTTTATCTTTTATTAACCAATAAACCATAGCCCAAATATAAGCCTATGAGGACCCTGGGTACACGAGTCAAATATGCACCGAAGTGCTAATACACATAAGGTCGTGCCCACCATATGCACTAAGTGTCCTTTATATACACTATAGTGCTAAACCGAGTATGCAGCGTGTTGCTGGACTCTATGGCATGCCAACTATACCTTGTCCCTCAATGACATACTTGGGCATATATTCCATATTTATTTCATCCATGGCAATGTATATCAACATAATTTAACATTGGACAGTTCATACCTGAAATAACATTAATAATATAACATGCTATATAACTAGTGATCCATGCATTTATATTCAACTTTTGACATATTTAAAATATGTCAATCATATGCTCTGTAGCACCCTCCACCCGGTTCGAAAGAAAACCAGAATATAAGATGTTATCAAAACAATATTCAGAAAAAAAAATCCAAAAGTAGGTCTCACATGATCAAAAACGAATAATGTTACAATGATGAGGCTTACAAAATTTTCTCATACAACTTAAGAAATTAAACATAATTACATCATATCATATTTATGAGTTTTTATCAAGTCAGATCCTTATTGGAAATCAGATTATACCATAGCATGTTGTTCATTAATCAATCAGCATATACAACGCTAAATAAACAAGATCATTTCATATCAGGTTTAAGCCCAATAACATTCCTCATTTCATGATCGAAAGGTAGATCAACTTCACTTTACTTGTCATGTGGGAAATATTTATCTTGAAGAAAAAAATGTAGTTTAATTATATGTACATAAGCAAAATCTAGACATATTACTGTAAGTAATCGTTACAAACATATGATTAGTCAAACGTTCCTTTTTAATTCAATCGTCATATACAATCTAACTTGTCAACAAGTAGACATTTGAACTCTTTACTAACATGGCTTAACTAACAAGCAATCATTCGATTACCATAATTACACAAAGTTTATCCAACAAGAATCCAAGAAGCATAATAAGCCATTACATATAAAGATACTTACTTATGAAACTTGTACATACAAGAAATCAAAAGGTTATCCAAGTGCACTTATGCATAATTAACATTCATACGCCACCAACTAGGAGTTCTTTAAAACAAATACATAATTCGATACACAGAAATCTTGGAAAGTGACTTGAAATCTTTAATCACGATCAAATAATGAAAACTCTCTAAGACCTAAAAAATGCATGAAATGAATGCATTAGGCTTAATTAGCCTAAGTGAGGTAATGAATCGTGAAAGCACAATATTAAAGATATCAACATATAGAGGAAAGGTGAGAGTTTCCAAATTTATTAGTAACAATGAAATGTTTAAGTTTTAACTTTAACAAGATTAGGGCTTGTCTCATGAACTTTATCAGGGTTCATATTCTTTTAAATTAAATCAAGAGTCTTTTAGAGTTTCAGTCAAATTCTTTTGAATATCTTATCAAACTTATTGAAGTTCGTATCTTATAATACCATAGTTTTATCATAGCTTATCGACTTCCTTATCCAATTTTCAGATATCATTAGAGCTTATTTGAGTTCATATCTTTTAGAACATTTACCTTGGATCACATTTGGACGTGAGTAACATTGGTCTGATTTGACCATATTAGTATGAGTTACACATAGCTCAAAGCACATAGAAATGGCTAGTGTCGAAACATAACAAACCTAAATTCTCATCTATCCAACCAACTATCGCCAAACTCCTTATCGTCTCTCTCGTTACCTCCTATTATCGTCAATATATAACATATATAGGGTCGTCGCCCTTGAGCCGTAGCTCATGGACCGTAGTCCCTGAATTTATTCCTCTGCATCATGTCAAAGTGTCCAAGGGCTTCCATTGTTCAGGCAACTTAATGTTTTTAGCTTTGAAAATTAGGAGGTATCTTATATCACAAGTAAACTTGTTTCTCTCTTAATATCTTATAGCATAAGATGAGCTTTTAGCTTCTTAGGGGTATGAGTTCTTATAATCTTAAAGCTTGACATTATTTCTTGTATTTTATGCTTTCAAAGGATTAAAGTTTGATACCAATTCAAAGCAAAGCTTATACATAACTATACTTCAATTCAATAGTCATTAACCATCATAATATGACATGCAGTGCATTCATGATGCATATGTAATGCATACCATCTTCAGGAAACTTCAATGCCATGTATGTAACCCGATTCCATATGATCTATATGAGCCTTATGCAAGATGATCATATGTGATACATAATTGATCAATTAAGACAACTATTCTATAAGTATAGATCGAGGTGACTCCGTGCCACCTGAAACAAATACAATTACACTCACCTCATATTCCAAAGTTATGGAATACTAGAGTCCACAATTACCCCTAGCTTCCAACTAAGTCTTTCCTTCCACTCTCCCATACCATGACATGTACCTCGAACAGATTAACGAGTCATTAAAATCCATTCAATTTATTTACCAACAATCTAATTTTTTTAAAGTATACTTATATATATATATAAACTTACAAATCTGTTCAACATATATATATATATACACGTGCATGTTCAAAACAATCCTTAATACATGTATATATACGTATATAATAATCCATGCATCTATATACATTCATATTATGTCAAACAGCTCTTATCATAACTATGCATATTCAAAACAGTCCCTAACTTCTGAAACAATCCTTATACACTTCAAAAAACAGTCCTTAACTTCTTTATATACTTCAGAACAGTCCATATATTCCCATATTTACACAAATCAATCCAATTTAGACATGTATAGATAATTTCACACCAAAACAGTCCACATATCCTCATGTTTACACAAATCAATCCAATTTAAACATGTATACATAATTTCACACCAAAACAATCCCAAAACACTTAGATATGTACTTATAAACTCAATACAGTTCAACATACTTTCCATGTACTCAAAACATTTCAGATTTACATATATACATATGTACATTCAAAACAATCCAACATAAATTCAAAATAATCCAGCTTCACGTATATATTCATATATGCAATCAAGCATTTTAACATGGTTCTAATGCATCCAAAACTGTCCAGCTTTTTCATGTGTAAACATATGTGTAATCAAGCAATTTAACATGGTTCAAATGCATCCAAAACTGTCCAGATTTTTCATGTGTAATCATATGTGCAATCAAGCAATTTAACATGGTTCTAAGGCATCCACAACTTTCCAGATTTTCATGTGTAAACATATGTGCAATGAAGCAATTTAACATGGTTCTAAGGCATCCAAAAAATCAAGCAATTTAACATGGTTCCAAGGCATCCAAAATTGTCTAGATTTTTCATGTGTAAACATATGTGTAATCAAGCAATTTAACATGGTTCCAAGGCATCCAAAACTGTCCAGATTTTTCATGTGTAAACATATGTGTAATCAAGCAATTTAACATGGTTCCAAGGCATCCAAACCTGTCTAGATTTTCATGTGTAAGTATATGTGTAATCAAGCAATTTAACATGGTTCCAAGGCATCCAAACCTGTCTAGATTTTCATGTGTAAACATATGTGTAATCAAGCAATTTAACATGGTTCCAAGGCATCCAAAACTGTCCAGATTTTCATGTGTAAACATATGTGTAATCAAGCAAGTAATCAAGCAATTTAACATGGTTCCAAGGCATCCAAACCTGTCTAGATTTTCATGTGTAAACATATGTGTAATCAAGCAATTTAACATGGTTCCAAGGCATCCAAAACTGTCCAGATTTTCATGTGTAAACATATGTGTAATCAAGCAATTTAACATGGTTCCAAGGCATCCAAAACTGTCCAGATTTTTCATGTGTAAACATATGTGCAATCAAGCAATTTAACCTAGTTCCAAGGCATCCAAAACTGTCCAGATTTTTCATGTGTGAACATATGTGCAATCAAGCAATTTAACATGGTTCCAAGGCATCCAAAACTGTCCAGATTTTTCATGTGTGAACATATGTGCAATCAAGCAATTTAACATGGTTCCAAGGCATCCAAAACTGTCCAGATTTTCATGTGTAAATATATGTGTAATCAAGCATTTTAACATGGTTCTAAGGCATCCAAAACTCTCCAGATTTTTCAACAATTCTAGTAATCACATAATTCAAAGAAGATTTACAATCAACTTCTCAATTTATAACTTAATTAAAATAAAAGAAAGAGCGTCTTCACCTTCTTCCTTAAGCTATCAACGAAATTGCTCTCAAATTGAAGCAACTAAGCTCAATTCTTCATCAAACCTAAGCAAGTTTCCTCCCTCTCTCTAACATTGCTATCTCTCCGCTCCAAGGAAAAAAAATAGGAATGAAGAAGATGCATCCTTTATTATCTTCCCTTCTTTGCCAAGACACTCTCCACATGTTCTAAAATGTTTATGACAAGTGTCCAAGTCCATAAGTTTTATTTGATTTACATGCAATCATCTCACTTCTTAAAACATTCGTTTTGATCCCTTCTTATAATAGGTAACATACTTTCCATTTTTTCGCATTTAGTCGTTAATTCTCACAATTGATCACTCTAAAACCATCATAAATCAATTTATATCACACACGAATTACTAACATACTTCTAGGCCACATTTTGGGATATTATAGGCTGCATGACATAAGTATAATGACAATAAATTTTGGTAGGCTCATCCCAAGCCATCCCAATGATGTATAAAACATCAATGTGTCAGGATATGTATGCAATTGCACTCACCTTGGCCACTTAACACAATGCCTCACTAAGTCCTAGTTCGGTCCTTTCTTTCATAGTACCTTGAACATTCTTTGATTCGGACTTGACTTCAATAATCACATGAATAAAATAAAATATTTGTTAGATTCAAATCTAACAATACCTTAAACATGATGTCTAATATAATCATTTGAATATAAATTTTCCAAATATTTTCCTTTTTTCCTTGTATTGTTCAATAACTCATTTTGGTCCTTAGTTACCAATTTGAACTTCCAATAATTCTTCCGAGCTTGCTAACTAACATTTAAATACAAAATATTTCAAATTCCATTTTCTGACAGCTTGCGCTACCTTCAATAATTTACTTATACAGAGCAGAATACATGCTGGATCTTAACTTCCTTTATACTGGAGAAACTAGATTCGACAACGGTTCTAACGGTATAATCCACATAAATTAATAAAATCTACAAAAAATATGAAAATTCTTACATTCACGTCACAGAGCTGTCCAGGCAGAAACCGCTCCATAATTTTTCTGACCTTCATACGATTAAAAATTCATAACTTTTAACTCGGAACTCGAAATCAGTTTCCGTTTGTTGGAAACGAAACTAGACTAACAAATATTTACAACGACATAAAATTCATCATCTAACCATTTTTGTAGAATTTATGGCAAATTTTAAAACATACTGCTATAATTCAAATTCCAACATAACTTTCCATGAATAACTTCTAATTTAAACCAACTTCTCCTTATTTCTCTACTTATCAATTTAGTCCCATCACTTTACTTCAAATGGCTAGAGTAACACTTGTATTCATATGTTCTCTTTACGTCCTTCATTAAAATAAGCTTAAACCTTTACTCCTCTAATTTCTCTTAATTTGTCAAAATGGTCCCCAAATTTCCAATATATGGATTCAAGATTCTTAAATTTGCAAAATAGTCCTCAAATCAACATTACTACCTTAATTCGATCATTTTAACTAAAATTCAGATTTACTCGTTCTACATATCCTCTTTGCCGAATAGACCATTCAAGTTTGACAAATTGTCAAAATGGTCACTAATGTGATTAATCACATGTTTGGCATTCCAGCTTCATTTTCTTGTCTCTAATATCATTAATAATATAAATACACATCAAATTCATAAAAAAATCAAATCTGATCCCTTAATTTTAAAGCTTGTCAAATGGTCCCTATGTATTTAACTTAGGGTTTTGCTTCCAAATAACAAATCAAGCTCACTAGATCATTAATCCAGCATCACAAACCCTGAGTTAGACTTGAATCCATAAACCCTAATCTTCTCTATAAAAACAAAAATATGTAGGGTTTAAATCCCAACTCAATAATATGATTCTAACATCATACAAGAATGATTCTAACTTAAAATCAACCATGGATTCATAAAATCATAAAGCCCCAATTTGTTCATAAACCCTAATTTCTTTCTCATATCAAATCTCATCAACCAAACAAGTATTCTACGAATTATTTACATCAAAAGATAGAGCTCGAAGAGTAGAACAATTTTGTAGTTCGAAAGATTAACTAAAAACTAAGATTTGGGGCTTAAATTGAGCATGTAAAAATTTTCTCTTCTTTTTCTCTTCACCACGGTTTTGGAGGGCATTTGGATGATAATTCCTTCATATTTCATGTATTTAAGACACTTGTATTATGAAAAAATAAAATTTTAATTCAATAAATTCCACTTTCCAAAAATACCCTCCAACTAGATCTATATTTCTAAATTTTCATTTTATTACTTTCCAACTAGACTTAGTTGGATTATAATCAGTCACTATTCATCAATAGAAAAAATCTCAAAATTTCGCCCATGTCCCTTTTGGGAAAAATGACCAAAATGCCCTTTATCGATCAACTTATTCACAACATTTCCATTCTATGTCATTTCAATCGATTTAAATTTTTCCCGATCTTTTTAACATCCAAATATTCATAAAATGATATTTTATGACTCTTCTAAGGTCCACGTAACTATCTTTGAAATTTTAGCTCGATTCGATTATTAGAATATTTTTTTGAACTTTATCACTTCATAGCCATTAATACAAACTCCATACGAAAAATATGGGTAACATGGAAACGTCATTCTTGGGGGTAAACTATTCATTTAAGGGGTTAAAATACATAACTTTTGAAAATTACACTTTGATCCCTAAACTTTTCCAAAGTTTATACTTTATCCACAAAACTTTCAAAATTTAATTTTGGTCATTAGCCAAAAATTGGGCTATTACAATTCTCTCCCCCTTAAGAAAATTCATCCTTGAATTTTCAACACATACCTGGTTCAAAAAAGGTGAGGAAATTGCTTTCTCATATCTTTTTTTCTTTCCCAAGTCGTTTCCTCAACTTTACGATTTCGTCAAAGAACTTTAACAAGAGAAATTGACTTATATCCTTAGTTTTTTGATTCAATGTTTTATCATCTTTACCTTATATTTAACTTCTTTAATTTTCTCAGGGCCAACTACATCTCGATCCTTTGAATTCAATCACATATGCCTTTAACATATCCTCTAAAATTTGAATAGTTCGCTCTGATTTCCCATATGTTTGAGGATGGAAAGTTATGCTAACATTGAGTCGAATATCCAAGGCTCTATGTAAAGACTTCCAAAATTTTAAAGTAAACCTCAGATATCTATTAGATACTACTGAGGCTGGTACTCCATGTAGTCAAACTATTTCCTTAATATACAACTCAGCATACTTATCCCTAGAGTAATCTGTTCGAACAGGGATAAAGTGTGCTAACTTAGTCAATCTATTAACAACCACCCAGATTGAATCCTTCTTAATTGATGTCAAATATAGTCCTAACACAAAATCCATTAGCACTCGTTCTCATTTCCATTGAGAAATGGAAATCAATTACGATAACTCAGAAGGTACCTGAAGTTCTGCTTTTACTTGTTGACATGTCAGATATTTAGAAATAAACTCAGTTACAACTCTTTTCATGCCTGACAACCAATATCGACTCTTTAAATCTTGATACATTTGGTTTCCACCTGAATGTACAATCAAAGGACTATAACGTACCTCGAGATGCAACTTGAATTAATCAAATTCACATTTAGGTAACTTTGCATACAATTACCCTTCCCATAAGGCTTGTAGCACTATTCATAAATGTTTATCATAATCTTCTTTCATATTAAACTTTTGATAAAGTCATCTTTATACTCGATTGAGAGCTATTACTGTAAGAAATTTCATCAAACCATTTTTCTTTTTTTCACAAACAATATTGTAACTCCCCAAGGTAATATACTAAGTTCATATAAAACCTCAATCCAATAGTTCACATAACTGGACCTTTAACTCTCTTATCTCTATAAGAGTCATTTTGTACCATATCGAGCTTTTCCTGATCACAATAACGAAGCCCTTCTAGCACCATCTTTATATTTATTAAACCAATAGTCTATCGACATTGGTTTTCCATCAATATCCTACCTGAAGTCTAACACTTCAAGACTTCCTAGCTTTCTAGTAATAAAAGTCTAAGGAACTTGGGGTTGAATTTTCTCTAAAATCATATCCAAGGTTTGAAATGATAAACCTTGGTTTAATTAGGCATTTCCAACTTCACCAGCACTTTAACATCACATTGAGTGAAAAACGATTAATGATTAAACTTGTTACTACATTTATAGGCCTCATTCTTACCCAACTGTTCGATCGCTCTACGTGATTCCTCAACTTCAGACATCTGTAACTTTATTCAATTAATTAAATAGGCAGTTGTATCAAGTCACTCAAGCATCCAAACAGTAATTATGACATCCTAGTGGCATGCATACACTTACTGACTGACAACAAGCTAGGTTTGGATCCAGAATCGGGTAAACCTGTTGCTCTAATACCAATAAATGTAACACCCCCTTCTCGACTCCGATCATCAGAGTTAAGTCAGAAATGTCTCAAAACAAATACAAAGTTGACAATGACCTTTTTTTTAAATACTATAAAATTTAAAACCGTATACTGACTTAAAACACAAAATTGGAGCTCCTTTACCTTTCAAAAATAACAAAATAGCTATTCAATAAATAATAGACTCTGAACTAAAATAGACAATTTTATTACATTTATACATGCCACTAAAATTAATTAAAAACCTAAAGTAGGATGTCATCAAACTTTCATGCCTACCATATGCATTATAACAAAATAGATATTCAACTTTTGACATATTTAAAATATGTCACTCATATGCTCCATGACATAAATATAATGACAATAAAATTTGGGTAGGCTCATCGCAAGCCATCCCAATGATGTATAAAACATCAATGTGTCATGATATTTATGCGATTAATCATCTGTTTAGCATTCTAAATTCATTTTCATGTCTCTAACATCATTAATAATATAGATACACATCAAATTCATAAAAAAAATTAGATCTGGTCCCTTAATTTTAAAGCTTGCCGAAATGGTCCCTATGTATTTAACTTAAGGTTTTGCTTCCAAATAACAAATCAAGCTTACTAGATCATTAATCCAGCATCACAAACCCTAGGTTATACTTGAATCCATAAACCCTAATCTTCTCTATACAAACCGAAATATGTAGGGATTAAATCCCAACTCAATAACATGATTCTAACATCATACAAGCATGATTCTAACTCAAAATCAACCATAGATTCATAAAATCATAAAAGCCTCAATTTGTTCATAAACCCTAATTTATTTATCATATCAAATCTCATCAGCCAAGCAAGTATTCTATGAATTATTTACATGAAAAGATAGAGCTCGAAGAGTAGAACAACTTTGTAGTTCGAAAGATTACCTAAAAACCAAGATTCGTGGCTTAAATCGAGCTTGTAAAAAAATTCTCCTCTTTTTCTCTTTAGAACGGTTTTGGAGGGTATTTGGCTGATAATTCCTTCATATTTCATGTATTTAAGACACTTGCATTATGAAAAAAATGAATTTTTAATTCAATAAATTCCATTTTCCAAAAATACCCTCCAACTAGATCTATATTTCTAATTTTCCATTTTGTAACATTCCAACTAGACTTAGCTGGATTATAATCAGCCACTGTTCATCAATAGAAAAATCTCAAAATTCATTCCATGTCCTTTTTGGGAAAAATGACCAAAATGCCCTTTACCGATCAACTTATTATCAAAATTTCCATTCTAGTCATTTCAATCGATTGAAAATTTTCCCGATCTTTTTAACATCCAAATATTCATAAAATGATATTTTATGACTCTTCTAAGGTCCATGGAACTATCTCTGAAATTTTAGCTCGATCCAATTATTACAATATTTTTTCGAACTTTATTGCTTTATAGCAATTAATACAAACTCCGTACAAAAAATCCGGGTAACATGGAAACGTCATTCTTGGGGGTAAACTATTCATTTAAGGGGTTAAAATACATAACTTTTGAAAATTACACTTTGATCCCTAAACTTTTCCAAAGTTTATACTTTAGGCACAAAACTTTCAAAATTTAATTTTGGTCACTAGCCAAAAATTGAGATATTACACATAAACATAGACATGTATTCATATGAATATTCGATCAATATTTAGGCATCCTTACATGAATTTTCATAATGAACTTTTTCACATATATACACACTATAATTAAGCAATATAAGCATATACTCATGTAAGAATTCGATTCAAGCATAACATGTACCCATATAAGTATTCAACAAAACATATATACATTTACAAGGGTATTCGACCACTATACACCATTATACATAAGTGATTTGGACAAAAGAATCTCATATATATATATATATATTCATTCAAAGTAACCATTAATATGTAAACATCCTAACATAGCTTATTTATTCGTACAAAAAAGTATTTACTTATCAATGGATTCAATTTTACTCGTTATGTAAGTCATTACTATAATAAGTTTAAGTTTATCTTATAAACTTTCTTGGATTCTTTTAACATACCGTATCTATACATAATTTACTTATTTTTAGCTTTTTGACTTATCAATAATTTATCAAATATCTATTACTTATCGCATAAGTTATCAAACACCACATAGGCTTAAATTTCTCTTATCATGTAAGATATCAGGTTTAACATTTCATTACACGAGATGTCGAGCATACAAGATACTGAACGTATCAAATGTTCTTTATGAATTACTTGATATGTAAGGGAGCAACATCTCAGATTATAAATATAGAATATTTGACAATGTCCTTTAGATATAGCATTCGAACTGTAACACCCCCTCACCGTGACTGTACACCGGACACGAGTCGGAAATGTCACAGCTTTTTAAAACAGATCTTTTAACCAAAATCTGGGGTGATTTAAAAATTTTTGGAAAAACTTCCCAGTGGTAACCCATCTTAATATTTCTATAACCCAAGCACACTTAACTTTAATTAATACCGATATAAAATATTTATTTGAGTTCCGATTATAAAACTTTTTACATGAAGTAAAAAGACATACTAAAATAATTTATTTTACAAAAGGGTTTCTAATAAAATTATTTGATATCTAATACGTATAAAATATATCAAATCAGACTATTTGACACCAAACTGTAGATTTAATAATCAATTTAAAATAGTTTACTTATTATAGGCCCTGATAATTACTTTAACAAAATAGACAGATTTATTAAATACATGCCACTATTAAACATACAAAAGACGGATGCCATGATTACCGAAATATCTGTCGATTATCTTCTATACAGAATGATGATGAAGCAAAGGCTGTCATCTACTAATCCCGATCACTTACGTGTATAACATAAATACACGCTGAGTATATCTCAGTGAGGCATAGAAATATGTAACATGTAAAATACGGTATAAAATTTTTTGTGGTATGAAATAGCTGTATTAGGCATGAAATTTGGTAAAGCATGATATTCTATATATAAAATATAATACTCATGTAATAAACCTGTACTGTAATAAATATGTGTTCTACTAAATCTTTACGGAAAAATCATATAGCAAGGTTGCTCTATAAATCATATAGTCTGTAATGCAGGAATAATCATATAAGAAATTCGTAATGTAATAATTCTATACTGTAAAGTCATGTAACTGTACAATACAATTCCTGCAAAATGGCAAGAGAGTCCCAATTGCAGTTTATATCATATCATCAAACCTTTATTTTATTAATCAAATATTTATTAAGCTTTTTAACTTAACTACCTGCATAAACGCATTTCATGTATTATAGCCCGAAGTACAATATAATGTGATACTTTGGTACACGAGTCATCAAAACCGACATCGTAGTGTCTACAACGCCGTAGCGTCTAATGATGAGTACGTACTTGAGGACGCCATTTGCTCCTCATACTCGCACACTTTGTGCTATGTAGCACTGTAGTTTTTGAACCGACTTCGTAGAGTCTATCTCGACTCCGAAGAGTCTATCTCAACCCCAAAGAGTCTACCCCGCACCGTAGTGCTATGGCGCAGCTGCTAGGACTCCATGGATATCCAACTATACCAAAGACTTCACAATAGTAATTGGGCAAAATCAACATTATAATCAACATTCCATGTTCAAAGCATCAATATAAATCATAATTATATGTATATATATATATACAAAGTCATAATATCGTTCTTACTTTATCAGTAGTAAATACGATAGACTTACTGGCCTATCCACATGCAATAAAGCATTTCATGAATTATAGCCCAAAGTACAATTTAATGTGAACCTATGGTATATGAGTCATCATAACGACACCGTAGTGTCTGCAATAGCGTCTGATGATGAGTACGTACTCGAGGACGCCCTTTGCTCCTCATTATCGCACCTTTTGTGCTAGTCGACACCGAAGTGTCTAAACAACACCGTAGTGTATAGAACGCCGTAGCGTCTGATGTTAACACCGAAGTGTCTGGAACGCATCGTACTGTTGGAATGCAACTGCTAAGACTCTATGGATATCCAATTATACCAAAGACTCTCACACTAGTACTCGGGCATAACAATATAATATTTTCACATTCAATATCCAATCCATCAATACTATCATCCGTAATTCGATAATGAGCAGTTCATAACCAAAATCTAAAAATCTGATTTATCTTAGATAAATCATTATGTCATATCAATGTATCACATATGTCATTTACATAACTTTGATCAACATACATTTTCATTAATATCAAGGTTGACTTCTCGCAAGTCTCCCTTATGTCATATATATAAAATAAATAAAAATGCACTCACTCATATCACATATATAATAAATAAGTAAAAATGCGCTCACCTTGGCCTTGTAATGAAGTCAACTTTATCACTTGGTCTCACTACCGACCTTTTCCTTTCCATTTTTGTTAGTATGGTCCCAATTCATATCGAAAGCTACATTATAAAATAACATATACCATTTCAAGTATATTTTAGAACATATTCACTCTAAATATAATAATGGAAAGTAAATAAAATAACTATCCATTAAATATATAATTGATCCGATAAAGTTTCTTGTATTCGAATCACATTTTTCTCACATTTTGCCTTAAGCTTTCAACCTTTACTAAAATACTTATTTTAGTCCCTAAGACATTTTTCAAGCTTCAAATAGTTAATTTAAGCTTGATCCTTACATTTTTCATCCTTTACACTTTAGGACCTAAACTTTGAAAAGTTCCATTTTTGGTCCCTAAACCTCAAGCCGATTTGTCTTCTTGGTCTCCAAATGAATATTTTTGATCCAATTAATCCATTTCCTATTTCTTCCATAATTTTTCCTTTACTTTTGCTTAATAGCCGAATTGGTCCCTTGTATTCTACAAATTGCCATTTTGGTCCCTAAGTGAATACAAGCTTCTATTCACTTCAAAATCAACATATAAATCACTTAAATAAAATTTTCCAACATAGTACTCTTCAAATACCTAATTGTCACATTTCAACCCTTTGTTCTCTAATTTGTCGAAATAGTCACCAATTTACAATTCAAGGATTTTAGCTTTAAAACTTTGCAATTAGGCCACCAATCATCAACTATACATCATAATCATCACTTAACATAAAAATCAAAATTTGTCCTCTTCTTATACACCATTGCTGAATTGGTTATCCACTTTTGACAAATTGTCAACATGGTCACTAGCCGAATAATCACCGGTTTAGCATTCTAACTTCATTTTCATGCCTCAAACATCACTAACAACAAAAATACATTTCAAACTCCAAAAATCAGAATTGAACCCCTAACTTTAACACTTTGCTGAATTAGTCCTTTAGGGTTTAAATTTCAAACAACAATCAAGCTTGCTAGATTACTAACTCATCATCACAAAACCCTAATTCAAGGTTGGATCCCTAAAGCCTAATATTCTTCAAGGCAACTAAAATTTTGAGGGTTTAAATCCTAATTCAAAAACATGAATTCAACATCATTCTTGCTTGATTTCAACATAAAATCGAACATAGATTCATAAAATCATAAACCCCCCAAATTTGAACATAAACCTTAATTTATTTCTCATATCAAATCTCATCAATCCAGCACGAAATCCATGAATAATCTACATCAATAGATAGAGATTGAAGAGAATAACAACTTTGTAGTTCGAAAGATTACCTAAAAACCGAGTTTTGAGGTTTAAATCGAGCTTGTAAGATTTCCTCTTCTTTCTCCTATTTCTCCACGGTTTTGGAATGAATTTTTGGATGACAACTCTTCATATATCATATATTTATGCCACTTGTATAAATAAAAATGAATCTTTAATTCATTTTATTCCAATTTACCAAATGGTCCCCTAATTGAATTCATATTTACTAGTTTACCATTTTGTAAAATTCTAACTAATTTGGATTCCAACCAACCACTATTCATCCATTAAAGAAATCTCAAAATTCCTTTCATGTCCCTTTTGGGTGAAAAGACCAAAATACCCTTTACCAATCAACTTTTTTACAAAATTGCCATTCTAGGCAATTTCAGTCAAATAAATTTAATCCAAACATTTAACTCTCCAAATATCCATAAAATAATATTTTATAACTCTTTCAAAGTCTATGGAATCATCTCCAAAATTTTAGCTTGATCCAATTTACAGATAAATGCCAAGAATTTTATCGGTAAATAAATTCCTTAATCAAAATAAATCATAGGATTCATCCTGAATCGAACTAAAATATTTCCAACACTTGCAAATGGATTTTATAACCTTTCTCTATCATATGGTAAAAATTCTTAAATTTTCAGTTCGATCCAGGTATCTGAATTCTACTTAAACTTTGACTGTGATTTCCCAATAATCGAAATATCGGATCAAACCAGTAATTCCACATTTGGTCCACACCAATAGGTGCCCTATCTATTTATTAAATAAAGCACATAGCTTTTGGGAAATTACAACTTTGGTCCTTCAACTTTTCATATTTTGACTTGTACCATACAAGTTTTGAAAACTTATCATTTTGGTCACTAACTTTAACCTTGAATTTCCATTCCAATTTTCCTTGGATTTTAACCAAATTTTGCGAGTATCCTATTTTACTCGTTCTCTATCACATGGCACCTTAAAACCTCAGAAATTTCTTTTCTACAGTCCATAATTGAGAAAATCCCAACTTTTGCATTTTTTTCATTTTTGTAACCCCCTCGACCCGACCTAGACGCCCGACCGAACCGGGAGTGCTACATTAGGTTTGCCGAAGCAAGCCGGAGAAAGGTTACAAAAATGTGGACCATTTTTTTCTTTTATCTTCCCTAAATGCAAATTAATGTTCCTACATGCTCATACTCACAGTTGGAAAATTTCTTGACTGAAACAAATCACAAAAGTCAATCAATTGCATCTTAACCAAGGTTGAGGACTAAAACGTAAATACTTAAATTACACAACCAAAATTGAATTTAAGATTACCAATCCTCAATTAATCCATTTACATGCCAACATAACAAATTTAGGTAAAAATGATCATTCATGCGCATTCAATTACATTTTCTAAACTTAGGGACTAAAATGCAAGAAATCAAAAACTGATTTCCATGACATTACCTTTAAAAACTGCCTCCCCTACCGATACATACATAGCTATACCGATACGGAACATCCACGCGTATCGGTACACAATGTACCGTATCGGTACGCCATATTAGTATGTACAATATTAATTTTGTACCGGTACGAACCTCTTATGTATTGATACACGGGGTTTCCTTCAAAAAGTGATTTTCCAATAACGAATCCCCATACTGGTACCATCTATCCTGTACCGGTACGCCAAGCTTGAATTTCTTAACCATACTGGTACTTGTATGCCCATGCCGATGCTGCCTACCTCAGTTTTCCTTTGCGTACCGATACAGTCCCTTGCGTATCGGTACTCAAAGGGTTGTAATGTCATTATCTACAGGCTTTTCACCCAAATCTAGATGCATTTAGATCCTAGCAACTTGCAAACATGGATACAATCATTCAACAATACATATATCAACCCTTGTACCATGATTTGACCACAATACAAGCTCATGTTACCAAAAGAATCAATCTAAAGGCATGCTCCCTAAAGCACTTCACCAAACATACCAAAATGCCCAACTAAGCAATTATTAGCAAGAGCACCATACCATTAACACATCAAAACCATACTCAACAGGATTAGCTCATCAAAGCATACCATCACAACAAGATCATCTAGATACATGCCTAAAAGACCTCACAACATCATCCATAAGTAACGATGCACAACGAACTTAACAACATCAATCAAACTCCGAAATCACATCATTACACATGCTTAGAACTAGGGAAAATAGAATTACAAATCCAAAAATCCTCAGCGAACATATTGCCTTATTAACCGGAAACATAAACTGAGTTCATACTCAAAACTGCTTTGCCTCTTGGATCAATACGACTTTGCCTTTGCTACCCCAAGCCTTAATGCTCAGCATCTTTAGGAAAAAGAGAGCTTAAGCACACTTGCTTAGTGAGGATGCTCTTAAAACAATGATGCATTAAAACCCTTAAAAAACCAGCACTTGATTTCAAACCATGCTTATGACGTAAGCAAGTTCCAATAGTTTCGAAACAAAACATGCATATCCACTGTATGCAAAACAATATATATAAATTCCACATACTTAATCCCAAAGCATCAAATACAAGGCCATGCTTAAATCCCAAAGCATTATATACAAAACCATGCTTAAGTCCCAAAGCATTATATAATAGGTTCAACATTAGAACTCTTATATATTGGCAATTATAGTGACCTCGGATAGTCGACCACTATCCTTGATTAGTCGACCGCTAGCCTTTAGTTAAGCAACCGTTAACTTTACACACTGGATAAACGGATCTCCCTTAATGACCGACCATCATCAAGACTACCCCATGCAGACCGCATGACTTTACAACCTTGCCGACTGCAAGCTTTACATCAACAAGGGGAACCGACCGCTCAACCCAAGTGATAACAACATAGTCCGGGTAGCCGACCGCTATACCTCAAACACTCTTAATCCCACTATCGATTTTTAAACCATATTATAGTGCACTTTATCCTATGGCATGCCAACTATATCCGAATGTTTTCTCACCTGGTCACATCGCCAATATACCATTTACAAAACCATTTACTCACTGTTTTACAATGTATTACACAAAATCCCCACATATGCAAATCACATTGCCATAACAATATCACATTCCCGACCAGAATAAAAACCAATGCTCACTAGCATTAAATGAACCTTTAAGCCACTACATATGTACTTTAAAATCATGTATTTACAATAAGTAAATCAAACCATGTTTACGACCAAAACATGAATTATACATGCTCATAGATGAACCGATATTTAAGAGCAAAAGAGGGGAAATTACTTTCGAGCTCGGGTAAGTGTTTCAAACTTATCCTAAACTCCCAAAACCATTTTCAAACCTTTGAAAGGTTTTTAAGACCGTTTCCAATCACCGATTTCACTTAGCTTTGTTTGTTACCGCGAAACAATCTCCCGACAAGTCTAGAACCACCTCAAGATGCTACACCTTGATTATCCCCTGCTTCAGCCACATAAAACTAGAGGAAACATGCATTAAAATGCATCCAATACTCTGTTACAACTCAAAATCCCGCAGCTCTCAAGATGCCCACTCAAAACTCATCTGAAACTTACCGAAATCAACCTCAAAAACTACTCAATCTTAACCCAGCCACACTATAACGGTTCGAAACATCAAACTTCATCAATTAACATCCAAAAACTCATTCACAACATCCTTTTACTTCCAGCAATGATTAAACTCCAAAAACAACCCAAAAACTCTTAACTAACAACCTAACAATTAGAGATTCAACAAATTTCGTGATTCCATTATTAAAAACAACTTATCCACATTATAATTCATCCAAAACAAGATTAAAATCAATTCACATTACTGGAAAAATAGATCCAAATCGCAAATCACAAGATTCTTCAATTACACCTCAATTAAGCTAAAATCCATAATTAATTACTCAAAACCTATTGAAAATCATATGTAAAGAGCCAAGGACTTGGGAATTTCAGTAAAGAACCTTTCATTAGAGGACAAGAACGAAAATTACCTCCAATGAATGAGTTTCCCCTTAATTGGATGGTTTTTCCTCTTGAAAAGCAAAGAAATTCAATAGGACTTTTGGAAAACCAATTGAGAAATCATTTAGCAAATCAAGAAGTTAAGAAATTAAGATCATTACCTTAAATCTTTGATGCAAAAAGAGTGTTCAACTGAGAGTGTTTTGAGAGAAAATGTGAGAAAAGAAAAGTTACGTCAAAATGTGTTTTAGAAAGACAACTACCGTTTTAACTAAATCCTTTTTAATTCTTTTAATTAAAACCATTTTAAAATAATCCTAATTATGGGAATACTCAGATTAGATCAAATGGTAAAATAGCTCCTTAAAGATTCTAAGTTTTGACTCTTTACAAGATAGCCACCTTTTAAAATAGTTTTCAAAAATTGCATTTTGGTCACTAGCCAAAATGTCACCCTTCCAAAGCTCATTTTCCAAAATTGCTTTCACTAATATTTTTAAATTAATAAAATATGATTTTTAAACATTTTTCCATATTTTTATCTTTTAGAAAAATATCTACTCCCGAATCTGACTCGAATCTCTAACCTGGTCCACCATACCATCTAACTAGCCTTAAAAAAGCTAGGCCCAAAATAGGGACGTTACAACTCTCTCCCTCTTAAGAAATTTCATCCTCAAAATTTACTTGGAGGAAAAAGATGCAGAAATTGCTTCAACATATCCGTCTTGCTTTCCAAGTGGCTTCCTCAACACCTCGATGTCGCCACAAGACTTTAACCAGTTCTACCGTCTTACCCCATAGAACCTTGCTGCTGGAGTCAAGGATTTCCACTGGCTCCTCATCAAAGGATAAATTCGGTCTCAACTCAATATGCTCACCGACATAACATGCGAAGGATCCGACCAATACCTCCGTAACATGGATACTTAGAACATATCATGTATTTTCTCAAGCTCGAGAGGCAACCTCAACCGATAAGCCATAGGACCAACTCGCTCCACAATATCATATGGTCCAATAAACCTTGGACTAGGCTTACCCTTACGTCTGAACCGCATAACCTTCTTCCACGGTGACACTTTCAAGAATACATGACCGCCCACCGCATATTCAATTTCCCTACACTTTAAATCCGCGTAAGATTTCTGTCGATCTTCAACCACTTTCAAGCATTCACACACAAGCTTAACTTTCTCATATGTGTCTTTCAACACATGAGGCAAGGAAATATGCTTTTCCCCTACATCTGCCCAACACAAGGGCGTACGACACCTCTAGCCATACAATGCCTCAAATGGTGCCATTTGTATACTCGCTTGATAGCTGTTATTATAAGCGAATTCCACCAACGGCGAATGCTTCTCCCAGGTTCCTTGAAACTCAATAATACAACACCTTAGCATATCCTCCAAGACCTGGATAACACGCTTAGACTGCCTATCCGTCCGAGGATGATACGCGATGCTGAAACTCAACCTCGAACCTAAAGCCTGATCTAAAAATTTCCAAAACCTTGACGTAAACCTCAAATCTCTATCCAAAACAATCGATTTTGGTACCCCGTGCAAACGCACAATCTCAGAGATAAACAAATCCGCTAGCCTGTCCAAGGTGTACATCGTATGCACTGGCAGGAAATGTGCACATTTCGTAAAGTGATCGACATTCACCCAAATGGAATCCTATTTACCGGTGTCATCGGCAACCCTAACACGAAATATATGGTGATTCTCTCCCATTTCCACTTTGGAATTTTCAACGGATGCAACAATCCAGATGGAAACTGATGTTCCACTTTAACCCGCTGACACACCATACACTTGGATACAAACTCCGCTACATCCTTCTTCAAACCAACCCAATAGTACATTTCCTTCAAATCAGGATACATTTTGGTACTACCATGATGCATAGCAAAAAGACTAGAATGTGCTTCCTCAAAAATTGTATGCCTGATCTCCGAGACTTCCGGCACCACTATTTGACCCTTGAAGCACAAAACCCCATCACCATCAAAATAAAAATCTGTCGAATTACCATCTGCTATGTCTTTAACATGAGAAAACAAAGAATCATCATATGGTTGCTTAGCCTTAATCAACTGTGATAGTGTAGGTTTAACTTGAAGTTCAGCCAACAACCCACCTTTCTGCGTCACATTCAACCTTGCAAACATTGCCCTAAGCTCAACCGCCACCCTACGACTCAACGTATCTGCAACAACATTGGCTTTTCCAGGATGATACTCATTTGTCAAGTCGTAATCCTTAAGCAACTCCAACCACCTTCATTGCCTATAGTTCAAATCCTTTTCGGACATCAAATACTTCAAACTCTTATGATCCGTAAAGACCACACACTTCTCTGCATAAAGGTAGTGTCGCCAAATCTTCAAGGCAAACACCGCCGCCGCAAGCTACAAATCATGAGTTGGCTAATTGCGCTCATGAACCTTCAACTACCTCAACGCATAGGCCACAACCTTTCCATCCTGCATCAACACACAACCCAAACCCACATGCGATGCATCACTATAAACCACAAACTCCTTCCCCGATTCCGGTTGAATCAACACAAGAGCATGTGTCAAAACCTCCTTCAACTTCTCAAAACCCTGCTGTTGCTTCCCCGTCCAAACAAAAGGAACATTCTTTTGCAGCAACTTTGTCAACGGAGCCACAATACTAGAAAAACCTTCCACAAAACGGCGATAATAGCCTGCCAACCCAAGGAAACTACGTACTTCCGACACGGTCTTAGGTTGTTTCCATTTGAGAATAACCTCAATTTTTTGTGTATCAACATGAATTCCCTCCGCTGATACCACATATCTGAGAAATACCACCTCCTTGAGCCAAAACTCGCACTTGCTCAACTTGACATATAATTGATTATCCTTCAAGATTTGCAACACAATCCGCAAATACCGATCATGCTCTTCCTCGGTACGAGAGTACACGAGTATATCATCAATAAAAACCACTACAAATCGATCCAGGTACTCATGAAACACTCTATTTATCATGTCCATGAAAGTCGTCGGGGTATTTGTCAAACCAAACGGTATCACCAAAAACTCGTAATGCCCGTACCTCGTACGAAATGTCGTCTTATTAACATCCACATCCTTAACCTCCAACTGATAATACCCCGACCTTAAATCTATCTTTGAATACACTGCTACCCTGCGAAACTGATCGAACAAGTCATCAATCCACGGCAACGGATACTTGTTCTTTACTGTCAACTTATTCAACTGACGATAATCAATGCATATACGCATCGATCCATCCTTCTTTTTTACAAAGAGAACGGGAGCACCCCAAAGAGAAATACTTGGTCAAATGAACCCATAATCCAATAACTCCTGAAGCTGTGATTTCAATTCTTTTAACTCCTTCGGTGCCATCCGATATGGAGCAATAGACACCAGAGTTGTACCTTCAAAAGTTTCAATACGAAACTCACCGCCCTATCTGGTGGTAAACCAAACAACTCTTCAGGAAAAACTTTTGGATAAGCAAAAATAGCTCAAATGTCCTTCACTCGAACACCCTTGGCTTCCAGATTCATAACAATAGCCAAATAAGCTTGGAAACCTTCAAACATCATCTTCTCCGCTTGGGTAGCCGAAACAACATTGGGAAAGAATTTTACATTCTCACCCATCACCATGACTTCATAATCATTGGCCAACTTCAAAGAAATCCTTTTGGATTCACAATCCACCACTGCCTAGGTGAAATGCTGGCAAAAGAGGCCAAAGTTATGCTAGAAAAGTATAAAAACGTACCAAGATGTGTCTTTTGCATACAAGTATACACGGTCTGCAGGTAATATAGAAGTAAGCTGAGTATCGATCCCACAGAGATTGACCTGGAATTCGATTGCATTGATTATTACTTGCCTTGAGAAAAAAATTGTTTTGTTTTGAAGTTGGTTTTGGAAATAATTGAATAGAAAAGAAATAAAAGTAAGCAAAGATGTTGGCAAGGAAGGTGTTTTAATGAACGATGAGCGTTCACAGGGAATGCCTCGTTTTCACGCTATTCATGTTGTGCCAACCTTTAATAACAACCTGTCTTGGCATTGTTTGTCGAGCAGATTCAAAATTAGTAAACCCTCTCTCGATGGTCATTACCCTAAATTGATCATGTAAAAACCCCTATATCTATATAGTCAATGCTTTTAAACAAAACCAATTTGATTAAGATCTAATCTATACTCCTAAAGGGTAGATTTCACTTTCGAAGTAAGTTCTTCTACTTGAACGACTTCTCTCGAAGCTTCTCTCCTTAGTATTCAACAACTTAATCGTTGCCACCCCAAGTCTGTTAAGATATTGAGGAGCAATAGGCTAATAGTGCCAACTCTCACTTGGCATAGTATTTAGGAAATATTAAAGTATGTTGAATAGTGAAAACATTACCAAGGCATATTTATTATTAAAAACTAAAACATAAAAATAGTGTTCAACGCAAACATCCCCCACCAACTAGGAATTTAGTTCATGGTGAGGGACTTAACCAAAAAACCACAAACATTTCCCAAGTACATCATCATTTAAAAAAATAAAATAACTTGAAAGAGAAAATAGGCTAGAAGAGGTCTCTCGGTGCAACCCTTCAAGATCCAGGCTTCTCGGCCAAGTTGGTCAGACCACCCTTCCTAGGTGTAGTCGGCTGTTAATCGTCACACACCAACTCCTAACTTTGATCTTATTCGCTCTCCAAAATGCTAGCTTGGTTGGTGTTTAAATAGGCATGCGAGGAAGGGATACGATCAGCGCTTCAAATTTTGAACTTCAACTGCCCAAAGGATAAGGGATTATCATCTTATCCAAATTTGAATGAGAGATGATCAGGCTAGGGCTAATGTCATACTGCCGAGGCTGTCTTGGCACCCAAGCTTGGCATGAATCTTCCAACATGTCTTGGCACCATCTTATCCACTATTTTTTTAGAGATTGATCCAATTGCTATCTTTTTAGAGCCTGATCATTTCCTATTTTTTGGGGTCCAACAACTTCTTGGCGTGGCATCAAGTTCACTTCTCTACCAATCGGTGCTTGGCATTGTCTGGTCCATCTATGCCAAAAACACTCGACATTCTCTCTGGCACTCCTTTCTATGTTGCTTTTCTGGGCTAAATCCTATGCCAACCTGCAAAATTGCCAACAAAACAACCCTTCACACTAGCATAGACAAAACACTAAACTCCTTATGCAAATGCATGATTCTAACATCCTAATGCAACTAAATGTACCTAAAAACAAGCAAAAGCATTGTAAGATTGGTATTAAAAATAGTACTTTTGGAGAGGTAACACACCCCCAAACCTAACTCATTGCTTGTCCTCAAGTAATGCAAACAAAATAAAAACAAAAACTGTGAAAAAGTTACCTCGACAAAATTTTGGTTGAATGCCAACGCGTGCTGGCAAGTAGAATTTGGCTCTATTTCTGCCCTCAGTATCTCAGTGCAGTAATGCCAAGCAGGTAGTAATTCAAGTGCAGCAATATAACTCTAGTCTAAGTTCATGAAAAGTGCATGAGTGTAGGCAATATGCATCAAGTATCCTTTCACTCCCTTAGACAAATTTAGTACCTAAACTCAGATATATATATATATTATTCTTTGTCAAGGGTTTCTTGCTGGTATTCATTTAAGCTTGCTTCATGACACTATTTAGCTTGAGAGATAAGAGGGAGCATACCACGAATCCCCACCTTAATCTAGACATCACTCGACTTTCTCTTCAACTCACACCCTAAGGTTTTGGACTTGAGAACTAAGAGGGAGCAAACCACGAAGCCCCAAGTAGCTTATTATCCCTAAGGTAGAGGAGAGTTCTATGTTTTTCTTGCCTTGACAGAACATTGATGCCTTATTTATTTCATTTTACCCTGACATCATTTTTTTTCTAAATCTGAGCATAGTTTCAAAAAGTCTAAGTTTACTAAGGAACTAGATACATACTATGTGTTAAGTATAAGTTCACTTCCCTAAACTAGAGATCAATTGCCAAGCAAACCTAGCATACTACGCTACTAGCATGGAATGACAACTAAAGATTAAAATTTCCTCATTAGACAGACACCAAGATCAAATTAAACATGCCTAACAAGTGTTAACATTTTTCAAAATTAAAGCGAGGCAAAATTTTCTTTTTCTTTTTTAGTGGTTAGGTATGCATATATCCTAAATGACCTAAATGGCATGGCAACAGAATTTAGACATGAAATGTATGGCATGGCATAAATGTGAAGAAAAGCACACCCCAAAACCCAAGATGTGCATTGTCCCTAATGCATGAAACAACACATATATACAAGAAAAACAGAATAAAATAAAATGCATGATCATGTAAATGCAATGGAATGAAATGTAAAGGAGTTTAGAAAGAATATGACCCCTTTTCGGACACTACTTGTCGTGGGCCACATGTTTTTCTTTTCACAAATGGCCCACGATCAGGGGACATGTGCTTCTTTCTTTTCAAGCTCAGTTTTGAAGCGACAGTGGAGGCTCCAACTTTCTCATTTTCCTTGGCAGGCTCCGATGCAGCAGGTGCATCGGTGGCATTAGATGGCATTTGTATAGCAAGTGTCACTAGCGACTTGGCTTTGGTTTCCTTTGTTTAAAATAAAGAATCAGAACTAGCAGGCTCGACTTAAACTGGAGACAACAGGACTGTGGCATCGGACAGGGTATGAACTGGACTAGCTGGCATGGCATTATCACTGGCAGAGAGCTCGGTAGGGAAGTCTGGAAACTCTGGCACAAAATCGGTTGATAATTTTGTAAGAGCCTCTCTAATCACAACATCCCTGGACTGGATGTAGTGTCACATCTTGACATTGAGCTCCTCAGCCTTTTCTAGCTTTTGGAGAATAATCTCCTAGCGTTGGTGAATTTGGGACAACATTGCCATTGAATTGTCTGGCACAGTTTCTGGCATGTTGCTGGCGCGGCCCTTGACTTCTTGGGCTTTGGCATGGGTGCCATTTCCTTTCCCTTCCCCTTGTCCTTGGGCTCGGTAGCAACAAGATTCCTCTATATAGCAACAATAATTGTTGTTCCTTTGATCGTTTGCCCTTTATCCGTATCAAGCCTTGGCACATCATGGATAATACAAACGTTAGAAATCAACAAAAGGAAAAACAAGCTGCCAGTACCTTTTGTTGCGCACTTGTAAGTTTCCTCAACAATGAGCTTGCCAACATTGACTTTGTGCCCCAAAACAACGGAGTGCAACAGGATCATCCTTTCTTTTGACACAGTCTCGTTATGGGATGTGGGCATCAAATTCGCCTTGAGAAAGTGATTCCATCCTCTCTATGGGGCTTCAATTCTAGCCTCTTCACCGTACGGTGCCCCTTGGAAGACACTGTCCATGTTGTGCTAGCCTCGCACAAATCTGCCAATAGCCTCTTTCTATTGGCAGCGTTCATTGATTCAGCGTACTCGAAATACTTATCCTCTACACCATCTAACTCAAACATATTATTGATATACCCTTCATCGAAACGAACACATTTACCTCTAATCATCAAGAATGGCGTATCCTTGGTCACAAGGTGCGCATAAAATTCTTGGACGATTGTGGCATAAACCTCCCCTTTTTGCTGGCAAAATTGAGTCCATTTGTACAAGTTAATCGTAGACATGACTTATGGAGGGAAACTATTGTTCGTCTCTGTGTTGAGGTCGAAGTGCTTCTCATAGCAAAAATTCCTCAAGGCAAAATTAGATTCAAACTTTTTCTCGATCTTCTCATTGAAAAATCACTTGAAGGGGATAGAAGATAAAGCAATTGAAACTCGTTGAAGGAACTTGAAACGATGTTGAAAGATGAAGAAAAGGACAATTTGGGTTTTGCACTTGCTTATGGAAAAGAAAGTAAAAAGTGAGAGAAAGATGTTTGGTTTCTTTAACTGGAAAAGGTGAGAAAGTGAAAGGTTTTGGGTTGGTTGAATGTTTTAATGGGAGGAGTAATTAGGGGTAATGATGAAAAATAATAAAAAAATAATTAAATTCAATGAGGTGATGTGATAAGGTGATAGGTGATAAGATAGGGTAAGGATTGGAGTGATAAGGTGTTTGGTTCGAATTTTAAATTTTAACCCAAATTTTGGGCGGGTAGGGTTTAAGGTCAAAAGAAAAATACTCTTCCTCCTATTGAATGGGCCAGTCTAGCTAGGGTTTTTCTCATTCTTCCAAATTTAGCACCGCAGCATGCCAAGCTGTTCTGGCAATATGTTTGGCAAACTTTGCTATTCGGACATCAGCCTCCTGCCAAATAATCTTGGCATTGTTCCTGACATGGTTCATGGCATAACGACTCTGCACAACTTAAAGGGAACCTTTCCACACAGTAAAGGAATAAAACCTGAAATATAAGAAGAAAGAAAAAAACCAATAAAAATCTTGAAACCTAAAAAACAAATAAAACATCTATCCTAATATTTACAAAGGTTCAAACCTGATGGTGTTTTCATGTTACCTCTGCCAAGAGGATCACCTCTTAGGCATTGTTATGATCACCTTCCATGTAGTGCTTTAAACGTTGGCTGTTCACCTTAAAGATTTCTCCCGTCTTTAAGTTCTTAATGTCCACAGATCCATGAGCATAGGGCTTCACAACTTTATAAGGGCCCATCCATCTCGATCTGAGTTTTCTTGGAAACAACTTAAGCCGTGAGTTGAATAACAGAACACACTGGCCTACCTCAAACTGCCTTGGCATTATCCTACTGTCATGCCAATGTTTTGCCTTTCCTTGTAGATCCTGCATTCTTATAGGCCTGCGTTATGAATTATTCCAATTCATTTAGGTATAGCAACCTTTTTTCTCCAGCAGCTTTCCATGCCATGCCAAGTGTTCTGATGGCCCAATAGGCTTATGCTCAAGCTCCACTAGCAAATCGCATGGTTTTTCGAAAATAAGTCGAAATGGTGACATACCCAAAGAAGTTTTAAATGCAGTCTTGTAAGCCCACAAGGACTCATCTAGTCTCAAGGACCAGTCCTTCCTTGATAGATTAACAGTCTTATCTAGAATGTTATTAATCTCCTTATTTGAAATCCCGGCTTGTCCGTTTGTTTGTGGATGATATGCCGTGTCAATTCTCTACTGTATACCATACCTACACAAAGCTTTAGAGATTAGATTACATTTAAAATGGGTGCCCTCATCGTGAATAATCACCCTAGGGGTGCCAAATCTAGTAAAAATATGTTTGTGCAAGAACTTGGCAACAACCTTGGCATCGTTTATTGACAGGGCTATAGCCTCTACCCATTTAGATACATAGTCAACAGACACAAGAATATATACATTACCAAATGAAGGTGGAAAAATACCTATAAAGTCTATCCCCATACATCAAATAAATCCACAAGCATAATGCTTTGGAGTGGTAGTTGGTGTCTGCCAGAGATGTTTCCTATCCGTTGGCATCGATCACATGCCCTGGCATACTCATGGGCATCCTTATATAGTGTGGGCCAAAAGAATCCTGACTGCAGTACTTTGGCAGCAGTCTTTACCCCCGCAAAGTGACCTCCATATGGTGCGGCATGACATAGATGCAATATGTTATGTTGTTCATCCTCAGGCACACTCCGGCGAATCACTTGGTCTGCATACAACTTGAACAATATTGGCTGTCCCAATAGTATTGCTTAACTTCTCGCAAGACCCTCTTCTTGGCATTGTATGCCAAGTCCGTGGCAGAATGTTACTTACCAAGTAGCTGATTATGACATCATACCATGGCACGACATTAACTGCAAGCAAATACTCATTAGGAAATTCATCTCTTATAAAATTGGTCTTAACATCTTCAAGATGATGCTCTAAATGTGAGAGATGGTTAGCTACTAGGTTTTCACTTCCCTTCTTGTCTCGAATCTCAAGGTCGAATTCTTGAAGTAGGAGCATCCATCAGACTAGTCTGGGCTTGGCATCCTTCTTTGCCAAGATATACTTCAATGCTGAATGATCTATAAAAACCACAACTTTGTTACCAATTAAGTAAGATATAAATTTGTCAAAAGCTAATACAACCGTAAGAAATTCTTTCTCATTCGTAGAGTAGTTCAGTTGTGCTTCGTTCAAGGTTTGGCTGGCATAGTAGATGGCATGAAAAACCTTGCCATGCCTTTGTCCCAAGACTGCTCCAACGACTTAGTCGCTGGCATCGCACATGAGCTCGAAGGGCTCGCTCCAGTTTGGTGCCACAACTATAGGGGCATTGATCAACTTCTCTTTAAGCTCCTGAAATGCTCTCAAACAAGAATCGTCAAATGAAAAAGTGGCATTATGTTCAAACAACAAGCATAAAGATTTAGCAATTTTTAAAATGTCTTTAATAAAACGCCGATAAAAACTGGCATGTCCTAAAAAACTCCTTATACCTGTAACACTCATTGGTGGCGGAAGCTGTTTAATTACCTCAACTTTTGCTTAATCCACTTCTAACCCTCTCAAAGTTACCTTGTGCCCAAGAAAAATGCCCTCCTTCACCATAAAGTGGCATTTTTCCCAATTCAACGCTAGGTTTGTCTCTATGCATCTCTTCAAGACTTGCTCCAAACTCAAAAGGCATTCCTCAAATGTTTTTCCAAACACTGAGAAATCATACATGAACACTTCCATGTTGTGCTCTATCATATCGGAAAAAATGGACATCATGCAACATTGAAATGTTGCTGGTGCATTACATAGGCCAAATGGCATCCTTCTAAACGCAAACATCCCATAAGGGCACATGAACGTGGTCTTCTCTTAATCATCAGGGGCGATGGCAATCTAATTATAACCTGAATAACCATCCAAAAATAATCGAAAGCTTTACCCGCCAACATGTCTAGCATCTGATCAATGAATGGCAATGGGAAGTGGTCCTTCCTCATGGCATTATTCAGCCTCCTATAGTCCATGCACACTCTCTATCATGTGATAGTTCTGGAGGGGATTAATTCAGCTTCACTGTTTTGTACCACGGTCATGCCACTCTTCTTTGGCACGTATTGCACCGGGCTAACCTAAGAGCTATCAGAAATGGGATAAATAACCCCGGCATCAAGCCATTTTATGATCTCTTTTTTTCACTACCTCTTTCATGCTTGGGTTTAGCCTTTTTTGGCCTTCAATGGTCTTGCCATGGTACTCCTCCAAGATAATCTTGTGCATGCAAATGGATGGGCTAATACCTTTGATGTCTGCCAAGGTCCACCCTAATGCTTGCTTATAATCGCATAATATTTCCAACAATATTGCCTCCTGATCATTAGTGAGACCGGTGGTAATGATCACCGATAAAGTTGAGTGTTCACCTAAGTAAGCATACTTCAAGTGATTTGGCAGTGGTTTCAGTTCCAACGCTGGTGGCTCCTCAATTGATGGTCTAGGTGCCTTGATTTCTCTACCGGCTAACTGAAGTGGCTCAAAATAACTCGCCACTTCAGCCTCCAAGACTGGTTCTTCTGGTTCCTCAAATAGATCAGCTATGCCATCTAAATTGTTGGCATCAAATTCTGTATCTTGGCATAACTAAGCCGTATCCAAAGTGTAAATGGACTCCATCATCTCCTCTTCTTGGCACTTATCAGGTTCATCTGCACATTTCAAATCTTTAAACACATTAAATGTAACATGTTGGTCATTCATGTGCATTGTTAGTTCCCTTTTATGAACATCAATCAAAGCCCTACCCGTGGTAAGAAAATGTCTCCCCAAAATAATTGGGACATTAATATCACCTTCATAATCCAAAAATGATAAAATCAGCTGGAAAAATAAATTTGTCTACCTTTACCAACACATCCTCAATCTTACCCTTAGGTTGTGTATAGGATCGGTCTGTCAGCTGAAGTGTCACCATGGTAGGTCTTGCTTCTATGCCAAGCTTCCGAAAAACTGACATTGGCATCAAGTTGATGCTAGCTCCTAGGTTACACAGTGCCTTGCCCATGAATTTGTTGCCAATGGTGTAGGGAATAGTGAAACTTCTCGAATCTTTCAGCTTTGGTGGAAATCGGTTTAGTATCATGGCACTGCATCCTTCGGTTAGAGCAACAGTTTCGAAGTCTCCCAACTTCCTCTTCTTAAACAGTATGTCCTTCATGAATTTGACATAATTTGGCATTTGCTCAAGGGCTTCTACCAATGGAATGTTGATTTGCAATTGCTTAAGAACCTCCAAGAAGTGCTTGAACTGTTGATCTTGCTTATGCTTTTGAAGTCTTGCTGGAAATGGTGGTGATAGATAAACATATGCCGGCGCTGCTGGCTTTGCCAAGGCAGTGCTGGCATCAGTCTGTTTGGCATCGGTGCTGGCATTGGTATGCTGTCTGACATTGGTGCTAGCATCATCTGCTTTTGGTTGCTCTTTCTCTGCCTCACTGGATTATCTGCTGGCACTAGCTTCTCGACTTGGTAGTTATCTCCCTACTTAGCAGCCCTCTCCACCTCACACTGCTTATCGCTCCGAAGAGTTATGGCTTTACATTGATCATTTTCTTTGTGCCGAGCGTCTTCTGTGTCACTAGGCAATGTTCCTTGGGGTCGATTTCTGAGTGCATTCGCAATCTGCCCTATTTGGACTTCCAAGTTTCTCATTGATGCTGCCAAACTCTAGACTGTGGCATCATTCCTCTCCATGTACTCTGTGAGCGTGCCACCTTGGTTGAGTCTCTGCCCTTGTTGAAAATTGTTTTGGGCTTTTTGTGGCTTGGCATTCTGATAGAATGTTGGCATGCCATTGTTATTCCGCCTTTGGGTATTCTGGCGCTGGGCATTGTACTAGTTACCTTCTTGATTTCCCCATGCTAAGTTAGGGTGTTGTCTCCAACCTGCATTATAAGTTTTGGAGTTAGGATTATAGTAACGATTAACATTGCCAACAAAATTTACCGATTCAGGATTGACAGGGCATTCATCCACATGATGATTTTCTCCACCAATTTTATAGAAAGGATCTAATCTTTGACTTCCTGGGACTCGTTGTTCTTTTGCAAGGTTCTTACCATGCTAGTAAGGTTGGAAATCTCGTCATGAATGGATGTTAGTTCATCAACCTAAAATTTCCCATTGGTTTTAGTTTCGGTCCCAAGTCTCACAATAGGATATTCAAAATCATTGTTTGCAATTCTCTCTAAAATGTCAACAACCTCAGTATATGTTTTGTCAAGCAATGAACCGGCTGCTGAAGCATCAACAACAATTCTTCTTTGTGCGTTCAGTCCATTGTAAAAGGTTTGGATCTGGGTCCAATTCAGGAATCCATGCATAGGACACCTCCTCAACAAGTCATTGAATCATTCCCAGGCATCATATAAAGTCTCATCCTCAACCTGCCTGAATGTAATGATCTCACCTCGCAATTTGGCAGTGAGTGTTGGCCGCTGGAATCTTGTCAACAACTTCTGGCATAGGTCTGCCCATGAAGTAACTGAGCCAGGTGGCAAGGAGTTAAGCCAAGCCTTTGCTCTGTCTCTCAAAGTGAAAGTAAATAACTTCAGCTTCACGGTATCTTCAGGTACTCCATTTTATTGAAATAACTGGAAAATCTCCATGAACTGCTTTAGATGTTGGCTCGGATCTCCAGTGAGTGGTCCATCAAACTGACCTACATTCAGAAGAGTTTAAATCATTACCGGCTTAAGTTCGAAATTGACAGCGTTTACCTCTGTGCCAACAAGTCCTGGCATCAAATTGTCAATGGTTGGTGTCGAATGTTCTCTAATAGGTCTCTCATTAACAACTGAGACAACAGGTGGTGGTGGTATCTCACTATTAAGTGGATTTCCTCCATTGTTCACCATTTGCATCTCTCAAAATCTTCTTTTTAACCTCTGCAAGGTTTTCTCAATTTTTGGATCGTATGGCCACTCGTCCACCACATGATGGCTTCTGGTCTTACACTGACAAAAATAAAAGGTAAAAACAAAAATAAAAAAGAAAGAAAAGTAAGAATTTAAAAACAATCAATTTCGTTGCAATCCCCAGCAACGGCGCCAAAAGCTTGTAGATTCTCTAGGTGAAATGCTGGCAAAAGAGGCAAAAGTTATGTTGGAAAAGTATAAAAACGTGCCAAGTTGAGTCTTTTGCGTGCAAGTATACACGATCTTCAAGTAATACAGCAGTAAGCTGAGTATAGATCACATAGAGATTGTCTTGGAATTTGTAACATCCCTTTCCCGTATTTATTACCAAATACGAGTCAATGATGCTACTAACCAATTTTAAACCCCTACTATTTCTTTTCCCTTAGAAAACGGGTAACCTACACTACTTTACTTAAAAAAATTTATAAACTTTTTTATAGACATCGAAAATTCATTCTGAAATTTTATAAGTAAACTAGATTCATTAATATTTCTATCCATATAAATTATTAGCCCAAACTCATTACACAAAAATTCAAAATAAATTCCTAAATTCACGTCACAATCCCAAAATACTGAAATTCTGCTGTCCTGTTTTCTGACCTTTCATCGAATAAAAGTTCATATCTTTTTACATACAACTCGAAATTAATCAGCGTAAATTTGTAAGAAACTAGACAAAATTTCTAGTTCATACATATATGATTCACCTTCTAATTCAATTTGTGGAATTTATGCTATTTTTTCAAACTCACTGCTTTTGCACACACATTTGGACAGATTTTTAATCTTTCTATCTTAAGACCCAAATTTAATAAAACTTAGTCCATCATCATTTATAGATATAATAGAACTTTCTAGGTTCATTATCTATATATTATCACAACTATTAAGCAACCATATTTGGTAATAAGCTATTACAACCCCATTGATTATACATGCCATCTAGTACATTTTCAAAAGGAAGGATGGATGTCATTACATTACTATGAGTATGGAGATATACCTCCCAAAATATGAAAGTGATGCTCGGCTACTCTTCCCTCGAAGCTACTTTAAATCTTACGCATGAAAGTCATCATACACTAAGCATATACTTAGTAAGGTAATAACATTTAATTCAAATGCAATTTCACATAGGTATCAATATAAATAAATAACAATGCATATGATCACCTACCAATTTATGCATATTAGCATATATGACACGATATATGTATAATAACATATTACATGGTAATAACCTTGATTCTTACCAATACCGTTGCCATATTCATCATCGAGCTTTCAAGACTTTTTATCTTGTTTTTCAATTCATTTAGCCCAAGTATTGAATTAAAGAAATTTTTGTATGCGAGTCACCCCCCAATACTTACTTGAGTATAGTATATTATGTGCACTTTACTGGAAGTGCTTAGCACCGAAGGGCTTTTGTATACTTACCGGAGTATACAATTATTAATTATTTTGCACTTTACCTGAAGTGCTTATAATAAATTGCACTCTACCGAGAGTGCTAAAATGTTTATACAGCCGTTTATGACTCTATGGATATCCAACTATACTTTTAATTTCCTATCTCATACTTTGGGCTTTATGTCAATCATAATCTCATACATGGCAACATATATTTACATATTAAGCAATTCATACGCAAAATAATATTCCTTGATTAAGTAGTGATCCATGCGTGAAACTTTTAATTCTTGACATATTTTTAACATGTCAATTATATGATGAATGACATAAAGATCATGTTATACATGCATTGCACTCACCTTGACACTTTCAAAAGTAAACTTTATACTAGCCTCACTAAGCTCGGTTACACTTTTTATCTTCTTTCTTCACTCGTTTCATCTCGAACTTGCTTGTTATCTGTATGTACATTAAATGCATGACACAATCAACCTTAAGTACATGTCCAACATTTACTAATACATGTACATACCAATATGGAAAATTTAATATTTTCAACAAAGCACTTATTTGCTACCACAATACTTCCTATACTTTAATCTCATTTCAAATTACACACTACAACCAATAATTTGATAATTTCCCTTTAAACCCTAAATTCTCTCTCTTAGGGTTTATAAACTAAAATTTGGAAACTTCCATATTTCATCTCCATTTTCAAAAATACTAACACCAAAATGATCATTGTATCATAGCAAACAACATACCCATGCTTCTTGAATATTTTCCAATTTTTCACTTATTTCACCCAATTTACACAATTCACATATTGGTCCTAAAATGATGTTTTACTCAATCCAACAACATAATTCAACTTATAAAACATCATTCTAATCAAATCCATCATCAAAATAATTTTTACAAAATTTCCCCTAATATTCTTCATTTTTCCAAAATGGTCCCTATAGGTTTTCCAAGAAGTTTTCATCTTTTCAAGCATCTAAACAACACTACAACACCATTTCCAACTTGATTAAGCCTTAAAACATGAAATCTTAACATGCTCTTCAACCACCCTAATCATGAAACTCAACTTAGAGACATGGAAACTAAGCAAAACTTATGTCAAAAGATAGAGAATTCAAGGGAGATCAATTTCTTGTTTCATTTCTCTAGCCAAAAACCAAACAAATTAAGTCAAAAATTGAATTGAAAATTTCTTACCTAGTCCCCTTGAGGTTTCGGCAGCCTTGGAGAAAGATGAACACAATTCCAACTTTTTTCTTTATTTGATTAATGCCAAATGTCTTTAAATTTGGCTATATAATAATAAAAAACTCTAAAATAGTTAAATGACTATTTTACCCTTTAATTATAACTAATCACCATCAACACCTACACTTTATCTTCTTCCATAATTAATTTTCATTTAAAAGTATAGGTGAAATGTCAAAAATGCCATTAATGAAATAATTTATTTTCAAAAATGTCATTCCATCACCTATACATAATACTGAATAGAATTGAATCTAGACTGATTTAAAAATGATTCGAACTTCGATGCTATGCTCTTCAGGTCTTCTTAAGACTTCCTTCAAATTTTCATAAAATTCCGAGCTCATACGATTACCCGAATTACACTTAAACTTTAACCGTAATTTCCCAATAATAGAAACATTAGATCAAACCATAGTTTTTATATTCGATCCACACCCTTAGATGTTCTATCTATTTATGGAATAAAAATAATTATTGGGAAAATTACATGTTGGTCCTTGAATTTTTCTCAACTTTTTCACTTTTGTCACCAAACTTTAAAACTTTACGTTTTAGTCACTGAACTAAAACCACTAGCTTTTGATTCTTTGCGTTTTGGTCACTAATCAAATAATGGGATATTACAATTCTTTCCCCTAAAAAAATTCGTCCTCGAATTTTTAGAATGTACCTGGATTAAACAAATGCGGATACTATTCTTTCATCCGTTCTTCAGTTTCCCAAGTGGCTTCTTCTACTTTGTGATTTTTCCAGAGCACCTTAACCAATAGAATCGATTTGTTTCTCAATTTCGTCGCCCCATGAGATAGAATTTTTACTGGTTCTTCTTCAAATGTCAAGTCAGGTTGCATCTCAAGTTCCGCAAGTTAAATGACATGGGAAGGATCCGATCTATATTTGCGAAGCATAGATACATGAAAAACATCATGAATCTTGCTTATTTCTGGTGGTAAAGCCAATTGATATGCCACTGGTCCAACTCTTTTCAAGATTTCATACTGACCAATGAATCTGGGACTAAGCTTCCCTTTTCTTTCAAACCTCAATATTTTCTTCCATGGTGAAACTTTTAAGAATACCTTATCTCTCACTTGGTACTCAATGTATTTTCTTTTTAAATCTGAATAAGCCTTTTGTCTACCAGAAGCTGCCCTTAGATTATCTCGAATTATCTTTATTTTTTCTTCAACTTCTTGAATCAAATCAGGCCCAATAATCTTGCGGTCTTCAAACTCAAACCAATTTAAAGGTGTCCGGCATTTTCTTCCATATAAAGCTTCATACGGTTCCATTTTGATGCTTGACTGATAACTGTTGTTATACGCAAATTCGGCCAAAGGTAAGTACTTTTCCCACGAACCTGCAAACTCAATGTCACACGATCTAAGCATATCTTCCAAAATCTTAATCATCCTCTCTGATTGTCCATCAGTTTGCAGGTGGAAGGCAATACTAAAATACAATCGAGTTCCCAATGCTTCTTGTAGTGCTTTCCAGAATCTAGAAGTAAATCTGGGTTCTTTGTCAGACACAATGGAAACATGAACTCCATGTAGTCTAACAATCTCCCGAATATACAACTCTGCATATTTACTCAAAGAGAAATCGGTTCTGACTGGCAAGAAATGTGCTGATTTGGTTAATCAATCCACGATCACCCAGTTGAGTCTTTCCTACTTGGTGTCAATGGTAACCCGATTACAAAATCCATAGTCACTTTCTCCCATTTCCATTCTAGAATAGCAATTGGTTGAATTAATCCTGATGGCACTTGATGTTCTGCTTTAACTTGCTGACAAGTTAAGCATTTAGAAACAAATTCCGTTATCGCTCTTTTCATTCCTGGCCACCAAAAAACGGCTCTTCAATTTTGATACATTTTATTTCCTCCCGGGTGTATCGTTAAAGGACTATAATGTGCTTCTGTAAGGATTTCCTTTTTCAATTCCTCATCTTTAGGAATATAAGCACGTCCTTTATAATATAAACATCCATTGGACTTTACCTCGAAGTCTGAAGATTCTCCCCTTTCAATTTCCTTCTTCTTTTCTAAACAATTTTCATCTTTTTCCTGCGATTCTTTTATTTTGTCTATCAAAGTTGACCTGATGTTCAGCTCAGCAAGTAAAGCACCATCATCCAATATTGATAATTGAGCATTTGATATCCGTAGAGCTGAGAACATTTTTTGGCTAAGTGCATCTGCCACCACATTAGCCCTTCCCAGGTGATAATCAATGATTGCATCATAATCTTTAATTAGCTTAATCCACCGTCTTTGTCTTAAATTCAGCTCCTTCTGCGTTAAAAGATATTTCAGACTTTTATGGTCTGTGTATATATAACATTTTTCTCTATATAAGTAATGGAGCCAAGTTTTTAGAGCAAAAACAACCGCAGCATAAGCCACCATTTTCCCATCTTGCATAAGTACACAACCCAAACCATTATGTGATGCACACTATACACCACAAAATTCTTACCCATTCAGGTTGAACTAACACCGGAACTTTTGTCAAGACTTTATTCAATATTTCAAAACATTCTTGACATTCTTTAGTCCATATAAAAGGTACATTCTTTCTGAGCAGTTTGGTAATAGGTGCAGCAATCATCGAGAAATGTTTCACGAACCAGCGATAATATCGGTTTCTAAGTGGGCAACTTGAGAGTTGTGAGGTTTTGCTTTAAGGCAATGGTTTGAATGCATAATGATGCATTTATCCTCTGGTTTTATGTATTTAAAACAGGGGATAATCAAGGCGAAGAAGTTTGACGTTGTTTTGTCACTTGTCGGGAACTTGTATCGCATTGGCAAGGAAGCTAAAACGTATCGGTGAGTGGAAACTGGTTTTAAATGTTTTACAAAGGTCTATAAAGGTTGTTGGGAGTTTAGGGTAAGTGTGAAACACTTACCTAAGCTCGGAAGTAAGTTTCCCTTATTTTGCTCTTGAATATCAGCTGGATATGAGCATGTTGTTTGCATGTTTTGGTGATAAACATGGTATGATTTACTTACTGGAAATGCATGATTTTGAGTACATATCCAGGGGTTTAAAAGTATATTAAATGCTATTGAGCATTGGTTTCATTCCGGTTGGGAATGGTGTTATTGCATTGGCAATGAGATTTGCATATATAATGTTTTGTTTAATACATTGTAAAGCAGTAAGTATATGGTTTGTAAATGGTATATTGGCTATGTGACATGGTGAAAATAATCGGTTATAGTTGGCATACCATAGGATTAAAAGTGCACTATAAAATATGAACAAAATCGAATGTGGCCATGGGTCCTTGAGGTATGACAGTTTAACTAGGCCACTCGGACTGTTGGGACCTCATTTGGGGCATGCAGTTTAACTAGGCAACTCAAATTGATGGTGATCTTGCGGTTTAACTAGGCAAGGTCAGCACTTTTGTGGTTTAACTAGGCAAGGATGAAATCTCACGGTTTAACTAGGTGAGGGTGTCAAATCTTACGGTTTAACTAGGCAAGGTTTGGGATATCGTGCGGTTTAACTAGGCATGGTATGAGAGATCCGTGTATCCGATATGTATAGGATAATGGTGGTCTATTCTGGTCACTATAAATGCCAATATTTTGGTTTCAAATGGTTTTTAATGCATCATTGTTGTATGAGGATCCTCACTAAGCAAGTGTGCTTATGCTCTCTTTTTCCTAATGATGTAGAGCATTAAGGTTTGGGGGTAGCAAGAGGCAAGGCTAAGCGATTCAAGGACATTTACATGTTTGAGTACGAACTCAGTTTATATTTTGGTCAATAAGGCAATGTGTTCACCATAGTTTTTGGTACTTGTAATTCTGTTTTCTTATGGATTTTAAGTATGTTTCCATGCTGGTTTTGTAGGATGGTTTGATGTTGCTAAGTTTGATGTCGATCCTTGCTTTTAGTTATGGATAATTGGTTGCCTAGGCATGCATCTAGAGCCTCCTTATTGATTGCCATGTTGTGATGGTTTGAGCAAGTTTATTAGGTTGTGTTGGCATGTTGATTATGCTGAGAATGGTCTATTTGTGCATTTTGGTATGTTTGGCAAAGTGGTTTAGGAAGCATGCCTCTAGTGTAATTCTTTGATAGTAGGAAGTTGTGTTGGATGTTTGATCCTAGCATATATATGCGTTTATGTGTTTATGATTAATTGTATGCATGTATGCAAGTTGCTAGGACCCAAATGCATCTAGATTCGAGTGAAAAAACAGCTAAACTTGGCATTATAGTCCCAGGCGTACCGATACACAGGAGACCGTATCGGTATGGCTAGGCAATTTTGGGCAAGATGTTTTGGTACGGGTGAAGGTGTTTCAATACGATTTAATGCTACTGGGATGTCACTTTTTGGAATGAGCCCGCATATCGAAACACCACATAACTGTATCGGTACAGTGTTTAATAAAATAAAAAGGAATTTTCGTATTTGAAATAGCATACCGGTACGGGGTTGGTTGCATCGAAATGATGGTTGCAATATCGTATCGATACGATACTTAGTGTTTCGATACGGTGATCGTTATTTCTATTAATGTCATGGAAATGCAATTATGGTTTCTTTCGTTTTGGTCCCTGAACTTGTTTTATCAATGAAATTAGTATGGTTGATCCTATTAAGCTGATTTTTGACACGTAGGCCTGAAATATGCTTAATTAATGATTGGTAATTTAAAATTGGGAAAGTCCCTATAAATTGTTGATTTTGCAATTTAGTCCCTAAATTATGTTGTGTTCAATTGGATATCGTATCGGTGCCCGATTGTGTTAAGTTATCACCTGTGGATAGTATGTAAATGTTGGAATGTAATAATGCATCTAGACAAGAAAATAAGAAAAAAATGGATGCATTTTAGGTTTCATCTTCTCGGTTTACTTTGATAAACCTAATGTAGACTGCTCGGTTTAGTCTTGTGACTAGGCCGGGTTGAGGGGTTTATATTTGTTGGTATCAGAGCCAGGTTTGCAAAAAGTTGGGATATTTTTTCTTTATTGGCTGATGTTGTATGAATTGCACAGTGATTGTGTATATATTCGGTGATTGTTTAATATCATGTTAGGGTATGAATTGGGAACACATTGCCTATTACCGAGGTTTTAAAATGCATTTAAAAGTTGTCTTGGATCCTTGCTTGATGCTAGCCTAACTTTAATGTGTTTTGATGCTTTTGATAGCATGGCTCGATGTGAGACGCGATCGATGGGTAACACTACCGGGGTAGGGTAGAATAACAAGCTAAGAGAGAATCCCCCTCATGTTTTACCTCATCCTACTCTAACGGTTCCTCTAGTTAATATTGTGGTGGGTGAAGTACCCCAAGTTCATCTGGTGCCTGTTTATGGTGATTCGACTCCGTTAGTTCACGCAATAATGGGAGCTTTCTAAGTAGCGGTGCTGAAGTGCAGGCAAAAGCACCGACACCAATTGTGGTGGCAAATCAGGGGTTACCTTTAGAGCGTTTATGGAGTTTGGGAGGTGAAGAATTACAGGGTTTGAGTCCTGAGGTAGCCGAGTGTTGGCTGGAGAAGATGATTCGCATCATGAATCAAATATGATGCAATGAGGAGCACAAGTTGGGTTGCATCGTGCCTCTGTTGCAGGGTGCTGAAGTGCAGGCAAAAGCACCGACACCAACTGTGGTGGCAAATCAGGGGTTACCTTTAGAGCGTTTATGGAGTTTGGGAGGTGAAGAATTACAGGGTTTGAGTCCTGAGGTAGCCGAGTGTTGGCTGGAGAAGATGATTCGCATCATGAATCAAATATGATGCAATGAGGAGCACAAGTTGGGTTGCATCGTGCCTCTGTTGCAGGGTGATGCATATCACTGATGGGTGACTACCATTGTGGGTGTTCCGGAGGCGGATGTCACTTGGGAGTTCTTTCAAAGAGCTTTCAAGAGGAAGTACCTTGGTACCCAGTATTTGGATATAAAGAAGTGTGAGTTCATGGCGCTGACATAGGGTGGAATGTCTGTTGCTGAATATGAGGTGAAGTTTATCCGCCTGAGCCAGTATACTTTGGAGTTGGTTCCTGATGACCAGCAGAGATGTGACAGGTTCTGTTATGGTATCTCCTGGTTGCAAATTACAAAGATTTTGATATGTTGGTCAATCGGGCCAAGGATATCGAGTAGTCTTTGGGTGCACAAGTTTAGGCTACGGGTGGGAATTTGGGTAAGAGAGTGGCCGACTCTAGCTATTTTGGGAGGCAGAATAGGATGTTCAGGGACAAGAGACATAGGTCAGATTACAGGCGTGGTGGTAGAGTTGGCCAAGGTTCTTAAGGAGCTCGTGTTGTAGCGAAAAGATGAGCGATGTGGTAGGTGCTACATGGGTATATGCTGGGGTAATACTAGAGGTTGTTGGATTTGTGGATCGTCGGATCACCTATAGCATGATTGTCCTCGAGCTGTGAGGGATGCACCAGCAAAGGTGGTTGCACCTGCTAGGGGCTGTAATCACTCATTTTTATCTGGTCTGTAAATACATATTAGTATAATTATTAGTATACTAGTGTTGCATGTATACATTGTATTATATTATGCTATATGTTTATTATGTGCATAAGTGTTACTAATATATATAAAATGTGTGGTGTGTGCATGTATATTATAAACTATGTATCTATACGTATTAATAAGTAATACGGTGTATGTCGCGCATGTATCTATATTTAGTACGAGCGTATTTGTTTTTACGGATAATGTGTGTAGATGTTATGTTAATTATGTATATGTATGTATGCTAGTATGTTATATTAATTAATGTTTGCATAGGTATATATGTATGTATTGTCGTATGTATATTATTATTACTAATTGTTGTTATAACTAATATTAATATTATTGGGCTAATATAAAATAAAATAAAAACATATTAAACCCCAAATAAATAAATTGCCAGTCCAAGTCCATTACAAGTCTAATATTATTACAAGGCCCGATTGGCCCAAACCAAAGACCCTATTTAAATCTAATTATTTGTGTGCAGATAACTATGGGCCGTTGGATCAAGATCTGATCCAACGGCCACAATCAAGCAAGGGACAAAATATCTAGCCGACCGCGTGCACTACACGTCTGGACGGTTCGAGTGCCACGCGTGCGTGGGGTCCACGAGCGGACTCTTCGATATCCCACGTGTGCGTGAGTCCCACGCGCTATAACTCCTCGACTGCTGAGCCCCACGTGCCACGATCTAGAGCCGTTTCACTGATCGAGGTTTCATCTGGGCCGTTCGTCCTTCAAGCCAGCCCGACCGTTAGATCAGATCTGATCCAACGGCCGAGAATGCCTCTGGCCGAAGACAGAACCCCCACACCGCCACCATGCTTCCACCATACCGGTCTCCAACCACCGCGCTCAGACATATCAAAACACAAGAAATGAAAGATTATGTCAGCATGATGTCCAGATCTGAAAATAGATATTATATTACTTGTTACCAAACCAAAAGACAGGCATATATGTATGAAACAAACATTTTGTAAGGCAGAATAGAGTTGTAATCGAAAAGTAAGAAATACAAAAAACAGTCTTCAGTGGTAATACTCTTCTCTTTTCTTACTTTGTTGCATGCATACAAAAAATATACGTAGTAAATAAAAAAAAAGAGAGAGGTTTAGAGTCATTACCATCGTCGTCTGTGGATCTCCCCTTTACGAATAACAAGCCTCTTCGGCCTTCCCAGGCCGGATATGGTGAACTGAAAGGAGTAGGAGGCCCTTTTGGTTTTGTTTTGGGTTGAATAAAAAAATGAGGGCTTTTCGTTTTGTATTTCTTAGATCTAGGACGAATAGAAGCTTTTTCTCCGAATCCAAGTTCAGATTCGTGTCGAGGGTAAGGTAAGGTTCATTTTGGTATATTTTTTGGGGCTCGCCGGCGCTGGCTAGCGTCGGCCGGCGGCGGAGAAGACGGCAGTCGGCCGCCGGTTTCTGGTTCATGGGATAAGGTTGAGAGAAAAATGAAAGAACGAAGCTTGTTATAAAAACTGAAAATGAAACGAAATGAGGAAAATTTGATTCGGGCCAAAAAAAATACGTTTTATAGGTGTTTTTATTTTGTGAAATGGGCGAATTACGTAATAAATCCTCCAGCGTTTTTGATATTTTCATTTCTGTCTCGCCGCATGGTATATTTACAATTCGAGTCCCCCTTATATTTCAAAATTTTGCAATCCAGTCCCTAAATTACATTGAATCTGTTTTTAAATGGTAAAATTACCCCTTTAACCATCCCGCGTTTTTGGATTTTTTACTTCGGGTCTGCCCCTTGGTCTAATTACAGTTTCAGTCCTTTCAAGTTCGGTCCTGTTTGCATTTTCGTCCTTAAATTGCATATATTGTCCTTTAATTTCTGCCACTGATGTTTATTTCTTTTCATTTCAGTCCTGTTTCCATGTAAATATTTATGTTCGTATTATAATCGTGTATGCTGATGTAGCCTTTTGCCTTATTATATATCCCTCGTATATGCCTTGTATTTTTATGTATACATGTATATGTATGTTAAGTTTATGATGATTATGTATCTTTATGTATTTGTTCGGTTATTCGTATTACGCGTATTATGTTCTAGTTGGCTCGTACACAACACAACATGTTTTGTATTTTTGTATGTATCGTATGTTCTCTTGGCCTTTAGGTTACGTGTTAGTGTATTTTCTTTTTTACGTATAATATATTGTTCTATATATGTTGAAATGTGTTTTATTTCTAATATATATGTCTTCTTGAAATATATGTTTTTCTCCACAAACGTATTTATTCATGCCTTTTTATTGTGACATGTTAAATTTGTTTTTATCCACCGTTAAGATTGATATGTATATATGTATGTTTTTAGTTACGTATTTTATTTACGTTAGATTATTATTCTGTTATGTGAATATTTACTGTCTTTAAATTATTTGTCATGTTTTATATTTTGCTCACTAAGGTTGCATAATGATATATAAATTGTCAATGCGGTGTCCTTTTATCCGAGTGTAAACGGGGCCAGTATCAGGCGTAGTGATAGTGGTTGGACGTTTACTCTCGGATAACGGGGCCTTTAAAATTTATTCGCAATTATAACTGAATTTTAAATTAATCGTCACTTTAATCCGAAAAATCTAATATTAATAAAGCGGTAATTATTAAAGTACCAATTTTGGGCGGTGTGGGGGTGCTAATCCTTCCCCATCCGTAACCGACTCCCGAACCCAATAATTTTTAAATCTCTGGTTTTATGGTGTCCGGCCTACCTAAGTGGCCGGTGGTGACTCCAATTTTTAAAAAATGCGGTTTTTTTCTTAAAGCCCACGGAATAAACGTTTTATATCCGAAAAATTACAAACACTTCGAAAACATCGTCGTTTTTTAGCGAAAAAAAGGACATCGCTACAGATGGCGACTCCGCTGGGGATAATTTTTGTTTTTCAAAAACAAATGAGAGTCAAGCTTTTGAAATAATTACCGCTTTATTAATATTAGAAATTTCGGGTTAAAGTGACTATTAAATTAACATTCGGTTATAATTGCGCGTTTATTTTAACGCATTTAAAATATGGCATATAAATCCGTTTTTTTAAGTGGGGGAAAACGCTAATGCTTTCGTGGAGATATCGTTCTCCCGTATGGGCCTAGCAAGTACCTTCGGGGCTTGAGTACCTTATGTTTTCGTAAGGATATCGTTCCTTCGTACGGGCATAAGCGAATGGGTCCCCCTGAATTGAACCCGGTTGAAAGGAGCCTATAATGGGTGATGATCGGTGGCGTTGCTACTCTTTGTAGAGGACAACAATGACAATTCGGGTACCTCCTAGAGCCAAGACTGCATGTAGAGAATACATAGAAACCTACCCATTTAGAGCCATGCGGATAACCTTAGGTTTTAGACGGGATAAATAGGGTTGTTTTGTGTGTTTATTCTGTTTAATTTTGTCCTTTTATTTATATATTTATTAATTTTATCTGGTACTGACTTGTTTTCTTTTCGCTTTTGTTTTTTTCATACATCATACATTTGCATCACATAAAGGTACTGGATCAAGTGGTTTGCCCGATCAGAAAGTCTTTCACCATGGAAAAAAGGTGTCTTAGGAAAGAAGAGCTTAATTTGTCAGTCAGACATTGGTCAGAGGTCAACCAGAAAACCCAAGGGGACAGTTCGCCGAACGAACGCGTAATAGCAGTGTACACCTATGTGAGTCTCCAACAGAAAAACTTATAGGATCTTCAAAGCATTTGGGAAAGATGGGACTGAAGACTACAAGACTTGTTCTACGATAGTTATGGCGACATTGCACAGCTGTTATATGTTCGGGTTAACCAGCCCCTGCTCTGAGCTATAGTCCAGTTCTGGAATCCGGCTTTTTGTTGCTTCACCTTCAATGGGCAGGACATGATGCCTACAGTAGAAGAATGCACTGCTTTACTTAACCAGAAAAACATTCAGGAAGATTGGATCTACGCGAAGCCTCCGAGGAATCAGAATTACACTGCGAAACTCAAAACCTTTACGGGAATGAGTGACGATTGGGTTAATGGCCTGCTTCAGATCTGAGGAGACAATACAGTTTTTGCATGGGAAAGTATTCGGGACATCATACCGACACATCCAGACGAGGCAAAGAAAATGGACCTATTCGCCTTAGGAATATATGGCTTGGTGATCTTTCTAAGAGTACTCGGGAACATTGACATAGCCATTCTGGACTTGTTTGAGCGGGTAAAACGGAAAGCAAACCCAGTACCAGCAATCTTGGCCGAGACTTTCATTTCCTTAAATGCTAGCCGGAAACATGAAGAATGACGTTTTCGAGGATGCGCACAGCTGTTACAGGTAAGGATTCAGAGTCACATGTGGAAGACACCAACGAGGGTCCTGCCGGGGATATCCTTCCAAGGTTTTTCGCCTTTGTGGGAGTACTTAGCAAAGGAATGGCGAGAGGATTTGAAAACAAAAATGTGGACTAGCTTCTTCAGGAACATTCAAGGCGAAGACATAGCATGGAGGGTCCCATGGCTCGGTAAAGTTAATTATTTTCTATACAGTTATGGTGATTTCAACTGGCTGATGATGTTGGGATTGCACGGAGGGATCGCCTGGGCTCCACTTTTAGTGTCTCGACAGTTCGGATCATGACAGTTCATTCCCAATACCGCCGGGTTGAGCAAAACTGAATTTCTTTTCAAAGGGGAGTTCAAAGGAAAAATTCAAACCATCATGAGGGCCTGGGACCATTGTTACCGGATCAGGGTGGAAGGAGATACCGAGCACATGACTACCCCCGACTACGATCTTTGGAGACGTTTGAGGGTTAATAATGTGATTCCTAAATCTGATCAAGGACCAGCAGTGTCACTCGAGGAGCTTACAAGGGCGGTACCGTCTGAAACTGACATCTTACGGAATAAACTAGAAGAAATTAAAAAGAAAATGGACATCTAACAGACTCAACATACGAGCGAGCTCTATAAGGCAAGCTTAGAGGTTGATGAACGGGATGGGATCATTAGGCAGTTGAAGAAATTAAATGCAGATTTGAACGACAAGAATGCTCTTTATCAAAAAGATGCCCTTCTACTACAAGGCCAGCCGGAGTCAATTCATAGCCGTGGAAAGAGAAAGAATGAATGGTATCTGTTTGGTGGAAGAAGAACGAGAAATCTTCAAGAGAACGATCGAGAAAGAGATAGAAAGCTGCCGGTTGGCTATGGAGGAAGAAAAACGGTCCTCCAAGAAGGCCATCGACCAGGAAAAGGAAAGATTCAGGCAAGAAATCAACAAGGGAAAACAAGTTGTCCATCGTGAGAAAGAAAGTGTCGCCCTATGGAAAAGAAAGTCCATGAGTAGCCGGAATAGACTGTTAGAGATGCAAAAATTGTACGATGACACTATTCAAAGTCTGGAGCAAAGCCAAAGTCAGAATGGCGAATTAAAAGGAAAGGTGGCGGAAGTTGAACACTCACTTCGAATGTACTGCCACAGAAATGGTTTCACTGAGCTTCAAGAAAGAGAGCGCGAAGTAAGAATGTTACGAGCACGAATTAAGTCCCTCGAAGCAACTGTTGAGGATTACAAGGAAAGAATTAGTGTGTTCGAGGAGGCTACAGCCGGAGGGGACACCTATTGGCAAAAGAGACTGCGTAACGCTGCCCGGATGGTACAGGATAAGGACCAGTATTACGCAAACTTGATGGTGGACTTACAGCGAGTCACCAGGCATGTGAATGATTTGGCTGTCGAGGCCGAAACACTCCGACCTTTCATAGTCCCAGAAATGGAAGAAGCTCCCAGGTTCCTCAAGTTGCTCAGGGCAATTGGAAAATTAGGAGATAGAGCTAGGGTTTATCTATAGGTTTTTGTGTTGTATTTAGCTCTTTTGTATTAGGAATCTTCATTTTGTAATACGAACTTTGTTGTAATTTAGACCCTTTAATTCCCGTGGAAGTAGTTCAAAAGGGTGATTACCAGCGGAATCAGTATCTTATCTGCATACATTCTTGCATTGCATCATGACATTCGCATCATTATACATGCATTTATTTTCTTGCAACCATATTAACATTATGAATATTGTGGCGTTGTGTGTAGTTAACACGCAATCATTCATCATCCATACCTTACCCGATTACAAAGCAAGCTCATGGAAGAAAGGATAATCAGTCTAGAAAAGGGGCAAAAAGAGCTCGAGACAAGGCTTGAAGAGGCCCAAAGAAGCCTTAGTGATCATATTGCGCAGTCGCAAGCATCTATAGTATCCGACATAACCGTATTGTTGGCTAGGAGTCTTGGAAAAAGGGTGGAAGGAGAAAACGTTCAAGAACTAGAGGTACCCCAGTTCACTACAAGGTTCAACCAACTGCACCAAACCCGGCTAGAAAGGTGTAATCATCCCTGCAGGAATGTCATCCAGTTTTCAAATAGGGGTACCTGAAACTCAACCCCTCGACGCTGAAGCACTCTATAAAGAAGAGGTGCCGAACCTGAACATGGTTGAAAGGATCAGGACCGAGGTAGAGAAAAAGTGGGAGGAGAGGTTTCGCCTCATGGAGGAAAAATTTAAAACGTTACAATCTAATGAAGAATCAGGAAATGACGCTAGCGACTTAAGTCTGGTGTCCGATCTTGTCCTACCGCCAAAATTTAAAACGCCAGAGTTCGACAAATACGATGGAACCACGTGTCCTTCCGCACAATAACAATGTACTGTCGAAAGATGGCGGCCTACCTTAAGGACGAAAAACTACTAATTCATTGTTTCCAGGACAACCTAACTGGAGCGGCGTTACGGTGGTACACCCAGTTGAGCAAGGCAAATGTTAAGACATGGAAAGATCTGTCAAGAGCATTTACTGAGCAATATAAGCATGTAATGAGATATGACCCCAAGAGAATTATGTTGGAAAATATGGGGCAGAAGTCCAACGAAAGCCTGCGACAATACGCCCAAAGGTGGCGGGAATTGGCCGCCCAAATTCAGCCACCCCTCCCGGAACATGAAATTACGCCGTTATTTGTTAATACTCTGAAAGGGGCACTTTTTGATCGCCTCATTAATAACACAACGCAGTGCTTTGCCGACTTAATCAGGACTGGGGAGTCCCTTGAATTGGCAATTAAGAGTGGTAGAATTGATGGTGGGGAAGGGTCCCGAAAATATAGCAAGAGGAATGAAGTAAACGCCACCAGCACTTATACCACCCCGAAGAACTTCACAGTCTCACAGCCACAAGCATCTGTGGGAAAAATACAAAACTCGAATCAAAGAGAGGAGAGAATCTCCAAAAAAGAGAAAGAGATGAGAACTTTCACTCCCCTACCTATTTCGTACTCGGAACTTTATTCCAGTTGTATGAAGCAGACCTGGTCCGTCCATACATCGTTACTCCTGTCAATCCGCCCTTCCCTTCTTGGTATAATCTGAACGCGCATTGCGACTATCACGGCAATACCCCTGGACATCCCACTGAGAACTGCCTTGCCTTCAAAAAACTTGTGCAGAATTTAATCAATTCCGGGATATTGAAATTTGAAGAACCAAGTGTAGCCAATAACCCGCTGCCTAATCATGGGAGCAGAGGAGTAAATGTTATTGAAGAATACTTTACCAGGAGGATTAAGGATGATGTGTCAGAAATCAAATCTCTTTTACGGTGGGTATTTCAACAGCTATGCATGGCTCGTGTGATCGACAAAGGCATGATAATAAGGCAGAAGAGAGGTGGAGTGTATTGCGAATTCCACCAGAATGAAGGACATGACATCCAAGAGTACGATGAGTTCAAGAGATTGGTACAGCAATTGATGAATGAAAAGCAAATAGAATTCTTCGAGGAGCCCATGGGGAAGAAGGGGTCGGACGTACACATGACGGATAGCCCCAAATCTAAATACGGGAAGGATAGACCTTTTATCATCTCTCCCAGGCCGGGGAATGCAGGTGCCTCCCAGGTGAAACCAGCAAGATAAGTCCCAGGATCATCATTTCAGCACCATCCCCATTGCCATTCAAGGATATGCGGCAAACCCCCTGGAATTATGCTGTAAATGTGACCACGCCAGAAAAACTAGAACATGGTCAAGTAAAAGAGCCTACGCTGAAAGACCAACAAAGCGAGCGATGTAAGCGTTGGTGAGGCGGCCATTTCACAAGGAGGCGGATGTTATTCCTCCGAGGCTTTGAAAGCAAATTGAAAAAGATAAGGGGAAGAATACATTTTATTAGCCCCACGCAGATATTTGGAGAAGAACCTCCCCCAAAGACGAATGAGCAGAATCGAGGTCCAAGCCAAATAATTTCTGAAGTTCTTGAGACATAGCGAGTACAACGTAGTGGAGCAACTACGAAAGCAACCGACCAGGATCACAAGATCTTTGGAATTACTCTTGAGTTGAAAAGCACCGGAGAGACGCTATTAAAAGTACCAAATCAAACTTTTGTGCCCCAGGATATTTCTATGACAAAACGGGGACAGGATAGTGGGGGCATATCGCGCCTATAATCATATAACGTTCGGTGATGATGAGATCCCCGAGGAGGAATGGGGTCCACCAAAGCCCTTAACATCACAACCCTTTGCGCAAAGGGTATGTAGTACTGGCGTCTTGATTGACAACGGGTCAGCATTGAACGTCTTGCCTATGGTGACCCTGCAAAAACTACCAATAGATGGTTCTCACCTAAAGCCCTGCCACAATTCAGTAAGAGCCTTTGATGGTACGCAAGGAGGAACAATAGGGAAAATTGAGGTGCCCCTACTGATCGGACCGACTGAATATATGATCGATTTTTTGGTGATGGACATAAAACCATCTTACAGCTGCTTATTGGGAAGACCATGGATCCACTCCGCAGGAGTTGTCCCCTCATCGTTACATCAGAAATTAAAATTTGTAGTCGAAGGTAAATTGGTCACAGTAGAGGCAGAGCAGGAAATTGTTGCTTCTGTGACATCAGACGCCCCTATATTCAAAATGATGAAGATACTGTAGAATGCTCGTTCCGAGCATTGGAACTAGTGAATCCCACGTTTGTTTCGGAGGGAAGTCGGATCCCCTACCCCAGGTTATCTAATTGTACCAAGATGACCGTCGCAGAAACTTTGGACCGAGGAGCCAAAGTAGGAAAGGGGCTGGGGAAGAAATTACAAGGGAACCTAAGAGCCAAAAATATGATAACCAAGAAGGATAGTTTTGGGCTGGGTTACCAACCAAGTGTCCAACAGAGAAAAGAGGAATATAAGAGGAAGGAAGAGAAAAGAAAAGCCAGATTTAAAGGAGAGAACATTCCGTGGAGACCAATGTCCTTTCCTAGTTTTAAAACCACTTTTGTCTCTGGAGGATTCTACCAGCTAGGTCAAGAGGTTGAAGAGGCAATTGAGGAAAATGACGTACTCAACCAGGAGGAGATACTCAATAAATCATTTGAAGGGATGTACATCAACATGATAGCTGGAAATGACCGAGGCAGCAAAATGTTGACCAACAACCGCCCCTGCCGTCCCGGGGAAACACTCGATAACTGGAGCTGCATTGATCTACCTGTAGTTTTTAGGAATAGATCAGAGTAATGCTCCGAATCAACCTTTTGTTTTTGCCCGTAAACAATGGGGATCTCTTGTATGGGGCACCTATGTTAACTTTTTGATTGAAATGAAAATATCCCCACTTTCCTAAATGACCAAAGTTTAATTTGTTTCATTCATGCATTCTTCATGTTCACTTCCTTCATATAAAACCGTCTCCTTCCCAATACAATTCATTCTTATTTAATGCAGGTCGCTCATGATTGACGATATGAATGATACCGGATCCAATCCTGGAGTGAATTTTGAATGCCCTGAGGTCTCATAGGGAATTAAGGAAGGATATGATGAGATGGAAGGTAAGGTCTCGGAAGAGTTAAAGAGAATGGTGGCCAATGAAGAAAGGCAGATCATGCCCCACCAAGAAGAAACAGAAGTTGTAAACTTGGGGATTGAAGAAGAGAGAAAAGAAATAAAAGTAGGAACGACGATTTCCTAAAAAACCAAGCACGAACTGATAACCCTACTTCAGGAATTCAAGGATGTCTTCGCCTGGACTTATCAAGATATGCCAGGGTTGAATACCGATATAGTGGTGCACAAATTGCCAACAAAATCAGAGTGCAAACCAATACAGCAAAAACTTTGGAGAATGAGACCAAATATGTTGTTAAAAATTCGAGAGGAAGTAAAAAAACAGTTTGATGCTGGTTTCTTGGAGGTAGCCAAATACCCCGAATGGGTTGCAAACATTGTACCGGTACCAAAGAAAGACGGGAAAGTTTGTATGTGTGTAGATTATAGGGATCTAAACCGAGCTAGCCCTAAAGACAACCTCCCCTTACCACATATTGACACGCTGGTTGACAACACTGCAGGACACTCATGGTTTTCATTCATGGACGGCTTCTCAGGGTACAACCAGATAAAGATGGACCCTAACGACATGGAAAAGACTACGTTCATAACTATGTGGGGCACTTTTTGTTATCGAGTGATGCCGTTTGGGCTAAAGAACGCGGGGGCAACATACCAAAGAGCAATGGTGACTCTTTTCCATGACATGATGCACAAAGAAATAGAAGTATATGTGGACGACATGATTGCCAAATCCCGAACAGAGGAAGAACACCTACAGAACTTGAAAAACTATTCCAAAGACTACGGAAGTACCAGCTTAGGCTCAATCCTGCCAAGTGTACCTTCGTCGTTACTTTTGGAAAACTCCTAGGGTTCGTGGTAAGCAGAAGAGGAATTGAGATCGATCTAGATAAAGTGAAAGCCATCCAGGATCTCTCACCACCCCACACTCAGAAGGAAGTTCGTGGTTTCCTGTGGAGGTTGAATTATATCTCTCGTTTCATTTCCCAATTAACCGACCGATGTGACCCGGTCTTCAGACTTCTTAGAATGAATAATCCTGGTGTGTGGGATGAGGAATGTCAAAGAGCCCTAGAAAAGATCAAAAAGTACCTGACAAATGCTCCAATTTTAGTCGCACCAGTACCAGATCGACCATTAATTCTCTACCTGACAGTTTTTGAGAATTCAATGGGATGCGTATTGGGGCAACACGATGAGTCAAGAAAAAGGGAGCAGGCCATCTATTACCTAAGCAGGAAATTCAATGATTGCGAAACGCGATACCCGCCAGTGCAGAAGCTGTGTTGTGCTCTAGTTTAGGCTACCAAGCGGCTTAGACAGTATATGTTGTACCATACTACTTGGTTGATATCCAAGCTAGACCTATTGAAGTTCTTAATGGAAGCACCAGCACTAACAGGAAGGATGGCCCGATGGCAGATGCTCTTATCCGAATTCGATATTGTATACGTTAACCAGAAAGCCGTAAAGGGGAGTGCCGTAGCAGATTTTCTAGCTAGTCGTGCTTCAGACGACTATGAGGCATTGAACTTTAATTTCCCAGACGAAGACTTGATGTGCATTACAACCGAGGAAGAGGTTTCAGATGATAAATCATTGAAACTTTACTTCGATGGAGCCTCTAACGCCTTCAGACATGGGATAGGAGCAGTGCTAATTTCTCCTGAGGACGTCTATTATCCTTTCACCAGCAGATTGGAATTCTTCTGCACTAACAATATAGCTGAATATAAAGCTTGCATTATGGGATTAAACTCAGCTATTGAGAGAAAGGTTAAGGAACTTTGAGTATTCGGAGATTCATCCTTAGTACTTTACCAATTGCGCGGGGAATGGGAAACTAGGGACCCAAAGTTGGTCAAATATTATGAATTGATTCAAGAGCTCAACAAAGAATTTGAAAAGGTCAGCTTCAATTACCTGCCTCGAGAAGAAAATCAGATGGCAGACGCCTTGGCAACCTTGGCATCCATGTTCAAAACAAACACCGGGGCAGAAATGAAGCCCATTGAGATGCGGACGTTTGAAAGGCCTGCTCATTGTTGTAATGTACATGAAGAGATTGATGGGAACCCATGGTACTATGACATCTTGCAATATGTCAAGCTTCGAAAGTATCCAGAAGGGGCAAACGACAATGACAGAAAAACACTCAGAAAAATGGCAACAAGATATGTCCTAGATGGGGAGACCTTATATAGGAGAAGTCATGATCAAACATTGTTGAGATGTGTGGATGCCCGGAAGGCGAAGGAGATTTTAGCCGAAGTACATGACGGGCTCTGTGGAGCGCACGCCAACGGGCTGTCTATAGCCCGGAAAATTATGAGATATGGTTATTTCTGGTTGACCATGGAGGGAGATTGCATCGATTACGCCAGGAAATGCCATAATTGCCAAATTTATGCTGACAAGATTCACGCACCCCCATCGCCTTTACACACCATGAATTCTCCATGGCCTTTTGCGGCGTGGGGCATGGGCGCCATTGGGCAGATCCATCCGAAAGCTTCCAATGGACACCATTTCATTTTGGTCGCCATATACTATTTCACTAAATTGGTAGAGGCAGCGTCTTACGCCAACATCACAAGGACTACAGTATGTAAGTTCTTAAAGAAGGAGATTATTTGTCGATACGTATTGCTAGAAAGGGTCATCACCGACAACGCTTCCAATCTGAATAACAAAATGATGACGGACGTGTGCACTCAATTCAAGATAACACACCATAATTCCACAGGCTATCGTCCTAAAATGAATGAGGCAGTGGAAGCAGCAAACAAGAACATAAAGAAGATCATAGCAAAGACGACGGATACCTACAGGGATTGGCATGAGAAGTTGTCGTTTTCCCTTTTTCGCCTATAGGACGTCCATTTGCACATCAACGGGGGCAACACCCTACTCCTTGGTGTATGGTACCGAAGTAGTACTCCCCATCGAGGTAGAGATCCCGTCTCTCCGGGTCTTAAACGAAGTGAAATTGGAAGAAGCTGAATGGGTGCAGGCCAGACTCGACCAGCTGAATCTCATTGATGAAAATAGACTAAAGGCTATTTGTCATGGTCAGATGTACCAAAAGCGGATGATGCAGGCATACAACAAAAAGGTGCGCCCAAGAGTATTCAAATAAGGGGATCTGGTGCTCAAGAAAATCCTCCCGATCCAGAAAGATTCTCGAGGAAAGTGGATGCCCAACTGGGAAGGGTCGTATGTAGTAAAAAAGGCCTTCTCAGGAGGAGCCCTAATCCTAACAGAAATGGATGGAGACGAGCTGAAGAACCCTGTAAATTCTGATGCTGTTAAGAAATACTATCTTCGAAAAAAAAGAACAAAAATGGAGAGCTCAGGGCGAAAACCCGAAACCGGGCATCTTGAAGCAGAGGGAGGACCCGAGTTGAAAACCCGTAAAGGGCAGCTCGGGTAAATTGAAAAGTTGAATACCCGAAGAGAAGGGTATCCCCATGAACATCATGAAGAGGAAGCTTCGAGCAAAAAAATTCTACACCGGTTGACAGGATCATGTATCATTCATATCGAAGATAATGAGGGATCTTTTATTTCATACTTAACTTTTCTTCTTTCTCATGTGTGTCATACCTCTTTTAAGATATCCCAAGCCCTTAATCGTAATAAAATTGTGTTTTTGAGCATCCATTCCTTGCTTTCTTGTTAATTTCAGGCAAATAAGCTAACATAGGCTTATGGTAAAACAAGAGATTTTTGAGCATTATTGTGATCTAACCTTAAAAATGCAGGTGATTAAAGAAAATGATGTTAACTTCGCCCTCTAGCTCCCTACATAACGGCTGTTGATAGGAAAGGCGGAAAGCTTCAAACAACCGGATAGGATGACCAATGGCGTACGTCCTGTCTATTCAAGGAAAGCATGCGAGATAACAAGAGAGATCTCTTGGGTGAAAACCTAGAAGGGCACCCCTCAAAAAGAAGAAGAAGAAAAAACCCTCTAAAGCGAAAACCCGAAAGGGCACTTTAGAATTCCAAGTCGTAAATGGAGAAAAAAAAGGTTGGAATGGTTGAACCTGACAGTGAAGTGGGGTATCGACGCCCGTGAAAAAGGAGAAAGTGAACAACGAGATTGAATAAGGACCAAAGCAAGCCCACCAAGATATTGACACTCATGCATCATGAATAGTCAGACATCACTAGGATTAGGAGCATGTCAATTCATTTGTCATAGCATTTTGTTTTATCTTAGACAGGTATCTATGGATTCAAAGAGACATCGATGGCCATCGTGGTGTGAATCCCAAATGTGAAGACAATGGTTCTACATACAAAAGGCCATTGTTTCCAAGCACCTGCAGAGAGAGGTTCTATATAGGAAGAATCCTCCGGTCCGAGGCTTCAGAAGCTGAAAGTTCTATATAGGAATGACTTACAGCTCCAAGGTGAAGACTAGCAGTTCTATATAGGAAAAACTCCCAGTCGAAGGAATTCACCCATGATACACAAGGTTTTATATAGGGAAAACCTGTTGTGTCGAAAACGAAGAGTTCTATATAGGAAGGGCTCCGAGCATTATTGTCTTAGAGTAAAAGATTCTATATAGGAAGAATCCGTAGCTCCAAGATTTCAGAAGCCAAAAGTTCTATATAGGAAGGACCGACGGCTCCAGGGTGAAGACTAGCAGTTCTATATAGGAAGAACTCCCAGTCGAAGGAATTCACCCATGATACACAAGGTTTTATATAGGGAAAACCTGTTGTGTCGAAAGTAAAGAGTTCTATATAGGAAGGGCTCCGAGCTTTACTGTCTTAGAGTGAAAGGTTCTATATAGGAAGAACCTGTAGCTCTGAGATTTCAGATGCCAAAAGTTCTATATAGGAATGACTGACGGCTCCAGGGTTTGAAGACTAGCAGTTCTATATAGGAGGAACTCCCAGTCGGAAGAATCCATCAGCGACGCAAAAGGTTTTATATAAGAGAAACCAGCGTTGAAGGCGAAGAGCAACCACAAAACACCACCAAACCTCAAAACTAACAACCTAAACAAATAGAGATTCTTAAGTTTTAGGATTCCATTGATAAAAATCACTTATCAACATTATTTAACATCCAAAATATAAATTAAAACATCCTTAATTACTGGAAAAATCCAATCCGTGAATCAAATCATTTTCCCTACATAGGAAATCATCAAAATTAGATTAGAAACACAAAACACTGATCAAATGCTTAGGAATTTCAGTAAAGAACCATCCAATAGAGGAGATATCGGACCTTACCCTTATTGTTAAGTTTCTCCATTAATTGATTTGTGAAAAGCTAAGAAAACACAAGGTTATTGTAAGATTTTGTGTAAACAATCTTTACAAAACAATTTGAAACAATAAAATCAAGTTAGAAACCACCTCACCTCTGGAAATTTGGTGAAAACATGAGTGTTTGGCTGAGGAGAGGATGGAGAGAAAAGAAATGACGTGATTTTGGTTTTGGAAATAGAAAACTAACTTTTAACAAAAATCCTCTTTAATTAATAATTAAAACACATGTTAAAATATCTTCAATTAAGGGAGAAACCATCCGAAATCAATTGGTAAAATAGCTCCTTAAAGATTCTAAGTATTTGACCCTTTTCATTTTAGTCACTAGGAAATCATAGTTTTCAAAACTTCCATTTTGGTCACTAACCAAAATGTCCACCTTCCAAAACTCGTTTTACAAGATCGATATCACCATTATTAAATACATAATTAATAATGATTTTAAAGCATTTTTCTATAATTTTCCAACACAAAAAATATACGATCCCGAAACTGACTCGAATCTCTACTCTAATCCACCGAACCGTCTAATAAACCACCAAACCGCTAAGCCCTAAAACCGGGGCGTTACAACTCTCCCCCACTTAAGAAATTTCGTCCTCAAAATTTACCTGGAGGAAACAGGTGCAAAAACTATTCAAACATATCCGACTTGCGCTCCCATGTGGCCTCCTCAACAACGCGGTGCCTCCACAACACCTTAACAAGCTCTACTGTCTTGCCACGCAGCACCTTACTGCTGATATCAAGAATCTCTACCGGTTCTTCATCATAAGATAGGTCTGGTCTCAATCTCCTCCACCGGCATAACATGCGATAGATCCGACCTATACATCCGCAACACCGAAACGTGGAACACGTCATGAATCTTTCCCAACTCCGGAGGTAACCTTAAGTGGTACACAACAGGACCCACACGCTCAACAACCACGTATGGTCCAATGAATCTCGGGAAAAGCTTCATTTTCCGCCCAAACCGCAACACTTTCTTCCAAGGCGACACCTTCAAAAACACTCGATCACCCATAGCGTACTCTATATCCCTACGCTTCAAATCCGCATAAGACTTCTGATGATCTGCAGCTGCTTTTAAGCACTCACATATCAACTTTACCTTTTCAATTGTGCCTTTCAGAAAATTAGGCATAGATACAAACTTTTCTGCTGCTTCTGCCCAACACACAAGCATACGACATTTTCTGCCATACAACGCCTCATAAGGTGCCATCTGTATGCTAGCATGATAACTGTTATTGTAAGCAAACTCCACCAACAACAACTGCTTCTCCCATGTTCCCTGGTACTCAATAATACAACACCTCAGCATATCCTCAAGAACCTGAATCACGCACTCCGACTGACCATCCAACTGAGGATGATACGAGGTACTAAAACTTAATCGGGTTCCCAAAGCATGACGTAAACTCACCCAAAACCTTGCGGTGAACCGTGGATCCCTATCTGAAACTATGGATTTGGGCACCCCATGCAACCGCACTATCTCTAAGATGTACAATTCAGCCAACTTGTCCAAGGTATACATAGTATGCACTGGCACAAAATGTGCACACTTCGTAAACCGGTCAACAATCACCCAGATGGAATCCTTTTTGGTCGGCGTCAAAGGCAGCCCAAACACAAAATCCATGGTGATTCTTTCCCACTTCCATCCCGGTATTCTCAACGGCTGCAATAACCCTGAAGGGAACTGATGCTCAGCTTTTACCCGCTGACAAACCATACACCGTGCAACAAAATTAGCCACATTCTTCTTTAGTCCGACCCAATAGTACTCTTCCTTCAACCCTCGATACATTTTAGTACTATCGGGATGCATAGCAAAAGGACTAGCGTATGCCTCAGTCAAAATAGTATGCCTTAACTCTTCATCTTCGGGCACCACTATTTGACCTTTGAAACACAACACCCCATCATCACTGAAATGAAAATCCGTAGGATTCCCATCCCTGATATCTTCCACATGAGGTACCAAACTCCCATCGTACGGTTGCTTCTCCTTAATCATTTGTGACAAGGACGGCTTCACCTGCAACTCAGCCAACAAACCCCCGTCATTTGTCACACTCAACCGAGCAAACATGGCTCTCAACTCTACAACCGCTTTTTTGCTCAAAGCATCTGCCACAACATTGGCTTTCCCCTGATGATACTCAATGGTCAGATCATATTCTTTAAGCAACTTCAACCATCTGCGTTGCCTAAGATTCAGCTCCTTTTGTGACATCAGATATTTCAGACTCTTATGATCTGTATAAACCACACATTTCTCACCATAAAGATAATGCCTCCAGATATTCAAGGCAAACACAACCACGGCAAGCTCAAGATCGTGAGTAGGGTAGTTACGTTCATGCACCTTCAACTGCCTAGATGCATACGCCACTACCTTACCCTCCTAGATCAACACGTAACCAAGCCCAACATACGACGCATCACTATAAACAACAAACTCTTTTCCCGATTTTGGTTGAACCAAGACTGGAGCTCGCGTCAAGGCTTCCTTCAACCTTTCAAAAGCTCGTTGTCTATCCTCAATCCACTCAAACTGAATATTCTTCTGTAGCAGCTTAGTTAACGGAGCCGCCAAAGTGGAGAACCCTTCCACAAACCTTCGGTAGTACCCCGCTAAACTAAGGAAACTCTTAACCTCTGTCACCTACTTGGGCGCCTTCTAACTCATTACAACCTCAACCTTATACGGATCGACAGGAATTCCTTCGGCCGACACAACATGCCCGAGAAACACAACTTCCCTAAGACAGAACTCATATTTGCTTAACTTGGCATACAACTGATTCTCCAACAACTTCTGAAGCACAATCCGCAAATGACTATCATGATCCTCCTCGATACGAGAGTACACGAGGATATCATCGATAAACACAACCACAAACTGGTCCAAAGGCTCATAGAACACACGGTTCATCATGTCCATAAAAGTAGCCGGGGCATTGGTCAAACCAAAAGGCATCACCAAAAACTCGTAATGCCTATACCTCGTACGAAAGGTTGTCTTGGGCACTTCTACCTCCTTCACCTTCAACTGTAATACCCCAACCTCAAATCTATCTAAGAAAACACCGAGGCACCCCTAAACTGATAAACAGATCATCTATCCGCGGTAAGGGATACTTGTTCTTTATAACTTATTCAATTGCCGATAGTCTATGCACATCCGCAACATACTATCCTTATTTTTTACAAACAACACCGGTGCACCCCGCGGTGAGATACTAGGTCTAATGAAACCTAGATCCAGCAACTCTTGCAACTGCGTCTTCAACTCCTTCGGGGCCATGTGATACGGTGCAATCAATACTGGTACTGTACACGCAAAGACCTCGATGCCAAACTCAACCTCACGGTCAGGTGGCAACCCCGTCAACTCTTTCAGAAAAACAGGTGGAAACTCACATACGGTGCGGACATCTTGCACCCTCAACTCCTTTGATCCAAGATTCATAACATAGGCCAAGAAAGCATGACTCTTGAATCCAATATTCAACTTTCTTCCAAAGATGAAACAGCATTAGACAAAAACTTGTCATTCTCGCCAACGACCACCACTTCATAATCATCCGACGACCTCGAAGATACCCATTTGGTTTCAAAATCCACCACAACCCGATGTTCGGTTAACCAATCCATACCCAAAATCACATCAAAACCATGGAATGGAAACTCCATCAAATCCACGGCAAACACATGTCCCCAAACCATCAGCGGGCACCTACGATGCAACCTCCTAACCATGACTGTCTCCCCAAGAGAACTAGTCACTCTAACACCTACATTAAGAATTTCAACAAATATATCAAGCAACTCAGCATGCTCACTCAAAATGTATGAATGAGTAGAACCAAAGTCAACCAACGAATACAACAACAAAGACTGTAGGGTAAAAGTACCTTCAATCACTTTAGTGTCATTGCGACCCTCACGGTGCGCATACACCCTAGCTGGTCCACCTCCCTCATGTTGGATAGCAATAGTATGAGCCACAGTTCTCTGCCCACCATCTTGATGTTCAAATGGTCCACGGCCACGACCACGACCTCTCTGCGAAGCAACAACATGTGTGGCACCCTGCCCACCTCAGGCCAACAACAGACAATCACGCCTCTGATGGTCACCCAACCCACAACTCTAGCAAGCATTAGCCACAACAGGCGCATGTCCTTGACCCTCCCTGGCCAGACGTGGGCAATCTCACCTCATATGATCTCGGGATCCACAAACCCAACAAGTGTTAAATACAACTCTAGTTTGGGCACCCTGCCCCTAGACACCACGTCTAACAGCACCTCCATTATGCCTCGATTCCAGGCGAAACCTTCTGCCACGGTGTCCCTTAGCCTGACCACCGCTATAACCTGAATCAGCAACTCTCTTACCCAAGCTAGAACCTTGCAATCCAGAAGCCAAACCCAAATTCAGCTCTATATCCTTGGCCCGCGAAACTAACACATCAAAATCGGTATAATCAGCAGCAAGCATGTATGTCTTAACATCTTACACAAGCCCATAGCAGAATCGATCACATCGCATACGCTCGTCAGGTACCAACTCAGGTGCATACAAACTCAACCTCACGAACTGCACCCCGTACTCCGCAATAGACATACTACCCTACACAAGAGCCATGAACTCGCGCTTCCTATCATCCTGATATCGGACTCCCAAAAACTTCTTCCGGAAAGCTTCATAGAAGAACTCTTAAGTCACATCATCGATCACCATACTGAATATCATGGTAGCCCACCATGTATAGGCATCACCCTGCAGCAGGGAAACAACAGACCCCAGCTTACGAGCATCGGTGCACCTCATATGGCCCAATATCCTCTCAATATTGGCAAACCAGCCCTCAGAGGCCTCAGGAAACAACCCTTGGAACTCAACTCCGCCCAAACTATGAAGATGCTCAAGTGACAACCCTTGCCCAGCCACCGGTGGTGCTGGCACATGAACACCTACAACTGTTACCTAAAAAACACCAGTCATGGCCAGTATCAATGGTGCCATATCACCCATCCCTGGCCCAGCCGGCGCAGGTGGTACTTGTTCCACTCCCTCAGGTGGAATAGGTAGGGGCAGTGGCAACCCTCTAGGAGGTACAACATCTCCCTCAACACCCTGCCCAGAGGCAACAACAATAACACTAGATCGCAACTCTCTCTCGGTCCTATCGTGCTAAAATATATCTAAGACATGATAATCATTTCAGCACAAAAATAGCCAGGCCAGCTTCAAGCAAGGATCCAAGACTTTCATTTCAAAAATCATTTTCCAAGACTATAATAATAAGGCAATGGGTCCCCAAAATTTTCCCAACATAATATAAACAATCAGCGTGCATATTTCAACCACCGTACATAGCAAACAAGCACCGTACAAATCAAGCAACAATAAACAATCCAATACAACATCCCAACCTTTCAAAAATGTAAACCCCTCATCCCGGCCTACACTCCCAACCGAACCAAGAAGGCTACATTAGGTTTGCCATAGCAAACTGAAGAGATACAACGAAACCCAGTCCATTTTTTTCTTTTATCTTATCTAGATGCCAAATATTAACCCTACATGTTCATGCAGACATCAGCTGCAACCCCAACTCAACTGGGCATCAATTTGACATCAAATTGATCACATTTGCAATTTAGGGACCAAATTGCAAATATAGAAAACTTCTGGATTAAAACTCACTTTTAAGTTACCAACCTTTAATTAGTCAGGTTCCAAACACCCATCTCAGATTTCAGCGCAATCTGATTATTCCATCACATACAATTGCATTGACAAGATTTAGGGACTAAATTGTAAAGGTGACAAAACTACCTAAGGTGACATTAACAGAATTAACGGTCATCTGTACCGATACAGGTGATCTCATATCGTTACAAATTGAAACACCTCGTATCGGTACACCTCTATGCTGTATTGATACGCCTAACTAAAATGATGAACTTTTGAAAATCTTGATGATCATACCGATACGGATCTCTATACGTTTCGATACACGAGATTGGAATGAAAAAGTTGATTCTAGTAGTTGAGACCATACCGAAACACCCCTTGTTGTATCGGTATGCTACAGCTACATTGGCCTAGGCGTATTGAAACACAGCCAACCCGTACCGATCCCTCAAGACTAAAAATACCCAGCCGTACCGATACGATCCCTGCGTATCGGTACGCTTGGACCTGTAATGTCACATTTGCTGGATTTTCATCCAAATAACACCTTCAAGTCATTCCCACAAGCTGGAAACGCAATACCAGCATGCCAAGTAAACCACAAGTAATTAAGCATCATTATCCTAACAACACAACAAGGCTTCATGCATCAAAAGGAAATCTATAGGCATGCTTTCTAATTTTGCATCCAAGCAACATACAAGAATACAAACCAGCACCAAAATCAATCTTTAAAGGCCATTTACAACCCAAGATCAACTAAAGAAACATGCACAAACAGGGAGTTCAACAAGTCATCTCCCAAAACCAAAGCAAGTACCCCATTGCCTTTATTCTTATAGCCTAGTCCAACATACGTTGTTAACCAAGTCTTGCTAGGATCCCCTTGCTTCTTGCTGCCTTCCAAAACCTCAATTATCTGCATTGATGGCCAATAAGAGCGTAAGCACACAAGGCTTAGAGAGGAGTGCTCAAAACAAACACCATCAATGCATTTTAAACCATTTACATAACATCATCCTTTTAAACATCATGCCCTTTTTTAAAACATGCACTTTACATCATTAAAACCAGCATATTATACCATATGCTACATGTATCATTAATCAACAACAAGTCACATTGCTAACCCTCCACTTAAGCCTTCTCATGCATTACTACCACTTGCAAAGCTCAAGGAGCAACATGTATAAGTCACAATATACAACATAAATCATTCCAATGATACATTAACAATTATATTGGCTTACAAGTGATTATTAAACAAGTCCAATAACAAAGGAGTTCATCGGATACAATGATTCAATAAGAGTTAACCCAACAGTTCAAGCCATCTCAATCGAAATAGCGATACAATCACAATCGCGGTACATTAACAATCGGGTACACTTCCAACCCACGGGGACACCAACCCTAATCATCGGTTAGACGCTTAATCCACTAACGAGAGTTTTTGGTACCATATAACCCCTCAACCGTTAGGGTACTTGGATGGAGTATTCGGTACACCATATAAACCCCTCAACATCCAAGGCGACTTATTTACAGTGCACTCAATCCTATGGCCGGCCAACTATATCTGATAACAATTTTAAAACCACATCACTTGCCAATATAATTAACCATTTAACATTTACCTCATTATTTTAAACAAGCATTAACCAAAACACTTTTCCAAAGCAACAATCATGCTTTAAACCACAAGTATAAACCATACTTACAAGGATCACTTACCATGTGCATCCTTCAGCAAAACATGCTTAAAAACAGTATATCGAAAACTTTACAACATGCTTAAACAGTAGGTAACATGTAATCAAAATAAGTGCATAAAATCATTTCAACTTAGCACGACTGAGTGAGTAATACCACTTTATACTTACTTCCGAGTCTAGGTAAGCGTTTCAAGCTCTACCGTAACTCCCAAACCTCTGTTCCAAAACATCAAAACACTTTAAACCACGTTTTCACTCACTGATACGCGAAACCTCGATTCGCCGACGCAAAATCAAGTATCTAAAGCCTCCAACGCTTCTCCAAACACTTTCGGATCAATCTCCCCTGTTTTAACCACAACACAACAGGGGATTAATTCATCATAACGCGTTCTAAATACAACAACCACAATCCTTCTCAGATTTCCACAAAACCTTCACAATTAACCCTCTACAACAACCGAAAACATAACCAAAACACTTCGATTCACAACCCAGCCAACATCTTTCAATCTAACACCATTTTCAACATCAAAACACATCTAAAAATAGATCCAAAACAACCTACCACCTCCAGCAACCTTACAACCACAAAACACCATAAAACCTCAAAACTAACAACCTAAATAAATAGAGATTCTTAAGTTTCGGGATTCCATTGATAAAAATCACTTATCAACATTATTTAACATCCAAAATATAAATCAAAACATCCTTAATTACTGGAAAATAGATCCAATCCGTGAATCAGCTCATTTTCCCCCACATAACCCAATTAAACATTAGGAAATCATCAAAATCAGATTAGAAACACAAAACAATGATCAAATGCTTGGGAATTTCAATAAAGAACCATACAATAGAGGATATCTCGGACCTTACCCCTATTATGAAGTTTCTCCCTCAATTGATTTGTGAAAAGCTAAGAAAACACAAGATTATTGTAAGATTTTGTGTAAACAATCTTTATAAAACAATTTGAAACAATAAAATCAAGTTAGAAACTACCTTACATCTGGAAATTTGGTGAAAACCTAAGTGTTTGGCTGAGGAGAGAATAGAGAGAAAAGAAATGACGTGATTTTAGTTTTGGAAATGATAGCTAACTTTTAACAAAAATCCTCTTTAATTAATAATTAAAACACATGTTAAAATATCTCCAATTAAGGGAGAAACCGTCAGAAACCCATTGGTAAAATAGCTCCTTAAAGATTCTAAGAATTTGACCCTTTTCATTTTAGTCACTAGGAAATCACAATTTTCGAAACTTCCATTTTGGTCACTAACCAAAATTTCCAGCTTCCAAAACTCGTTTTACAAGATTGATATCACCATTATTAAATAAATAATTAATAATGATTTTAAAGCATTTTTCTATAATTTTCCAACACCAAAAATATACGATCTCGAAACCGACTCGAATCTCTACTTCGGTCCACCAGACCGTCTAATAAACCACCAAACCGCTAAGCCCTAAAACTGGGGCGTTACAATTTACAAGAAAATATATTCAATTTAAAACACTTATCAAATTCCCCCTCACTTATCTCATTCTTGTCCTCAAGCATGCTTGAATTAAACAAGTTAAAAATTTCGCTTATTCTCCTTCGTCTCGCTTCATTTCCCAGAAATTCATGCAAGTCAAGTCCACAACAAACATCCAAATCACATCACAATCAATCGGAAAGCATAAGTTGAATAAATTTTAAGTAAAATCATGATATCCATTCATTCATCAATCTCAACGTAACCAAACTCAAGACCTCACAAGGATTCACTCTATTCACTCATAGTGTTTCGGGTTCAAATACGCTCAAAGTCAGAACTGAACATGATATTACCATAGGCCTGTAAGAAAATCAAATCTCCACTACTAGTTAGAACAAGATGCAATAATCAAAGGGTCTTAAATGGGTTGTAATGGGGCTTAGGTATAGGAGGGGAGAAAGGCAAAAATTCAGCTAATAATCAAGACAAGAGAAACACAGTAAATTAGATCAATCCCACATAAACTCAAAAGTAAACAAAAGAAAGGCTTCAAACAGAATTTTTTTCCTTTTTTATTTTTTTTGTTCGAACTATTTTTTGTTTTTTTTTTTGCAGTTATATTTTTAAACTGCTATTGTAATATCCCAATTTTTAGACTATTGACTAAAATGAAAATTTTGAAAGTTTAGGGGTTAAAGTCTAAACTTTGAAAAAGTTTAGGGACCAAAGTGTAATTTTAAAAAGTTATGTAATTTAAACCCGTAAATGAATAGTTCACCCCTAAGAGCGGTATTTCTGTGTTATCTGATTTTTCATACGAGGCTTAAATTATTCGAATTTGGATCGAATAAAATTGTTAAGCGTGCTCAGGCCAGAGTAGCCCAAGGATGGGTGACCTTTGGGAATGTCCCATAAAAGTAGAGAAAATTCATATGGATTATCGATAAAGGAATTTTAAGAGAAAATTTATTCTATGAAGATTTTCGATAATTATCGAAATAATAGATTGAGTTAGGAAAATTCAGTCTAAGTCCTTGGAAAAAAGGAAGTTTTATGGGAAAATAAAGTTTATTTCCCAAATATGGAAATATAAAATTTTTGTAATAAATCCAATAGCTCGAAAAGGGTAAAATTGCAGTAGAAGTATTTTATGGATATCGGTATATCAGATCGAATTAAAATTTTAAAGACAGTTCCAAAGACTATGGAAAATTCATAAAATATTATTTTCTAAATATTTTGTTAATATTGGTGAGATTCTAGCTAGATTTAGTTAGAAATATGGTGGAGAGGTTATTAGCTCAAAGAAAGAAAATTTGGAAATCGTATTGAATAAAATTCGAATATTTGGATCGAATAAATATCATAAATTAAAATTTATGATATTTGGGGAAGGAGGCTGGTTAGAATGGAACCAATTTGGTTCAATTTTTATGGAATGGCAAATTTAATTCATGTAAGTAAATAAAGTCTAATTGGAGGGCATATTGGTCATTTTCCATGGATGGCATTTTTGAAATATTTTTGAACATTAAGGGTAATTTTGGAAGAAAATTTACACATGGATTAAATCATGACCATTGATTTTGATGAGATTGAATCTTGGCCATTATAATAAAGGGCAAATTATTAATTTCACTAGTTAAATGAATTTAAAATTCATTTAACCTTTACACATGGATTAAATAGATAAAAAGATGATAAAAAATCATCTTATGAACCCAAGGGCTATTTGAATTCAGCAAACAAAGAAGGAGAAAAAATATCAAAAATTTTCCTAGCCATTTTCAAGGTTTTTGATCAAGAATTCAAGCAAAGTTGTTTGAGGTAAAGTGATCTACTCTATATTTTGATAGTAAAACCGCATGGAATTATGAATTTTAAGTTAGGGTTTGAAGAGAGAAATTATGGTTTCATGGAATTTTGTTAGAAGTGATGTAGTAGATGATGAATTAAGCTTGGTCTTGATGAAAACAACCTTGAAATCAAGTTAATTCCACGTTTGAAGTTATAAACCCTAACCCTAAGATTTGGTGGTTTAATTAGGAAGCTAAATTAAGGATGAAATTGATTGAATTATGATGTTAGGAGACCTATTTTGATGATATGTTGAATAATTTCCCAAGTTGTAAATTTAGGGACCATTTTCAAAATTTTGAAAAAATTAGGGAAATTATTGTAAATTTTATTTTAGTATTGGAATCATTGAATTATGGTGAAAGTATCTTGAATTGGTGATTAGGGACCAAAATAATTTTTTGGAAATTCAAGGACCAATTCGGCAATTTTAGAAAAATAAAGGATTGATCTTGAATTGATGAATAATTGATAGAATTGAAGATTCAAGCATGATAGGAAGTTAAAAGGGTTGAAATGATAAGAAAGAAAATATGAAGGACCAATTCAAAATAAAAGTTTTGGTGAAGGACTAAATTGGTCAAAGTTTAAAAGTTGAAGGAAAATTTCTAAGGATGTTAGAAATAAATGAATGATTTATTTGTACATAAATTTTTGTACAAAAGTAAAGTAGTGACTAAAATGTCACTTTTATGAAGTTGAAGGACTAAAAAGGAAATAGTCCAAAATAAGTAATTAATTATGGAAAATTGTTCAAAAATGGATTTGAACAATTGTTTAATGTTCAAAATGGTCACTAAAGACCTAGGGACCATTTCGGCAATGATGTAAAATATTGGGGAAATTTTTAGAAAAAATCTATATTCGAAGTTGTGTTTAAGAATCAAATTAGTAATGTTAGATTTAAGTCGAATACGAGAATGGTAATGTATATGTTCGATTGGTCTTATACAGTTCTAAAAGAGATCGAAAGAGAACCAGTGATAAAAAGAAAGATAAGAACCTCGAGTAAGCTTAGTGAGACATACTATTCATGTCCCAGGTGAGTGCATTTATATGTTTTAAATTGCAATTAAGAAGACTAGCGAATAGTCGACCTTAATTTAAAAATAGTATTGTCTTATATATATATATATATGCTGAGCTTCTGCATGTTGCAATAAAGGTAGATTAAATAGAATATGAAGTATGAATTATTATTCTGAGAAATGATGAAGATTTATGTTTGCCATGACCAATTATGCTGAAGTATGAGATATGAAATGTTTATTTATATGATGATCTATGTTTACCATGAACATTTATGATGAAACATGAAATGTCTATTTATATGATTAATTATGATGATTTATGATTACTATGAACAATTACGATTAAATATGATATGAATTTCCTATCTATATGATTGATGATAATTGATTGTTAATGAAAGAAATGCCCAAGTATTGAGTATGAGAGTCCATGGTATAGTTGGCCTGCCATATTGTCTTTAGCAGCTGAACCCTTAGTTCAAGTTATTAAACACACACAAAAATGATTGTGTCACACGCACCCTGAGGATCTACGCCCAATGTGCCCGAGTACACTGCCGAGGTGTCGTACCTTAGGGATCTACACCACTGTGACCGAGTGCACTGTCGAGGTGCATTATGTTTATGGGGAGCAAAGAGCGTCCCTGAGTACGTACTCATCTTTACGTTTACGTTTGACACTACGGTGTCATTTCAAGATGACTCGCGTACCTCGATCTCATATAGCGTACTTTGGGCAATGATAAAGAATCATGTTACATATATGAAACATGTCATGAATATGAACCCTGCTATGTATATGAAATATGTCAAGTATACGAATCATGCCAAGTACATGAATTATGTCATGTATATGAATCATGACATGTATATGAATTATACCAAGTATATGAATCAGGCCAAGCACCTGAATTATGCCATGTATACGAATTATGTCATATATATAAGAAATATGCTATACATATGAATCATGCCATGTATACAAATTATGTTACGTGTATGAACTATGCCATGCATATGAATTATGCCATGTACATGTATCGTGATATGTATATGATTTAACTCATGTATATATGAATGAAAACACGTACATGAATCATGCCACGTATGAGAATCATGTCATGCAAATGAAATATGTCACGTATAAGAAAAAAATTATGGTATATAAATGGATCATGCCATGAATATGAATCGTGTTACGTAACTGAACCATGTCATGTATATAAATCATGTTATGTATATAAATCATGTCATGTATGTGTATCATGTTGCTTATGTGAATTTACCATGTATGTGAATTATGTTATGTATACGAAACATACCATGTATATGACTTATTTTATGATGATAGAGCATTGGAACCATTAGCAAGTTAGGAACTTATAATATGTACATGAAAATTTAGTGACTACGGAAACCTTGATAGTACTATCCTATCTTAGGTAGAGAACTTGATATGATATCATATAATAAGCATTATTTTACTTTATGTTTGTTAAATGAGATTATTGCCTCACTAAGTTCGTACTTAGCTTGTATTATTTCACACGTAGGTTCTCCCAAGTAGAGTAGCAAGAGGAGGTGTTAAAATGAGAAATTCTAGTTACATTAGTAGTCACGGTATGTACATCTTAAATTATGGTTGATGTCTAGTGGGCATGTACATGTATGTATGTGGGTTTTAAAGATGCAAACTTAAGTTATAATGTGTTTACGTACTACTATGAATGTATGGACTTATAATATGATTTACTACAAACAATTATGATTTATGGCATAATTAAATATAGTTTAACCTTACTCGCGTAGTCATTTTAAAATCAAGAAAGGGTCTAGGCAAGGTACATAGTTTTCTCCCTGAATTATATTTTTATTTCAATAACACATTCATAAGTTTTATAAAATAATTCAGGGTCGAAACTAGCTACTATAGACTGACATAGTTTTTAATTTAAAACTGAGATGGGATTATACTATAAGATATAGTTTGGTAAAAAAAAGTCAAGTGAAGTTTTTCCTTATCAACTCTGTAACATCTTTAATGTATATTCGGTCTACGAGTATACGTTAAGGGTGTTACATTTATTGGTATAAGACCTAAGTCGAGTTTAATTTGATTTAATGTTAAGTACATGCCCCTAGGATGTCATGTTATTGATGTACTACTGTGCAACTTGATTATGTTCCTCAATAACATGAATAAGTTTCAGTAGAAATAGATGATGATAAGTATTGATGGACTGCGATAAATGTTTAATTATGGGAATCAAGAGAAGAAAGAAGAATGTTTAAAGCCAAGTATGTTGGCAACTAGTTAAAAGAAAAATATTGGCCCAGTCCTAAGTTTGAATAAGGTACTAGTACTGTTTAGGAGTACGAGTTAGATTTTAATAGACTAAGTCAGTAGGCAGTTATATGGATGCTGATAAAAAGGTCTTGATGTGAATGGTTTATAGAGAAGTTTTGTCCAAGGCCCAAGGAGATTTTTTTGGGCATGAACTTATCAATTTTCCAAAAGGTTGTGAATAAAGCAAAGACTATGGAAAGAACTTGTGCTTATTTTACTTGATTTGAGATAATAATAAATTCAAGGAAATAAGTTTAAGTTCCTGACAGATTTAAAGGAATTTCCATTCCATAAATTTGAAGTCATTCTTGGAATGGTTTGCCTGCATATGATGCAAATATGAAGCGTAAGAAAAAAAAGGTTCGTACTTCAAAGACTCGATGGTTTTGAAGTGATCCTTATGGGAGAAAGAATTGATTGTTTAGAGTCAGTAATTTCTGCAACGACATCTCAAAGGTTGTTATTCAATGGATGTGAAACATGTTTGGTTTGTATGAAAGATACACAAAAGTTACCTAAAAAGATTGAAGATATCCTAACTGTGAGGGAATTTCCTTATGTATTTCTGGAGGAACTACCAGGGTTGCCTCCGGATAGGAAAATACAGTTTGGGATTGATGTTTATCCCAAAACTGAGCTGGTATCAATGGCACCATATAGAATGGCCCCTACTTAGTTAAGGGAACTAAATCTCAATTACAATAATTGCTAGACCGGGGTTATATTTGACAAAGTGAATTACTATGGGGTACCCCCGGTATTAATTGTAAAGAAGAAAGATGGTTCCCTATGATCATGTATAGATTATCGACAATGGAATAAAGTAACCATTAAGAATAAGTATCCCCTACCAAGGATTGAGGATTTATTTGATCAGTTTAAAGATGCAACAGTATTTTCAAAGATAAATCTTCGATCAGGGTTATTATCAAATTAAGCTCAAGAAAGAAAATATATTGAAAACAACATTCAGGACTCGTTATGGCCACTACGAGTTTCTAGTGATGCCTTTTGGATTGACGAATGCCCCTGCTGCATTTATGGACCTGATGAATAGGGTATTCTAACCCTATCTGGATCAGTTTGTTGTGGTCTTCATAGACAATATTTTGGTTTATTCGAAGACTGAAGTTGAACATTATTACCATCTTTGTGTGGTACTACAAACTTAAGAGATTAGCAACTTTATGCCAAGTTTTCTAAATGTGAGTTCTGATTGTCAGGAAAGTTTTGAAAGATTAAATAAAGTTCGGATTAAAGCACCAGTTCTAATTCAACTAGAACCAGGAAAAGAATATACTTTGTACAATGATGTATCTCTTTATGGTTTAAGTTGTGTGTTGATCCAAGAAGGTCGTGTCATAGCTTATGCATCAAGGCAGCTCAAAATTTATGAAAAGAACTATTCAACACGTGATTTGGAAATGACAATTATGATTTTTGTTTTAAAAAATAATCTGGTGACATTATCTATATGGTGAAAAATGTCACATTTACACGGATCATAAGAGTTTAAAGTATCTGATCACGCAAAAGGATCTGAATCTACGACAACGAAGGTGGGTTGAATTTTTAAAGGATTATGATGTGGTCATCGATTACCACCCTGAAAAGACTAATGTAGTCACATATGTTTTTAGCCAAAAGACACTGTCTGTCTTGGGTATGATGAATGCACAAATGTCTGTGGGACGAGATGGTTCCTTAATAGCAGAATATCAGTTAAAGGCAACTTTATTGGATCAAATCAAGGATTTGCAGTCTATGGATGAAAGATGTCTTGAAAAGAGGAGACAAGCTAGAATTAGGAAAATACAAGACTATGAAATTAAGTCAAAGGGTTTTATATTATTGAGGTAAAGTATATGTTTCTGACGATGATAATCTGAAGAAATAAGATATTAATAGAAACCCAAGGTTTACTTCAAGGTATTGGGGTACATTATTTGAAGCTTTAAGTGCTAAATTAAATTTTAGTACAATTTTTCATCAAACAAATGGGTAGTCTAAGCGGATCATCCAGATTCTAGAGGATATGTTATGAGCTTGTGTTATTTAGTTTGTGGGATCAGGGGAAAAGTACTTGCCTTTGGTTGAATTACTTACAACAATAGTTATCAAGAAAGTATCAAGATGACATATGGAAGAAAATACTAAACTTCTCTAAATCGGTTCGGGTTACAAGATAGACATGTTCAATGTTCAAGTATAACTTAAACGTTAAAGGAGTTAAATTAACACAAGATATGGAGGATAAAGTAAGGATTATTCAACAAAAATTTAAGGCCGTCGGGGATTGACAATATGCAAATAAGAAGAAAAAGGATATTGAATATGAAGTTAGAGAAAAAGTGTTTTTAAAGGTTTCGGGGAAGAAGGTGTTACGTTTTGATTGAAATGGAAAGATTAGTTCCAGATTTATTGAGCCATATGAGATTCTAAAAAGAAAGGAACCAATGGCTTATCAATTGGATTTACCTCCAGATAGGAACAAGACCCATTATGTGTTTCATGTATTCATGTTTTAGAGGTACTGATCGGATTCTTCACATATAATTACCTCTGAGGAGGTTGAACTGTAACCAGGTTTGGTGTATAAAGAAGAACTAGTGAAAATCCTAGCATATGGAATCAAAGAATTAAAGAATGAGAAAATTCTACTGGTTAAAGTCCTCTGGAGAACTTATAAAGTAGAGAAAATCATTTGGGAAACTAAAGAGAGAATGAATAAGCAAAATACGAAAATGTTTGAAAAGAGTATACGTTGAAAATTCGAGGACGAATTTTCTTAAGAGGGAAGGGATTGTAATATCCCAAATTTTAGACTAGAGGCTAAAATGAAATTTTTTAAAGTTTAAGGGTTAAAGTGTAAACTTTGGAAAAGTTTAGGGACCAAAGTGTAATTTTAAAAAGTTATGTAATTTAACCACGTAAATGAATAGTTCACCCAAGAGCGGTATTTCTGTGTTATCAGATTTTTCATACGAGGCTTATATTATTCGAATTTGGATCGAACAAAATTGTTAAGCGTGCTCAGGCCAGAGTAGCCCAAGGATGGGTGACCTTGGGAAATGTCCCATAAAAAGTGAGATTTTGGACTCAATAAGAGTTGAGAAAATTCACATGGATTATCGATAAAGGAATTTTAAGAGAAAATTTATTCTATGAAGATTTTTGATAATTATTAGAATAATAGATTGAGTTAGGAAAATTCAGTCTAAGTTCTTGGAAAAAGGAAGTTTTATGGGAAAATAAAGTTTATTTCCCGGATATGGAAATATAAAATTTTTGGAATAAATCTAATAGCTCGAAAAAGGTAAAATTGCAGTAGAAGTATTTTATGGATATTGGTATATCGAATCAATTAAAATTTTAAAGACAGTTCCAAAGACTATGGAAAATTCACAAAATATTATTTTCTAAATATTTTGTTAATATTGGTGAGATTCTAACTAGATTTAGTTAGAAATATGGTGGAGAGGTTATAAAGCTCAAAGAAAGAAAATTTGGAAATCGTATTGAATAAAATTCGAATATTTGGATCGAATAAATATCATAAATTAAAATTTATGATATTTGGGGAAGGAGGCTGGTTAGAATGGAACCAATTTGGTTCAATTTTTATGGAATGGCAAATTTAATTCATGTAAGTAAATAAAGTCTAATTGGAGGGCATATTGGTCATTTTCCATGGATGGCATTTTTGAAATATTTTTGAACATTAAGGGTAATTTTGGAAGAAAATTTACACATGGATTAAATCATGACCATTGATTTTGATGAGATTGAATCTTGGCCATTATAATAAAGGGAAATTATTAATTTCACTAGTTAAATGAATTTAAAATTCATTTAACCTTTACACATGGATTAAATAGATAAAAAGATGATAAAAAATCATCTTATGAACCCAAGGGGCTATTTGAATTCAGCAGCAAAGAAGGAGAAAAAATATCAAAAATTTTCCTAGCCATTTTCAAGGTTTTTGATCAAGAATTCAAGCAAAGTTGTTTGAGGTAAAGTGATCTACTCTATATTTTGATAGTAAAACCGCATGGAATTATGAATTTTAAGTTAGGGTTTGAAGAGAGAGAAATTATGGTTTCATGGAATTTTGTTAGAAGTGATGTAGTAGATGATGAATTAAGCTTGGTCTTGATGAAAACAACCTTGAAATCAAGTTAATTCCACGTTTGAAGTTATAAACCCTAACCCTAAGATTTGGTGGTTTAATTAGGAAGCTAAATTAAGGATGAAATTGATTGAATTATGATGTTAGGAGACCTATTTTGATGATATGTTGAATAATTTCCCAAGTTGTAAATTTAGGGACCATTTCAAAATTTTGGAAAAAATTAGGGGAAATTATTGTAAATTTTATTTTAGTATTGGAATCATTGAATTATGGTGAAAGTATCTTGAATTGGTGATTAGGGACCAAAATAATTTTTTTTGGAAATTCAAGGACCAATTCGGCAATTTTAGAAAAATAAAGGATTGATCTTGAATTGATGAATAATTGATAGAATTGAAGATTCAAGCATGATAGGAAGTTAAAAGGGTTGAAATGATAAGAAAGAAAATATGAAGGACCAATTCAAAATAAAAGTTTTGGTGAAGGACTAAATTGGTCAAAGTTTAAAAGTTGAAGGAAAATTTCTAAGGATGTTAGAAATAAATGAATGATTTATTTGTACATAAATTTTTGTACAAAAGTAAAGTAGTGACTAAAATGTCACTTTTATGAAGTTGAAGGACTAAAAAGGAAATAGTCCAAAATAAGTAATTAATTATGGAAAATTGTTCAAAAATGGATTTGAACAATTGTTTAATGTTCAAAATGGTCACTAAAGACCTAGGGACCATTTCGCAATGATGTAAAATATTGGGAAATTTTTAGAAAAAAATCTATATTCAAGTTGTGTTTAAGAATCAAATTAGTAATGTTAGATTTAAGTCGAATACGAGAATGGTAATGTATATGTTCGATTGGTCTTATACAGTTCTAAAAGAGATCGAAAGAGAACCAAAGTGATAAAAAAGAAAGATAAGAACCTCGAGTAAGCTTAGTGAGACATACTATTCATGTCCTGAGTGAGTGCATTTATATGTTTTAAATTGCAATTAAGAAGACTAGCGAATAGTCGACCTTAATTTAAAAATAGTATTGTCTTATATATATATATATATCTTTGAGCTTCGCATGTTGCAATAAAGGTAGATTAAATAGAATATGAAGTATGAATTATTATTCGAGAAATGATGAAGATTTATGTTTGCCATGACCAATTATCTTTCAAGTATGAGATATGAAATGTTTATTTATATGATGATCTATGTTTACCATGAACATTTATGATGAAACATGAAATGTCTATTTATATGATTAATTATGATGATTTATGATTACTATGAACAATTACGATTAAATATGATATGAATTTCCTATCTATATGATTGATGATAATTGATTGTTAATGAAAGAAATGCCCAAGTATTGAGTATGAGAGTCCATGGTATAGTTGGCCTGCCATATTGTCTTTAGCAGCTGAACCCTTAGTTCAAGTTATTAAACACACACAAAAATGATTGTGTCACACGCACTCGAGGATCTACGCCCAATGTGCCCGAGTACTTTGCCGAGGTGTCGTACCTTAGGATCTACACCACTGTGACCGAGTGCAATCGTCGAGGTGCATTATGTTTATGGGGAGCAAAGAGCGTCCCTGAGTACGTACTCATCTTTACGTTTACGTTTGACACTACGGTGTCATTTCAAGATGACTCGCGTACCTCGATCTCATATAGCGTACTTTGGGCAATGATAAAGAATCATGTTACATATATGAAACATGTCATGAATATGAACCCTGCTATGTATATGAAATATGTCAAGTATACGAATCATGCCAAGTACATGAATTATGTCATGTATATGAATCATGACATGTATATGAATTATACCAAGTATATGAATCAGGCCAAGCACCTGAATTATGCCATGTATACGAATTATGTCATATATATAAGAAATATGCTATACATATGAATCATGCCATGTATACAAATTATGTTACGTGTATGAACTATGCCATGCATATGAATTATGCCATGTACATGTATCGTGATATGTATATGATTTAACTCATGTATATATGAATGAAAACACGTACATGAATCATGCCACGTATGAGAATCATGTCATGCAAATGAAATATGTCACGTATAAGAAAAAAAATTATGGTATATAAATGGATCATGCCATGAATATGAATCGTGTTACGTGAATCTGAACCATGTCATGTATATAAATCATGTTATGTATATAAATCATGTCATGTATGTGTATCATGTTGCTTATGTGAATTTACCATGTATGTGAATTATGTTATGTATACGAAACATACCATGTATATGACTTATTTTATGATGATAGAGCATTGGAACCATTAGCAAGTTAGGAACTTATAATATGTACATGAAAATTTAGTGACTACGGAAACCTTGATAGTACTATCCTATCTTAGGTAGAGAACTTGATATGATATCATATAATAAGCATTATTTTACTTTATGTTTGTTAAATGAGATTATTGCCTCACTAAGTTCGTATTTAGCTTGTATTATTTCACACGTAGGTTCTCCCAAGTAGAGAGTAGCAAGAGGAGGTGTTAAAATGAGAAATTCTAGTTACATTAGTAGTCACGGTATGTACATCTTAAATTATGGTTGATGTCTAGTGGGCATGTACATGTATGTATGTGGGTTTTAAAGATGCAAACTTAAGTTATAATGTGTTTACGTACTACTATGAATGTATGGACTTATAATATGATTTACTACAAACAATTATGATTTATGGCATAATTAAATATAGTTTAACCTTACTCGCGTAGTCATTTTAAAATCAAGAAAGGGTCTAGGCAAGGTACATAGTTTTCTCCTGAATTATATTTTTATTTCAATAACACATTCATAAGTTTTATAAAATAATTCAGTGGTCGAAACTAGCTACTATAGACTGACATAGTTTTTAATTTAAAAATCGAGATGGGATTATACTATAAGATATAGTTTGTAAAAAAAAGTCAAGTGAAGTTTTTCCTTATCAACTCAGAACATCTTTAATGTATATTCGGTCTCACGAGTATACGTTAAGGGTGTTACATTTATTGGTATAAGACCTAAGTCGAGTTTAATTTGATTTAATGTTAAGTACATGCCCCTAGGATGTCATGTTATTGATGTACTCTTGTGCAACTTGATTATGTTCCTCAATAACATGAATAAGTTTTGAAGAGAAATAGATGATGATAAGTATTGATGGACTGCGATAAATGTTTAATTATGGGAATCAAGAGAAGAAAGAAGAATGTTTAAAGCCAAGTATGTTGGCAACTAGTTAAAAGAAAAATATTGGCCCAGTCCTAAGTTTGAATAAGGTACTAGTCTTTGTTTAGAGTACGAGTTAGATTTTAATAGACTAAGTCAGAGAGGCGTTATATGGATCTTGATAAAAAGGTCTTGATGTGAATGGTTTATAGAGAAGTTTTGTCCAAGGCCCAAGGAGATTTTTTTGGGCATGAACTTATCAATTTTCCAAAAGGTTGTGAATAAAGCAAAGACTATGGAAAGAACTTGTGCTTATTTTACTTGATTTGAGATAATAATAAATTCAAGGAAATAAGTTTAAGTTCTGACAGATTTAAAGGAATTTCCATTCCATAAATTTGAAGTCATTCTTGAATGGTTTGCCTGCATATGATGCAAATATGAAGCGTAAGAAAAAAAAAGGTTCGTACTTCAAAGACTCGATGGTTTTGAAGTGATCCTTATGGGAGAAAGAATTGATTGTTTAGAGTCGTAATTTTGCAACGACATCTCAAAGGTTGTTATTCAATGGATGTGAAACATGTTTGGTTTGTATGAAAGATACACAAAAGTTACCTAAAAGATTGAAGATATCCTAATCTGTGAGGGAATTTCTTATGTATTTTCGGAGGAACTACCAGGGTTGCCTCCGGATAGGAAAATACAGATTTGGGATTGATGTTTATCCCAAAATCGAGCTGGTATCAATGGCACCATATAGAATGGCCCCTACTTAGTTAAGGGAACTAAATCTCAATTACAATAATTGCTAGACCGGGGTTATATTTGACAAAGTGAATTACTATGGGGTACCCCGGTATTAATTGTAAAGAAGAAAGATGGTTCCCTATGATCATGTATAGATTATCGACAATGGAATAAAGTAACCATTAAGAATAAGTATCCCCTACCAAGGATTGAGGATTTATTTGATCGGTTTAAAGATGCAATAAGTATTTTCAAAGATAAATCTTGATCGGGTTATTATCAAATTAAGCTCAAGAAAGAAAATATATTGAAAACAACATTCGGGACTCGTTATGGCTACTACGAGTTTCTAGTGATGCCTTTTGGATTGACGAATGCCCTCGCTGCATTTATGGACTGATGAATAGGGTATTCTAACCCTATCGGATCAGTTTGTTGTGGTCTTCATAGACAATATTTTGGTTTATTCGAAGACTGAAGTTGAACATTATTACCATCTTTGTGTGGTACTACAAACTTAAGAGATTAGCAACTTTATGCCAAGTTTTCTAAATGTGAGTTCTGATTGTCAGGAAAGTTTTGAAAGATTAAATAAAGTTCGGATTAAAGCACCAGTTCTAATTCAACTAGAACCAGGAAAAGAATATACTTTGTACAATGATGTATCTCTTTATGGTTTAAGTTGTGTGTTGATCCAAGAAGGTCGTGTCATAGCTTATGCATCAAGGCAGCTCAAAATTTATGAAAAGAACTATTCAACACGTGATTTGGAAATGACAATTATGATTTTTGTTTAAAAAAAATAACTGGTGACATTATCTATATGGTGAAAAATGTCACATTTACACGGATCATAAGAGTTTAAAGTATCTGATCACGCAAAAGGATCTGAATCTACGACAACGAAGGTGGGTTGAATTTTTAAAGGATTATGATGTGGTCATCGATTACCACCCTGAAAAGACTAATGTAGTCACATATGTTTTTAGCCAAAAGACACTCATGCACATCTTGGGTATGATGAATGCACAAATGTCCGTGGGACGAGATGGTTCCTTAATAGCAGAATATCAGTTAAAGGCAACTTTATTGGATCAAATCAAGGATTTGCAGTCTATGGATGAAAGATGTCTTGAAAAGAGGAGACAAGCTAGAATTAGGAAAATACAAGACTATGAAATTAAGTCAAAGGGTTTTATATTATTGAGGTAAAGTATATGTTTACAGCGATGATAATCTGAAGAAATAAGATATTAATAGAAACCCAAGGTTTACTTCAAGGTATTGGGGTACATTATTTGAAGCTTTAAGTGCTAAATTAAATTTTAGTACAATTTTTCATCAAACAAATGGGTAGTCTAAGCGGATCATCCAGATTCTAGAGGATATGTTATGAGCTTGTGTTATTTAGTTTGTGGGATCAGGGGAAAAGTACTTGCCTTTGGTTGAATTACTTACAACAATAGTTATCAAGAAAGTATCAAGATGACATATGGAAGAAAATACTAAACTTCTCTAAATCGGTTCGGGTTACAAGATAGACATGTTCAATGTTCAGTATAACTTAAACGTTAAAGGAGTTAAATTAACACAAGATATGGAGGATAAAGTAAGGATTATTCAACAAAAATTTAAGGCCGTCGGGGATTGACAATATGCAAATAAGAAGAAAAAGGATATTGAATATGAAGTTAGAGAAAAAGTGTTTTTAAAGGTTTCACCGGGAAGAAGGTGTTACGTTTTGATTGAAATGGAAAGATTAGTTCCAGATTTATTGAGCCATATGAGATTCTAAAAAGAAAGGAACCAATGGCTTATCAATTGGATTTACCTCCAGATAGGAACAAGACCCATTATGTGTTTCATGTATTCATGTTTTAGAGGTACTGATCGGATTCTTCACATATAATTACCTCTGAGGAGGTTGAACTGTAACCAGGTTTGGTGTATAAAGAAGAACTAGTGAAAATCCTAGCATATGGAATCAAAGAATTAAAGAATGAGAAAATTCTACTGGTTAAAGTCCTCTGGAGAACTTATAAAGTAGAGAAAATCATTTGGGAAACTAAAGAGAGAATGAATAAGCAAAATACGAAAATGTTTGAAAAGAGTATCGTGAAAAATTAGAGGACTAATTTTCTTAAGAGGGAAGGGATTGTAATATCCCAAATTTTAGACTAGAGGCTAAAATGAAATTTTTTAAAGTTTAAGGGTTAAAGTGTAAACTTTGGAAAAGTTTAGGGACCAAAGTGTAATTTTAAAAAGTTATGTAATTTAACCACGTAAATGAATAGTTCACCCAAGAGCGGTATTTCTGTGTTATCAGATTTTTCATACGAGGCTTATATTATTCGAATTTGGATCGAACAAAATTGTTAAGCGTGCTCAGGCCAGAGTAGCCCAAGGATGGGTGACCTTCGGAAATGTCCCATAAAAGTGTTTCTGACTGATATTTTGGACTCAATAAGAGTTGAGAAAATTCACATGGATTATCGATAAAGGAATTTTAAGAGAAAATTTATTCTATGAAGATTTTTGATAATTATTAGAATAATAGATTGAGTTAGGAAAATTCAGTCTAAGTTCTTGGAAAAAGGAAGTTTTATGGGAAAATAAAGTTTATTTCCCGGATATGGAAATATAAAATTTTTGGAATAAATCTAATAGCTCGGAAAAGGTAAAATTGCAGTAGAAGTATTTTATGGATATTGGTATATCGAATCGAATTAAAATTTTAAAGACAGTTCCAAAGACTACGGAAAATTCACAAAATAATATTTTATGAATATTTTGTTAATATTGGTGAGGTTCTAACTAGATTTAGTTAGAAATATGGTGGAGAGGTTATAAAGCTCAAAGAAAGAAAATTTGGAAATCGTATTGAATGAAATTCGAATATTTGGATCGAATAAATATCATAAATTAAAATTTATGATATTTAGGGAAGGAGGCTGGTTAGAATGGAACCAATTTGGTTCAATTTTTATGGAATGGAAATTTTTTATTATGCTATGTGGGTTGTGTTGTTATGATGAATGTGCTGAGATTGGCCTATTTGTGCTTTTTAGGTTGTTGGCAAATTGGTTTTAGGAAGCATGCCTCTAGAATACCATGGGATGTATGAATGCTAATTGGTTGCTGAAGTTATGATGTTTAGATTGTTGTTGCATCTAGGTAGTGTTGTATGAGAGTTTGTGGCATGATGAAATGGTTTAGTTTTGAAATAAGCATGTTAAATCAGTCATTTGGGACCATTCATGTCCAGGTGTACCGGTATGCGTGTTCACGTATCGGTACGGGAAGCTATTTCAGGCTTGTGGTTCTGGTACTCAGGTTTGCGTGTAGGTACACGAAGGCTGAGTTTAGCATGGGGTTTCGGTACACAAGTTTGAGGATCGGTATAAGCCTTTGGTTTTGGCAAGGCATATCGGTACGTAAGGTCGTACCGGTACGGGAGTTGGCTACTAGAATTTTTAGAATTTGAAATGGAAAGGGCGTGCGATAATCAAGTGTGTGTACCGATACCCAAGGTAGTTAAGTTAGTTAATAGCTTTAGTGAAGTTCTGTTTTCTTTCATTTTGGTCCTTGATTGTTATGGGTTCAATTGTATGAGTTTGGAGGGTCTATTTGAGCTGATTTTTGACATGTAAGCTTGAAATATACTTAATTGAAGGCTAATAACTTTAAAATCAGAAAGGTCCTTCAAGATTGCTGAAATTACATTTTGATCCCTAGTTCATGTTTTTGGCCAATTGGATATTGTTATGATGCCCGATTGAGACGACTGCTCACTTACGGATAGTATGACCATGTAGGAAAGCATTAATGTATCTAGATAAGATAAAAGAAAAAATGGACGTGTCTTAAGTTTAATCTTCCGATTTACTTCGATAAACCTAATGTAGCTTGCTTGGATCGGTCTTGTGACTAGGCCGGGTCGAGGGTGTTCCATCAGAAGTTAAGGTGAGTGCATTCAGAGTCTTGGGAATAGGCTAGGTTTCTTTCCCAAACGTTTGAATATTGATTATTGCATTGCTAACCTTGTGTATTAAGGATATTGCATAAAATATTGTTGATGGCTATATTGGTAAGTATGGGTAAGTACTGCATCGATTCATTGTCCGTAGCATCATTGTTATTGTCACCAGAATCATTGAAACATTGACATATAGAATCATTGGTTATTGAGCATTGAATATTGCTATTGGAATATTGGTATTGATTTATTGTCATTGGATATTGTATTGAATCATTATTATTGCTTATCGACATTAAAACATTGCTACTGATATATTGTTATGGAAATAATGTTAACGAATCATTGTACTGAACCATTGCTATTGAAATTATTGCTACCGAACTATTGTTATTGAATCTTGGATTCAAGTGGATTTGGATACAATTGGCATTCCATAGAATTCATAAGCCCATTGGTACGAGAGGACTATCCTTGGGCTACGACCTTTATTGTGGTACTGCAGAGGTATGATATGAATTGGTCATATTGCGACAGAGGGACTAAACCACTATTGATTTTGGTGCAGCATAGGAATTCATGTATCCACACTCCTTACGTTGATCCAAGGAAACCTTTTCATATGCAATATAAATTACCATTGATTACTGCTATTGCATCGATTATTATTGTTGCATCGACCATCAATATTGTGTTAAAATTACCATTGAAGTACATGTCCATGTTACTATTGTCATTGATAATATCGAAGCATGCTAGAATGCATTCCTTGATGTATCTATTGTTTATGACTACCTCACTAGGCAAAGTATTCCTAATGTATTCATTTTCCATGTATTTTAGGTTAAAGAAGGTTTTTGTTCGAGATCGGGGTAATTGAAGATTTTGGCAAGCCACCATGCTTTTGAAGTGATGTATATCGTCTCTGTAAACTCCTAGGATGGTGACATATCATTGGTTCTAGTCACTTTTGGCTATTTTGATGCATGTATGTTGTGTATGCCATTTGTATGCTTTAAGGGCTTAAAGTGACCTTTTGAAAATGCTTAAAATGGACAAAATATGCATATTTGGCCTAAAAAGGTAAAAACTCAGTAAATGGATTCGTTTAGTCCTAAATTTTGGCATGCTAATAGATTTAGGCTAAATAAACTTGTTGGTAAAGTTTCATTGAATTTGGACATAGTTTGGTTAGGTAATTTGCTAATAAACCAGATAAAAACTAGCATTACAGACTCTGCCGTACCGATATGGGTAATGGCGTATCGATACGGGCTTGCATAATTTAGCTTGGGTAAAAAAGGTGTACCGCTACGGCTCAGCCTTACCGGTACGAGAAAATAAATCTGGAATTTGAATTTATTAGCCCAGTATTGGTATGGCTACAAGTGTACCGATCCCCTCTTTATATTGCTAGCTTTGTACCGATACAGCTTTAGACGTACCATTACTCGTTTTTGACACTGTGAACGAAATTATTGAAGTCATGCTTTGTGTACCGATACCTCGTACCGGTATGGGTGAATGGTGTCAAAACCATTTTTAATGGTCTTGGTGTATTAATACCCCATATCGATACGACCTCTTTATTGAATAACTGAAATACCAAAGTCAGCCTAGGCGTATTGGTACGTCCTTGCGCGTACTGATACTCATGTCATTAAAACTATTAGAAGTTTAAAAACAAATCTAAAATTTATAGTTTGGTCACTAAATCTTTAAGGCTAAATTGAGCTAGTAACTGAACTCCGTTTGATATAAAAGTTTACAGATTCACCGTTCGTAGTTCGAATTACATTGGGGTAGGCTTAATTTTTGAAATGGACCCATTATTTATTTAAATTATAGATTAGTCCCTAAAACTTGTAAAACTTTAAAATTAGTCCAAAATGGATAATTGTTGTATTGTATCGAACTATCGGTCTTGAGGTATTAATCATTGTATTGTATCAATCACCAATTAACTAATTTTCAAATAAAATATTGTATCGAATACCATATTGACTTTCAATAACATATCCTGACCTGGTTTCCTAATAGGCTGAGGAGGGGATGTTACACTTGTAGTATCAGAGCCAGAGTTTAGTCGATTCTAGGAGTAAACTAAAGTATATTGTATTGTTATTGCATTGTATTATGCCACCTATGAATTATTTGTTGCATATTGTGGCAATCTAACTAACCCAATCTCTTTACTTATAGATGACTTACACTAACTGGACTCGTATAGACGAGCATGTTACCTTCTCCTCAACCTATGAGGAGATAAAGGGAGACCCTCTAATTCTGCAAAATCCTCTAACACATGACCTTGAGCCCGAGGTACAGACTGCTCAGGCTGAATGCTATAGGAACATGGCTAACATGTTCAAGATATTTATGACCTCGATAAAGGATGAGCAGACTTTCCAACCTTCTACCACTGCTGTCCAGATTGCCCGAGCTCCTATTGATAAGCTACCTCAGCATCGGGCCTACTCTTTTACCAGTCGTGATAATGATGATCCTGAAATCGCTGAATATTGGCTAGACAATACTCTAAGAATCCTGACCAAGCAATTACAGTGTTTCGATGAACACAAGCTTGAGTGCATCATCGCATTGTTGGCTAATGAAGCGCTTTATTGGTGGGAGAGTACCATTCTTACAGTCCCTGAGAAAGCTATGACCTGAGAGTTCTTTTTGCACGAATTCTGAAAGAAATACATCAATAAGTATTACCTTGCTGAGAGGCATGATATCTTCCTCCATTTGAAGCAGGGCGGACGACCTGTGGAGCAGTACATCCATGATTTCTGCAAGTACTGTAGGTATGGAGCTAAATATATCAAGGAGAAAGAGAAGTGTAGAATGCTCATCACTGGACTAAATGATGATCTACGTCCTATGTTCATGGCATTGGGCATTATCGACTTCTAGGATCTTGTGAATAGGGTTAAAGCTACTGAAGTTGCACCGAAAGGTCAGAAGGCAGGTAGATCAAGCAAATCTGAGAATAGGTATCGAGATGAATCTCGTCCTCCTAAGTCCTTCAAGAAAGGGAAATTTCATGGCCCGAAGCATAATATGTATTCACAACCTTCCTATTCTGGATATATTACTAGGACTCAAGCCGTAACCCAGTCCTTCCTTAGGATAAATTATATCGATAGCACTGGTGGTTTTGGACGAAAGACACAGTTCCCAGTTTGCAATTTCTTCTAGCACAAGCATCCTGTGGGGCAATGCCATAAGAAGTCTAGAGCATGCTTTTTTTGTGGTGAGATAAGACATCTCATTCGTGATTGTCCCAAGAATACCGTCAAATCTACTTGTGCATCAGCTAATGCTTTATCCCCTGGTCAGTCCTTCTGAGGTAGGAGAGCAAAACAAGGATCTTCATGGAAGCCTAGTGGTTCGTTTAAGGAATCATACAGACCTAAAACCATGGCTTCTGCACATATGTACCATGTGAGGAGCAGGGAAGAGGAAGATAATCCCGACATCATTGCATATACCATTAAATTATATTCATATCATGTCTATGCATTGTTTGATCCTGGATCTACCCATTCCTTTATAAGTACCGTGTTAGTGAAACAATACAAACTATCTTGTGAACTTATTGTATCAAAGATCACCATAACCAATCCTTTAGGTGATAGTGTCACCATAAGCCATCTATGTAAACTTTGTCCCTTAACAATTCAAGTGATTACTTTTCTAGCCAACTTGTTGGCATTACAGATTCACGAATTCAATGTCATACTGGGTATGGATTGGCTCAGTGAGCATCAAGCCTGGGTAGACTGTTGCAAGAAGAAATTGTACCTCTAAGGTCTTGGAAAAGAAAGCATCACTTTGATGAATTCAAAAACTCCATTATTGTACGCTTTATCTTTGGAGGCCAAGGATGAACCTCAACTACAAAACATTGATATTGTATGTGAATACCCTAACGTTTTCCCAGACAAACTTTCAGGTTTACCTTTCACCCGTGAAGTAGAGTTTGGAATCAAAGTGCAACCTAGAACAACCCTAATTTCCATTACACCCTATCGTATGGCAGTAATTAAGCTTAAGGAGCTGAAGGCTCAGATTCAGGAATTATTAGATAAAGTTTTCATTCGGCCGAGTTCCACACGTTGAGGAGCTCTGGTCTTCTTTGTAAAGAAGAAAGATGGTTCTATGAGACTGTGTACTGATTACCGGCAGTTGAATAAGGTTACCATCAAGAATAAATATCCCTTTTAAAGAGTTGATGACATATTCAATCAACTTAAGGATGCCTCTGTATTTTCTAAGATCGATTTAAGGTCAGTGTACTATCAAATGAAAGTTAAAGAATGTGATATACCCAAAACTGCCTTTTGTACAAGATACAGCCACTACGAATTATTGGTAATGCCCTTTGGGCTAACCAATGCACCGGTAGCTTTTTTAGACTTGATGAATCAAGTTTTTAGACCTTACTTGGATAAGTTCATAGTGGTATTCATCGATGATATTTTGATCTACTCTAAGAATGTCACAGAACACCGAGAACACCTCTGTATTGTGCTTCAAACCTTGCAGGAGAAGCAGTTGTACGCCAAGTTTTCCAAATATGAATTTTGGCTTACTGAAGTTTCCTTCCTTGGGCATATTGTCTCAGCTTTGGAAATTTAAGTGGACCCAAAGAAAATTCAAGCTATCCTAGATTGGAAGTCACCGAGAAATGTTGGAGTAGTTAGAAGCTTTCTTGGTTTAGCTGGATATTGTAGGATATTTGTTAAAGGATTATCTATAATAGAACCCCCTCTGACTAAGCTATTGAGAAAAGAAACTATGTTCGCTTGGACCAGGGACCAACAAATAAGTTTTGACCAGTTAAAGCAAGTCTTGACTCACGCACCGGTCCTAACCCAACCCGTGTCTAGAAAGGACTACACAGTTTATAATGATGCTTCACATCTTGGGTTAGGATGTGTTCTAATGCAAGAAGGCAAGGTCATTTCTTATATATCGAGACAACTCAAGCCCTATGAAGTGAATTATCCCACCCATGATTTAGAATTGGCTGCGGTTGTTTTTGCATTAAAAATTTGAAGGCATTATCTCTATAGAAAAAAATGATATATTTTTACTGACCATAAAAGCCTCAAATACCTTTTGACTAAAAAAGATCTAAATCTTCGACAAAGGATATGGATGGAACTCCTCAAAGACTATGATCTTGTCATTGACTACCATTCAAGAAAGGCTAATGTTGTAGCTTATGCACTCAGCCGCAAACCTCTGCCTGGTAAGTATCATTATTGACTAATAAATTGTGAATATAGCTATTGTATCAAACTCATCATAAAACCATTACATTGTAGCCCCTCGAGCCATTAACGATCACTTCTGCCTAAGGAAACATCATTGTCTTGTAGCTGAACTTCAGGTTGAGTCTACCATTGTATCGAGAATTAAGACACTACAAAGACAAGATTTTGAGCTTAAAATCCTTGTATCTAGATTGCATAAGATGAGGATACCGACTTCAGGATTAATTTTAAAGGATTATTATGTTTCCTTAACTGAATCTGTGTACCTAATGATGAAGCTCTTCGTACTGACATTCTGAAAAAAGCACATTCAAGTTCCTTCTCTGTACACCCGGGTTCTGTAAAGATGTGTAAGGATCTCCAGGAACTATATTGGTGGCCATACATGAAGCAAGCCATAGTTGAATTTGTGTCTAGATGCTTCACATGTCAACGTGTCAAAGTTGAGCATCGTGTCCCTACCAGATTATTGCAATCTATCGATTTATCGCAATAGAAGTGGGAGAGGATCACCATGGATTTTGTTAGTGGTCTGCCTCTAACTCCTACAAAACAGGATGTTATTTGGGTCATTGTAGACCCTTTCACCAAGTTAGCATATTTCTTACTACTCATAATAGATTATGGGCTTCCTAAATTAGCTGACTTGAACATCAAGGAAGTTATTCGACTCCACAGAGTACCAAAGACTATCATCTCTGATTGAAACCCTCAGTTTACATCTCGACTCTGAGGACCTTGCAAGAGGCTTTGGGTACCAAAGTTAATATTAGTACGGCTTTCCATCCTTAATCTGACGGCCAGTCAAAAAGGGTAATTCAAATTTTGGTATATCGATACTCAGTAAATGGATTCGTTTAGTCCTAAAATTTGGCATGCTAATAGATTTAGGTTAAATAAACTTGCTGGTAAAGTTCCATTGAATTTGGACATAGTTTGGTTGGGTAATTTGCTAATAAACCAGATAAAAACTAGCATTACAGACCCTACCGTACCAATACAGGTGATGGCGTATCGGTACAGGCTTGCATAATTTGGCTTGGGTAAAAATGGCATACCGATACAGCTCAGCTGTACCAGTACGAGAAAATGAATCTATAATTTGAATTAGTGGCCCAGTATCGGTATGACTACAGGCGTACCGATCCCCTATTTATATTGTTAGCTCCAACCGGTACAACTTTAAGATTACTGGGACTCCTTTTTGACATTGTGGGTGAAAGTATTAAAGTCATGCTTCGTGTACTGATACCCCGTATCAATACGGGTGAATGGTGTCAAAACCATTTTTAATGGTCTTGGCATATCGATACCCCATATCGGTATGGCCCCTTTATTGAATAACTAAAATACCAAACTCAGCCTAAGCTTACTAATACAACCCTGCGCGTACCAATACGGAACCGTAAAAACTGTTAGAAGTTTAAAAACAAATCTAAAATTTACAAGTTGGTCACTAAATCTTGTAAGGCTAAATTGAGCTAGTAATTGAACTTCGTTTGATATAAAAGTTTACAGGTTCACCGTTCATAGTTCGAATTACATTGTGGTAGGCTTAATTTTTAAAATGGACCAATAATTTATTGAAATTATAGATTAGTCCATAAAAACTTTTAAAAGTTTAAAATTAGTCCAAAATGGATAATTGTTTTATCGTATAAAACTACCAATCTTGATTTATTAATCATTGTATCATATCAATCACCAATTAACTATTTTTGAATAAATTATTGTATCAAAAATCGTAATAACTTTTGGTAACATATCCCGACCTAGTTTCCTACCAGGCCGGGAAGGGGATGTTACAAACATGATGAATCGGGTGTTCCTTGAATTCTTGGATCAAGTGTTCATTGATGACATTCTCGTGTACTCTCGTACCAAGGAAGATCATGATTAGCACCTACGAATTGTGTTGCAAGCTTTGTTGGATAATCAGTTGTATGCTAAGCTGAGCAAGTACAAGTTTTGGATTAAAGAAGTAGTCTTTCTAGGTCATTTTGTTTAGCAGAAGGTATCCGAGTGGATCCACAGAAGATTGAGGCGATTGTGAATTAGAAGCAACCTATGTTGGTGATAGAGGTTTGTAGTTTCTTGGGATTAGCAGGGTATTATCTTCGTTTTGTGGATGGTTTCGCAAAGATTGTTGCTCCTTTGACTAAGTTGTTACAAAATGATGTAAGTTTTGAGTGGACGGAGATTAGGCAACAAGCTTTTGATAAGTTGAAGGAAGCTTTGACGCAAGCTCCGATCTTTATTCAACCTGGGTCGGGGAAAGAGTTTGCAGTTTATAGTGATGCATCCTATGTTGATTTGGGGTGTGTGTTAATGCAAGACGGGAAGGTTGTGGCTTATATATCTCAGCAGTTAAAGGTGCACGAGCATAATTATCCTACGTATGATATAGTGGTTACCGCAGTGATGTTTGCGTTGAAGATTTAGAGGCATTATTTGTATAGCTAGAAGTGTATTGTGTATACGGATCACAAGAGTTTGAAGTATTTGATGTCGCAAAAGAAGTTGAATCTTAGGCAACGTCGATGATTAGAGTTTCTCAAAGATTATGATTTGACGATTGAGTATTATTCGAGTAAGGCTAATATGGTAGTCGATGGCTTAAGTAGAAAAGTGGCGATGTAGTTAAGGGTAATGCTTGCGCGATTAAGTTTGACGTGAGATGGGGGTTTGCTGGCTGAGTTGCAAGTGAAACCATCGATGTTACAGCTGATCAAGGAGAAACAACCATATGATAATGTGTTGGTTCCACATGTTAAGGATGTGATAGAGGGAAATCGAACGAATTTTTGTTTAATGATGAGGGTGTTATGTGCTTTAAGTGTCTAGTGGTTGTGCTGAAAGATGAGGAGTTAAGGTGCACTATTTTAACTGAGGCTCATTCTAGTCCTTTTGCTATGCATCCGAGTAGTACAAAGATGTATCAGGATTTGAAGAATGAGTATTTTTGGGTTGGTTTGAACAAGGATTTGGCGTCTTTGTTGCTCGATGTATGGTTTGTCAGCGTGTTAAGGCTGAGCATCAATTTCCATCTTGATTGTTGCAACCATTGAGAATTCCATAATAGAAGTGGGAGAGAATTACCATGGATATTGTGACTGAATTACCTTTGACGCCATCAAAGAAGAATTTCACGTGGGTGATTATAGATAGGTTTACGAAGTGTGCACATTTTTTGGCTGTGCAAACGACATATACATTGGATAAGTTGGCAGAGTTGTATATTGCTAATATTGTGAGGTTGCATGGGGTGCCTAAATCTATAGTATCAGATAGGGATCCGCACTTTATAGTGAGGTTTTGGGAGTGTTTTCTTAAGGTGTTGGGTACGCAGTTAATTTTCAGTACTTCGTATCATCCTCAAACGGATGGTTAGTATGAACGCGTTATCCAAGTGTTAGAGGATATGTTGCGGTGTTGCATCATTGATTTTTAGGGATCGTGGGAGAAGCAATTAACGTTGGTAGATTATGCCCAAATAAGTCAATTGAGGGACAGGATATAGTTGGCATGCTATAGAGTCTAGCAGCATGCTGCATAATCAGGAATTTGGGATAGCACTATAGTGTTAAAAGTACACTTAGTGTATGGTAAGCACAACCTTATAAATGTGCGGGTTAGCACTTTGGTGCATAATTATCTGGGATAGCACTATAGTGTTAGTAATTAACACATAGTGTATAGTTAGCACACCCTTATAAATGTGGGGGAAATGCACTTCGATGCATATTTGACTCGTGTATCCAAGGTCCTCAAGGTTTAGTTTGGGCTATGAAAAAAAAGATAATAAATGGTAAACAGGTTTGTAGAGTATTTGAACTATCGGGACATATGGCAAGTATATCGGTAAGAAAATTTATATCCGGTTTATATTATGTTGATATATGATTTATATGATAGTAATACTTATCTAGTGATCATGATGCATATAAGGCATATTATGATAAACGGGCAAGCATGAAAATCTTATGACATTGGCATATAGTAAATAAGTACTAATGCAATGTGAAAGTGGATGCATTGGCCTATATAATGCTATATAAATGTAGCCATGAAATTAAATAAAGTTTAAATAATTGTTATTACTTCATTTATTGCCTCAATAAGTTCGTACTTAGCGTGTGTTTTATTTTACGCACGTAGGTAAATCAAGATGAGAGGGAGAAAAGCATTGCATCAATATTGGAAAGCTCAACAAGTAATCATAGTAATGACATCCTAATTAAGTTTTGGTTATTATAGTGGCATGTATACTTGCTAAACCTATTTGAGTGTGATTGACCTTTAAAGTTCGTTATGGTTTCAAGACAAGTGGCATTTCTGGAAAGATTTAGGGTTAAGAATAACCATAAGTGATGAGTTGCATTATAAGATAAATGATTTATGATTGGAACTCAAACAAATTATTTAAGTCAATTTTAAATAAAGTTAAGTGTGCTTGGGCTCGAGAAATTTTAGGATGGGTGACCATCAGGAAGTTTTCTAAAAATTTTAAATTACCTTGATTTTTGGATTAAAGAAGTTGTAACATTTCTGACTCGTACTCGGTGTACGGAATCGGGAAAGGGGTATTACATTTATTGGTATTAGAGCTACATGTTTAACCGGTTCAGTAGATTGAACGAAGTATGGTAAAGTTCAAAAGTGTATACATGCCACTAGGATGTCAGAATTATTGATGATTTTACTTGTTAGAATGGATGCAGTTGCTTACTATGATAATAATGTTAAATTCCAATGTATGAGGGTAAAAGAATCGTTCCGGGTGTTTAGGCAAGTGAATCAATAAGAGATTCACGAGCATGATAATATTCTACCTTCAGCTTAGCATGGTGCCGAGGCACCATGGTAACATGATGTGTATGTTCTGGATTAAGATTTTTCTTTCAGGCATTAGATTTGATCATGAATCAGCCTGCTTAGTCACTGATTGTAAAAGAAATAAGAGTTCTCACACACAAGATTTTCATAGAAATATTGGTGGAGATCCTATGATTTTTAATCTAAGGTTAAAGGATATAAAGGTTAGGTTGAAGGAACTCTGTATTGATGATTAGAGGGGACAAAAAAATAAATTAGTATCTCATCTTAAAGGATTAGACTCATATTTGATAAAGCAATGATATGATACATACTCAAAAGTCTGTTAGCTAGAAGTTCTTTCTTTGAGTGTTCCGTAACAAAGTTTATTCTAGAGATGCAATAGAGTTTTTTGCATCTTAATTAGGGCAATTGAATCATTTACAGGTATGAGTGCAAGTGTAATAAACTGAGTTGAATTGTTTCTAAACTGTTTCTTACAGATAGAAGGAGAGTCTGTTATGACAACTCATAGAGGGTTAGAGGTTTGGTACAAAGAAGTACTAACTGTCCTATGAATTTAAAAATTCTATGAAGTAGTAAACTATGTTGAATGCAATGGAAAGAGTTCGGAATGAGAAAATATCTAAATATAGGTCATAGTTCATAAAGAGGAATAGTAAATCGAGATAACCACTTTTAAAAAGTAGTGAGGATTTCTGGTAAAAGTGCCAAGCTGAATTTATTACATAGTTCTATTAAGAGATCGAGACAAGGAAAATTAAGAACTCCTTGACATTTATAATTCATGTTGGAGATTCAAGAAAACCAAAAAACCAATCATATGAGTGTGGTAATAATGGGCATGCATGAGCATGCATAGTTTTTATTGGAATTTGTTATCAATATGAAAATGATTTAACTTATGCTATGGATACTGAGCATCAAGGGCAAGCTGGGAGAGTATTCTTATTGTTTATGAGTTTTAAATAGGTTGCCCAAGAGGAGCCGTCAGGCTTGATGCTTAATCGAGAGACTAAGTTTAGGATTGGATTTAATCCAATATTGAACTTATATTGATTACACTCTACAGAATGGCTCTTACTATATTGAGAAAGCTAAACATCTAGTTGCAAGAGTCATTAGATGAAGGTTTTATACGATTTGGTATATCATCTGAGGAAGCTTCAGTGATGTTAGTTAAAGAAGCAGTAATGTTCCTCTAAGGTTAAATTATGATTATATCATTATTACCAATAAAGGAAGAATTGATAGTAGCACTAGTATTAGTGCATTATGAATCTAGTAAGGATTCTACCTTATTCAATAATACGTCCCATAATAGGTTGGGATGTGTAGTGATGTAATAAGGCTAAAACAACAATTGATGTATTTAGCCAAAAGTCACTCTTTGCCTTATAGGCATTAAATACTTAATTATTTTTGGAGGAAAATAGTGTACCGATTACACAGCCTCAACTCGAGTCTACTATGACAAATTGGATCAAAGATTTATAGATAAAAGATAAGATATGCCTAGAAAGAATTCAATAAGTTAAAAAGGAAAAATTTAAAGATTTCGATGTTAAGTCTAAAGGATGTTCATGTTATCAAGGAGTTATTCATATTTTCGAGGATGATGAAAAGAGAACTAAGAGGTGATTGAATCTGATTTGATTCAGTTCAGGATATGGAGAATCAAGTATGAATGGTTCGAAGTAATTTAGAATTGCTTTAGAATGGTGGATATTATATGTTGATCTTGAAAGAAAAAGATATTTGTATGAAGTTAAGGATAAAAGTATTCCTTAAAAGGTTCACCTTGGAAGAAGGTGTTATGGTCTAGATCAAAAAGAGAAGCTAAGTTTGAGATTCTTTGGGTCATATAAGATTGTGAAAAGGGTTGGTCTGGTGGCTTATTAGTTAATTTTATCTCCGGAAATGGACAAGATTCATAATGTATTCCATGTATCGAAGCTCAAGAATTATTGATCAGATCCTTTATAAATCATTACCCCGGAAGGAATAAAGATTCAACTGAATTTGATTTATGAGAAAGAATCCGTAAAGATATTGACACATGGAGTCAAAGGATTAAGAAATAAAATGATTTCGCTTGTTAAAGTTCTTTGGCGAAATCATGAAGTCGAAAAAGCAATTTGGGAAAGAGAAAAAGATATGAGAAAATAATTTCCTGAATTTTTGAACCAGGTGTGTGTTGACAATTGAGGATGAATTTTCTTAAGGGGGAGAATTGTGATATCCCAAAATTTTGGTTAGTGACCAAAATGTAAAATTTGAAAATTTAAGGGTCAAAGTGTAAACTTTGAAAAAATTTAGGTACCAAAGTGTAATTTTCAAAAGTTGTGTATTTTAACCCCGTAAATGAATAGTTTACCCTCAAGAATGACGTTTTCGTGTTACCCAAATTTTTTGTACGGAGTTTGTATTAATGGCTATAAAGCGATAAAGTTTGGAAGAATATTCGGATAATCGGATCGAATCGAATATCTATGATATTTTGAAGGATGATAAGCCAAGGTTGATTATGTAATTTTACATGCCTAAGATATTTTCTTTGTGTTGAAAGAATATGAACCCTTGGATTTAAGTTGATTTTCCATGCTAAATATGAGCCGTTGGATGAAAAATGGCAAGATCGTAATTTTGGAAAATCATAAAGGCAAAGTTAGTAAATTACTAACTCAAAATTTAAATTTAGGTCATTGGATGAAGTATGTTGATACAAGGAATATTTTGGAAATATAGAATTTTCGGAATAGATTTGATAGCTCGGTAAAGGTAAAATCGTAGTAAAAGTAATTTGTTAATATCGGGAATCGGATTGAATTGAAATTTTAGAGGTTGTTCCATAATCCATGGAAAATCATAAAATGATATTTATGGAATGGTAGTCGGTTGAGGAGGAACTAATTTAGTTAGATTTTAATGGAATGGCAATTTTGAAACAAACTAGTAAATAAAGACTAGCTGGAGGGCAAATTGGTCATTTGGCAGGGATGGCAATTTTGAAATATTTGAGGTTACAAGATCTATTTTTGGAAAAAGAAATTTGAAGTTTAAATATTGGCCCTTTATTGATGATAAAATCAATCTCAACCGTTGGATAAAAAAGGGCACTTTTGTAATTTCCCTATTTAAATGAATTTAAAATGCATTTATATAAGACAAGTGACATAATTGGAACAATTGAAAATGAAAGGCCAAAAAGATGAAGTAGTCTTCATCTTTCAAGAATTTTGAAACTTAGAGGGAAAAGGGGGAAAATTTTTCGAAGCTCGATTCAAGCCCCGAAACTCGATTTTCAGGTAATCTTTTGAACTGCAAAGTTGTTCTACTCTTCAAGCTCTATCTTTTGATGTAATTAATTCATGGAATACATGCTTAATTGATGAGAATTTTTCATGATAAGGAAATTAGGGTTTATGAACAAAATTGGGGCTTTTGAGATTTTATGATTCTATGGTTGAATTTAAGTTAGAATCAAGCTTATATGATGTTAAATTCATGTTATTGAGTTAGGATTTAAGTTCTACAAATTTTGGTTTCTATGGAGAAGATTAGGGTTTATGGATTTAAGTTTAACTTAGGGTTTGTGATGTTGGATTAATGATCTAGTAAGCTTGATTTGTTGATTGAAAGCAAACCCTAAGTTAAATATATAGGGACCAAATCTGAATTTTATGAATTTGGAGTGTATTTATGTGATTAATGATGTTGGATATGTGAAATTTATGTTAGAATGCTAAACCGATGTTGAATCGAATTAGTGACCATTTTGACAAATTGTCAAATCAAGTGACCAAATAGTAAATGAATTCTAGGATGTGGATTAAATCTGATTTTTGGTTAAAATAATAGAATTAAGGCAATAGTGTTGATTTGAGGACTAAATTGCAAAGTTAAGAAGTTTGAATCCTTACCTTTGCATTTTAGTGACTATTTTGGGCAAAGAAAGAAAATTAGAGGGAATTATTTTGAATAATTATTTGATGAAGAAGATGATGAATTGGTGGTTGGAAGCAAGTGATGGGACTAAATTGATAAGTAGAAAAGTGAGAAGAAGTTAGTAGAAATTAGAAGTTTATTGTGGAAAGCTATGAAGAAGATTGAATTTTGGCAGTGACTTCAAAAATTCACCATAAATTCTACAAAAATGTTTAGATGATGACTTTTATGCCGTTGTAAAGTTGTGTTCATCTAGTTTCGTTTCCAACAAACGGAAACTGATTTCGAGTTCCGAGTTAAAAGATATGAATTTTTAATCGAATGAAGGTCAGAAAATTTACAGTGCAGTTTTCTGCTGGACAGACTGTGACGGGAGTTTGAAGAATTTTCATAATTGTTGTAGATTTTATTAATTTATGAGGCTTATACTATTAGAACCGTTCTTGAATCTAGTTTCTCCAGTATAAAGGAAATTAAGATCTGGTATGTATTCTTCCCGGTATAAGTAAATCTTTGAAGGTGGGGCAAGCTGTCAGAAAATGGAATTTGAAACATTTTGTATTTAAATGTGAGTTATCAAGCTTCGAAGAATTATTGGAAGTTCAAATTGGTCACTAGGGACCATAATGAGTTTTTGAACAATACAAGGAAGAAAGGAAAAATATTTGAAAATTTTATATTCGAATGATTATATTAGACAACATGTTTAAGGTATTGTAAGATTTGAATCTAACAAATATTTTTATCTTATTCATGTGATTAATGAAGTCAAGGCCGAATCAAAGAAGATTCGAGGTTCTATAAAGGAAAGGATCGAGTAGAATTTAGTGAGGCATGCTAATAAATGGCCCAAGTGAGTGCAATGCATACATAATATGATACGTGAATGTTTTATACATCAACGGTAAGACTTGCGATAAATCTATCAAGTTTCTATATTGGCATGATATTTATGTCATTGATCATATATTTGACATACTTTAAGTATGTCAAAGGTTGAAAACAAATGCATTGATCACTAGTTATTGATGATGGTATTTTATGAATGTTATTTCCGGTATGAACTGCCAATAATAAATTGTATTGTTATACATTGCCATGGATGGAATAAATACGAAAATTATGCCCAAATAAGTCAATTGACGGACAAGATATAGTTGGCATGCCATAGAGTCCAGCAGCATGCTGCATAATCGGGAATTTGGGATAGCACTATAGTGTTAAAAGTACACTTAGTGTGTGGTAAGCACAACCTTATAAATGTGCAGGTTAGCACTTCGGTGCATAATTATCCGGGATAGCACTATAGTGTTAGTAATTAACACATAGTGTTTGGTTAGCACAGCCTTATAAATGTGCGGGAAATGCACTTCGTTGCATATTTGACTCGTGTATCCAGGGTCCTCAAGGTTTAGTTTGGGCTATGAAAAAAAAGATAGTAAATGGTAAACAGTTTGTAGAGTATTTGAACTCTCGGGACATATGGCAAGTATATCGGTAAGAAAATTTATATCCGGATTATATTATGTTGATATATGATTTATATGATAGTAATACTTATCTAGTGATCATGATGCATATAAGGCATATTATGATCAACGGGCAAGCATGAAAATCTTATGACATTGGCATATAGTAAATAAGTACTAATGCAATGTGAAAGTGGATGCATTGGCCTATATAATGCTATATAAATGTAGCCATGAAATTAAATAAAGTTTAAATAATTTTTATTACTTCATTTATTGCCTCATTAAGTTCGTACTTAGTGTGTGTTTTATTTTACACACGTAGGTAAATCAAGATGAGAGGGAGAAAAGCATTGCAACAATATTGGAAAGCTCAACAAGTAATCGCAGTAATGACATCCTAATTAAGTTTTGGTTATTATAGTGGCATGTATACTTGCTAAACCTATTTGAGTGTGATTGACCTTTAAAGTTCGTTATGGTTTCAAGATAAATGGCATTTCTGGAAAGATTCAAGGTTAAGAATAACCTTAAGTGATGAGCTGCATTCTAAGATAAATGATTTATGATTGGAACTCGAACAAATAATTTAAGTCAATTTTAAATAAAGTTAAGTGTGCTTGGGCTAGATAAATTTTAGGATGGGTGACCATCGGGAAGTTTTCTGAAAATTTTAAATTACCTTAATTTTTGGATTCAAGAAGTTGTAACATTTTTGACTCGTATCCATTGTACGAATAATAGAAATGGGTGTTACATAATGACCGACCATCATCAAGACTACCCCATGCCGATCGCATGACTTTACAACCTTGCTGACCGCAAGCTTTACATCAACAAGGGGAGCCGACTGCTCAACCCAAGTGATAACAACATAGTTCGGGTAGTCGACCGCTATACCTCAAAGACTCTTAATCCCACGATCGATTTTTTAACCATATTATAGTCCACTTTATCCTATGGCATGCCAACTATATCTGAATGTTTTCTCACCTTGTCACATAGCCAATATACCATTTACAAAACCATTTACTCACTGTTTTACAATGCATTACACAAAATCCCCACATATGCAAATCACATTGCCATAGCAATATCACATTCCCAATCGGAATAAAAACTAATGCACGCTAGCATTAAATACACCTTTAAGCCATTGAATATGTACTTTAAAATCATCCATTTACAATAAGTAAATGAAACCATGTTTTACGACCAAAACATGAATTACACATGCTCATATTCGATCCGATATTAAAGAGCAAAGGAGGGAAACTTACTTTTGAGCTGAGGTAAGTGTTTCAACCTTATCCTAAACTCCCAAAAGTACTTTCAAACCGTTGAAAGACTTTTAAGACTATTTCCACTCACCGATTTCACTTCGCCTTGCTTGCTACCGCGAAACAAGCTCCCGACAGGCCTAAAACCACCTCAAGATGCTACGCCTTGATTATCCCTTGTTTTGGCCACACAAAACCAGAGGAAAATGCATTAAAGTGTATCCAATACTCTGTTTCAACACAAAATTCCGTAGCTCTCAAGATGCCCACTCAAAACTTATCCTAAACTTACCGCAATCAACCTCAAACACTACTCAATCTTAACCCAGCCATACTATAACGTTCAAAAAATCAAACTTCATTAATTAACATCTAAAAACTCATTCACAACATCCTTTTATTTCCAGCAAAGATTAAACTCCAAAAACAACCCAAAAACTCTTAATTAACAACCTAACAATTAGAGATTCAACAAATTTCGGGATTCCATTATTAAAAACAACTTATCCACATTATAATTCATCCAAAATAAGATTAAAATCAATTCACAATCCTGGAAAAACAGATCCAAATCGAAAATCACAAGATTCTTCAATTACACCTCAATTAAGCTAAAATCCATAATTAATTACTCAAAACCTATTGAAAATCATATGTAAAGAGCCAAGAACTTGGGAATTTTGGTAAAGAACCTTTCATTAGAGGAGAAGAACGAAACTTACCTCCAATGAATGAGTTTCCCCTTAATTGGATGTTTTTCCTCTTGAAAAGCAAAGAAATTCAATAAGACTTTTGGAAAACCAATTGAGAAATCATTTAGCAAATCAAGAAGTTAAGAAATTAATATGATTACCTTAAATATCTGATGGAAAAAGAGTGTTTGGCTGAGAGTGTTTTCAGAGAAAATGTGAGAAAAGAAAAGTTACGTCAAAATGTGTTTTAGAAAGATAACTAACTTTTTTAACTAAATCCTTTTTAATTCTTTTAATTAAAACCATTTTAAAATAATCCTAATTAAGGGAATACTCAGATTAGACCAAATGGTAAAATATCTCCTTAAAGATTCTAAGTTTTGACTCTTTACAAAACAACCACCTTTTAAAATAGTTTTCAAAAATTGCATTTTGGTCACTAGCCAAAATGTCACCCTTCCAAACCTCATTTTCCAAAATTTCTTTCACCAATATTTTTAATATAATAAAATATAATTTTTAAACATTTTCCATAATTTTATCTTTCAGAAAAATATATGCTCCCGAATTCGACTCGAATCTCTAACCTAGTCCACTGGACCGTCTAACCAGCCCCAAAACCGCTAGGCCCAAAACCGGGGTGTTACAAAGCTTATCTGTGATCAGTTGAAGGTGGCTCATGTGTGTCAAAGGGTTAATTGTGCCATTTTCTCCACCATGAGAACTGCAGTGGTCGAGGGGTTAATTGTGTCATATTCTCTCACTGGTGGATTACGTATCACAAAGGTTGAGGGTTAATTGTGCCGTTTGTTCCCATTGTAGATATTATACATCATAACCGTTGAGGGGTTAAATGTGTAGTTTGCTCCGATTATGGATGTATGTGAAGTGGTTGAAGGATACACTTGTGAAATCCGTGTATCCGATGTGTTTTGATTAAGGAAAAGTTCTATTTTGCGGTCACTTGAATGCCAGTATAAGAATAAATGTATCATGATGGACAAATATTTTTTGTATAATGAGATTTATACATTTTTTATCTTTAAGCTTTGCTATTGGATGAATAAGCATGTGAAGGCTTAACTTGAGGTTTTTGCATATGGGATTATGCATGAGATTCATGGTACATGTTTGCATATGGTTTAATATGCATGTTTTACAAAGGTAAAAAGGGCATGTGATGTTTTATCATGATGTTGAAAATGTGGTTTGACTCAAATGGTTTTAAATGCATTGATGAGTATTTTTAGAGCATCCCTTACTAGGCATTATTTGCTTACACTCTCATTTCTCATCAATGTAGGAAAGAAAGCTTTTGGGGTAGCAAGCAAGTAAGGAAGAATCCAAGATTCGAATCATTTCAAGTATGGTTTTAATAAACAAACTTGTAGTAATAAAACAGACAATGTGACCAAGTTGTAATTGTGGGAGGGTTGCATGCTTGCTCCCTATTGTGGACATTTTTCTTTTGGTATTTTGGATTTGTATGTGGCTATGACCTGTTTTGAGCGGTTGGGATGTGAATTGCATGCTTGGGTAGAGATCATGTTTATAGAATCTTTGATTAGATTTGCTATGGTTTGAATGATCTTCTAGCATGCCTATTTGGTTGTGGAAGTGTTTTTTGAAATGTTATATGTTGTTTGTATGATGTTTGAAGCAAGTTAAACTGAGCCAAGGTGTCATATGTTCGACGAAGAAGTCATTACAGACCAGGTCGTACAGGTACGGGACTTCAGGGATTGGTATGCGGGGTCAGTCTCGGCTCTAGAGTGTGCAAAACTGCACAGGCGTATCATTACGCCTAGCTTTGTATCGGTACGTACTGCAAGAAATTACACTAGGTGTCAGTCCACAGGCAACCGTATCGGTATGCCCTTTAGCTACTGGAATTCCATGTTTTGATATCGAACTACTGGTAACGGTATGCCTGAGGACCATACCGATACCCTTTGCAAAATATAGTCGTATCAATACGAGCAAGGGGTGTATCAATACGTTGTCTGTTATTTCTGGTAATATGCTTTGCTGATGTTTGAATCTTTGTAGTTTAGTCCTTGTTCCATGATCATGCAATTAAATGAGTTTGGATGATTATTTAAAGTTGAAATTTAACGAATTTCATGTAACCTGATTAATTAAGGTTTGGTAACTTCGAATTTAAGTAAGTCATTTTGGTTTTCCAAAATTACAATTTGGTCCCTAAAGTGCGTTCTCAATCAATTGGGTGTCAAATTTGTAACCCCCTCGACCTGGCCTAGATGCCTGACCGAACCGAGAGTGCTACATTAGGTTTGCCAAAGCAAACGAAGAAAGGTTACGAAAAGTCAGTCCATTTTTTCTTTTATCTTGTCTAAATGCAAATTCAAGCTCCTACATGTTCATACTCACAATGGGTAGGTTCTCAAATGAAACGAGCCACAAAAGGACAATCAATCGCATCATAATCTTAATTGAGGACTAAAACGCAAATACTTTAAATTACAAAACCAAAATTCAATTTAAGGTTATCAATCCTCAATTAGCCCATTTACATGCCAATATGATAAATTCCAGATCAATTTAATCATCCCAACTCATACAATTGCATTCCCAAGTCTTAAGACCAAAATGAAAGAACCAAAAACTTTCAAGATTCCAAATCAACCAACTTAATGGTACCCGTACTGGTACACGTACTTGTGTTTCGATAATCCTTTACATTCTCAAAAACTCAGATTCCAGTAGCTAAAATCCGTATCGAAATACTTATTCGCGTATCGGTACGCCTGGGAAAAATACCTATGACCGTATCGAAACACTTGCTCGTGTATCGAAACATAAAGCCTAAAAGGCAGGACCGTATCGAAACACCCTCCCGCGTATCGAAACGCTGTGCCTGAAATGGCCTAGCTATATCGGTATGAGGACACCTGTTTTGATACGCCTGAACCTGTAATGACAATCTAAGATGGTTTTTCACACAATACTAGATGCATTTAAGTCCTAACAACTTGCATTCGTACATATAAGCATCCAACACATAATTAACAACAATTGAACCAAGGTTTAACTACAACACATGTTTATGCCATTCAAAAGATTAATCTAGAGGCATGTCCTTATAACTCACCACCAAACATTCCAAAATGCCCAACTTAGCAATTATCAGCAAGAACACCATACCAACAACACATCAATGCCATACTCAACAGGATTAGCTCATCAAAACATGTTATCCAAGCAAAACCATCTAGATGCATACCTAGGTAACCATATAACCTCAACCATGGGTAACGGTGCATGATAAACTAAAAGTTAACAATCAAACTCCAAAACCAGAACATTATACATGCTTAATACGAAAAACTGAATTACAAATCTCAAAAGTACATGGCGAACACATTGCCTTATTAACCGAAAACTAAAACTGAGTTCATACTCAAATAGTCTTGTTTTTGGATCACTTAATCCTTGCCTTTGCTGCCTCCAAGCTTTAATGCCCTGCATCATTAGAGAAAAGAGAGCGTAAGCACACTAGCTTAGTGAGGGTGCTCTTAAACGATGATGCATTTAAAACCCTTGAAAACCAACACATGTTTTCAAACAATGCTTATGGCCTAAGCAAGTTCCAATAATTTTAAATCAAAACATGCATATCAACCATATGCAAAACAATATGTATATGATACATGCTTAATCCGAAAGCAACAAATACAAAACCATGCTTAAAATCCCAAAGCATTATATACTCAACCATGCTTAAATCCCAAAGCATTAGAAATAGATTCAACATTAGAATTCTCATATATTGGCAATTATAGAGACCTCAGATAGTTCGACCACTATCCTTGATTAGCCGACCGCTAACCCTTAGTTAACCGACCGTTAACTTTACACATCGGATACACGAATCTCCCTTAATGATCGACCATCATCAAGACTACCCCATGCCGACCGCATGACTTTACAACCTTGCCGACCGCAAGCTTTACATCAACAAAGGGAACCGAATGCTCAACCTAAGTGATAACAACATAGTCCGGGTAGCCGACCACTATACCTCAAAGACTCTTAACCCACGATCGATTTGTTTACCATATTATAGTGCAATTTATCCTATGGCATGCCAACTATATCCGAATGTTTTCTCTCCTTGTCACATAGTCAATATATCATTTACAAAACCATTTACTCACTGTTTTACAATGCATTACACAAAATCCCAACATATGCAAATCACTTTGCCATAGCAATATCACATTCTCGACCAGAATAAAAACCAATGCTCACTAGCATTAAATATACCTTTAAGTCACTACACATGTACCTTAAAATCATGCATTAACAGTAGGTAAAGCAAACCGTGTTTATGACTACAACATAGATCACACATGCTCATATTTGAACCGATATTGAAGAGCAAAAGAGGGAAACTTACTTCCGATATTAGGTAAGTGTTTCAAACTTATCCCGAACTCCCAAAACCACTTTCAACCCCTTGAAAGAGTTTTACGACCGTTTCCACTCACCGATTTCACTTTGCCTTGTTTGCTACCGCGAAACAAGCTCTCGGCAAGTCTAGAACCACCTCAAGATGCTACGCATTGACTATCCCTTGTTCCAGCCACAAAACACTAGAGGAAACATTCATTAAAATGCATCCAATACTCTGTTTCAACCAAAAATCCCGTAGCTCTCAAGATGCCCACTCAAAACTCACCTGAAACTTACCGAAATCAACCTCAAACACTACTAAATCTTAACCCAGCCATATTATAACGATTCAAAATGTCAAACTTCATCAATTAATATCTAAAAACTCATTCCCAACATCCTTTTACTTCCAGCAATGATTAAACACCTTGAACACTCCAATAACCCTTAACTAACAACCTAACAATTAGAGATTCAACCAATTTTGGGATTCCATTATTAAAAACAACTTATCCACATTATAAAACATCCAAAATAAGATTAAAATCAATCCACAATACTGGAAAAACAAATAAAAATTGAAAATCACAAGATCCTTCAATAAAACCTCAATTAAGCTAAAATCCATAATTAATTACTCAAAACTTATTGAAAAATCATATGTAAAGAGCCAAGAACTTGGGAATTTCAGTAAAGAACCTTTCATTAGAGGAGAAGAATGAAACTTACCTCCAATGAATGAGTTTCCCCTTAATTGGATGGTTTTTCCTCTTGAAAAGCAAAGAAATTCAATAAGATTTGTGGAAAACAATTTAAGAAATCATTTAGCAAATTAATGAGTAAAGTAATTAAGATCATTACCTTAAATCTCTGATGGAAAAAGAGTGTTTAGCTGAGAGTGTTTTGAGAGAAAATGTGGGAGAAGAAAAGTTACGTCAAAATGTGTTTTAGAAAGATAACTACCTTTTTAACTAAATCCCTTTTTAATTCTTTTAATTAAAATCATTTTAAAATAATACTAATTAAGGGAATACTCAGATTGGAGCAAATGATAAAATAGCTCCTTAAAGATTCTAAGTTTTGACTCTTTACAAAACAACAACCTTTTAAAACAGTTTTCAAAAATTGCATTTTGGTCATTAGCCAAAATGTCACACTTCCAAAGCTCGTTTTCCAAAATTGTTTTCACCAATATTTTAATATAATAAATATGATTTTTAAACATTTTCCCATATTTTTATCCTTCAAAAAAATATTCGCTCTCGAATCCGACTCAAATTACTAACCCAGTCTACTAGACCGTCTAATCAGCCCCAAAACCGCTAAGCCCAAAACCAGGGCGTTACAACTCTCCCCTTCTTAAGAAATTTCGCCCTCAAAATTTACCTAGAGAAAAAAGATGCAGAAATTGCTCCACCATATCTGCCTTGCTTTCCCAAGTGGCCTCCTCGATAGCTCGATGTCGCCACAAGACTTTAACCAGCTCTATCTTTTTACCCCGTAGAACCTTGCTGCTAGAATCAAGGATTTCCACCGGCTCCTCATCAAAAGATAAATCCGGTCTCAACTCAATAGCTCCACCGGCATAACATGCGAAGGATCCGACTGATACCTCCGTAACATGGATACATGGAACACATCATGTATTTTCTCAAGCTCGGGAGGCAACCTCAACCGATAAGCCACCAGACCAACTCGTTCCACAATCTCATATGGTCCAATAAACCTCAGACTAAGCTTACCCTTACGTCCGAACCGCATCACCTTTTCCACGGTGACACCTTCAAGAACACACGATCGCCCACCGCATATTCAATTTCCCTACGCTTTAAATCCGCGTAAGATTTTTGCCGATTCGTAGCTACTTTCAAGTGTTCACACACAAGCTTAACTTTATCATCTGTTCCTTTCAACGCATGAGGCAAGGAAATATGTTTTTCCCCTACCTCGGCCCAATACAAGGGCGTACGACACCTCCGGCCATACAATGCCTCAAATGGTGCCATCTGTATGCTCGCTTGATAGCTGCTATTATAAGAAAATTCCACCAGCGGCAAATGCTTCTCCCAGGTTCCTTGAAACTCAATAATACAACACCTTAGCATATCCTCCAGGACCTGGATAACACACTCAGACTGCCCATCCGTCGAGGATGATACGCGATGCTGAAACTCAACCTCGAACCCAAAGACTTATGTAAATATTTCCAAAACATTAACGTGAACCTTGAATCTCTACCTGAAACAATCGACTTTGGTACCTCATGCAAACGCACAATCTTAGAGATAAAAAAATCCGCTAGCCTGTCCAAGGTGTACGTCGTATGCACTGGCAGAAAATGTGCACATTTCGTAAATCGATCAACAATCACCCAAATGGAATCCTTTTTAGCCGGTGTCATCGGCAACCCTAACAGGAAATCCATGGTGATTCTCTCCCATTTCTACTCTGGAATTCTCAACGGTTGCAACAATCCAGATGGAAACTGATGTTCAGTTTTAACCCGACGACACATCATACACTTGGACACAAACTCCACCACATCCTTCTTCAAACCAACCCAATAGTACATTTCCTTCAAATCATGATATATCTTGGTACTACCTAGATTCATAGCAAAAGGACTAGAATGTGCTTCCTACAAAATAGCCTGAGCTCCAGAACTTCCGGCACCACTATACGTCCCTTGAAGCACAAAACTTCAGCATCATCAAAATATAAATCCGTCGGATTACCATATGTTATGTCCTTAACATGAAGAACCAAAGAATCATCATATGGTTGATTAGCCTTAATCAACTGTGACAGCGTAGGCTTAACTTGCAGTTCAGCCAACAACCCACCTTCCCGCGTCACACTCAACCTTGCAAACATTGCCCTAAGCTCAATCGTCACCCTACGACTCAATACATCCGCGACAACATTAGCTTTTCCAGGATGATACTCAATTGTCAAGTTGTAATCCTTAAGCAACTCCAACCACCTTCGTTGCCTAAGGTTCAAATCCTTTTGAGACATCAAATACTTCAAACTCTTATGATCCGTAAAGACCACACACTTCTCTCCATAAAGGTAATGTCACCAAATCTTCAAGGCAAACACCACAGCAGCGAGCTCCAAATCATGAGTTGGATAATTGCGCTCATGGACCTTCAACTGCCTCAACGCATAAGCCACAACCTTTCTATCCTGCATCAGCACACAACCCAAACTCACATGTGATGCATCACTATAAACCACAAACTTTCCCAAATTTCGGTTGAATCAACATATGAGCATGTGTCTGAACCTCCTTCGACTTCTCAAAACCCTGTCGTTGCCTCTCCGTCCAAACGAAAGGAACATTCTTTTGCAGTAATTTTGTCAACGGAGCCACAATACTAGAAAACCCTTCCACAAAACGATGATAATAGCCGGCCAACCCAAGGAAACAATGCACTCCAACACGGTCCTAAGTTGTTTCCAATTGAGAATAGCCTCAATCTTTTGCGGATCAACACAAATTCCTTCCGCGGATACCATATGCTCGAGAAACATCACCTCCTTGAGCCAAAACTCGCATTTGCTCAACTTAGCATACAACTGATTATCCTTCAAGACTTGCAACACAATCTGCAAATGCTGGCCATGCTCCTCCTCGGTACGAGAGTACACGAGTCTATCATCGATAAAAACCACCACAAACTGATCAAGGTACTCACGAAACACTCTGTTCATCATATCCATAAAATCCGTCGGGGCATTTGTCAAACCAAACGGCATCACCAAAAACTGGTAATGCATATACCTCATACGAAACACCGTCTTATGAACATCTGCATCCTTAACTTTCAACTGATAATATCCTGATTTTAAATCTATCTTCAAAAACACTATTGCCCCACAAAATTGATTGAACAAGTCATAAATCTACAACAACAGATACTTGTTCTTCACTGTCAACTTATTCAACTGACGATAATCAATGCACATATGCATCGATCCATCCTTCTTTTTCACAAAGAGAACCGGAGCACCCAAGGAGAAACACTCGATCGTATGAACCCATGATCCAACAACTCCTGAAGCTGTGATTTCAACTCTTTTAACTCCTTTGGTGCCATCCGATACGGAGCAATGGACATCGGAGTTGTACTCTTCAGGAAAAAACTTCCTAATAATCAAAAACAGCTCGAATGTCCTGCACCCGAACACCCTTGGCTTTTGGATTCATAACAATAGCCAAATAAGCTTGGCAACCTTCAAACATTATCTTCTCTGCTCGGGTAGCCGAAACAACATTGGATAAGAATTTTACATTCTCACCCACCGCCACGACTTCATAATCATCGGCCAACTTCAAAGAAATCCTTTTGGACTCACAATCCACCACTGCCTTGTGCTCACTTAACCAATCCATACCCAAGATAACGTCAAAACCATGGAATGGCAACTCCATAAAATCTATGGTAAACTCATGACCTTGCATCGCCAAATGACAACGCCTATACAACCTTCTAGTTATAATTGTCTCCCTAAAAGAACTAGTTACCAACATCCAAGATCTTAACAGGAACATTTAACAATGATGTATGCTCACTTAGGATGTATGAATGAGTAGACGCTGAATCAATCAAAGAAAACAATGACAAAGATTGCAAGGTGAAAGCACCTGCGATCACATCCGTGTCATTGTGCCCCTCACGATGAGCATAGATCCGTGTTGGTCCACCATTCTCTGGTTGAACAGCAACAACATGAGCCACATCTTTCTGACCATCCTCGCGCCTCTAAAAATTACCCCTGCCACGACCTCGGCCCTTAGCAAGTATAACAGCCCAAACTGGTGCATCGCCCACAGCACGAGGACAGTCGCGCTTCATGTGACCAGGAGATCCACATATCCAGCAACTCATGGTATTTCCCCAACACTCACCCGTATGGCGTCTACCACAACGCTCACACTCAGCTACAATATGAACACCTTGGTTACCATGGCCACCACCACGCCTATGATCCGACTTGTTCCTCTTATCTTAGAACCTCCTATTCTGCCTCCCAGAATAGCCAGAGTCAGCTCCTCGCTTATTTGAGACCATGTCCCGACACCCTCAAGGACTGTTCAATATCATTAGCACGGTTTACAAGCACGTCAAAATCTGTATAATCCGCCGCCAACAAGTATGTTTTGATATCCTTCACTAACCCATAGTGAAACCTGTTGCACCTCTCAAGATCATCCAGAACCAACTCCGAAACATACTGACTCAAATGGACGAATTTCACCTCATATTCTGCCACGGACATGCCACCCTGAACCAAGGACATAAACTCTCGTTTCCTTGCATCCAGATATTGAAGACCAAGATACTTCTTCTTGAAAGCTCTTCGAAAGAACTCCCAAGTTACATCCGCCTCTGGGACACTACCAATTGTGGTCACCCACCAATAATAAGCATCACCATGCAACAACGACACCGTACAACCTAGCTTACGCTCATCATTACAACCTATTTGATCTAGAATATAGACCTTACTCTCCAACCAACCCCCGACTGCCTCAGGGCTCAAACCCCTAAACTCAACACCACCCAAAATGCGGAGACGCTCCAAAGGTAACCCTGCGTTAACCGCCACAGCAGGTGCCGCTGCCTGTGCATGCATTCTAGCCATTGCTACTTGAAAAGCTCTCATTATCTCCTGAACTAACAGAGTCAGATCACCAACTACCGGCACTTGATGAGCGTGGGGCACACCACCAGCCCCAACATTAACCGGTAGAACCAACAGAGGAGGAGGAGGTAAAACATTAGTGGGATTCTCTTCCTCAACATTATTCTGCCCGATCCCGGCATTACCAACCATAAAAAGTGTCTCACGTTGAGTCATGCTAACAAAAGCAAGAAAACACATTAAAGTCAGGCTAACACAAGGCAAATGAACCAAGACCATCTTATAAAATATTTTAAAACCTCGGTAATAGGCAATGTGTTCCCAGTTAATACCCCAACATGATGTAAATCATTCACCGTACATGTACACAATCACCGTGCATAACCAACAATGATATACAACCAAACAACAACATCCCAACCTTCGTAACTTGGCTATGATACCAACAAATGTAACCCCCTAGACCCGGCCTAGACGGTCGACTGAACTGAGAGTGTTACATTAGGTTTGCCGAAGCAAACCAGAGAAAGGTTACGAAAAGTCGGTCCATTTTTTTCTTTTATCTTTTCTAAATACAAATTAAAGCTCCTACATGTTCATACTCACACCGGGTAGGTTCTCAAATGAAACAAGCCACAAAAGGACAATCAATCGCATCATAATCTTAATTGAGGACTAAAACACAAATACCTTAAATTACAAAACCAAAATTCAATTTAAGGTTACCAATCCTCAATTAGCCCATTTACATGCCAATATGATAAATTCCAGATCAATTTAATCATCCCAACTCATACACTTGCATTCCTAAGTCTTAAGGACCAAAATGAAATAACCATAAACTTTCAAGATTCCAAATCAACCAACTTAATGGTGCTTGTACGAGTACGCGTACTCGTATTTCAATATGTCTTTCGTTCTCAAAAACTCTGATTCTAGTAGCTAAAATTCGTACCGAAATGCTTGTTCGCGTATCGGTACGCCTGGAAAAAATGCCTATGACCATATCGAAACACTTGCTCGTGTACCGAAACATCAAGCCAAAAAAGGCAGGACAGTACCAAAACACCCCCCACGTATCAAAACGCTATGCCTGAAATAGCTTAGCCGTACCTGTACGAGGACACCTATTTCGATACGCCTGAACCTGTAATGACATTCTTAGCTAGTTTTTCACACAATACTAGATGCATTTAAGTCCTAACAACCTACATTCATACATATAAGCATCCAACATCATAATTAACAACAATTGAACCAAGGTTTAACTACAACACATGTTTATGCCATTCAAAAGATTGATCTAAAGGCATGCTCCCTATAACTCACCACCAAACATACCAAAATGCCCAACTAAGCAATTATCAGCAAGAACACCATACCAACAACACATCAATACCATACTCAACATGATTAGATCATCAAAACATGTCATCCAAGCAAAACCATCTAGATGCATATCTAGGTAACTATATAACCTCAACCATGGGTAACGGTGCATGATAAACTAAACGTCAACAATCAAACTCCAAAACCACAACATTATACATGCTTAATACCAGGAAAAACTGAATTGCAAATCCCAAAAATCCATGGCGAACGCACTGCCTTATTAACCGAAAGCTAAAACTGAGTTCATACTCAAATAGTCTTGTCTTTGGATCACTTAATCCTTGCCTTTGCTGCCTCCAAGCTTTAATGCTCTAAATCATTAGAGAAAAGAGAGCGTAAGCACACTTGCTTAATGAGGATACTCTTAAACGATGATGCATTTAAAACCCTTGAAAACCAACACTTGTTTTCAAACCATGCTTACGACCTAAGCAAGTTCCAATAGTTTTAAATCAAAACATGCATATCAACCATATGCAAAACAATATATATATGATACATGCTTAATCCAAAAGAAACAAATACAAAACCATGCTTAAAATACCAAAGCATTATATACTAAACCATGCTTAAATCCCAAAGCATTAGAAATAGATTCAACATTAGAATTCTCATATATTGGCAATTATAGTGACCTCGGATAGTTCGACCACTATCCTTGATTAATCGACCGCTAACCCTTAGTTAACCGATCATTAACTTTACACATCGGATAAACTAATCTCCCTTAATGATCGACCATCATCAAGAGTACCCCATGCCGACCGCAAGCTTTACATCAACAAGGGGAATCGACCACTCAACCCAAGTGATAACAACATAGTCTGAGTAGCTGACCGCTATACCTCAAAGACTCTTAACCCACGATCGATTTGTTTACCATATTATACTGCACTTTATCCTATGGCATGCCAACTATATCTGAATGTTTTCTCACCTTGTCGCATAGCCAATATATCATTTACAAAACCATTTACTCATTATTTTACAATGCATTACCCAAAATACCCACATATGCAAATCACTTTGCCATTGCAATATCACATTCTTGACCAAAATAAACACCAATTCTCACTAGAATTAAACATACCTTTAAGCCACTGCATATGTACTTTAAAATCATGCATTAATAGTAGGTAAAGCAAACAATGTTTACGACTAAAACATGAATCACACATGCTCATATCCGAACCGATATTGAAGAGCAAAAGAGGGAAACTTACTTCCAAGCTTAGGTAAGTGTTTCAAACTTATCCTAAACTCCCAAAACCACTTTCAACCCTTTGAAAGAGTTTTAAGACCATTTCCACTCACCGATTTTACTTCGCCATGCTTGCTACCGCGAAATAAGCTCCTAACAAGTCTAGAACCACCTCAAGATGCTACGCCTTGACTATCCCCTATTTCGGGCGCACAAAACCAGAGGAAACATGCATTAAAATGCATCTAATACTCTGTTTCAACCCAAAATCCCGTTGCTCTCAAGATGCCCACTCAAAACTCACCTGAAACTTACCGAAATCAACCTCAAACACTACTCAATCTTAACCCAGCCATATTAAAAGGATTTGAAACATCAAACTTCATCAAGTAAAATCTAAAAAATCATTCCCAACATCATTTTACCTCCAGCAATGATTAAACACCTTGAACACCCCAAAAACACTTAACTAACAACCTAACAATTAGAGATTCAACCAAAAAAAACTTATCCACATTATAATACATCCAAAATAAGATTAAAATCAATCCACAATACTCGAAAAACAGATCCAAATCAAAAATCACAAAATCCTTCAATAAAACCTCAATTAAGCTAAAATCCATAATTAATTACTCAAAACCTATTGAAAAATCATATGTAAAGAGCCAAGAACTTGGGAATTTCGGTAAAGAACATTTCATTAGAGGAGAAGAACAAAACTTACCTCTAATGAATGAGTTTCCCCTTAATTGGATGGTTTTTCCTCTTGAAAAGCAAAGAAATTCAATAAGATTTGTGGAAAACAATTTAAGAAATCATTTAGCAAATCAATGAGTAAAGAAATTAAGATCATTACCTTAAATCTCTTATGGAAAAAAAGTGTTTGGCTGAGAGTGTTTTGAGAGAAAATGTGGGAGAAGAAAAGTTACGTCAAAATGTGTTTTAGAAAGATAACTATCTTTTTAACTAAATCCCTTTTTAATTCTTTTAATTAAAATCATTTTAAAATAATCCTAATTAAGGGAATACTCAGATTAGACCAAATGGTAAAATAGCTCCTTAAAGATTCTAAGTTTTGACTCTTTACAAAACAGCCACCTTTTAAAACAATTTTCAAAAATTACATATTGGTCACTAGCCAAAATGTCACCCTTCCAAAGCTCGTTTTCCAAAATTGTTTTCACCAATATCTTTAATATAATAAAATATGATTTTTAAACATTTTTCCATATTTTTATCCTTCGAAAAAATATTCACTCCCAAATCCGACTCGAATCTCTAACACGGTCCACTAGACCGTCTAATCAGGCCCAAAACCAGGGTGTTACAAAATTGACGCCCAATTTAATTTTGATTTTCACCGCTTCTAGCATGATCACCATAGGACTAAATTATGCAATTAGATTAGATAAAAGGGAAAAATGGATCGTTCCTAAGTAATCATTTTGGTTTGTCTCGGTAAACCCAATGTAGCTCGCTCGGTTCGGTCTAGCGTCTAGGCCGAGTCAAGAGGATTACAAAGCTGATCCATAGATTCTGAAATCTAGATCGTTACAAGTAGAATTGAGTCTAGTAGGTTTTTTGACTTGGAATCCTCGGCAACCACCCATGATCAATAATAGACAAGTAGCGACCCTTGGTTTCATTATTTTTCCACACATCGACCCAGGCTTGGACGATTGCTTCTCCAAAATTGTCACTGTGGCATGTATATCAAAACCTCTCACCTTATCCTGCATAACACATTCGACCTCCTGATGAGTAGTTAAAGGCACCACACTCAACTTCCCCGTCGAATGACTTATCCCTTTAGATTTCTTCTTAGGGTTTGATGTCATATAGGCTGTATTTCTTGGAACATTCATCTCCATCATGATCACATTTGGATCCTTAGCCATAGGTTTGTCCTTAGGCACATTCGCCACAGATTGATTCTGGGTGGCAATCCCTAAAATTTGTTCTCCATGCAAAAGACCTGATAGTTCCGTGGCTTGTTCTTTAAAATTCGTAGTAACCCTTTCTGCCAATACTGAGAACTGAGAACCATTAGAGACCCCAGTACGAGTACCATTGTTGATCAGATTCTTTGGCTCAGATATCGTGCTAGTTAACTGATGATGGTGTGTATCGACCACCATCTAATGACCGTAACGGACATTCTCACCCGGCTCCAACGATGCCACAACTTTTGGAACCGATACTTACTTTTGAGTTAGATAACTGTTTCAAACTTTATCTAAACTCCCACAACTCCTTTCAAACCTTTTTATAACAGCAAAACATGTTTCCACTCAACAACAATCCTACGCTAGCTTGCCTATGCGCGAATCAAGTTTCCAAAGCTCCTGCGCCTTCACCAAAAGCCAAAGGATTCAACTCCCCTGCTTTACCCAAACAAAAATAGAGGATTAAAACACATATCTGCATCACAAACCTCCAGGAACCAACAAACACAGCTTTGCCTTACAAGAATCCATCAAACATGTCCCTAAATCAATCAAGAACATCACCAAACCTTATCTAAACAAAGCCCAGCCAAAACTTAAAGATTCTAGAACCTTAACAACACCAATTAACATCCAAAAACATCTTAATCGCGTCCTTATATCTCCAGCATCTCTACAGCTACGAGATCACACCAAATCTAACTATAAACAACCTAGAAAACTAACAATTCACATACTTTCGGGATTACATTGACAAATCACATCTTTCAACATTAAAATACATCCAAAAGGAGATCTAAACCAATTAGATTCATCACCAAAACAGATCCAAATCAATTTCCAACAATTTTCCAAAGAATACTCAATTTAATCATCAAATCTATGTTAAAATCATAACTCCTTAACATAAATCAATAACAAAGGATCAAGAACTTGGTAATTTCAATAAAGAACCTTTAATTAGAGGAGAGAAACGAAAATCACCTCTAATTGCGGATTTCTCCATTAATTGGCAAAGTTTTGAAGAAATCCAAATAGATTTTGCAATATAAATTGAAGAAATCAATTTCAAAACTAAAAGGAAATCAATGGGAATTGATTCCTAAGAATTTTGGAGTGGAAATCTTAGTTTGGTTGCTGAGAAAATTGAGAGAAAAAGGTTGGAAGAAAAGTAGTTACGTAAGAAAGTGATTTTGCAAATTAAAATCATTTTTAATAAATCCCATTTTATTTAATTATAAAATCATTTATAACACCTTAAAAATATCCTAAATTAAGAGAGAAATCTGATGAAAACGATTGGTCAAATAGCTCCTTAAAGATTCTATATTTTGACACGTTTACGATTTAGTCACCAAAAACAGTTTTAAAAACTTTTCATTTTAGTCACTAGACCAAAATGTCCAAAAATTAGATTTAATTACTTCAAATTTAATTTACCAAATTACTTAAAATATTAATTAAGTAATTTCTAGCATTTTCCATATTTTATTTTGACCAAAAACTATTTTATAAAATTAAATTCCCAAAACTATTCAAATTGCCTAAATCGGTTCTTCTGAATCACCTACTCGATCCGGTCCACATCTAGGCCCAATTTCAGGGTGTTACAACTCTCCCCCTATTAATAAATTTCATCCTCGAACTTTACCTGGCAGAAAAAGCTGAGGAAACTGATTCATCATGTCCTCCTTGCTTTCCAAGGTGGTTTCCTCAACACCGCGATGCTGCCACAACACCTTTATCAACTCTATGATCTTTTCGCAGAGAACTTTGATACTCGAATCCAGAATTCTCACCAGCTCCTCATCATAGGTCAAGTCTGAATTCAAATCAATCTCTTCCATAGGCATTACATGCGAAGGATCCGATCTAGACCTCCAAAGCATCGATACATGAAAACATCATGTATCTTCTCTAATTATGTCGACAACCTCAACTTGTACGCAACTGGAACAACACGCTCCAACACCTCATAAGCCCAATAAATCTAGGACTCAACTTTCCCTTCCGACAGAACCCCATAACCTTCATCAAAGGTGGAACCTTCAAAAATACACGATCAACAACTGCATACTCAATCTCCATTCACTTTAGGTCAGCACAAGACTTTTGCTGATCCGAAGCCGCTTTCAATCGGTCACTAATAAGCTTTACTTTCTCATTGGTATCCTTTAACACATCCAACAAAGAAACATACTTCTCTCCTGCCTCGGCCCAACAAAGTGGTGCACGACACCTTCTACCATACAAAGCCTCGTACGGTGCCATCTGGATACTAGCTTGATAACTGTTATTATAAGCGAACTCGAAAAAGGGTAAATGCTTCTCCCACGACCCTTGAAAATCTATAATACAACACCGTAACATATCCTCCAACACTTGGATAACACGTTCTGACTGACCATCCGTTTGAGGATGATACGAAGTACTGAAATTCAACCTTGTACCCAAGGCCATATGCAAACACTCCCAAGATCTCACAGTGAAATGTGGATCTCTATCTGAAATTATAGACTTTGGCACTCCGTGCAACCTCACAATCTCAGCAATGTACAACTCTGCCAACTTATCCAAAGAATACGTCGTGTAAACAGCCATAAAATGTGCACACTTCGTAAACCTATCCACAATCACCCAACCATAATTCTTCTTTGATGGTGTCAAAGGCAACCCGGATACAAAATCCATTATGATCCTCTCTCACTTCCATTCTGGAATCCTTAACGGTTGCAACAACCTTTAAAGAAACTGATGCTCTGCCTTAACACGTTGATAGACCATGCATCGAGCAACAAAATCAGCAACATCCTTCTTCAAACCAACCCAGAAATACTCTTTCTTCAAGTCCTGATACATCTTCGTACTCCATGGATGCATAGCAAAAGGACTCGAATGGGACTCAGTCAAGATAGTGAGCTTTAACTCTTCATTACTCGACACCACCACTCGACTTTGAAAACACAAAACTCCATCCTCACCAAAACCAAAATCCATTTATATCTTTAACATGCGGAACCGAAGAATCATCATAAGGTTGCTTCTCCTTGATCAACTGCAACAGCGATGGCTTCACTTTCAACTCAGCCAATAACCTGCCATATCGTGTTATGCTCAGCCGAGAAAACATCGCTCTTAACTCCACCGTGACCTTTCTACTAAAGGCATCAGCTACCATGTTAGCTTCCCCGGATGATAATCGTTAAATCATAATTCTTAAGCAACTCCAACCATCTTCGATGTCTAAGATTTAACTACTTTTGAGACATCAAATACTTTAAACTCTTGTGATCCGTGTATACAATACACTTCTCACCATAAAGATAATGTCGCCAAATCTCCAAGGCAAACACCACTACTGTAAGCTCAATATAGTGAGTAGGGTGATTGTGCTCGTGTACCTTCAACTGCCTAGATGCATGGCGACAACCCTTCCTTCTTGCATCAACACGCATCCCAAACTCACGTAGGATGCATCGCTATACACAACAAACTCCTTACCTGATTTAGGTTGAATCAAGATTGGAGCTTGTGTCAAAGCTTCCTTCAACTTGTCAAAAGCTTGTTGTCTGCTCTCTGTCCTCTCAAAATTCACATCCTTCTGCAGTAACTTCTTTAAAGGTGTTGCAATCCTCAAGAAGTAATCAACAAAACATCGGTAATATCCTGCCAACCCTAGAAAACTATGAACCTCCGAAATTGATTTTGGTTGCTTTTAATTCATAACAGCCTCTATTTTTTGTGGATCCACACAAATACCCTCGGACGAAACAACATGACCAAGTAAAACCACCTGCTTGATCCAAAACTCACACTTACTCAACTTGGCATAGTGGTTATTGTCTAGCAAAACTTGCAACACATCCGTAGATGTCGATCGTGACCCTCCTCGATACTAGAGTACACAAGAATATCATCGAATGAAGACTACCACAAATTGGTCCATGAATTCATGGAACACCCGATTCATCATATCCATGAATGTTACTGGTGCATTGGTCAAACCAAACGGCATCAGTAAGAACTTATAATGCCCATAGCGCGTGCGAAAAGCTATCTTTGGCACATCTTTATCCTTCACCTTCAACTGATAATACCTAGACCTCAAATCAATCTTAGAAAACACTGTAGCACCCCAAAACTGATCAAACAGATCATCAATTCTTGGCAAATGGTACTTGTTCAGTTACCGATAATTAATGCACATTCTCATTGTGCTATCTTTCTTTTTCACAAACAACACCGGTGCTCCCCGGGTGACACACTTGGCCAAATGAAACCACGATCTAATAACTCTTGCAATTGTGTCTTCAACTTCTTCAACTCTTTCATTGCTATATGATAAGGAGCAACCGACATCAAAGTCGTATCCGCGTACGTCTCAGTACAAAACACCACCTCTCTGTCCGACAGCAAACCAGACAACTCTTTCGAAAACACTCCTGGAAAATCGTAAACTGTGCGAATATCCTAGGCACGCACTTCATTCATATTTGGGTTCAAAACATAGTCTAGGTATGCTTGACCCCCACATTCTAACAACTTCTGTGTTTCCAACGCTGAAACCACATTTGACATAAACTTAACATTTTTGCCCACCACCACAACTTCGTAATCCTCAACAAGTTTTAGCGAAACTCGCTTAGCCTCAAAATTAACTACGGCCATATGTTGAGACAACCAATCCATTCCTAAAATCACATCAAAACTGTGAAACGGTAACTCCATCAGGTTAGCCTCAAACACATGCCCTTGAACCATCAAGGAACAACTCATATACAACCTCCTAGCTACAACCGTCTCTCTAAAGGAACTGGTTACCCACATACCAACATCTTACAAATCTATAGATAAATTTAACAAACATGAATGTTGTAACGCCCCGATTTTGGGCCTAGCTATTTTGAGGCATATTAGACGGTCTAATGGACTAGTTAGAGATTCGAGTCGGATTCAGGATAGTATACTTTTCGGTAAGGGAAAAATGGTTAAAAATCATCTTTTAATATATGATTAATATTGGTGAATTAATTTTGGAAAATGAGATTTGGAAATGTGACATTTTGGTTGGTGACCAAAATGTGATTTTTTTTAAATTGTTTTTAAAGTGACTAAAGTGAAAAGGATCAAATCCTTAGAATCTTTAAGGTGCTATTTTACCAATTTATTTCTGATAGTTTCTCCCTTAATTATATTTATTTTAACATGTGTTTTATCATTTAAATAAAAAGAATTTTAGTTAAAAGTTGGTTATTAGTTTTGGAAAAGAAATCACGTCATTTTTCTCTCCACCTTTCTCCTCATTCTCTCATCCAAACACTTAATTTTTCATCAAATTTCAGAGGTGAGATGGTTTTAACTTGGTTTTATGATTTCTAATTGATTGATAAAGGTTGTTTATACAAAATCTTACATTAATCTTATGTTTTCACATCAATTGAGGGAGAAACTTCACAATAGGGGCAGGGTCTGAGATCTTCTCTATTGTATGGTTCTTTATTGATATTCCCAAGTATTTGATCCTTGATTTTTGGTTTGCAATCTGATTTACATGTTTTTCTATTAATTTAATAGATTATTTAGGTAAAATTGATGAATTATTGAGAGATTCGTATTGAATCTGATTTCCAGTAATATGAATTGAGTTTGATCACATTTTGGATGTTGAATGATGCTATTAAGTTGATTTTATCAAAGGAATCCCGAAACTATTGAATCTCTAATTGATTAAGTTGTTATAATGGTGTTCTTGAGGTGTTGTGGTGGCTGTATGATTGCTGGAGGTGTTAGGTTGCTTTGATCTTGTTTTTAGATGTTGATTGATGATAGAAATGATGTTAGATTGATAGGTTGTGGCTAGGTTGTGTTTGGAAGAGTTTAAGTAATGTTTTCGGTTGTTATGGTTGGGTAATTGTGAGGTGATAATAGGAATCAGTGGAGGATTGATGTTGCAGTGTTTTGAGTGCATTGAGATTCATTAATCCTCTGTGGTTTTGTGGTTAAAACAGGGGAGGTTGATCCGGAAGTGATCGGTGAAGCTTTGGAGGCTTCGGACACTTATTTTAGTGTCGACGAACCATGGTTTCGTGTATCGGTGAGTGAGAACGTGGATTCCGCCTTGGAAATATTTTAAAAGTGGTTTATGGGAGTTTAAAATGAGCTTGAAATGCTGGATTAAACTCAGAAGTAAGTATAAAGTAGTTTTCTCTCTCGGTCTCATTTTTATGAAATGGTTTATGCACTTGTTTTGATTTACATTATACATACTGTTAAAGCATGATTTAAAGTATTTGAGATACTATTTTAAGCATGAAATGTCAAGGGATGCACATGGTAAGTGATCCTTGTAAGTATATGGTCTATACTTGTGTTTAAAGCATGTGATGTTGCTTTGGAAAAATGGTTTGGTGAATGCTTGTTAAAACAGTGAGGTAAATGGTAAATGGTTAATTATATTGGCAGGTGATGTGGTTTTAAAATTGTTATCGGATATAGTTGGCCGACCATAGGATTGAGTTCACTATAATAAGTCTCCTTGGATGTTGAGGGGATTAGATCCATGTACCGAAAACTCTATCCGAGTACCCTAACGGTAAAGGGGTTAAACAATATTGAAAACTCCCGTTAATGGATTAAGCGTCTAACCGATGAAAAAGGTTGGTGTCCCCAAGGGTTGTGTAAGTACCTGGTTGGTAATGTACCGCGATTGTTATTGTATCGCTATTCCGGTTGAGATGGCTTGAAGTGTTGGTTGAACACTTGTCGAATCCGTTTATCCGATGAACTCTTTTTGTATTGGACTTGTTTAATGATCATTTGTAAGACAATATAATTGTTAATGTATCATTGGAAAGTTTACGTTGTATAATGTAATTTATACATGTTTACTCTTTAAGCTTTGCATATAGTAGTTATGCATGGGAAGTCTTAAATTGAGGTTGAGCAATGGGATTTGCTATTGTAAAATGATACATGCTGCATATGGTTTAATATGTTGGTTTTAAAAGGGTAAAGCGCATGGTTAATAAGGCAAGATGTAGTTTAAATGTGGCTTGAACATGATTGAAATGGGATTTCAATGTGATGTTGTAAAATGGTTTAAAATGCATTAATGGTGCTTTTGGTATTTGAGCGTTCCTCACTAAGCCTAGTGTGCTTACGCTCTCTTTGTCCATCAATGCATATTATTAAAGGCTTGAAAGGCAGCGGGAAGCAAGGGATCTAGCAAGACTTCGTATTCAAAGTATGTTTTTGGATTAGACTATAGATAATAAGGGCAATGAGGGTTTCCTTATTCGTTATGGGATACGTTTTGTTAAACTCCTTGGTTGAGCAAGTTTGGTTTGTTGTCCATGGCTTGTAAGTGACAATTATGGATTGTTTATGGTGATGGTTTGGAATTTCATATGTTGCTTGAATGGTTTTATAGGGTGCATTCCTATAGATCTTCTTTGATGCAAAATGCCATGTTATGATGTTAAGATTGTGAAGTTTGAATGCTTGTGGTATGTTTGGTATGTTGGTTTTGTGTTGCAAGCATGTTGGAATGATTTGAGAGTGTTAATTGGATGAGAAACCAGGAAAAAGTGGCATTGCAGGTCCAGGTGTACCAATATGTAGGGGACCGTACCAGTACGACTGGGCATTACTTGTCTTGAGGGATCGGTACAGGCTAAGGGTGTTTCGATACGCCTAGGCCATTTTGGCCTCAACGTATCGGTACGGCAAGGGGTGTTCCCGTACGAGTCTTAGCTTCTGGAATTTGCTTTTTTCAACCCAAACCCGTGTACTAAAACACATGGTACCGTATCGATACGGTCTACAAGGATTTTCAAAAGTTCGGTATTTTAGTTGGGCGTATCGGTACGGCACAGAGGTGTATCAAAATGGAACATTTCAATCCGTATCGATACGGGTGTACCCGTATCGGTACGGATGACCGTTAAAGTTGTTAAGTCATCTTGAAGCAGTTCTGATTTCTTGCATTTCAGTCCCTGAATCTTGTTTGCGCAATTAAATGTGTTTGAGTGATCGGATTGAGCTAAACTTTCAGATGTATGATTGAAACCTAAATAATTAAGGTTTGGTAACTTAAAAATTGGTTTGGTCCTATAATCTTCTGTAATTTCAATTTGGTCCCTAAATTGCAATTGAGTGCAATTTGATGTCAAATCGATGCCAGATTGAGTTGAGGTTACACCTTATGTCAGCATGAACATGTAGGATTAATTGGCATCTATACAATATAAAAAAGAAGGGTTGTTTTCTAGGGTAAACCTACCCGGTTTAATTCAGATTTCCCCGTGTGACCCGTTCGATTTGGTTGGGTGTCTAGGTTGGGTCGATGGGTTACACATGCTCGTACAGACTATAGGAATGCATAGAATCAAAATCAATCAAAGATAACAAAGGTATAGACTGTAAGGTAAAGGTACCTGCGATCACGTCAGTATTATTCCTCCCTACACGGTGAGCAAAAACCCTTGTTGGTCCACCGCTCTTTGGCTGAACCGCTACTGTATGTGCTACCACTCTCTGTCCATCATCCTTACGCTGGAAATATCCATGGCCGCGCCCATGACCTCTCCTGAGATGATCCCTCGATCCACAGCTCCAACAAGTGCCCAAAGCACCCCCGAATGCCGGTTGCCACATCTCCTACTCTCGAGAACTCCAGCATAGGTATTCTGACCCTGAAATCCTTGCCCAGCACCATTTCGTCCATGTTTTTGATCCAGGCGGTACCTTTTGTCTTTGTGCCTCTTATAACGATCCTTACCAACATCAAACTCTGCACTCTTCTTTCTTACCGAAGAACTCCCAGAACGAGCAGACAACCCCAAATTCTATTCGATATCCTTAGCTCGAGAAACCAGGACATTAAACTCTGTGTAATCTGTAGCCAGCATGTACATCTTCACCTCCTTAATCAACCCGTAACCATATCCTTAAGCATTATACAAATCCAAAACAGCAATCCAAACTTACACAAAGAGGGAGTAACCAAAATACATCTCCCAAAACAACCCGGCCACATTGCCTCTTATTACTACATAGTACTTATGAAATCAACTTCGAAATATATAGATCCTTGGATCCTCCCTTGCTCACGCACTGTCCGAGAAAGCTATTTCTTTGCATTGATGCGAAAAGAGAGCGTAAGCTATAAGCTTAGTGAGGGATTCGCAAAAACACTCATCAATGCATTAAAAATCATTTTAGTCCAAACCAAATGTATATACATCTCATGGAAAAACATCTCATGCTTCTCAAATCATCTCGAATGTGCACATTTAAATCATTTTCAACACATGTATCATGGATTCTATCTCTACCTCAATTTAAGCTTCATATATCAACATCTCTATAACAAGCTTAAAGAGTACAACATGTATAAATCACATTATACAAACATAATCCATTTTTCATGATACGTTATCTCATATATTGGCTTTCAAGTGACTCAAAACCAACAACCTTTCATTTCATAAAACACATCGGATACACGGATTTCTCAAGTGGTTCCTACGACCACTTTACATGCATACCTCAACCGGAGCAACGTCACACTTGCCCACCACAACAGTTCAAACTGGGGTAACAGAACATTTACCCACCTCTACGATTTGGATGTATAAATTCACTAGCGGGAGAAAATAGAACATTTACCCACCTCAACCGTTGCATTTCTTATGGTGGAGAATACGGCACTCGCACAACCCCTCGACACATATGAGGCGACTTTTATAGTTCACTTTTAAACCCTATGGCTAGGCAACTATATCCGATAATATTTAAACTCAGCCACTTGCCAATATATTCAATAAAACACATTACCTCACTGTTTTACATATGCATCAAATCAATCCAATTCAAATACATTAAATCATGCATTATAGTATTCTCCAAAATACTTTATAAACCATATGCAATTCTCAAAAATCATCATATATGATCATTTGCATCTTTTTTTCATTTCTAAAACATGCATAATCCAGTGAGTAATCAAAGCCATAAACATGTGCATGAGATTTCATTTTGCAAAACTGAAATCGAGAGAAAGCTCAACCGATACTTACTTCCGAGCTTAGATAAGTGTTTCAAACTTTATCTAAACTCCCACAACTCCTTTCAAACCTTTTTATAGAAATAAAACACGTTTCCACTCACCAACAATCCTACGCTAACTTGCCGATGCGCGAATCAAGCTTCCGAAGCTCATGCGCCTTCACCAAAAGCCAAAGGATTCAAATCCGCTACTTTACCCAAACAAAAATAGAGGATTAAAACACATCTCTGCATCACAAACCTCCAGGAACCAACAAACACGGCTTCGCCTCACAAGAATCCATCAAACACCTCCCTAAATCTACAAGAACATCACCAAAACTCATCTAAACAAAGCCAAGCCAAAACCTAAAGATTCTAGCACCTTAACAATACCAATTAACATCCAAAAACATCTTAATCACGTCATTATACCTCCAGCATCTCCACAGCAACGAGATCACACCAAAAACCAACTATAAACAACCTAGAAAACTAATAATTCACATAGTTTCGGGATTACATTGACTAATCACATATTTCAACATTAAAATACATCCAAAAAGAGATCTAAACTAATTAGATTCATCACCAAAATAGATCCAAATCAATTTCCAACAATTTTCCAAAGAATACTCAATTTAATCATCAATTCTATATTAAAATCATAATTCCTTAACATAAATCAATAACAAAGGATCAAGAACTTGGGAATTTCAATAAAGAACCTTTAATTAGAGGAGATAAACGAAAATCGCCTCTAATTGCTGATTTTTCCATTAATTGGCAAAGCTTTGAAGAAATCCAAATAGATTTTGCATTACACATGAAAGAAATCGATTTGAAAACTAAAAGGAAATCAATGAGAATTGATTCCTGAGAATTGTAGAGTGGAAATCTTAGTTTGGTTGCTAAAAAGGTTTGAAGAAAAGTAGTTACGTAAGAAAGTGATTTTGCAAATTAAAATCCTTTTTAATAAATCTCATTTTATTTAATTATAAAATCATTTAGAACACCTTAAAAATAGCCTAAATTAAGAGAGAAATCTGATGAAAAATATTGGTCAAATAGCTCCTTAAATATTCTAATTTTTGACCCTTTTACGATTTAGTCACCAGAAACAATTTTGAAAACTTTTCATTTTAGTCACTATACCAAAATGTCCAAATATCAGATTTAATTACATCAAATTGAATTTACTAAATTACTTAAAATATTAATTAAGTAATTTATAGCATTTTTCAATATTTTATTTTGACCGAAAACAATTTTATAAAATTAAATTCCCGAAACTATTCGAATTGCCTAAATATGTTCTTCCGAACCCCCTACCCGATCCGGTCCACATCCACTCTTCCAACAATTGTAGCAATGAGTCTGAAAAGTGCTTTGGAATAGTATCGATAGGGTAAACTCAGAAGGCGAATCCAGACAACATGAGAAGGGTGTTTTTTAGTTGTGGAAAGGACCTATTCCAAGGTTGAACAGTTAAGTAACTGCCGTAAATTGTCCAACAACCCTCTGTCAAAGCCCTAGTATTGTTACTCTCCGTTTAAAAATGGGCCAAAAATAATTATGCTCTAAATCAATCAGTTGAATGTCCTCCAGAGGCTTCCAAATTGAAAGAATACGTGTCTGCAGAGCGTTAAACCCAACGGTTCGTCCCAACAGATGAATGATAATTCTGTTGCGTATATTTTTATCAATCTGATCATGTATACGATTAGAAAATTTAATCAATGGATATGAACCCAACCAATCAATGATATAGTCCTCCTCTAGTACTACCACATCGTCATTGGCTCGACCACCCGACACAATAGATTTACCAGTTCCATTAGGGTTTCCATGTTAGCATACGTTTCCTTACCTACCAAGTTACCATTTGTAGGTCTTTCAAGCGCAGGGTCTTGACTATCTTTTGTCGGTGTTGACGTTTTGCTCGCCCATAACCTCGTCCGATACCAACCCCTCAGAAGCAACACTCCCAACCAGATCGATGTCACTTGGACCATTCAAACCTAATTGATGGTTTCTTACTTTTTTAGTATCACGCAAATCCTCTTCAACCACTGGTAACCCCGAACGTTCCAGCGTCGGGGGTAGAGATACCTGAGTCAAATCATCCGGAGGGCGGTCCCCCAGACTGACGTACGACAACAGGGAAAACGGTGCGCTAGAAGTTTCATTCATCTAGGTTTCTTTTACAAATAGCATATTAATATCATAAAATTCTACAATAATTATAAGGATTAACCTCTCGTATAAAAATATATTTTTAAATTTTTTAATTGTGGTTTTTATATTGAATGGTAGGAATTTAAGGAGTAATTTTATTAAACAAAAATTTAATTTATAAATGAATTAAATATAATTCTTTTAGTTAAATCTTGTATAAAAACAAAAAATATGCTTGATATAATATTAATTATTATTTAAAAATTATTATATTCTAATAATTTATTGATTGAACTAACATCTAATTAATGTGACACTAACTTAGACATAAATATAAATGATAACAACTCAATAAGTGATTTCTAGTGGAAAAGACCATGCTGTTTATTTTAAGAGACTCGGGCTTGAGCACCTATGTGTGCAAGGTGTGTATCTTATCAAAAGATTAAGAAAAAATATGAACATATAATTGCACTAGTATATTAAAGAAATATAAATGATTACAACAATTGATTAACCTATAATATTTGTTGAAGAAAATATTTATTTACAGTTCAACTTCTGAATTATACATGTTTTATCCTTCTTGGTATCTAAATTATTGTTTTGTCCATTTTTGTATTTAGATAATGATTTCCAGTTCGCACTATACAAGACCTTGTCAACCAAACCAAGCATGGCAATTCGAAGAGGTAGGATAGGAGCTTGTATCCTGCAAGAGGAATCCCTAAACAAGTCCACTCACCAAGCATGGCAATTGAAAGCTCGGGTAGTTCCCTAATCTCAAGGCAGGGTGTGGAGGAAATGGTGTGAGTCAACCAAATGTCAACTCCTTGGGTCCGCCAACCAACCACCAAAATGCGCCTCACATTACCAGCAGGTGAAAATGTTTTTTACTAACCCAAATTTATCCAAGTCTGGGAACTTACAACTGGGAGTTACTATGGAGCCAACCCTGGTAGCTTGGACGAGAATCATGTCATGACTCATGAGAAGTCCAAAATGACATGATAATGTTTAATTTGGACATCAATGTGATTGAAGATGAGATGGTTTTTTATTCAAGGAATTGGAACGAAAATGGGAATGAAGGAATCACTAGTCAATTCAGGGCATGAAAATTGTTGGTACGCTTCTTAAGCCCGACCCAAATTAAAAAGGGTAAACTACAACGGAGGTCACTCAATTATGGGTAATGTTATATTTGGGTCACCCAATTATGGGTAAGGTTACATTTGGGTCACCCTTTATATTTAAAAAATATATATCAATTTGTGTATTAGATTAATTAGTGATTTCAAATGAAGTACTCTAGTATTAACGAGGGTATACAAATGATTTGGAAGAAAAAAAATGACAAAATTGATGTGTTTTTTAAGTATGAAGGGTGACCCAACTGTAACCTTACCCATAATTGAGTGACTCAAGTGTAACTTTTAATAATTTGGTGAACCAAATGTAACCTTATCCATAATTGAGTGACCCAAGTGTAACTTTTAATAATTGGGTGAGCCAAATGTAACCTTACCCATAATTGAGTGACCCAAATGTAACCTTTAATAATTGGGTGACCCAAATGTAACCTTACCTATAATTGAGTGACCTCCATTGTAGTTTACCCAATTAAAAATAAACTTCACGGAGTCGTCACCAATCTTTTTATTTATGTTAGATTGGACCAGCTTAAAATTTCGTAATTTTATTAAATTGTTATCTTTATTAAAACGACGATTGTGAATTGGTTATGACAACAAGATATAAAATATGCAAAATATGAATAATATTGCCTTAGCACAATCAGCACACAAATACACGTATCGACAAGTAATGAAGTGGTGAGTTGAGTATCGTCTACATAAGGATTGAATGAGTTATACTTACTATATTCATTACTATTAAGAAAAATAAATTTTCTTCTATCCGAAAAAATGATTCATCGAAATAAATGAGTCACCATTCACGGGTGGAACATAGGGGGATTTTGGGGGCATGAGCCCCTGCCAATTTTTTTTTCCAATGATAATAGAATAGTTTTTAGGGTAAACTACACCAGTAGTGATCGAACTATGGTTTATTTCCTATTTCGGTCACCAAACTATTTTTTTGGCAAAAACATCACTAACGTTGTGTTTCCTTCCTATTTTGGTCACTGGCTGTTATTTTATTTTATTTTATTTTTAATTTTCCATGTCATTTCTTCTCTCTCCTCGTAAGCAATATAAGTTATTTTATAATATTTTTATTTAAACTAACAGGATGGTGACACGTGTAACTGGCTATTAGAGGAATAAAATGAATGAAAAATCAAGCCCCTTATACACCTAGAGAGATGGTGACACGTGTAACTGCCTAATAGGATGGTGACACGTGTAATTGCCTATTAGTCGAATCTCTCTGGCTGCATAAGGGGCTTGATTTTTCATTCCTTTTATTCCACTAATAGGCAGTGACACGTGTCACCATCCTGTTAGTTTGAATAAAAATATTATAAAATAACATATATTGCTTACGAGGAGAGAGAAGAAATGACATGAAAAAATTTAAAAATAAATTTTTTAACAGCCGGTGACCAAAATAGGAAGGAACACAACGTTAGTGATTTTTTGCCAAAAAAATAGTTCGGTGACCAAAATAGGAAAGAAACCATAGTTCGGTGACTACTGATGTAGTTTACCCTAGTTTTTATTAGAAAAAGGGTAAAATTAGTTATATGATCCCTTCAATATTTTTAAAATCTTATTATGCCCCCTCAAAAGTTTTAATATAATTATGGACCCCCTCAAAAATTTTAATTTTATTATGGCCACCTTTATAAATTTCTAGTTCCGCCCCTATCACTATTGATAAAGAGTAAGTGTTTTGGTTGGGGAGAATAAAGTAAAAACAATAAATAAATAAAGGGTAAACTACATAAATGGTCCCTCGGCTATGCTCCAATTCTTTTTTAAATCCCTTGACTATCAGAAGTTACAAAACTAGTCTACTGACTAAAAAACGTAACAAATTGGTCAGATGCCACTAAAAATTTAAGGGCTGGTGACATGGCAGTTAACAAAAATTTGCATAATAACACATTTAGTCCTCAACTTTTACAATTTTTTAACTTGATCCTAATTCTAAAAAATTTAAGTAACTTATTTAATTCTTTTTTTCATTTATTTTCACGTTATCTTCTTCCTCCCACGACTCCAGTCATTCCTCTAGTTTGATTAAATGATGTGTAAAAGGTCGGCGATCTCCATTGATTTCGTTTCTTATTGTTTTTGCAGTTTAATACTTAATATATCTTATTTTAAATTGAAAATTTTAAAAAATCTGATATCAAAACCAAAGCCATCTCCAATTGTTTGATTGAATGAATTGAAGAATTAAAGATGAGAAGAAATAGAAAAAGAAGATGGACTAAATTGATAGAATATTAAAATTATGTGGGTTATTTTTAGATTTAGGATCAAGTTAAACAAATCGTAAAAGTTGAGGAATAAATGTGTTATTATGCCAATTTTTGTTAACTGATACGTCATCAGCTGTTAATTTTTTTACGACATCAGACCAATTAGTTATGGTTTTTTTAGTCGGGAAACCAATTTGTAACTTCTGATAGTCAAGGGATGCAAAAAAGAATTGAACCATAGTCGGGAGACCATTTATATAGTTTACCCTAAAATAAACTAATGACGCATGAACGTATTATCCAAAATAAAGTTACATACCAAAAGACTGAACAAGGGTCCTAAGTTATGTATACATGTCTAATGAAGTTAAAAGTATTGTTGAACTTGAATGAACAGTATGTGAACTTCTCGGTATCGTTGCTCATCGGTCCGATCAATCTTTTGTGAATCTATGCACGAGAAACAATATTTTCGCAAGCTAATTAAGCTTTAATACTCGAGCATTCAACGAACATAAAACTATGATACATCATACAAGACATGTAATTCTAACCCACCATCATGCTTCACTATTTTCATTAATTATTACAACAAATATTTAATTCATACAATTTTTTTTTAAACAATTTCTACCTACGAAGGAGGGAAGGGGGTTTACTCTTAATGGGTTTAGAACTCATAATCTAGGGGAGAGAAGAGGGTGTCAACTGAGAGCTTTAACCACTTGGTCTCAGTTGATTAAGGTTATTCACTTCTTTTCTTGGTGGCCCATGAATGAATGATTATGGCATGACAAATCATTTTGAGCTTTAACAATGCACAATCTATGACACCTAATAATCGGATGGGACGATCTGACCTAAATATCAAATACTACTTTAGTTACTGAAATGACTCACATTCAAACATTCATGTACGAAGACTTACTGAAAACACAAGTAAACTGATTTTTTTTCTTGATTAATCATAATCAAACATTTAACTGAAACATGCGTATTTATTAAGTAGGCAAACAAAGCTACAAGCATGCTCGAGTCTAGCAAAACAAGCAATTACATGCTAAAGAACCTCTTTTAGGCTTAAATATATGTATTTGGTACCTGAACTAGATACTTTTTTCCAAGTTGTTATCTAAAGAATTTATGTTTTCAAGTTGTTACCTGAACTAGGCACTTTCTTCCAAGTTGACACCTAAAGAATTTTTGCTCCCAATTTTGTATCTAAACTTTAATTCATCCACTATTTTGATACTTTACTAGCATATTTAGTCCCAAAACTTATAAATTCTATTAATTTGGTCCTAATTCAAAATAATTCAATAAATTTAACCCTTCATATTTAAAAAATTCATCAATATAGTCATTTTTACGATACTGCCAAATCAAGAGTGTCTAACGGATCAAAACAACATTGGGATAATTGCATTCTATCATAAAACAACAAGTTACTGTTGAATTTTTTTATACTAGGAAAGTGATATAACATTTATAAGAGAACAAACAATTTAGGAGAAAAACAAAGAGTCGATTGATAGAATTTTTAAATATAGAGGGTTAAATTTATTGAATTATTTTGAATTAGGACCAAAGTGATAGAATATATAAGTTTTGATATCAACTTGGTAAAAGGTGCTTAGTTCAAGCACCAACTTGAGAGCATAAATTCTTTAAGTACCAACTTGGGAGCATAAATTCTTTAAGTACCAACTTGGGAGAAGATGCCTAGTTCAAGTATCAATTTGAGAGCAGAATTTCTTTAGGCACCAACTTGAAAAAATGTGTCCAATTCAAATATCAAATACATATTTAAGCCTTTTTTTCATTTTACAAGAAATATTAAAAAAACTAAAAACAGTTAAAAATATAATTGGGTCTTACATATTTTAAATACGTAGTGTGAAAAGTTTTAGCAAATTTTAAGTTAGAAATCATCTTGAATTGCATAAACAAGTATATTTTAAGGATTGAATTATAAAACTAAAATATTAGTACTCAGTTGAAAATATTAAATTAAAAGTCCACCTGATGCACCTTCGGAGGGAGGGAACACAGGGACGGAAGGTATACAGGATTAGGGGCCATCATCCTTTTAAAGTTTTGAAAAATTGAATTTAGCCCTTAAGTTTTTAAAAATAATTTATTTGACCCCTTAAGATTTTTAAAAATTTATATTAAGATTAAAAATTTTGAATATATTTTTATTAAATATTATCATATATATATATATATATTAGATTTATTATTAAATCTCTCAAAATGATTACAAATTTTAGTTAAATCCTCAAAATTTTTGAAAATTTTAACTTAAACCTCCAATTTTTTTTTTAAAAATAAGTTACCCCAAATTCACCACTAAGGTTACACCACATTCGCCTCACTATTTCCCCATAAAACTGCGAGTTAAATTTCCTTTAATCTGGTTCAGCTTGGATTCTTGAATATGGATGTAAAAGAATCGAGCTTGAAGGAATAAGGTTGCGTTTGTGTTCGTTTATTTATTTTTGAAGTTATTCACGTTCATGTTCGGTTCGTATTCATTTAAATTTTTATTTCTATTTTTATGTTCGTGTTCGTTTATTTATTTTTAAATATGTTCGTGTTCGTTTGTTTAGCGTTCACAAATTTGTTCATTTATATGTTTGCCAACATGTTCGTTTAACGTTCGCGAACATGGTCACGAAGAAAATGGTGAAACTATGCTCCTCACGCTTTACAGTTTGAACTCTAAAATTCATTGTGTGCTCAATTTAGTCGCTAACTTCATCAATATTTAAAATGTAATAAATGGAATGAAAGGGGGAACCAGATAAACGAGCTTATAGACGAGCTTGTTCGTGAATATAAACGAACGTTATACGAATAATTTATCGAACTCTTTGTTCATTTATACCTCTATTCTTGAATGAAAATTACCCTGGCATTCGTCAACACGTTGTGAACCGATCTTTTCTTATCCACTTTGCCCTAACCTCTCACATTCCATGATAGAATATTGAATGAATTCATAGGATTAAGAGAGAGAAAACACACGCCTGAATGCAAGGCCTAAGCACCCTGAATGCTTTCCCCTCCAACTCTCGGATCTCCCTAAAACGGCAGTGAAACCTGGTGGACACACAAGGCAAACTAGAAACAACAGCCCCGTTAAAGGATGACGGGGAGCCCAAAAAATCATGAGCTGTAGGAACAGGCACATCTGCAAGGCCATACGAAATGTGGGTCCAGAGCAGAACCCTATATAGGTTCCCCACCTCCAGCAATAGTATACTACTGCTACATCTCCTAAGGGATCTGGTAATGTCACAATTTCCAGAATATTATTCCTACTACCAACTCAACTTTGCTAATCCCAATTGCCCACTAAGCTAAAAAAATAATATGTTTTCACATGGAAGGAGGAATAAACAAAGGTGGCATCCCTTATGCAGCTCATGAGTCATCATAAGCATTTGTTTCAATTATAATTAATGATAAAATGACAAATCTAGAAAACATGGAGAGTATCCCAACAACAACCGGGGATCAGATCTCATCTCAGCATGAAAATCAAAATGGTAGTGCGTCGTCTCGTCCCCGCAAGCTTTTATTTTATGTTATTTCTTCCCCCCATTGGTCAGGTGTGTTATCCCCCCCAAGTGCAATGTAATGGCTAAAATTAGAAAATACGAGTTGGATATAATCACGGTAGATTCTTAGACATAAATTAGAAAATACGTATTGGGTATAATAACAGTAGATTCTTAACCCACAAATTAAAAGTGACAAAAATAAAATTATTATTAATAAAATCGTTGCATTCTAATGGCAGCGGCTCTACCTTCCTCAAGGTGATGTTCTAATCGAGATAAATGGTCAGCATTTAAGTTCTCACTCCCCTTCTTGTCTCAAATCTCGAGATCAAACTCTAGCAATAATAGTGTCCATCGGATCAATCTGAGCTCCGCATCCTTTTTTGTCAATAGGAATTTCAATGTTGAGTGATCTTTATACACAACAACTTTGTTACCAACTAAATACGATATGAATTTATCAAATGCAAATACAACAACGAGAAATTCCTTCTCGGTTGTTGTGTAGTTAAGTTGGGCTTCGCTCAATGTCCGGTTGGCATAGTATATGGCATGAAAAATCTTACCATGCCTTTGGCCCAATACAGCTCCAACGACATAGTCGCTGGCATCGCACATGAGCTCGAAGGGCTCGCTCCAGTCCGGTGCCACGACTATTGGGGCATTAATCAATCTGTCCTTGAGTTCCTTAAACGCTTTTAAACAAGAATCATCAAACGCAAAAGTGACATTTTGTTCTAAAAGCAAGCATAAAGGTTTAGAAAATTTTGAGAAATCTTTAATGAACCAACGATAAAAACCTGTATGTCCGAAAAAACTCCTGATACCTTTTACACTTGTAGGAGGTGGCAACTGTTTGATTACCTACACTTTTGCTTTATCTACTTCCAAGCCTCTCTTGGTTACTCTATGACCGAGAATGATTCCTTCCTTCACCATGAAGTGGCATTTTTCCTAGTTTAGGACTAGGTTGGTCTCAATACAAGCTCTAGACTCTGTAGGCATTCCTTGAATGTTTTGCCAAACACCGAGAAGTCATCCATGAAAACTTCTAGGTTATTTTCAATCATATCCAAAAAGGTAGACATCATGCATCGTTGGAATGTTGTCGGCGCATTACACAGTCCAAAGGGCATTCTTCGAAAGGCAAGTGAATGTTGTTTTCTCCTAATCTTCATGAGCGATGACAATCTGATTATATCCTAAATAACTGTCTCGAAAGTAATAGTATGCTTTGCCTGCCAGCCTATCCAATATCTGGTCGATAAAGGGCATGGGAAATGATCTTTCTTGGTGGCATTGTTCAGCTTTCTATAGTCCATGCACACTCTCCATCCGGTGATAGTTACAGAGGGAATCAATTCATCCTTGCTATTTTGAACCACTGTCATGCCACCTTTCTTTGGCACACATTGTAACACCCCAGTTTTTGGGCTTAGATGTTTTAAGGGTTGGTTCGAAGGTCTGGTGGACCGGTATTAGAGATTCGAGTCAGTTTCGGGATTAAATCGAATTAAATATTTTTGAAGGTGATAAAATTGTGGAAAATATTCTAAAATCATTATTTAATATATTAATGATTATGGTAACGTTAATTTTGCAAAATGAGTTTTGGAAATCGGACATTTTGGACTAGTGACCAAAATGCAAAATTTGAAAATTGTTTTTAGTGGCTGCTTTGTAAAGAGTCAAAACTTTGTATCTTTAAGGAGCTAATTGCCCAAAAGTATAAAATCATACTTTATCCCTTAATTGACAAATTTTAAAGTGTTTTGGAAAATATAAATAGGTTTGGGAGAATTAATTGTGATTAAAAGTTTTAAAACAAAAACTACGTAACAAATTTTCTCAAATATTTTCTCTCCAAAATCTCTCCAGCCAAACATCAATTTCTTCTTCTAAATCTTCAGGTTAACCTTTCTTTTCTTAAATCGTTTATTTGCAAATGATTTCTTGTTGTTAGTTTTCCAAAACCTTATTGTTTTAACTTTGTTTTCTCATGTAAATCATCCAATTAAGGGAGAAAACATCCATTAGAGGTAAGGTTCATTCTCCTCCTCTATTGAAAGGTTCTTTACTGAAATTCCCAAGTTGTTAACTCTTTACAATTGTTTTCTAATGTGTTTTGATAGTTTAAATTGATAAAATTTGTGGATCTTCATACTTGTTCTGTTTTACTGGGATTTTGATCAGATTAGATCATAATTTTGATGTTTAATTGAGTTAATAACTTGGTTTTAATGTTATAATCCCGAAACAAGTTGAATCTCTAATGTTTAACGTTGTTAATCAAGGGTTTTTGGGGTGATAGTTGAGTTTAATCATTGCTGGAAGTAAAAGGATGTCGGGAAAGAATTTTTAGATGTTAACTGATGAAGGTTGCTGGGTTGAATCGTTATATTATGGCTGGGTTGAGTTTTGGAAGTGTTTGAGGGTGATTTGATATGTTTCGGATGGTTTATGAGTGAGCAACTTGAGAGTTGCGGGTAATTTCTTGTAGGTAATGGTTTGAATGCATAATGATGCATTTATCCTCTGGTTTTATGTGGCTAAAATAGGGGATAATCAAGGCGACGAAGTTTGCCGTTAATTTTGGCTTGCAGGGAGATCGATTCGCGTTGGCGAGCAAGGCGAGGTGTATCGATGAGTGGAAACTGGATTGAACACCTTTTAAAGGTTTAATAGAGGTTGTTGGGAGTTTAGGATAAGCTTGAAATACTTACCTAGGCTCGAAAGTAAGTTTCCCTTATTTTGCTCTTGAATATCGGTTTGGATATGAGCATGTTGATTTCATGTTTGGTGTTAAACATGGTTTGATTTACTTGCTAGAAATTCATGGTTTTAAATACATATGCAGGGGTTTAGAAGTATAAGAAATGCTAGTGAGCATTGGTTTTCATTCCTGTCAAGAATGGTGCTATTGTTTTGGCAATGTGATTTGCATATATGGTGTTTTTGAATAATGCTTTGTAAAACAGTAAGTAAATGGTTTTGTAAATGATATATTGGCTATGTGACAAGGTGAGAAAACAATCAGATATAGTTGGCATACCATAGGATAAAAGTGCACTATAAATATGAACAAAAATTGATCGTGGCATGGGTCCTTGAGGTATGGCAGTTTAACAAGGCTACTCGGACTGTTGGGACATCATTTGGGGCATGCGGTTTAACTAGGCAACACAAATTGATGGTGGTCTTGTAGTTTAACTAGGCAAGGTCGGTACACTTGCGGTTTAACTAGGCGAGGGTAGAAATCTCGCGGTTTAAGTAGGTGAGGGTGTTAAATCTTGTAGTTTAAATAGGCAAGGTTTGAGATATCATACGGTTTAACTAGGCATGGTATGGGAGATCCGTGTATCCGATGTGTAGGATAGAGGTAGCCTATCCGGGTCACTATAAATGACAATATATGTGTAAGTTCATGTATTGAAACAAGGAATAATGCTTTGGTAGTAAGCATATTTACGAAAACAAGTGTTGGGTTTTCAAATTGTTTTAATTGCATCGTTATATTATGAGCATCCTCACTAAGCATGTGTGCTTACGCTCTCTTTTTCCTAATGATGCAGAGAATTAAAGTTTTGGAGCTGCAAAGGCAAGGTTAAAGTGATCCTAAGACAAAGACTACTTTGAGTATTAACTCAGTTTATGTTTTCGGTTAATAAGGAAATGTGTTCACCATATTTTGGGGATTTGTAATTCTATTTTCCCCTGGTTTTTTGAGCATGATTAGTGTTGTGTTTTGAAGTTGGATTGATGTTGATAAGCCTGTCGTTGATCCTTGCTTATGGTTGATGCTAGTTGGTTGCTTAGGAATGCATCTTGTTAGCCTTGGTTGATTGCCATGTTTTGATGGTTCTAGCATGTTTTGATGGTTAAAAGTGGATCGTTGGTTTCCTTCTTGTGTTGTAATATGCCTTAGATATCTTATTGGAATGTTGAGATAGTTGGTCATAGGAAGCATGGCCATAGGTAAATGCATAATTCTACCATGTGAGTTTGTGTGCGTAGCATGTTTGAACATTGTGGAAACTATGCCTTTGTTGATGTATGATGCCTATGCAATGTGTGAAACATGTTTGAGATGTCTTAAGGTTGAAAACCAGTCAAAATCCTCTTCCCAGGCCCAGAGGTTTCGAAACCTAGCCCCTGGTTTCGAAACCTGTAGGCCAAATTTGGCTATGCGGTGCAGTATGAAAAGACTCGTACCAGTACGGGTTTCAGGCTTTGGAGGCCTGGTTTCAAAACCTGTAGCAGTGGTTTGGTCCCTAGTTATATGTTCAATTTAAGCTTTGAAAACTTTCAGTTTGGTCCCTAGTTGGTGTGTATGCAATTGGATGAGTTTGGATGGTTGTTTTAGGGTAAAATTTGACATGTATGCATGAAAATTGACTAATTGAAGATTGGTAAATCAAATTTCAAGGAAGTTTTTATAGTTTTGCAGATTTACAATTTGGTCCCTAAATGTTTGAACGTTAAATTGAGGGTGTTTTGGTGATCTAATTGCGATGAAATTTCATGAGCTTGCATGAAATAAACTTAATTATGGATTGATAACCCTAATTTTAGTAATGGTCCTTCAATTTACTAGATTTATGTTTTGGTCCTTAAAAAGTATTGTATGAAATTGGTTGTCTTTCCGAGGTTCGTTTCCTTTGTAACTAAACCCGCTGCAAGCATGATCACTTAGGATTAATAACATGCATCCAGACAAGATAAAAGGAAAAAATGGACCAGTTTTTGTAATTTTTCTTTGGTTTGCCTCGACAAACCTAATGTATGTTGCTTGGTTCGGTCGAGCGTCTAGGCTGAGTCAAGGGGGTTACATTTGCCGGTATCAATGATAGGTTTCGAAAAGATGGGGTGTTGTTGTTTTATTAATTAGTGTTGGTTGTCATGCACGGTGATTGTGTATGTATACGGTGATTGTTTTACATCATGTTGGGGTATAAATTGGGAACACATTGCCTATTACTGAGGTTTAATTTTTTTTGAGGTTGTCTTGGATCCTTTGCCTAATGCTAGCCAGACTTTAATTCATTTTGATGTTTTTGTTAGTATGGCTCAATGTGAAACTCATTCGACGATTGGTAATGCCAGGTTTGGGTAGAACAGTGACAGTAGAGGGAATCCTTGTAATACCTTACGTCCTTCTCCGTTGGTTCCTTGTGTTAATGCTAGGGCGAGTGGTGTACCCAGGCTCCTCAAGTGCCAATTTTTGGTGACTTGAATCCGTTGATCTAAGAGATGTCGGGAACTGTTCAGGCAACGATGGCTAGAGTGCAAGTGCAAGCACCGCCACCTACTGTGGGGTTAATCAAGGTTTACCCTTGGAGCGTCTTCATAGTTTGGGAGGCGAGGAATTCAGAGGTCTAAGTCCTGAAGTAGCCGAGGGATGGCTGGAGAAAACAATTCGTATTTTGAATCAGTTGGATTGCAATGATGTGCGTAAGTTGGGTTACACAATGACCCTGTTGTAGGGTGATTCTTACCATTGGTGGGTGACCACGGTTGCGAGTCCCAGAGGTAGATGTAACTTGGGAGTTCTTTAAGAGAGCTTTCAGGAGGAAGTATCTTGGTTTTCAATATCTGGATACGAGGAAGCGCGGGTTTATGTCGCTATCGCAGGGTGGCATGTAAGTGATCGAGCATGAGGTGAATTTAGTTCACCTGAGAGTCTTTTCCCGAGGCTCTAGCATGGTTAGCGCTAGTTAGGTTTTAAATTGTTGGCCGATATGGCTATTTTTGGAAGCGTCGAATGTACTAGTGACATTTAGGATGATGACATGTTGGGTATTCTCTAAATACCTGGATTCGAGTAGTGGCCAGAGTGGTGGTGTTCTCGTGTACTGTGGTACAAAGAAGAATGTTGATCAATAACTGAGGGTTGTTAGAGTGTTTTTGACGTGTTGGAGGGAATATTGGTACTGAGAATATTATAAGTAGGTGTGGATTTGAACATGCACAGTGTAAAAACACTTACATGTATATATTTAAATATGTCAGTACATGCATACATTTTTGGGCTTGACATTAGAGGTTTTTCATCCATATGCATAGACATCTAGGATGGCAAATAAGGAATCATGCATACATATGTCCACACTTACGAATAATTTTGCAGTCTGATGAAGAGTTAGTAACTAGTTCCTTTGGTGAGGCGGTTATGGTTAGGAAGCTAGATAGGAGATGTCCTTTAGTTGTTCAAGGTCATTAGTTTGCCGCGGTTTTGATGGAGTTGCCGTTCCATGGTTTTGATGGTGTTTTGGGTATGGATTGGTTAAGCGAGCATAAGGCGGTTGTGGATTGCAAGTCTAAAAGGATTTCTTTGAGGTTAGCCGATGATTATGAAGTTGTGGTGGTTGGTGAGAGTGTGACGTCCTTGTCTAATGTTGTCTCGGCTACTCACGATGAAAGGTTGATGCAAGGAGGTTGCCAAGCTTATTTGGCTATTGTGATGAATCTTGAGGTTAAAGGTGTTCGGGTATAAGACATTCAAACTGTTATGATTTTTTAGAGGTTTTTCCTGAGGAGTTACCAGGTTTACCGCCGGATAGGGAGGTAGGATTAGATATTGAGACGTACTCGGGTACGGCTTTAATGTCTATTGCTCCTTGTCGGATGGCACCGAAGGAATTGATAGAGTTGAAGACACAACTTCAGGAGTTATTGGATCGTGGGTTCATTCGTTCAAGTATTTCGCCTTGGGGTGCTCTGATTTTTTTTGTGAAAAAGAAGGATGGTACGATATGTATGTACATTGATTACCGACAGTTGAATAAGTTAACAATGAAGAACAAGTATTCTTTGCCGAGGATTGATGACTTGTTTGATGAGTTTCGTAGAGCAGCGGTGTTCTTTAATATTGATTTACGATATGGATATTACCAGTTGAAGGTTAAGGATGAGGATGTGCATAAAACCGCATTTCGTACGAGGTAAGGGCATTATGAGTTCTTGGTCATGCCTTTTGGTTTGACAAATTCCCCAGCTGCGTTCATGGATATGATGAATAGGGTGTTCCATGAATATCTTGGTCAGTTCATGGCAGTGTTTATAGATGATATTCTCGCATACTCTCATACCGAGGAAGAACATGATCAGGCTTTGCAGATAGTGTTGCAAGTGTTGAAGGATAATCAGTTGTACGCCAAGCTGAGCAAGTGTGAGCTTTGGCTTAAGAAAGTGATGTTCCTTGGTCATGTGGTTTCTGCGGAGGGTATTCGTGTTGATCCACAGAAAATAAAGGCCATTCTCAATTGAAAGCAACCTAAATCTGTTTCAGAGGTTCATAGTTTTCTTGGGTTGGCTGGTTATTATTGTCGCTTTGTAGATGGGTTTTCTAGTATTGCGGCATCGTTGACGAAGTTGTTGCAAAAGAATGTTCCTTATATGTGGATGGAGAAGCAACATTATAGTCTTAAGAAGTTGAAGGAAGTTTTAACACATGCTTCTGTGTTGATTCAACCTGAACTGGGAAGGAGCTTGTGGTTTATAGTGAGGCATCATATATTGGTTTGGGTTGTGTGCTGATGCAAGATGGTAAGGTTGTGGCCTATGCATCGAGACAGCTGAAGGTTCATGAGCGTATTTATCCGACTCATGATTTGGATCTTGCAGCTATAGTGTTTGCCTTGAAAATTTGGAGACATCGTCTTTACGGAGAGAAGTTTGTGGTTTTCACGGACCACAAGAGCTTGAAGTATTTGATGTCTCAGAAAGATTTAAACCTTAGGCAACGTATATGGTTGAAGTTGCTTAAGGATTACGACTTGATGACCGAGTATCATCCTGGAAAAGCCAATGTAGTTGCGAATGCGTTGAGTCGTAAGTTTGCGATTGAGTTTAGGGCTAATGTTTGCTAGGTTGAGTGTGACACGAGAAGGTGGGTTATTGGTTGAATTGCAAGTCAAGCCTACATTGTCACAGATGATTAAAGCTAAGCAACCGTTTGATGATTCCCTAGTTGAGCATGTTAAGGATATATCTGAGGGTAATCTGATGGATTTTCATTTTGATGATGATGGAGTGTTGTGTTTCAAGGGTCGAATAGTGGTGCCAGAAGATCAAGAGTTGAGGCATATTATTTTGACGGAGGCATATTTTAGTCTTTTTGCTATGCATCCTGGTATTGTGAAGATGTATCGGGGGTTGAAAGAAGCATACTACTGGGTTGGCTTGAAAAAGGATGTGGTTGAGTTCATTTCTAAGTGCATGGTATGTCAGCGGGTTAAGGCTGAACATTAGTTTCCATCCGGGTTGTTGCAACAGTTGAGAATTCTAGAATGGAAATAGGAGAGAATCACCATGTATTTTGTGTCGAGGTTACCTTTCAAACCGGCTAAAAAGGATTCCATGTTGGTAATTATGGTTTGGTTTACGAAGTGTGCACATTTTTTTGCCAGTGCATACGACGCACACTTTGGACAAGTTGGTAAATCTGTATTTTGTTGAGATCGTGCCTTTGCACGGGGTACCTAAGTCTATTGCTTCGAATAGAGATACGAGGTTCATAGTGAGGTTTCGGGTGCGTTTGCATCGGGCTTTGGGTACGAGGTTGAATTTCAGCACCGCGTATCATCCTCAGACGGATGCTCAGTTCAAGCGATTTATCCAGGTTTTGGGAGGAGCTGCTAAGATGTTGCATTATTGAGTTCCAAGGAACCTCGGAGAAGCATTTACCTTTTGTTGAGTTTGCGTATAACAACATTTACCAATAGAGTATACAGATGGCACCGTATGGGGCATTGTATGACCGGAGGTGTCATACGCCTTTGTGTTGGGCTGAGGTAGGGGAAAAGCATATTTCCTTATCGGATGTGTTGAAAGACACGTATGAAAAGGTAAAGCTTGTATGTGATCGCTTGAAAGTGGCTGCGGATTGGTATAAATCTTACGCAAATTTGAAGCGTAGGGAAATTGAATATTGGATAGGTGATCGTGTATTCCTGAAAGTGTCACCATGGAAAAAGGTGATGCGGTTCGAATGTAAGGGTAAGCTTAGTCTGAGGTTTATTAGACCATATAAGGTTGTGGAGCGTGTTGGTCTTGTGGCTTATCAGTTGAGGTTGCCTCCTGAGCTGGAGAAAATACATGATGTGTTTATCTATGTTATGGAGGTATCGGTAGGATCCCTCGCATGTTATGCTGGTGGATCATATTGAGTGGAGGCCAGATTTGTCCTATGATGAGGAACCGATGGACATTCTTGATTCCAGCAGCAAAGTTCTTCGTGGCAAGACGATTGAGCTTGTTAAGGTCTTGTGGCGGCACCGTGGTGTCGAGGAAGCCACTTGGGAAAGCAAGGCAGACATGATGGAGCAATTTCCGCATTTGTTTCCCTAGGTAAATTTCGGGGATGAAATTTCTTAACTGGGGGAGAGTTGTAACACCCTGGTTTTTGGGCTTAGATGTTTTAAGGGTTGGTTCGAAGGTCCGATGAACCGGTATTAGAGATTCGAGTCAGTTTCGGGATTAAATCAAATTAAATATTTTTGATGGTGATAAAATTGTGGAAAATATTCTAAAATCATTATTTAATATATTAATGATTGTGGTAAAGTCAATTTTGTAAAAGGAGTTTTGGAAATCAGACATTTTGGACTAGTGACCAAAATGCAAACTTTGAAAACTATTTTTTGTGGCTGCTTTGGAAAGAGTCAAAACTTTGAATCTTTAAGGAGATAATTACCCAAAAGTCTAATATCAGACTTTTGCTCTTAATTGGCTATTTTTAAAGTATTTTGGAAAATATAAATAGGTTGGGGAGAAACAAAAACTATGTAACAAACTTTTTCAAATATTTTGTCTCCAAAATCTCTCCAGCCAGACATCAATTTCTTCTTCTAAATCTGCAGGTAAACCTTTCTTTTCTTAAATCTTTTATTTTCAAATGATTAAACCTTTCTTTTCTTAAATCTTTTATTTGCAAATGATTTCTTGTTGTTAGTTTTCCAAAACCTTATTGTTTTAACTTTGTTTTCTCATGTAAATATCCAATTAAGGGAGAAAGCATCCACTAGAGGTAAGGTTCGTTCTCCTCCTCTAATGAAAGGTTCTTTAATGAAATTCCCAAGTTGTTGACTCTTTACAATTGTTTTTTAATGTGTTTTGATAGTTTAATTGAGGAAAATTGGTTTAATTGTGTTTTGATTGATGTAATTTGTAGATCTTCGTACTTGTTCTGCTTTGTTGGGTTCTTGATCAGATTAGATCATGATTTTGATGTTTAATTGAGTTAATAACATGGTTTTAACATTGTAATCCCGAAACAAGTTGAATCTCTAATGTTTAAGGTTGTTAATTAAGGGTTTTTAGGGTGATAGTTGAGTTTAATCATTGCTGGAAGTAAAAGGATGTTGGGAAAGCTTTTTAGATGTTAATTGATGATGGTTGCTGGGTTGAATCGTTATATTATGATTGGGTTGAGTTTTGGAAGTGACTGAGGATGATTTCGATATGTTTCGGATGGTTTGTGAGTGGGCAACTTGAGAGTTACGGGTAATTTCTTGTAGGCAATGGTTTGAATGCATAAAGATGCATTGATCCTCTGGTTTTATGTGGCTAAAATAGGGGATAATCAATGTGACAAAGTTTTGACGTTGATTGTGGCTTGTCGGGAGCTCGATTCGCGTTGGCGAGCAAGGCGAAGTGTATCGGTGAGTGGAAACTGGATTGAACACCTTTTAAGGTTCAATAAAGGTTGTTGGGTTTTTAGGATAAGCTTGAAACACTTACCTAAGCTCGGAAGTAAGTTTCCCTTATTTTGCTCTTGAATATCGGTTTGGATATGAGCATGTTGATTTCATGTTTGGTGTTAAACAAGGTTTGATTTACTTGCTGGAAATGCATGGTTTTAAATACATATGCAGGGGTTTAAAAGTATAAGAAATGCTAATGAGCATTGGTTTTCATTCTAATCGGGAATGGTGTTATTTCTTTGACAATGTGATTTGCATATGTGGTGTCTTTGAATAATGCATTGTAAAACAGTAAATAAATGGTTTTGTAAATGATATATTGACTATGTGACAAGGTGAGAAAACAATCAGATATTAGTTGGCATGCCATAGGATAAAAGTGCACTATAAATATGAACAAAAATCGATCGTGGCCATGGGTCCTTGAGGTATGGCGGTTTAACAAGGCCACTCGGACTGTTGGGACATCATTTGGGGAATGCGGTTTAACTAGGCAACCCAAATTGATGGTGATCTCGTGGTTTAACTAGGCAAGGTCAGTACACTTGAGGTTTAACTAGGCAAGGGTGGAAATCTCACGGTTTTACTAGTGAAGGTGTTAAATCTTACGGTTTAACTAGGCAAGGTTTGGGATATCATGTGGTTTAACTAGGCATGGTATGAGAGATCCGTGTATCTGATGTGTAGGATAGAGGTAGTCTGTCCGGGTCACTATAAATGCCAATATATGTGTAAGTTCATGTGTTGAACCTATTACAATGCTTTGGGATTTAAGCACGGTAAATGATTTAATGCTTTGGGTTCTAAGCATGAAATATGTATATGATGTTGCATAAAGGTTGTTATGCATTGTTTCGGTTGGAAACAAGGAAAAATGATTTGGTAGTAAGCATGTTTACGAAAACAAGTGTTTGGTTTTCAAATGGTTTTAATTGCATCGTTATATTATGAGCATCCTCACTAAGCATATGTTCTTACGCTCTCTTTTTCCTAATGATGCAGAGCATTGAAGTTTTAGGGCTTCAAAGGCATGGCTAAAGTGATCCTAAGACAAAGACTACTTTGAGTATGAACTCGATTTATGTTTTCGGTTAATAAGGTAATGTGTTCGCCATATTTTCGGGGATTTGTAATTCTGTTTCCCCTGGTTTTTGAGCATGATTAATGTTGTGTTTTGAAGTTGGATCGATGTTGATAAGCATTTTGTTGATCCTTGCTTATGGTTGATGCTAGTTGGTTGCTTAGGAATGCAACTTGTTAGCCTTTGTTGACTGCCATGTCTTGATGGTTCTAGCATGTTTGATGGGTAAAAGTGGATTGCTGGTTTCCTACTTGTGTTGTAATATGCCTTAAATATCTTATTGGAATGTTGAGATGGTTGGTTATAGGAAGCATGGCCATCGGTAAATGCATAATTCTGCCTTGTGAGTTGTGTGCCTAACATGTTTGAACATTCTGGAAATTACGCCTTTGTTGATGTATGATGCCTATGCAATGTGTGGAACATGTTTGACATGTCCTAGGGTTGAAAACCAATCAAAATCATCTTCCCAGGTTCAAAGGTTTCGAAACCTAGCCCCTGGTTTTGAAACCTGTAGGCCAATTTTGGCTATGGGGTGCGGTATGACTCGTACCGGTACGGGTTTTAGGCTTTGGAGGCCTGGTTTCGAAACCTGTAGGGGTGGTTTCAAAACCTCCTATATAATTTGACCCTGTATCGATCCGAAAACCCGTGTACCGACACCAAGGGTCGTTATTTTAGTTATATGTTTGATTTAAGCTTTGAAAACTTGTAGTTTGGTCCCTAGTTGTTGCGTATGCAATTGGATGAGTTTGGATGGTTGTTTTAGGCTAAAATTTTACATGTATGCATGAAACTTGACTAATTGAAGTTTGGTAAATCAAATTTCAAGGAAGTCCTTATAGTTTTGCAGATTTACAATTTGGTCCCTAAGTGTTTGAACGTTAAATTGAGGGTGTTTTGGTGATCTAATTGCGATGAAATTTCATGAGCTTGCATGAAATAAACTTAATTATGAATTGATAACCCTAATTTCAGTAATGGTCCTTTAATTTACTAGATTTATGTGATAGTCCTTAAAATGTATTGTATGAAATGAGTTGTCTTTCCGAGGTCCGTTTCCTTTGTAACTAAACCCGCTGCAAGCATGATCACCTAGGATTAATAATATGCATCTAGACAATATAAAATGTAAAAATGGACCAATTTTTTTAATTTTTTTCCGGTTTGCCTCGGCAAACCTAATATGGCTCACTTGGTTCGGTCGGGCGTCTAGGCCGGGTTGAGGGGGTTACACACATTGCACGTGGCTGACCCACGAGCAATCGAAAATGGGATACATTATCCCGACATCCAACCACTTAATAATTTTCTTTTTTACTACCTCTTTCATACTTAGGTTCAATCTTATCTGGTCTTCAATTGTTTTGCCATGATATTCCTCCAAAATTATTTTGTGCATGCAAATAGTTGGGCTTATTCCTCAGATATCGACCAAGGTCCATCCCAACGCTTGCTTGTGATTACTTAGAATTTTTAGCAATCTTTCCTCCTGATCATTAGTTAGATCAACAGTAGTGATCACTGGCAAGGTTGAGTGTTTACCTAAATAAACGTACTTAAGATGGTCTGGCAATGGTTTTAGTTCCAATTCAGGTGGCTCCTCATTGGATGATTTAGGTGCCACGATCTCTCTGCCAGCCAACTCACTTCTTCTCTATCCAAGAATATTCTTTCAGCATCTTCACTCGTCTTTTCTTCACTATCTGACTCACTGGCATCATCTTCAATACTTGGTACAAATGTGCCACGTCTATAGTGAAAATAGACTCCATCATCTCGTCAGCTTGGCACCCTCAGGTTCATCTGCGCATTTAAGGGCTTGAAACACATTAAATGTAACATGTTGATCATTCATACGCATAGTTAATTCTCCTTTATGAACATCAATCAAATCTCTACCTATGGCAAGGAATGGTCTGCCCAATGTAATTGGGACATTCATATTTGCCTTATAATCTAACATAAAAAAGTCAGCTGGGAATATAAATTTTTCCACCTTTACCAACACATCCTCAATCTTACCCTTATGATGTGCAAAGGATCGGTATGCCAATTGAAGTGTTACCCTGGTAGGCCTTGCTTTGATGCCGAGCTTTCTAAAAATTGACATTGGCATCAAATTGATGCTGGCTCCCAGGTCACACAGTGCCTTTGTAATACCCCAAATCGTGGCTTAGAAGTATGTTACTAAATTGTTCATAGTTTAAATTGATTTAGATATCCATGGATTAAATATATATAATAGTGTATTAGGGGACCAAAATAGAAAGCTGAAAAAGAATATTAACGTAGCTTAATGGCCAAATCGAATGTTTGAAGAATTTAGGAGATTGCATTCAAAGCTTAGCCTAATTAAAAGGACATTCACGCATGTCACCCTTATAGAAGGGCATGTGTGGGAGAAGCTGGCCAAGTGGAGAGAATAAGCAACCATTATTCTCATCCTCCTCACTTGGCTGAGAGTTCTTGGTAGAGAGAAAGTTAGGAGTTTCTTGCAATGGATTCGAGAATTGGAAGTTTTATTTGTTAGTTGAAGAAAGGGTACGAATTTCCTCCCCATCTTGTTGTTTTGACTCTGATTTTTTGAGTATACATTTCGAGTATCTTTTCATACATGTAGTTGCTAGCCTAGTTGAGCAAGAAATCGGGTTTGTTAAGAAACCTCTTAAATATTTGAATTTCATCCATGATGAGAGACTATAATCTTGCAACTTTGTAATATGATTGGAGATACTAAGTTGTTATTTACGAAGCTTGATATATTGTGAATAAGTTGAGTTTTGATTGGTTTATGATTGGATTGTATAATTGTTGATGGATTCGAATGGAATACAAAGGATGCTGTAATAAAATCAATTGTTGGGCTGTTTTGAGTGAGCATGAATGTTAAAGGGGCTGTTTAGATATAGATTTAAATGATAATGAACTATTGTGCATGAATAGATAAGATAATATGCAAACCGATGACTGTTTTGTATATTCAAAATGTATACAAGTGTTTGAGCTTTTATGTGAATTGCTTGTTCGATTGAATAAAATAGATGGTTATCTTGATAATGTCATGTTTTGTGTATATAAGTCATTTAATGGACTGTTTAAAACATGTATACATAAGTATATATGTGAATTAGAGCTGTTTTGAGCCTATAGAAAATGGTATGGACTGTTTTTGTTTGTGTAATTGTGAACATAAGTAAATGAGACTGTTTTGCAATGATATAAGTTGTTGGATTGTTTTTCCATGATTTATATATATATATTTTAATGGACTGTTATGTGAATACAAATACATTAGGGATCATTTTGTGTTAATATAAATATTAGATGGCTGTTCTATAAATAAAATTTAATGGACAGAATTACACTTGGAAGGAAAGCAGTTTGTATTAATTTAACGACTGCTTTGAGCATGTATTAATATATATATATGAAAATAGAACAACATTGTAATTACTTGAACACTAATGGATTGTTTTGAGCATGAATATGAGTAATCATGAGTAAAAGATTGTTTTGTGTCCATGTAAATGTATTAGGGACAGTTTTTGAATGTTTTTAGATGCCATGGACCGTCTGAATGTATATGGATATGTATATGTATATGTATATGTATATGTATATGTATATGTATATGTATATGTATATGTATATGTATGAAAATAGGGCATAATTGCTTGAATATGATTTGTATTGTACTGTTTTGGTACATGAATTTGTGTAAACATATTTTATGAACTGTTTTGTTTAGTTAAAAACATTAATGGACTGACATGTATGTATAATGATTTGGATTGTTTCGAAGATATAAATAAATAAATTTGGGATTGTTTTGAGCAATTATAAACATATAAGGAGCTGATTTGTATGTATACATATAAGTGTGCAATTGAATTTGTAAACCCTGTTTCTATTGCATGTTTGGAAGAATTGTCATGTTTAGATTATTCAGTGCAGTATAAAATAATTATATGTATGTCGAATGTATATGTAATTTGTGAATTTACGAAGAATGCAGAATTGAGGTGTAGTATGCAGTTTAAATAACTAGCAGTACATTAATATGACGTAGAATTTTAACATGAAAGAAGCAGTCTTAAAAAAGGGGACTATAAATAGTTTTGTGTTATGAAGAAAACAATCTTATAACGTATGCTGTACTATATAATTTATGTTAGCTAGTGTACTAGAAATTAGTTTGATAAAGGCTTTGTGACTATGAAGTTGGTTGCTAATACTTAGAATGCTTGTTTTTTTTTTTGAGGTATTAGCATATTAATGGAAGGTATCTATGGATATGAAGCTTGTAAAAGGAAATCAATTCAGGCTAGCTAGGATTAGTGGAACAGGATATCCTGTAACTTCGGGATATCAGGTGAGTGTAGTTATATTTTTCTCGGATGACACAGAGTTATTCTGACCTTTATTTCTTTGTGTTCAATGTATGCAGAGTTTATGTTCTGAATGCACATTGTCATTCTGCACGAGGCTCACATAGAGCTCCTTGAAATGATTACATTCATAGCATGACATTTTTATTAAGCTCATTGATTATATTTGCAACAATTATGTACTTTTCTTGCTATGCTATGTTTTATAATGGAAGATATTACTAACCATGATCAATGTTAGACGCTAACCTACCAAGCACATGTTATAAAAATACCAAGCTGCAAAAGAACAATTATTAATTTTGTAAGCCTATGAAATTCTAAGTTCTCTGGAGCTAATAAGCTCATACGTGCCACAAGAATTAAAGAAAGAAATAATAAGTTCATTTGTGTCTTAAGATACCTCTCCTAACCTCAAAGTAACAAAACATTTAAGTTGCCTAAACAAAGGAAGTCCTTGGATACTTTGGCATGGTGCAAAGGTATATATTTCGGGACTACGGTCCATGAGCTACGGCTCAAGGGTGACGACCCTATACATGTAATATATTGACGAAAGTAGGAGGTAACGAGGGAGACAGTAAGGGGACTAGCGATAGTTGGATGGATAGAGAAGAAAAGCTAGGTTTGTTACATTGTAAACTAGCTATTGCTTTGTGCTTTGTGCTAAATAAATTTTATACCCGTGTTACGTAAGCCCAAATGTGATCCAAGGCAAACATTTCTAAAAGATATGAATTTTGTGAAATCTAAGATAAGAAATCCGATAATATTTGATAAGGATCAGAGTGAGTAGGATACGTAATATATGCTTGAATAAGATGTAAAAACCAATAGGCTTCTAAGTAAGTTTATAATCAAGCTTCTAAGTAAGTTTCTGAATAAATTCTGAAGTAAGTTTTTAAGGTAAGACTTTGAACAATATGTCTAACTTAAGTGTGGTGATAACATATGTTTGATCTCCATTACATCTTTGTTAATCATTGTTAACATTTCTCATTATGCCCTCTCTTTGTCACTACCTCACTTAGGCTATATCAGCATAATGCATTCATTGTCATACATTTTCAGGACTTGGACACCTTTGATTTTTTATCGTGCTTGAAGATTGCAAGTCATTCACCAAAGCTTTATCTTAGAATCGATTTTGTCTTAGTTAACTTCTAGAATGGTCGCATATAGCATTGTATAAGCACCTTAGTATTTTAGAAATATTATCCTCATGATATGATTACTTGGGTATGTAAAACACTTACTCGGGGCATGACTCTTCTTGTTATAAATTGTATACATATATAACTTTATAGCATCGTATGAGCATATTTGAGAATTGGACTATTTTGTGTAAGTAGCATTAAGTGAGAAGTTTGAAATTATGTACTAAAATAGTGGTACGGGCCTTAGCGTATCGATACGGTATTGCAACTTCGTTTGGATACACCAAGCACCATATCGGTACGCCACTTCGAATACAAAATTCCATATAATTTCTTAAAACACCATACCGATAGAGCCATCTAGTGCTTCGGTACGCGGTCTCGTTCCAAGAAGAGAAATTCCAGTAGCAATAAAGAGTACCGAAACACCTTGCCCAAAATTGCCTAGCCGTAACAATACGGTCCCCCGCGTATCTGTACTCATAGGCTTGTAATGTCAAATTCAGCTGGTTTTTCACTCGAATCTAGATGCATTTGGGTCCTCGCAACTTGCATACATGCATACAACAACCATAATTTTATAAAATCATATCTATACTAAGATTAAACATCCTAAAACAAACTCAAGTTTCCAAAAGTTCATTCTAGAGGCATGCTTCCTAAACCACTTTGCCAAACATACCAAAATGCACAAATAGACCATTCTCAGCATAAGAAACATGTCAACACAACCAACACAGCATAATAAACTTGCTCAAACCATCACAACATGGCAATCAACAAGGAAGCTCTAGATGCATACCCAAGCAACCAATCATCCACAACTATAAGCAAGGGTTAACATCAAACCATCCTCAAAAACCAGCATAGAAACATACTCAAAATCCATAAGGAAACAGAATTACAACTCCCAAAAACCATGGTGAACACATTGCCTTATTAACCGAAATATAAATGTCCTTGGATATCTTAGCCTTGCCTCTTGCTGCCCCAAACCTTAATGTTCTGCACCATTAGGAAAAAGAGAGCGTAAGCACACTTGCTTAGTGAAGATGCTCATACAACAATGATGCATTAAAACCATTTGAAAACCATATGCTTGTTTTCCAAAAACATGCTTACAACCGAAGCATTTTTCCATGATTCCAACCTAATCAAAGCATAATAACCTTTATGCAACATCATGCACATTCCATGCTTAAGTTCCCGAAGCATTAAATCATAAACCATGCTTAAATCCCAAAGCATTAAAAATAGGTTCAACACATGAACTTTTTCATATATTGACATTTATAGTGACCTGGATAGACTACCTATATCCCATACATATCAGATACATGGATCTCTCATACCATGCCTAGTTAATCTGCATGATATCCCAAACCTTGCCTTGTTAAACCGCAAGATTTGTCACCCTTGCCTAGTTAAACCACGAGATTCCACCCCTGCCTAGTTAAACCTCAAGTGTACCGACCTTGTCTAGTTAATCCACAAGATCACCATCAATTTGGGTTGCCTAGTTAAACCACATACCCCAAAAGAGGTTCCCAACAGTTCGAGTGGCCTTGTTAAACTGCCATACCTTAAGGACCCATGGCCACGATCGATTTTGTTCATATTTTATAGTGCACTTTTAATCCTATGGCATGCCAACTATATCCGATTGTTTTCTCACCATGTCACATACCCAATATACCATTTACTTACTGCTTTACAATGCATTATACAAAACATCAGATATGCAAATCTCATTGCCAATGCAATAACACCATTCCCAACCGAAATGAAGACCAATGCTCATTAGCATTTAATATGCTTTTAAACCCCTGCACATGTAATCAAAATCATGCATTTCTAGTAAGTAAATCATACCTTGTTTATCACCAAAACATGCATAAAACATGCTCATATCCAAGTCGATATTCAAGAGCAAAATAAGAAAACTTACTTTCGAGCTTAGGTAAGCGTCTCGCGCTTACCCTAAACAACTAACAACCTTTACAAACCTTTGTAAAGCATTTAAAACCATTTCCACTCATCGATACGCTTTGCCTTCCTTACCAACACGATACAAGCTCCCAGCAAGCAACAAAACAATGTCAAGCTTTGGCGCCTTGATTATCCCCTGTTTTAAACACATAAAACTAGAGGATACATACATCATTATGCATTCAAACCAATACCTCAAAGCAAAACCCAGCAACTCTCAGGTTGCCCACTTAGAAACCATCTAAAATAAACTGAAAACATCAACAAACGTTTCCAAATCTTAAACCAGCCATAAAACAATGATACAACCCATCAATCAACATCAATTAACATCCAAAACCCTTTCCCAACATCTTTTTACTTTCGGCAAAGATTAAATTCGAATATCATCACAAAAACTCAAATCTAGCAACCTAAACAATTAGAGATCCAAGAGTTTCGGGATCTATTGATAAAAACAACTTATCAACATCATAATACATCCAAAATATGTATTAAATCAATCTTAAACACTGGAAATCAGATCCACTTCGAATATTACCTTGTTACATCAATTTTACCCAATTTACTCAATCAAACATTGATAAATCATTAAAATCAGTTTACAATTCATAAATCAAGGATCAAATACTTGAGAATTTCAGTAAAAAACCATACAATAGAGGAGATCACGGACCTTACCCCTATTGTGAGATTTTTCCCTCAATTGGTTTGATAAAAGCTAAGAAAACACAAGATTTAGATGAGATTTTGTAAAACAATGTTAATTAATCAATTACAAATCATAAATAAAAGTTAAGAGGCTTCTCACCTATGGATTTTGATGAAAACTTGAGTGTTTGGCTGAGGAGAGAATGGATAGAAAAAGTTGAGAGAAAAGTTACGTGAATTTTCTTTAAAAAGATTAACTAACTTTTTAACTAAAATCCATTTTTAATTAACTTTAAAACACATGTTAAAATATCTTTAATTAAGGGAGAAATCATCGAAAAACTTGGTAAAATAGCTTCTTAAAGATTCTAAGAATTTGACCCTTTAAAAGCAGTTTTCAAAAATTACATTTTGGTCACCATCCAAAATGTCCGATTTTCAAATATTATTTTCTAAAATTGATTTCACCATTATCCTTAATATAATTAATAATGATTTTAGAATATTTTCCCTCAAATTTATCACCTTAAAAAATATTTAAACCAATTTAATCCCGAAACTAACCCGAAACTCTAATACCGGTCCACCTAACCTTCGAACCAACCTTTAAAACATCTAAGCCCAAAACTGTAATGTTACAACTCTCCCCCAGTTAAGAAATTTCATCGTCAAAATTACCTGGAGGAAACAAATACGGAAATTGCTCCATCATATCAGCCTTGCTTTCCCAAGTGGCTTTCTAAACACCTCGGTGTCGCCACAAGACCTTCACATGCTCAATCGTCTTACCACGAAGAACTTTACTGCTGGAATCAAGGATTTCCACCGGCACTTCATCATAGGATAAATTCAACCTCAACTTTATATGCTTCACCGGCATAACATGCGAAGGATCCGACCGATACCTTCGTAACATAGATACATGGAACACATCATGTATTTTCTCCAGCTCGGGAGGCAATATCAACTGATAAGCCACATGACCTACACGCTCAAGGACCTCATACAGTAAGACTTCTGCCGATCTATAGCTGCTTTCAAGCGATCACACACACGCTTTACCTTTTCATTTGTGTCTTTCAACACATTCGGTAAGGTAACATGCTTTTCTCCTACCTCATCCCAACACAAGGGCGTACAATGCCTCCAGCCATACAACGTCTCATATGGTGCCATCTGTATACTCGCTTGGTAGCAATTGTTATATGCAAACTCAACTAAAGGTAAATGTTTCTCCCAAGTTCTTGGAAACTCAATAATACAACACCTCAGCATATCCTCCAAAACTCGGATAACATGCTCAGACTGTCCATCTGTTTAGGCGTGTTACGTGGTGCTGAAACTCAACCTCGAACCCAAAGCCTAGTGTAAACTCCTCTAGAACCTTGTCGCAAACCTCAGATCTCTATCAGACACTATGGACTTAGGTACCCCGTGCAAGCGCACAATATCAACAATGTACAGATTTGCAGCTTTTCCAAGGTATTCGTCGTATGCTCTGGCAAGAAATGTGCACACTTCGTAAACCGATCAACAATCACCCAAACAGAATCCTGTTTAGCTTGTGTCAACGGTAGCCCCGTCACAAAATCCATGGTGATTTTCTCCCACTTCCACTCTAGAATTTTCAGCGGTTGCAACAACCCAGATAGAAACTGATGTTCAGCCTTGACTCGCTGACACACCATACACTTGGAAACAAACTTCGCCATATCCTTTTTCAACCCAACCCAGTAGTATGCCTCCTTCAACCCGCGATACATCGTAACACTACCAGGATGCATAGCAAAATGACTAGAATGTGCCTCTGTCAAAATAGTGTGCCTCAACTCTGGAATCATCCGGCACCACTATTCGACCCTTGAAACACAAAAATTCATCATCATCAAAATGAAAATCCGTCGGATTACCCTCCGATATGTCTTTAATATGCTCAACCAAAGAATCATCATACGATTGTTTAGCTTTGATCAACTATGACAACATAGGCCTAACTTGCAACTCTGCCAACAAACCACCTTCCCGTGTCACACTCAACCTTCCAAACATAGCTCTAAGCTCAACCACAACCTTACGACTCAATGTATCCGCAACCACATTGGCTTTACCAGGATGATACTCAATTGTCAAGTCTTAATCCTTAAGCAACTCCAACCATCTACGTTGCCTAAGATTCAAATCCTTTTGAGACAAGAAATACTTCAAACTCTTGTGATCCATAAAAACCACACACTTTTCGCCATAAAGATAATGCCTCCAGATTTTCAAGGAAAAAACCACAGATACAAGCTCCAAATCATGAGTTGGATAGTTGCACTCATGAACCTTCAACTATCTCGATGCATAGGCCACAACCTTACCATCTTGCATCAACACACAACCCAAGCCAATATATGATTCATGCATCAACACACAACCCAACCCAAGGCCACAAACTCCTTCCCCGATTCTAGTTGAATCAACACATGAGAATGCATCAAAACCTCCTTCAACTTCTCAAAACTATGTTGTTGCCTCTCCGTCCATACATAAGGAACATTCTTTTGCAACAGCTTTGTCAACAATGCTGCAATACTCGAAAACCCCTCAACAAAACGACGATAATGACAAGCCAACCCAAGAAAACTACGCACCTCCGATACAGACTTAGGTTGCTTCCAATTAAGAATAGCCTCAATTTTCTATAGATCAACACAAATATCCTCCATGAAAACCACATGTCCAAGGAACATTATTTCCTTAAGCCAAAACTCGCATTTGCTCATCTTAGCATACAATTGATTATCCTTCAACACTTGCAACACAATCTGCGAATGTTGATCATGTTCCTCCTTGGTATGAGAGTACATGAGAATATAATCTATGAACACCACAAAAAACTGATCAAGATATTCATGGAACAACCTATTCATCATATCCATGAACGCAGCCGGGGTATTTGTCAAACCAAAAGGCATGACCAGAAACTCATAATGCCCATACCTCGTACGGAACACGGTCTTATGCACATCTTCATCCTTAACCTTCAACTGATAATACCTACATCTCAAATCTATCTTAGAAAACACCATTGTTCCACAAAATTGATCGAACAAGTCATGAATTTACAGCAATGGACACTTGTTCTTCACCGTTAACTTATTCAACTGTCGACAATCAATGCACATGCGCATCGTACCATCTTTCTTCTTCACAAAGAGAACAATAGCACCCCAAGGAGAACCACTCGGTCGACTGAACCCATGATCCAACAACTCCTGA